>OY856414.1:723361003-724083503 GCA_963693085.1 Alisma plantago-aquatica
TACCATGACCAAGATCCTTATGGGGGGAATGGTGAGGATGGTAAATTTTTTTGTGTTGTATGAATCTAATAATGAAAATCAACTAAAAGAGAAACTTGGGGCTTTAGAAAAAAATGGTAGTAGAAGGACAGAAAAAACTAGAAACTAGCCAAGCCCTTTTAGCTACCTTACTAGAGGCCCAAGCACAAAAATCTGTGAAGGACTTAGAGCAACCTAAGATGGTTTTTCTTGAAGATGATGATGATGATCTAATTTTTATGTCATATACGTCAGATTCTAAAGAAACAATACATACCATGGGGTCGTATTTCTTGTGTGATGAGGACGTTGGCATTCCTACCCTTCCCTTGGAGACTTTATTACTTGAGTATGAAAATTCAATCTCAGAGAGTCATCCTGAAGACCCAACAACCTTTCCCATCATTTGCAAAAGTCCAATTGTTATTGACGACCAATCCCCTCTGGTAGGATCTATTCTGGATAATGAGCAGCCAACCTCCATTGATGAAACGATTCCTCCAATTCTACCACAACCAATTCCCATTCTACATAAGGATGATATAGAAGGGGAGAACTCCTTAGAAGAAATCCATATACCCCCTTCTGTTGGCTGCAAAGAATATATCCCCATTTTTATCCTTCAAGAACCCTTGGGAAATCCTTGCATAGAGGAACTACAGTTACCTGCAATATCAACCATGAAATCCATCTATCCCAAGGTTGATTGCATGAATTTTGAGGAGAGCCAAAATATGTATGATGTTGATTTAAATTCGTGTGTCCCTTTCATATTACCACCAACTTTACTATATGTAGATCAATATGACAGAGGGAAACCAAAGCATGATCCCCCACCCAATGTTGCAGAGTCGGCACCATATGTGCCACCCACTGAACACCCGCCAATCCCCCTCAAGCCACTCACATTTATGAAATTTCCTTTACTACTAAAGGAAGATGTGTGGATCCTTTTGGAAGGAGTGCGAGGCAAAAGACATTATGAAATCCTCTATCAGCCTCTACGATCACCCATCAATTAGGTGTACCATGAAGCTCCTTTGTTTAAAGCTACAACCATCATCAACATCCCCTTCAGCTGGACATTTTTTTAGCTACCAGGACCTCCCGGTGATCCTAGTGATTTTCTTCCTTCCATCCTAGATCTGCATTTTGCTCGAGATGAGCAAAATTTAAAGTTCGGGGTGGATGTGGGTGGTACGTACTCCTTCCACCTACACTATCTTATTTTTCTGAAATTTTTCATTATGTTATATAATTTAGTTTTAATTTCCTTAAAAAATCACAAGTTTTCACATTTTTTAGTTTGGCCCTTATCTAGTCGGCCAATGGTTGTATTTTCTTCCAAAATTGAATTATAAAGCAACTTTCCTGCAAAACAAATTGTCACCAAAACATCTATGAGCTGAAATTTGTATGTTCCCTATGATCTAAATTAGCAATAGATTTGGAAAAGATGGAAAGCCTTAGAGTATCAATCAGAATCAAATGCAAAAATTTTCTATCTTTAGCATTGATTAACTGATCATTTCTATTTATGCAATGTATCTTCATGTTTTGTCTTACCAATGCTTCAAAAAAAGTTTGAAATTCACACATGGGGACAAATAAATCTGCTTTCCAAACCCTAAGTTCAGGGTGGCAAGCCCCTTCTCCCTCTCTCTTCCATACCCCTCGTAAATGTAATAGGGGTGTACCGCCAAAAGATGCCAAAAAAAATAGCACACAAAAAATTATGGTCAATGTAACCGCAAGTCCATAAATAATATCCCAAGTCAAATATAGGAGGGATCCATCTTCCACATCCTCGTGAATGAAAATTGAAAAAAAGAGAAAAAAAAAAGAAGAAGAAGAAATTTTTTGAAGCATAAGTAGGATGCAAAACAATTTTTACAAAGTGTGGACTTAAAAGAAAAGTTATGAAAATTGCTATCATAAGAAATATAGAACCTTGCATTTTGTGATTCTAGGAGATTTGGTTGCTTGACCATGAAAAGGATAGAAATCATTGCTGATTGGAGAGGATGAACATGTTTCTTTTATAAACAGGTGTTTTGTGATTTTATTTGCTTGAGGACAAGCAAAAGCTTAAGTCCGCGGTATTTTGATGCATGTCATTCTGGCATTAATTTTAGATAATGTTACAGTCTTGTTTTCATAGATTTTCTTTATTAATCGACTAACATGCAATAAAATAACTTCTACCTATCTCTATCACAAGTAAATTGTACTTTGATCCTCTCAATATTATTTTTTTTAGTTCTAATAATATTTCCCTCAATTTTCAGGAATGAATGAAGATAAGAAGAGATGAAGGTAGGAGGCAATTCAGTTTCTCACAGTGCTGACTTAAATGCATACCTTGCACCAACATTGGCACAACTCTCACATCCCAAGGTGGAATTTAATGTTCAAATATTATTTGGAAAGGTAATTCAAAGGCCTACGGTAAAATCATATTTTTGGGCGCACTTCAAATTCTCTAGACAGCAAAAATTTGCTCAAAATCTCTACTATGAGAATCTACATTAAAGAAAGACAATCAAGAGTTTGTTGACTAGATCTAAAAATTCAAAATGATGGTTCCCCCTCTTTTGAGGGAATCCTACCCTCTCCTTCTCCTATAAAAGGAGGGGGAGTTCTCCATCTTTTGGCATCTTGGGTTTTCTCTTGTATTAGCATCCTGGAGCAATCTTCTTGTATTCTTCTAGTTCTAAAATAAAGTAGCCTTGCAATTTTGTTACATGTTATTATGTTATTCCGTTGTGTTTTAGATATAGTATTTTCTTTTCTCCTCCTCCCCTCTCTTGAGAAATCGAGCAAGGTAGGAAGAGGCAGCCATCTTCATTGCCTCTAATCGAGGATCAGTAGTCGTAAGACTCGAAGATGGCTAGATCACTTCATCCCTCCATCTCTCTTTGCTCCTTCTCCATGAGTGAGTAGTTCTTTATCGAGGCAAGGGGAATAACCCCTTATCCATGGCTTTATCGACTTTTCCTTAAAAAATGATTCTAGATGGCTTTTGGGTTTGATAACTAATTGATCTATCAAAGTAATTAATTAATTTGATCAAAAGTTAATCTGGATGGATATGACCGTGGAAGTTCAGATTTAGAACAACAAACCCAATTGCATAGAAGTTTTGAAATGACCATGAATCTTATTCTTTTAGGATGATGTACTAAGAAGTATGAGCACTAGGACCAATGGTCTCATGCGGAGTCCATCTTTAGTAGATTTTTATTAATTCACTTGCCTTCATCGAATCCGTCATTTTTAAAGGATTGTTTGTTTTTGCCTAGGCTAAGGTGGTGAAAATCCCTAAAGCTTCAATTCTCATCTCTTGATCTAATCACTACTTACTTTTGATTTCTCTATAGTCCTTTCATTCATAATAGTTTTTCTTGTCCTAACAACAATCTTAATTTTCCTTGTGATAGGGAAAATTTGCATTCTTGTTAAGTACTTGCATTTCTTTCCTTAGTGTTAATCATCAACCCCCAAAACTCGACTTTTACTTTCTGTTCTAAATCTAAAAAATACCAAAAACAAATAACAAGTTCTTCAAAACAATTGGGATAAAAATAAACAATCTTAAAAAGTTGTCATATGGCATCGACCCTTTCTATACTAGCCTTAATCGAAAAGGTTAAAAAAGGATTAAACTCTAGGATAATTATCTTAGTGATTGTAAGTGCTAAACGACGCATTAACAAATACTTAGGGAATTCTCATTAGTATGTATTGTATACATTTATAATATGAATTTATCATCTATTATTCAAACAAACAGAGGAAGAATCCATTTCATATCATTTTGCAACAACTTAGATCAAACAGACAATTCAATGTTTGTAGTCGCATACTAAGCAATTAAAGATTATGGATGATTTAACCAATTTTCATAAAATATACTGTTTATAGGAAGTTCCCACTCACCCTAAGGTGTGAAAACACCTTAAAAATGCAGTTCATCCTTAAAAATCTCAATCTCATATCAAATCCCTAGCAATTCACCTGATTCTTCTTCCTTTCAACTCGGAAACCCTAAAAATGAGGGATTATGAAGAAACAGTGAGAAAAGGGGAAGTTTTGATACCATTTCGGATCAAATCAGAGGAGGGACGGAATCTTGAGATGTGAGAGAATATTCACCATTAAAGTCTATGCAAAGAAACTAAACTTACATGATTTCATCATTCCTCGGACCGTAAAACCCTAGGTCAGCATCTCCATCACTTTCTCCTCTCAAACCCTAACTATCCCTCTCTCTCTAGGATTTCATTTCTCTGGATTGAATCATGAATTATGAGATCTACTTGTGTGTTAGGTTGACCATATAGAGCAATTGAGTTGCTTGGGTCAATTGCACATTGACCCCTCACTATACTTTCTCTTATTTCAGCTAAATTTTCTATCATAAAAATATTACTGTAATTCATCTACTGATAAGGTCTAAATGCATTCAAAAATTATGAAAATTTTACATATTATTTATAATTGAGTTTCAGATCTCCAATTAAAATTTCATATCATTTGGAGTTACCAATAAATAACTAAAAATAAAACACTACACTACTAAAAAGCACTCTGTCAGCATTTTGGCCGAAGTATAATTTGACTGAGAACCACATTCAAAGAACACTCAAATATTATGAAATTTTTCCCCAATATGCATTATTGAGTTATACATATCATATCAAAAATTCAATTAAATACAAAATTTGTAGAAAATATAAAAAATCATTTACCACACTGCTATCCTGATCAAATTCCATATTCATGTACTATCAAAACCCTAATTTTTGCCGATTAGGGTTTACATTTCTCAATCCTTAATTCTTCAAACTAAAAATCATGTTTAGAGTTTCTTATTAGATTTGAAACATCACAATTGATCTACTATCATTAATCAAGTCTAAACGATGTTCAATCTAATCAAGCATGTAATCATTTAGGTAAACCCTAGTTTACCAATTAAGCACAAATGTGGTCATTACATGTGTCCTTCCTGTGTCCTCTCCTTTTCAAGACATAGCATACAAGTGGATCTCATCCCACTTGACATGCATGAATTCAATGTAATCCTTAGAATGGATACCGTAGAGAATTACATAGTGGTCTTGGATTGTAGTTCCAAGCAAGCGACGTTTGTCGATGATGGTGAGACGTGGATCTTCCAAGGAGATAGGAAGATTCTTTCGACGTGTCTGGTATCGGCCATGGTAGCAAGGAAGCTTATGAGATAAGGGTGTGAGGTGTTCTTATCACATGTGATGGATATTGAGGCAAGAAGTCCTAGTATTCAGGAGGTGTCAGTTGTTAGCGAATTTGAGGATGTGTTTCCTGAGGAGTTTCCAGGTGTTCCTCCACCCCGAGAGATTGATTTTGAGATCAATCTGGTCCCTAGAACACAACTAATAGCTCAGACGCTATAAGGAGGGAACCAACAGATATGTTAGAGTTGAAGAGATAGTTGCAATAACTGCTTGTCAAAGGTTTCATCAGGTAGAGTATGTCACTATGGGGTTCTCTAGTGGTGTTCATGAAAACGAAAGATGGATCTATGAGGTTGTGCATAGATTACAGACAGTTGAACAAGGTGACGATAAATAATAAGTATCCCTTATCAAGGATAGATGACATGTTTGATCAGTTGTGTGGAGCGACAGTGTTCTCAAAGATAAACCTGAGATCAGGATATCATCCGTTAAGGATCAAGGAGGACGACATACCTAAGTCAGCCTTTAGGATGAGGTATGGTCACTACGATTTTTTGGTTATGCCGTTCGGTCTAACCAATCCACCAACAACGTTCATGGATTTGATGAACATAGTGTTTTGGCCATTTCTTGATCAGTTTGTGGTGGTCTTCATAGATGACATCTTGATATACAGTCGTGATAGTTAACAACATGAACAACACCTTCTTCAGACATTGACCGTGTTGAAGAAACACCAGCTTTATGCTAAGTTTAGAAAATGTGTGTTCTGGTTGAAGGATGTGGCTTTCTTGGGGCATGTATATCTGTCAAAGGAGTATGTGTAGATCCTAAGAAAGTAGAGTCTATAACAAAGTGGGAACAACCTAAGACATTGGTAGAAGTGCATAGTTTACTAGGTTTGGTAGGCTATTATAGAAGGTTCATCAAGGACTTCAATGTTATCGCCTTACCCCTAACTAAGCTAACAAAGAAGGATGTGTCATTTTTTTGGGATGACAGATGTCGATGTGCTTTTTAGACGTTAAAGGAGAAGTTGACAAGTGCACCAGTTCTGGTTTTCCTGAGCAAGGAAAAGGATATTTTTTTTATGCATTAAGGAATGGTTTGGGATGTGTGCTGATGCAGGGCAAACAAGTGGTTTCTTTTACTTCTCAATAGCTTAAGAAATACAAGGAGAATTACCCGACCCACAATTTGGAGCTAGTAGTGGTAGTCCATGCCTTAAATATTTGGAGGCACTACCTATATGGGAAAAAGTGTCAGATCTTCATGGATCACAAGAACCTGAGGTACATCTTTTCACAATAGGAATTGAATACGAGGCAACATCATTGGATGGAGTTGATCAAAGACTATGACTGCATGATTGATTATCATCCAGGAAAGGCGAATGTCATGATAGATGTGTTGAGCATGAAGTATTTGTTTATATCCATGGATAGAGGTCAATTAAGTTCTTTGATGTGCCACAAGCAAGACACATTGGTCTCTTTGTGTCAGATGAATGTTAAGTTGGAGATTTCCTTGCTAGTTGGTTTTCTGGCACATCTACAAGTGAAGCCTATGCTAAGATAGCAGATCTAAGAGGCACAATAGACGGATACCGTGACATAGCAGACTCGATAAGAGTTTGGCAGTGAGAAGTGTGATGGTTTCCATGAGTCAGATGATGGGACAGTTTGTTACCATGGCAGGATAGTGGTTCCTGATGCTAATGGCCTAAGGAATATTGGGATGGAGGAGGCTCATTTGTCCATGTATGTTATTCACCCAGGTAGCACCAAGATGTATCATAATATAAAGAATATATATTGGTGGCCAGGCTTAAAAAAGGACGTGGCTGAGTTCGATGCAAGATGTGGTGTATGTCAAAAAGTGAAAGCAGAGCACTAGAAGCCTGCAAGAATGTTGCTACCATTTCCTATACCACAGTGAAAGTGGGATCATGTGACTATGGACTTTGTGGTTGATCTTCCTAGTACATACAAAGGTTATGATTCCATTTGGGTGATCGTTGATAGGTTAACCAAGTCAGTACATTTCCTTTCTGTGAAGACAACGTTCACATCAGAGAAGCTTCCCCAGATCTATGTGGATGAGATAGTGTGTTTGCATCGTGTTCCATCAACTATTGTGTCTGATAGAGGTTCTTTGTTCATGAGTCACTTTTGGTAACAACTGCACACAGCTTTGGGTACACAGTTAAAGTTTAGCACTGCTTTTCACCTACAAACATATGGTCAATCTGAAAGGACCATTCAAACCTTGGAGGATCTGTTGAGAACATGTTCTCTTTAATTTATAGGAAGTTGGGACATACACCTCAATTTGATAGAGTTCACCTACAACAACAGTTATCAGAGTAGCATTGATATGGCACCTTATGAAGCATTGTATGGAAGACGTTACAGGTCGTCGTTGTGTTGGTATGAGACATGGGAATATCAGCTTCTTGGTATCGAGCTTGTGCAGTAGATGACAGAAAAGATCAAAGTGATACAACATCAGTTAAAGGCAACATAGGATAGATAGAATTCATATGCAGGCAATCATCGTAAACCCTTGGAGTTCCAAGTAGGATACAAGGTATACTTGAAAGTCTCTCCTTGAAAGGGTGTTCTGAGGTTTGGGAAGAAAGGTAAGTTGGCTCCCAGGTTTATGGGACCTTACCAAGTTGTGGCACGTGTTGGGAAGGTGGCTTACCGATTGGAGTTGCCACCTGAGTTGCAAATGTTGCATCTAGTATTTCACATGAGTATAATGAGAAAGTGCCATCCAGACACAGAGTTAGTGTTGTAGCCTATGGAGGTGGATCTTGGTGAGGATATGACCTATGTGGAAGGTTCAGTGTTGATCCTTGATCGAAGAGTGAAGAATATGAAGAGGAAATATCGTGTGCTTGTGAAGATTTTTTGGCACCATTGTGGTGTTGAGGAAGCCATGTGGGAGCTCGAGGAAAAGATGAGGAGGAAGTACCCCTCCCTTTTCTCTTAGGATTTTGAGGGTGAAATCCCTATTAGGGGTTTATGGCTTGTAAGGACCTTGGCCCACATTTTGGGATAAACCTATTTGTTTTTCTTAATCATGATGCTTATCATCTTGCTCTAATCATCTAAGGTGTAATTAGGGCATGTTGGAAGCTTGACTTTCTTATTTTGAGCATGTTTGGTGGATGCTTGTGTTTTTTGGAGAGGTTTTGGTGCAAGTTTCAATTTACCCAGGATAAGGGTTGATATGCAAGTTTGCCACCTCTAGTGTGTTCCTTCTCTCTCTTAGAATAATCTAGAGGATAAAGATACATGGGCACCTTTTTTGGACCTTGGTTGTATGGTGACACCCTTGGTGATGTTTTGGATACATGTTTGAGGCGTTCCTTGCACTTAGAAATGTTGTATTGGGCTTAAGATCCTTGGGGAGGCCTTGTATCAGTTTGTGGGTGTCTTGAGTTACACCATATATGTTTGTGGGTGTCTTGGGCTACATGCTATCGGTTTATGGGTATGTGGAGATGTGGTATCAGGCTTGACCATGATAGGTGACCTAAAGGACAAGACCTAGATCTTATCACCTTGTTTGCATGATGTTGTGCATGTGACTCTTTCTCGTGGACATGTGGCACCTAAGCTCCTAAGGTGGTGACACCTCTTCCATGATCTCTCTCTCATCCATTTTGTATATATACCCTTTCTCTCCATGCAAGAGAATCATTTTGACTGTCCTTGATTTCTCTCCTTGGTAGACGACCTTGAGCTAGAAGACCTCTCTTGGAAGCTTAGTGGATGAGTCCCAAGCTTGTGGTGTTCCCTTTGTCTTCTACCTTGGTAAGCCATGGTTTCTAACTCTCATTCTCTCCTTCTTTATTCTTCTCAGCTATGGATCTTGTTTATCTTTCTTTCATCCTGAACCCTCCTAATCTTGGTTCCATCTTCTTCCTTAGATGTGTTGTGGTGACCAAGCTTGGAAGATTTTCTTCTACCTTGAGCTCGTGAAGCTTGGAGCTTGGATCGTAGTGGTGATCTTTGAGGCAGGGTATATAACTCTAAACCTTATTTGTTATTATCATTCCTTACATGATATCTTGTTCTTTATCTCTTGAACATTACCTCTAGCATGTTAGTAGTTCTTCTTGATGATTTTGAGTTCTATTTTGAAGAAAGGAATTATGTTTAGTTGTTGCCCTTATGTTTTACCTTCTGCCTTGTTGTATATGAGTGACCTTAGGTTGAAGACGACTTGGTCGGTATGTTTTGTGGGTAGTCGTCACAAATTGTGATGCAACGGACCGTCACACCTTGTGATAGGCCGTCACGACCTTGGTTAGGTTTAGGTCAACACATATTGATGTTGCTTAGATCATCATGCCTTGTGTATGAATAGGTTGATATGAGATGAGAGTGTTAGTTTGCTTGGTGGTTGTTGAACATATATGGGGAATAGGTCTTGGGTAGGATAGCCATCATGACCGGAGTATGATACCTAACTGAGATGTGTTGTTAGCCAGTATGCTTGTGAAGTGTTAGCCCATCATGGCTTTTGCCGTCACACCTTGAGAGGCATTGATGCCCGACATATCCAACTTATGACACCTAGCTAACCCTACAGCCCATCACAACATGAGACGTTGGCATGCTGACACCCATCATGCCTTGGGTTGGCATTTATCAAGATATATATGGGTTGCCTATCACATTGTAACACCTATCACACGTTGAGGAGGTGTCGCCTAACAGGATAGGTAGGCTGACACACTCCCTGTAGGTGATGTTGCCTGATACACTCTCCTTAGATGGTAAATTGATACACCTCCTAAGAGGGTACCCTGACACCATGATTGCTTATCTAATACATGCACTACTACATAAAAGCCTTTTAGCGTCAGTTATTTAAGCTCTTTAGTGTCGGTTTCAAAGCGACACCCAAGTGGGCACCACTAAAGGGGGACACCTTCGGCGTCGGATCCCAACCAACGCCAAAACCTTTTTCTCCACCAAAAATGCGCTAGCAAAGGGACTATATGCGTCAGTTGTTTAGTAAAAACTGACGCCCAAACTCTTCCCACCATCGAAAATGTGCCAGAAAAGGGACTATAGGCGTCAGTTGTTTACTAAACAACCGCCGCCAAAACTCTTCCCGCTGCCAAAACTCTTCCTGCCACCAAAACACGCCAGCAAAGGGATTATAGGCGTCGGTTTTCCAAGAGAAATTGACGCCACATCATCTGAACCGACGTCGGTTTTGTGATAATAACCGACGCCCTATCCCCTGTCTGCCTCCACGGTCGTGCTTCCCAGCACGACCGTGGTACCTGGTCACATAGACGTCGGTTTTAGGTGGAAAACTGTTGCCGTATATCATAGGTGTCGGTTTTGTTCAAATAACCGACGCCTATGTTTTTTTTCTGTCAGTATGCAGACCTGTTGTGGCTGTCGTAGGATGAGAAACCTGCAGTTCAGTTATGAACTGTAGGTTTTATGACATCCATTGATATCAGCCAACAACAGGCCACAAACCTGCAAAATTAACACGATGGACAATATTATATATATGTGATTCACACTCATGTATAAGAACATTTAATTCATATTTTTTTTTCATCACACGCATGTAGAAACCAGTAGCAACATGTAGTTCCATTTATTTCATCTCTTTTCACATTCAGACACATGTAGAAACATTCATGTATTGATGATTTTCACAGACATATGACAATTCATAAAAATTCATTCACATTCACACAAAATTAATTATGAGAACCAAGTTATTCTTTATTCATCATTGTCATCATTGTCAACAAAATCATATTGAAGAGCCATGAAACAACAAAAGAAGCCACAATGAAGAGAAGCATGATACAAATATAATACATAAAGTGTAGCACGCACAAGTGTTTCAGATTCATATAACAACATGACAGACTAACACATATATAGTGTGTAACAACAGTAGCGCCGAATTTACATACAACACTAGCCTATTACATATATAGTGGGACTAAGGTGACGATCCCACCTGCTAAAATAGGTTACCGACAACTACATGTTACGACTGGGAGGTTGTGATTTAGCAACCGTATGCATTAGCAGGAGGACAAATAGATTTCACCACGAGTTAACATTGAAGAAGGTCTACTAACCTACACTGAGCTAAACAAGTTTATTAGTACTAGCCTAAGGCACAAGTACCGTTTGTCGGGACAATGACGGTCGTGGAAGCTTAGTGGCCACTGGCCAATTGAACGTGTAGTGGCCACTAAGCTTCCACGACCGTCATTGTCTCGACGAACGATACTTGTGCCTTAGGCTAGTACTGATAAACTTGTTTAGCTCAGTGTAGGTTAGTAGACCTTCTTCAATGTTAACTCGTGGTGAAATATGTTTGTCCTCCTGCTAATGCATACGGTTGCTGAATCACGACCTCCCAGTCATAACATGTAGTTGTCGGTAACCTGTTTTAGCAGGTGGGATCGTCACCTTAGTCCCACTATATATCTATATAACCTTAGTGTGGGATGCTTGCTTTCTCTTTGATTGTTGCGCTTTGGATTTACAAAGCAATGTCGATGGCATGCATAGCTATGTCATGGTCATCCTGCATAGCCTGTAGTCTTTTGCAAATGCCTACAAATTAAATAGAATTGCTATTAACTAGTATCCTAAAAATTTGATAAAAAAACACACTTACATAATATAATTATAAATGAACATATAGATAGAAACCTCAGGGATATATTCTTAAAACTTACATTGTCAGGCGGTGCAAGCACGTCCTCACCCTCACGGTGATCATCAACACGGTCATCATGGGAACATAATAAAAATATAAACATCCATGCCTTTAATATTGTGATTTTTTTATTAATTAACAATCCTTCATTATGATCCCCGCGAACATACAAGCCATTGTGATCCCCAGCTTCAATGTTTGGTGGTGTTGGCAACCCAACTGAGAATGGATTGGAGTCATCATACTTATCATAGTACTCTTCTTCATCTATAGGATCTTCAATGAACTGTCTTTTACCATGAAGAACATCCAACCATTTATCATTTGCAGGATCATCAATATAAAATACTTGTTTTGCCTGTGATGCCAATATGAAAGGTTCACCCTTCTCGCCAATCTTTTCAAAGTTCACTAACGTGAAACCCAATTCATCCACTATAACTCCTTTGTTGTTGTCAACCTAATTACATTTAAAGAGCAAAATTCTGAAATCTACATAGTCAAACTCCCATATGTCTTCAATGACACTGTAATATGACATTTTAGCTTCACGTGGACTTTTACCCTTTGCACTTGCAAAAAACAATGAAGACGCTTGAAGGGTGACCCCACTGTTTTGGATGACACTCTTATCATCTTGACGCTTTGTGTAATATGAGAAACCATTTATGTCAAACCCTTCATAAGACATAACATTCAAGTTTGGTTTAAAGGTGAGGCATTTGATGGTTTCAGTAACATTATCTAGTGTTTGAGATAGTTGATGTAAGACTTTATCTTCAAACCACTTAATAAATGTCTTGTTATGCTCTCTAGCAAGCCACATTGAATTGTATCGAGGATATTGTCTCTAGATGAAATTGGTATGTTCCTCAATATAAACACTCACTTCGTCGATGTTGTGTAAAATATACAAGTGACCTTGCTCCAACTACTCACGGATGATTACTTTCACCCGTGATCCCAAAACTCCTTTGCCTAAATGCTCCTCAATATTCTTGTCATTCACGGGAGCGTCATTACCACTCAGAAAGTCATTGCAAAAATCCATAACCTCTCTCGCCACATAACCCTCAATAATACTCCCTTCAGGCCAATAACGGTTTCGAACATCACCTTTAAAAATGCTCATGTGCCGTTCAAAGGGATACATCCAATGTAAGAAAACTGGTCCCAACATTTTCACTTCCCTTGTCAAGTGGACAACAAGATGTACCATGATATCAAAGAACGACAGAGGAAAATACATCTCAAGCTGACATAGGGTAACAACCACTTCTCTTTGCAAATTATCGAGAGTATCAGGGTCAATAACTTTGCTGCACAGACTGTTGAAAAAGAAACAAAGTCTGGTGATTGCAAACCTTACATGCTTCGGCAATATAGATCTAATTGCCACAGGCAATATTTGTTGCATTAGAATGTGACAATCATGATATTTAAGACCTATCAACTTTAGATCTTTCATTGATACCAATGTACAGATGTTGGATGAGTAACCCTGTGGCACCTTAACATTTACCAAGCATTCACAAAATGCTTTCTTCTCCTTTCTAGACAATGTGTAACAAGTGGGAGGTAAGTATGTTCTCTGATCGCTACTAACTACTTTTGTTAATTCTGTTCATATTCCCATTTCACGTAGGTCCATTTTGGATTTTATCCCATCTTTACTCTTACCTGGTATATTCAACAGAGTACCATGACGCTATCACATACATTTTTCTCAATGTGCATGGCATCGATACAATGCCTGACTGTCAAAGAACTCCAATAAGGAAGATCCCAAAATATCGACTTCTTCTTGAATAAAGACTTGTCACTCCTTGTGGCCATCGTACATTGTGATCTCTTACCAAATTCATTGGCGATGTCTTTCACTCTTTCATAAACATCCTCCCCTGATATAGGTTTAGGTGCACTATGTTCCTCATTCCGTCCATTGAATGCTTTGCGCAACCTACGATACGGATGAAATTTTGGAAGAAACCTTCAATGAGTAAGATATACAGTCTTGCCGCCGTGTTTTAGTTGTATTGAATCAGTGTTCTCTTCACATATAGGACACGCTTTAGATCCTTTGACACTATATCCAAACAAATTCCCATATGCTGGAAAGTCATTCACAGTGCAAAACAGCATAGCGTGCAAACAAAATGTCTCTCTTCGTGAAGCATCATAGGTCATCACACCTTCACCCCAATGTTTCTTTAAGTCATCAATCATAGGTTCAAGATAAACATTGATATTATTTCCAGGTTGTTTAGGGCCTGATATCAATAATGACAACATAACGTACTTATTTTTCATACACAACCAGGGAGGGAGATTGTATATAACAAGCATGACTGGCCAAGTGCTATGTTGGCTGCTCAATGTCCCGTACGGATTCATCCCATCTGTACAAAGCCCAAGTCTTAGATTCCTGTCCTCTTCACCGAATTCAGGGTATAATAAATCAATCTTCTTCCACTGTGGGGAATCAGACACATCGTAGGATCCCATCATTATTTTTCTTAACATCTGCATGCCACCTCAAATTCTTTGCATCTATAGGATTGTCAAACAAGCATTGAAACCGTGGTATTATAGGTAGATACCACATCACCTTGGTAGGAGAACCGGTTTTGGACTCCCCCGAAGTCGTCAATTTATACCTTGACGCACCACATTTCGGACAATCTTTCAAATCCACATAGTCCTTTTGAAATAATACACAATCATTCTTGCATGTGTGTATCTTCTTGGCCTCCATTCCCATTGGGCCCAACAATTTCTTTAACCGGTATGTTGAGATCGGCAGCTCGTTTCCTTCAGGAAGAATTTCTTTCAACAAAGACAACAATGACGTGAAGCTTTTGTCGCTCCATCGATTGTTAGCTTTCAGTTTATACAATCTCAACACAGCGCTAAGCTTCTTAAACTTACAACCCATATATAATGGTATCTCAGCATCATGCACAATGTTTCTAAACATGGGAGGTGGATCAGTGTGCTCTACCCCACAATTATCCAGCATCGCATCAATGATGTCTACTGGAACTGGTTCATTCACATCTACGTCATCGGAGGCAATTTCTTCTTCCACACAAGCACTGCTATCGACATCCACTGGTTTCAGGTTTGAAATCTCTCCATGCCAGTTCCATTATGTATAACCTTGTACAATCCCGTTGCACATGACATGACTTCTGATTTCGTCACCAGTACTGACTTTCAAGTTGTTACCGCAATGCCTACATGGACAGTAGAACCTATAACTAGGTTGTTTCCTATGTTCCTCAGCAAATCTAACAAACTGATCAAGACCAGAAATAAACTCTGGGGTGCAGTGATTATGAATGGACATCCATGATCTATCCATTCTATGATCAAAGAGAAAATAAGTATATATTATAACAAGATTAGGGTCTAGGGTAAACAGATTAGAGTTTATGATTAAAACTTTAGGGTTTATACATGTGATGTCATTTGTATATATAATAAATGTGTATCACCTATCCCATTCTTGAACACCTAATCTCACTAGTAAGTGTATAATGTGTATTGGGTTTTCCAGAAAATTTCGGCAACATTTCCCCGTTGTTCTCCAAGTACAGATGTACTTAGAGAACAAACGGGAAAATGCTGTCGAAATTTTCTTTAAAACCCAATACACATTATACACTTACATCCTAAGTGAGATTAGGTTTTCAAGAACAGTCCCAAACTGGGGATTATCCAAGATTTACTCCTAATGAGTAAATCTTGGACAGGTTTCTAGGCCAACAAATACAACACTAGTTCCTTGTTCACAACCCCATTCAACACACAATTTCTTATAAAAACACTTGTGGACAGCCATAACAACATATCAATGCTTCCTAAATTAATCAACATTAATAGCTTATGAATGTTTAGATGCATTTATACTATAAATTCCTAGGGTTTACTGAATTAGGTCAAGCATGAGGATTAGAAGCACAAATATATGCAAACACAATATTTATTCATATCCTAGGTTGATTTACAATAGCAACATCTAAATAAGTAAACTCAAAACATTATATAAATAAATATAATTTGTAGATAAAGAAATACAAAGCAATAGATAAAAAAGTACATCTCAGTTGATAAACAAATATAATCAAGAGATGATTAAATAATTTTAAAAAGTAGATGAATAAATATAAAGCCCTAAATTTAAATAATGTGATGAATAAAAAATCATTAGATGAACGAATGAGTAGATTAGTAAATACAAATCAGTATTTAAGTAAATACAAATCAGAGCGTCTTGCTCTGGAGCTGGGAGAGAGGGCGAGACAGAGGGTTTCTGAGGATGTTTACCTCTATTTGAGCCCAGTCAGGCGTCTTGCTCTGGAGCAGGGAGAGAGGGTGAGACGGATGCGTGCACGTGGAAGCTGAACGGGTAGGCCGAGCGGGCAGGCAAGCGTGGAAGAGCGGTGAGCAGGCAACCAACGAGTGAGTAAGGAGGGAGAAGGGCGACGGTGAGCAAGCAGTAGGCGGTGATCTCTGGAGCAGGAAGCCAATGAGTGGCGATCTTTGGAGCAGGTAGAAGGCCAGCGAGCTCTGGAGCAGGCGGTGAGCTCTGGAGTAGCTAGGTAGAAGGTCGGCGAGCTCCTGAACCATAATGGAAGTGATCATTGAAAAAATACTAGACAATCATATTTTGTTTCATATACAATGTTCAATTTAAATAAACACTCCCTTAGAGGATCTAATATTAGCCGCAAAGTCATGTCTTAAATACTCTGGAAAAATATATATTGATTCAAGATCACAACTCCCATGTAGGTAGATATCAAATCCACTCTTAACAATGTATTAAAGGACTAATCAAGTAAAAATGACACCAATACTAGAGTCGGGTCAGACAAGAACCAGTGGATCAACCACAGTAGAAATCCACTCCTAGTTGCAATAGCACACACATAGAAACCAGTGGATCAACCACAGTAGAAACAGAGATGGAGCCCAGACTATAAGGTACTCCTACAGGTCACACACATAGCACACACGTAGAAACGGAGATGGTTCCATTACCTTTGATTGGCCGGAGCAGCGGCGGAAGCAGTGGTGGCGGCAAAAGGCAGCGCCGAAGTTGGAGCAGTTAGAGAGCAGGCTGCCGAAGTTGGCCGGAGTAGTAAGAGAGCAGGCCATCGGAGGCGCCGGAGCAGCAAGAGAGCAGGCCGCCGGAGAGTAGGAGACCAGGTCGCTGGAGCAGCGAGCGGCGGCGGTAGAGGAGCAGAGACCAGCAAGTGGCGAGCAGTAGGTGGCCGGCGGCGAGCAAGGAGAACGACGGCGGTGGGCGGCGGTACGGAGGGAGTCTGCTTGCTCACCGGAATCGCCAGACCCTAAGCCGGTTGTAACACAGAGAGAAAGGGGAAGAGTCGGGATCGATCGCACACTATTAAGTTAACATTCGGTGTCGATTATTCAACAAAACTGACACATAAAACTAAAGGTGTCGGTTAACAACAACAACCGACACTTATTCTCAATGATAATTGTTGGTTTTAACTAGAAAAAAACTGACGTCTATCTACATATGTCGATTAAAAAATTTGTTCTCGATTAATGACTATAGTCGTCAGTTTTTTTTTAAATCTGACGCTCAAAGGGTGTGAAAAAATTCTCGCAAACAGCGCGGGAAAACCCATAAGTGTCGGTCATTGTTGTAAAACCGACGATCAAAATGTGCCCAATTTCTATTTCGCGAATAACGTTTAGTCGTCAGTTTATTAGTTAATGACCGATGCCATATGTTAAATTTTAGAGGTAATTTTTTTCGCTGGAAATTTTGGATTTGGCAGTTAATTTTCTGCGTCGGTTTGTTATTAAGGAACTGACACCGAATAAAAGTGATACCCGTGTCTGGTCGCCCTTCACAGATTGATGTCAGTTTATTTTATAAACCGACACTTTATTGTTTAGGTGTCAGTGTATTTATGCAACCGACGCCTTTAAAAGTGACGTTATAAGCCATTTCTATAGTAGTGATCATACTGATCTAAATAGATATACAATTCTTGACTTGGTTTCTCGACACTTATGGTTAATCCGAAGATACTATGTGATGGCCCTAACCGATATCTTGTGATGGTGTTATGACCCGTTCCAAAGTTTATTGGTAAGCATTATGATTTGAGCCTAATTAAAGTTATTTGAGTTAACATATGTGTTTATGATGTGGTTAGTGCATCATTAACTTGATTTAGTTGAATCAAGCACATAAGATACAATTAGTGCATAAATATGATGATTAAGTTAAGTAAAGTGATTTTTGGATGCAATTGGAATTTCGAACCAGTAAAATAGTATAATTAGCATGATATATTGCTCTGAGGGCGTAGAGAATTTTGTGCTTGAAATATTGCAAGAAGAATCGATCAAGTTGGACCCCCGAGGCCATAGTTATGGCAATTATAAGAATTCTGGACTGGAATGCAATTTTTCCAGAATTTGTTTTTTCATTTAGTGGGTCGGTTGCTTTCCTTTCCTTTATCTTTTCTTCAATTTCACCCGATACAAGAGAGAACAGTGAGCGGCACAGAGCCGACCTCCGCGGCAAGAAGAACGAAGGGGCGATTTCCCCTTTTGCTCCGACCAGCAACAATTTCTTCTCCCTCTTCTTCTTTTCTTCCTCCTCTCCCTCCTCCGTTAGCCATCCATAGCCTAGCTACCCTACACCTTTGGCCTGCGGCCAGTTCACAGCAGCAACTAGGCCGCCTTGGGCGTGCCAAGGCTATAGGGAGGCTGATTTGAGCTCCGAAATTGAGAACACAGCAAGGTGCGCAGTTCCTAACCATGAGTTAGCCGTTGATTTAGTCTGTTTTCAACCAACATGTGAAGGAATTGCACTGACGGGTTGCTGGAACGTGAACAGTGCAAATTTCCAAGGCAAAAGACAACCCAATTTCGCCCGGAATCAGACTCTAGACGCAATTCCGGACGAACCCGGACAGTCCGAAACGCGGTGAGTAGGAGTTCATTTAGTTATCATCATTTAACTCCTTCGTTGGAATTTTTCGGTAAACTGTGCATTTTTGCACTGATATCAGCGGTTATATCAGCGGTTATCAGGCGTTTTATCAATATTTGATGAAACTTGAATTTTATTTTATAAATTGCTTCTGTATGATTATACATGATCTAGAACAGCTTCTGATCAGTGTAGAACAGTTCAATGATTTTATTTGGTGAACCAAAAGTGCTTAATACAATTACTGGAATAGATTTCTTATATGTGAAGTAAATTATTCTTATCAGTGCACTAAGATGTTCAATTGAATGAATTCAATATGCACGTGCCAAATTGACTTGAATTTGGAATATTTATGAATTTTAAATCTGCCTGCATGCATGATATAAGGATAGGGTGTTGCCGTGTGATAAGTGAATGAGGTAACTGAAACCCTAAGAATAGGGTGTACAATGAATCAAGTATTTTGATATCAAAATTCTCAGTATGAGATGTGGTGATGCTTAACTGTTGAATTGTATGTTTCTTGTGCATTTAATTTTACATGCTTATTCTCTTTGAGTTGGTATATATATACTACATGGTTTCTTATTTTCACAATACATATCTCGTAAATTGCAGGTGATGAGATATGACATGCCCTAGAAAGGAATGTTACTGAGATATGATATATGTTGAATACATGAGTTATGATGTTTCTTATGATATGATATGGCAGGCCGTGTGAGCCTTGTGAGAAATGTTAAATGAGTTATGATTTCTGTTTAAAATGTACCTATAATGTTAATGTTAAACTTAGGTGCCCTGAACACCGTAGAACCCCTTTGAGAGGTCTGCACCTTAGGGGTGAAACTCGTGTCGAACATCAACCGGTTGAGTAATTCTGGTGGCACGAGGACAGAAGGGTTATCCAACACCAACCGGTTGAGTAATTCTGGTGGTAACCCAGTGTTGACTCCCTGCGCTTGTGTACTCAGGTTAGAGGAGGAGTCTAGAGTACACTCTTTTGAGAGTGCAGTGAGGCCCTTGTGAGCCTGAGGCCCTTGAGCGCCTGAGAGTCCTGTGCAGACCAGGACGAGAAGTCAGACTTAGCATTTCCCGGGTGTGTCGCTAAGTCTTGTACGGTGTGGTCGTAGTGCACTGCGAGTCTCTTATGCAAAGTACACTGCATAAGATCAGGGCATAAGTTAAAATATGATCATATAGGTTCACAGAGTTCCTTAGAAATGAAAGAGTTAAGGAAGACTAGAGCATAGTCTTCTAGTAGTTATTCTTTGGATGCAATATTTACATTCTTTGATATTTCAATTATATTGTTTTAGAACTGCTCAGTGTAGTATTTCTTGTATATTAATCTGAATAATAAACTTAACGAGTTGTTTAGTGATAGTTAAATGAAAAACTATTCACTGAGCGAGTAGGCTCACTCCTCTACTCAAACATTTTCAGGTCAGTGACAGTTTCAGGAATCTGAAGGATCTTACTACCCTAGTCAGTAGAAGGTATATGTAGTTAGTTAGATAGTGGTCTCTTAGTCCTTTCCCCTCGGTCCTTGGGACATGGTGTGGGTGAGAGAGAGTATGTATGGCGAATGTGTAAAAGATGTAAATTAACTGTTATGTTCTACGTTGTGTTAAACAATGTTACATGTTGTAAACTCTGTTTATGTTCTCTAGCCAGTTTAATTGAAATGCTTCCGCAATAGTTATTTATGTTTTAGTTTACAGCAATAATCCGGATATCATTACGAGGTTTTAAAAAGAAAATGGTTCTCAGTGATTTGTTTATGTAATAATCTCTCCGTCGTGCCCTAATCTCATGATTAGTGGTTAGTGTGAGATCGGGGTGTGACATCTTGGTATCAGAGCATAGGTTGAGTATATGAATACTCTAAGTCAAGGTCAGGGGACGATAAGAGACCAATAGGATTAGGACTTAAGTGTCTTCCTTCTAACTACAATTTTCTAACAGGAAGTGTTCTGTTATACTATTGCAGATGGCACGAAGATGATGTGGTCACGAGAACCAAGTAGAGAGCTTAGGCTGAGTCATCAGGGATCATTAGGATCAAAAGATAAAGTTATAAGTGAGGAAAATAAGAAGTGATATGTCTTTAGCTCTGGGAGGTCTGAGTGTTTAGATACCCTGGCCAGGTGTCTGAATACTTAGATTGACCAGTATCAAGCTACTCTGTCTATTCTTCTCTGGATGCCCTGGCCAGGTATGCAGAGGAAGGATAGGCTAGAGAGAAACCCTAGAAATCTTAGGGTTAAGAAACTGGAAATTTATGCAGGAGTAAGAGATTAAACATAGGATGTGATGCAACTCTTGCTTTATATTGCTTATTTGATTGGAAATCATTAGAAATGCTCTTATATGTATGGATTTAGATTTTCAGTTTATAGAATAAATATGATTATTTTATATTGTTGTGTGTCATGAAGTGATTTAGTTATTGTTTATATTCTTTGTATTAAGTATACCAGAAGTTATGTTTAAATGAGTTTACCCTAAGTGGATATTCTTTCCACATGTTTGAGATTAATAGGAGTTGGTTAATCCTGAGTAGCTCTTGGATTCAGGACTATAGGTTCGGCCTGGTCCGGCTGGCAGGATGCGTTACTGAGATCTAATGACTCCTATTAATAATATAATAAAGGTAGATTCTGGATAATTTAGACCCGAATCGTGTTGAAAAATGTATATACACTAAGATGTTGAGATATAAGAGAAAGATTAGAACAACTAAGAATTAGTTGGAACTGATATCGGAGACCCAACATTGGGACCTCATATGAGCAATCCTTAATTAGAAATAAAGGAACACAATAAGGGTTAGATTAAATTTAATGATTAGGTGAGAAATACCCTTAATGGTACTAATCAATAATGCATAACAAATGCATGGATCAAATACATGATTAGTAAACCCTAGTGGAGGGTGTATCATTGTGAAACCCTAGTTGAGGGTGTATCATTGCGATTGTTTATAGGCAACTTTATAAGTTATGTGTTAAACTAAGATAAGTCCATATCATGTGAGATAGCTGGACAATTCTAATGTGTGGCCTATGCATTATATGCTAAGGGTGAGTATTCTGTGATGGAATGCATTAAGAGGGGAAATACCTTAATACAAGATAAAGTTGGTTAACTCAAGAGGGTCTGAATTAATGAGAAATGGGGAACCCTAACCCTAATTTGGGGAAAAGGGAATGATAAGTCATGTTTGATAGTGAACCCTAATTCCTGGTTAAGGAATGATGGTATTACTATTGTATCACATGATGTGATGAACATCTTGTATGACTGTTATCATGCCTAATAACCATGCAAGTATGATGAGGTGATGAATATAGCCAAGTTTGGGCTGTGACATTTATATAATAAATGATTGATTGGTTTTTTGTGTGTTGATGTTGTTGTTGCTTAATAAAAGTAATAATGTGTATGGATTTTATGAACCATATGAATAAGTTGTTGCCTAGTGAGAGGTGACAAGATGTGAATGGCCTTGTGAGCCATGTGAATAAGTTTTTGCCTAGTGAGAGGTGACAAGATATGAATGGCCTTGTGAGCCATGTGTGATGCTTGGGTAACAAGTAACATGTTTATTTGTAGCATTTGTGTTAATAAGTTATGCTAGAGAACTTGGCTGATGTTACATTTCTGTTATATATCTATAGTTCATTGATGATTATTCATATATATTATATCCATTACAAGTAGATGGATGAACTTATGAGATCTAAAGTTTGATTTCAAACTAAGGAAGCAAAGTCACACCACAATAATGCTATGTTACTGATAAGGACCAAACCCTAGAATGTTTAGAGTTGAAGTAGTTCAAGGGATGTCGCTAGTGATTTGACCTTGAATACTAGTATCTTTATAAAACAAGATCATACGATTTGCACTATGAAAGGTAACCTAGCACTAATAAAATCCAGGGTTTAAAGTTAGCTAATCTGGAAGGTAGATACACAATATGAAAATGACTCGGAGAAAAGAGTAAGATATAATTTTGAAATAAATTCTTATAGTAGTAATAAGAAGTAAGTAGCATAGAATGAGGAGTATTACTCGTCACATGATCTGGAATTAGTTGTTGTAGTTCATGCTCATAAGACACGACGTTACTATCTTTATGGTGAGGTGTGCCAGGTGTTTATAGATCATAAGAGCTTGAAATATATCTTTACCCAGAAGGATCTGAATCTTAGACAGCGGAGATGATTAGAATTGATTAAGGATTATGATATAATGATAGATTATCATCCTGGAAAGGTGAATGTAGTAGCTGATGCCCTCAGCAGGAAGTTAAGTTCAACAACTGATGCATTCTCTATGGCATGTTTCGAGAGAGACATGCTAGTAGAAATGTGAAAGTTGAACTTAGACTTAAGGGTGACATAACATAGTGGTTTGATTGCATAGATGCAAGTCAAGCCTACTTCTTATGATCAGATCAAGGAACTACAATAGGGTGATAGTGAGTTAAACCAGACCATGCATGACATGACAGAGGGAAGAGACCAGAGTTCAAGTTTTTAGATGATGGTGTGTTGTATTAGCATGATATGTTGTGTACCTCGAGACAGTGATTTGAAAGAAAAGATTCTTGAGGAGGCACATGTATCGATGTATGCCATGTATCCAGGTAATACTAAGATGTACATGAATCTCAAGGAGTCGTATTGGTGGCCTGGTATAACAAAGAATGTAGTTGAGTACGTGACTAGGTGCAGAGTGTGTCAGCAGGTTAAGGCTGAGCACCAGAAACCTGTAGGTACCTTGCAATCTTTTCCTATACCAGAATGGAAATGAGAACATATCACAATGGATTTTGTGGTAGGGTTAACCAGGAAACCTAGAGGTTATGACTTGATATGAATGATTGTGAATAGACTAATTTTGTCTGCTCACTTTCTTCATATTAAGTCAACCTTTGATGTCCCGAAGTTGACTAAGATATATATGGATGAGATAGTCAGGTTGCATGGTATCCCAGTTTCAATTATACCAAATAAGGATCCTAAGTTCACATCTAGGTTTTGGAATCAGTTGCATCATGCTTTGGGCACAAGTTGAGATTCTGTACAACTTTCCACGCACAGACGAATGATCAGTCCGGGAGGACCATTCAGACTCTTAAGGACATGCTGAGAGCATGTCTCATGCATTTCAGTGGAAGTTGGGAAGAACACTTGAGCCTTATAGAGTTTGCATACAATAATAGTCACCATTCTAGTCTTGCTATGGCTCAGTATGAAGCTCTGTTTGGCAGAAAGTGTAGATCATCCATATGTTGATATGAGGTAGGTGAAAGGCAGATTCATGGATTAGAGATAGTGGATTTGACCACTAAAAAGATTATTGTGATCAAAGTACAGTTGAAAGTTGCACATGATAGACATAAGAGTCATGCCGAGAAGAGGCGTTGACCACTTGAGATTCAGGTTGGTGATGAAGTGTATCCGAAAGTTTCACCATGGAAAGGAATGTTGAGGTTTGCCAAGAGAGGCAAACTGACTCCTAGGTGTATGGGCCCGTATTCTATTATTGAGAGGATTGGACCTGTAGCCTATAGGTTAGAATTGCCATCTGAGTTGTCAAATCTACATGATGTGTTTCATGTATCTATGTTGAAGAAATGTTACCCTGGTACAGAGAAGATAGTAGACCCAGAACCGGCATAGCTCAGAACAGACGTGTCCTATGTTGAAGGACCGGTTCAGATAGTTGATCGAAGGATCAAGAAACTACAGAATCGTGAGATACCTTTGGTGAAAGTTCTATGGAGGAATCACAACCTAGAGGAAGCTACGTGGGAGCTTGAATCAGAAATGTGTAACAAGTTTCCTTTTCTCTTTTAGGAATTTCGGGACGAAATTCTTATAAGGGAGGGAGATTGTTATGACCCGTTCCAAAGTTTATTGGTAAGCATTATGATTTGAGCCTAATTAAAGTTATTTGAGTTAACATATGTGTTTATGATGTTGTTAGTGCATCATTAACTTGATTTAGTTGAATCAAGCACATAAGATACAATTAGTGCATAAATATGATGATTAAGTTAAGTAAAGTGATTTTTGGATGCAATTGGAATTTCGAACCAGTAAAATAGTATAATTAGCATGATATATTGCTCTGAGGGCGTAGAGAATTTTGTGCTTGAAATATTGCAAGAAGAATCGATCAAGTTGGACCCCCGAGGCCATAGTTATGGCAATTATAAGAATTCTGGACTGGAATGCAATTTTTCCAGAATTTGTTTTTTCATTTAGTGGGTCGGTTGCTTTCATTTCCTTTATCTTTTCTTCAATTTCACCTGATACAACAGAGAACAGTGAGCGGCGCAGAGCAGACCTCCACGACAAGAAGAACGAAGGGGCGATTTCCCCTTTTGCTCCGACCAGCAACAATTTCTTCTCCCTCTTCTTCTTTTCTTCCTCCTCTCCCTCCTCTGTTAGCCATCCATAGCCTAGCTACCCTACACCTTTGGCCTGCGGCCAGTTCACAGCAGCTAGTTGCTGCGGCAAGCAGCAACTAGGCCGCCTTGGGCGTGCCAAGGCTATAGGGAGGCTGATTTGAGCTCCGAAATTGAGAACACAGCAAGGTGTGCAGTTCACCAAGGTAAAAGACAACCCAATTTCGCCCGGAATCAGACTCTAGACGCAATTCCGGACGAACCCGGACAGTCCGAAACGCGGTGAGTAGGAGTTCATTTAGTTATCATCATTTAACTCCTTCGTTGGAATTTTTCGGTAAACTGTGCATTTTTGCACTGATATCAGTGGTTATCAAGCGTTTTATCAATATTTGATGAAACTTGAATTTTATTTTATAAATTGCTTCTGTATGATTATACATGATCTAGAAAAGCTTATGATCAGTGTAGAACAGTTCAATGATTTTATTTGGTGCAATGGAAACCAAAAGTGCTTAATACAATTACTGGAATAGAAATACTACAGATGATTTCTTATATGTGAAGTAAATTACTCTTAGCAGTGCACTAAGATGTTCAATTGAATGAATTCAATATGCACGTGCCAAATTGACTTGAATTTGGGATATTTATGAATTTTAAATCTACCTGCATGCATGATATAAGGATAGGGTGTTGCCGTGTGATAAGTGAATGAGGTAACTGAAACCCTAAGAATAGGGTGTACAA
Organism: Alisma plantago-aquatica; assembly: GCA_963693085.1. Classification (NCBI taxonomy): domain Eukaryota; kingdom Viridiplantae; phylum Streptophyta; class Magnoliopsida; order Alismatales; family Alismataceae; genus Alisma; species Alisma plantago-aquatica. The sequence continues at coordinate 723,387,135 of OY856414.1, forward strand.
TGAATCAAGTATTTTGATATCAAAATTCTCAGTATGAGATGTGGTGATGCTTAACTGTTGAATTGTATGTTTCTTGTGCATTTAACTTTACATGTTTTTTCTCTTTGAGTTGGTATATATATACTACAGGGTTTCTTATTTTCACAATACATATCTCGTAAATTGCAGGTGATGAGATATGACATGCCCTAGAAAGGAATGTTACTGAGATATGATATATGTTGAATACATGAGTTATGATGTTTCTTATGATATGATATGGCAGGCCGTGTGAGCCTTGTGAGAAATGTTAAATGAGTTATGATTTCTGTTTAAAATGTACCTATAATGTTAATGTTAAACTTTAGTGCCCTGAACACCGTAGAACCCCTTTGAGAGGTCTGCACCTTAGGGGTGAAACTCGTGTCCAACATCAACCGGTTGAGTAATTCTGGTGGCACGAGGACAGAAGGGTTATCCAACACCAACCGGTTGAGTAATTCTGGTGGTGACCCAGTGTTGACTCCCTACGCCTGTGTACTCAGGTTAGAGGAGGAGTCTAGAGTACACTCTTTTGAGAGTGCAGTGAGGCCCTTGTGAGCCCGAGGCCCTTGAGCCCCTGAGAGTCCTGTGCAGACCAGGACGAGAAGCAGACTTAGCATTTCCCGGGTGTGTCGCTAAGTCTTGTACGGTGTGGTCGTAGTGCACTGCGAGTCTCTTATGCAGAGTACACTGCATAAGATCAGGGCATAAGTTAAAATATGATCATATAGGTTCACAGAGTTCCTTAGAAATGAAAGAGTTAAGGAAGACTAGAGCATAGTCTTCTAGTAGTTATTCTTTGGATGCAATATTTACATTCTTTGTTATTTCAATTATATTGTTTTAGAACTGCTCAGTGTAGTATTTCTTGTATATTAATCTGAATAATAAACTTAACGAGTTGTTTAGTGATAGTTAAATGAAAAACTATTCACTGAGCGAGTAGGCTCACTCCTCTACTCAAATATTTTCAGGTCAGCGACAGTTTCAGGAATCTGAAGGATCTTACTACCCTAGTCAGTAGAAGGTATATGTAGTTAGTTAGATAGTGGTCTCTTAGTCCTTTCCCCTCGGTCCTTGGGACATGATGTGGGTGAGAGAGAGTATGTATGGCGAATGTGTAAAAGATGTAAATTAACTGTTATGTTCTACGTTCTGTTAAACAATGTTACATGTTGTAAACTCTTTTATGTTCTCTAGCCAGTTTAATTGAAATGCTTCCACAATAGTTATTTATGTTTTAGTTTACAGCAATAATCCGGATATCATTATGAGGTTTTAAAAAGAAAAAGGTTCTCAGTGATTTGTTTATGTAATAATCCCTCCGTCGCGCCCTAATCTCGTGATTAGTGGTTAGTGTGAGACTGGGGTGTGACAGATGGTTTCTATGATACATCATGTTGATGATAGAGCTACATATGATGTGATACCCTATGGGGTGGTTGTGTGTATGATGATAAGAGTCATGTTTCTATGACCTTTGTGTCTTAATAGTGATGGAAGTGATGATATAAGGGTGATTGTTGATCCAACCTTGTAAACCCAAATTGGTTAAAGAGAAACCCTAACCCTAAAGACGTAATATGTATGACATGGATCTTATAAGACGATAGTGTTGATGATGTCTTGCCTTTCTTGTTACAAGTTTCTAACCATGCAGGTAACATCAGTTGATAAGCATAGCCAGGTATGAGCTATGTTGCTTACGATATATGTTATTGGGCCTTGTATGGCATAAGTCTTGTTGACATCCTTGAAAGCGGAGTAATGGTCTTATGACCTGATAATGGCTTACTACCTCATATGAGATTATAGTTTCCTCTGTGATAAGAGGAGGGGTTGTCACCCCAAGATATGTGGTCCTTGTGATGGACACATGTTGAAAAATAGACATGAAGTGATGATGTGCTGAGATCACACCTTATTTTGTTTTAGTATGTTCTGGTGATATGTCAAACCCTTGTTTATGTAGAACTTGCTTTGAATATATATGTTGTAACTTAATTGATGCAAAAAGATACTTAAATAACCTAATTAATCAATTGAAACCTAATCTTGTAGTTTGCCCTGTGCCATGGATCCATTTAGTGCCAGTACTTGCTGAATGGTGAAGTGAGTTCAATTTGGAACGCATATTGTTGAATATGCGAGGTACAAGTTGAGGTATATCCTTGTATCTTGAATGTATATATGTGGGATTGGTTGTGGTAAAACCCTAATAAGAGTGTGGTTGTGGTCATAGCTCAGCGATATGTGATACAAGATTGGCTGCGATCATTTCCCGATAAGAGTGCAGTTGCGGTCATAGCTCAATGATATGTGATACGGGATTGGCTACGGTCATACCCCAATAAGAGTATGGCTGTGGTTTTAACTCACTAGCATCGTGATATGTACTAAGGCGGGCTAGATATGTACAGCTGGACTATATTTCGTTGACAATAGTCTGACTTATGATGTCACTACATGTTCTCATACTAACTAAGGGGGTGCGGTTGTGGATTCTGGCTCTTCCATTAGACCTTATATGGCACCGATTTTGACTTATCAAGTGGTCAGTGGGATTTGGATGGTATGACTCAAATCCTTGGGGCATAATAAAATATGTAACCAGCCATACAATATATATGTATAGAATCAAATACAGAAACATTGGATGAGGTCTTGCTTGATTTTTATACAATGTTATTGATAGAAAATATATGTTCTTTGCATTCCTTTTAAATTATTAAAGATGCTTCACAATTCAACAGTAATTGCTCTTCATGTTAATAATGACTACTAGCTTCTTATAGTTGTAACTCTACTGCTGCTTAGTTTATCTTATCTATAATAATGATAGAGTTGGTGGAGAGTTATATCTCCCGCTGAGATTTGGAATCGCACCCTGTGTGTTTCCCACACCCTTTTTAGGTGGACAAGCATGAAGAGGTAGAGATCATGCAGTGGAGGTTGAGCAGTAGTAAGAGGAGTAGCAATTGACCAGGTTGAAGTGTTGTTGGATGTCTTTTCTTGATAGAGTCCTAGAGTCATCCCTATACACTCAGATCCTTAGGGATGTTTTGTAGACGCTTTGTGGATGTGCTTTCGATATATATTTGGCTTGTATGCCCTTTTTGTATACAACCGTAATTGATAAATGTATATATGTTCTGAAATAGGTTCTCTGGTAATAGGTTGATGGCACACCTAGTAAGTGCTTTGAGGCATGAAAGCACATTTATGTAAAAGTTCTTGCTGTTTGGCAATTTCATGAAAAAGTTTTGATTTCTTGTATGTTTTAGTAATCTGTTTGTTAATCTTTCTCCTACAGTTATGTTTTGAGTAATCTCGCTTTGTGTGGCATGGGGCGTCACATCTTTGATGTTTAAATGCACTAACCTAAGTCACAATCAAATAAAGGATCCTCATATAGTTGCATTTAAAATAGTATCTAACTCCATCTTCAATCCTATGAAAAAGTTTTAATCAATAAGCATGAAATTCTAGGTGGGGGAAATGTCTTTTTTAACTCATGTACATATCCCATGATGTATACAAATTTCATACAGTACTTGTTTACAATTATATAATTGGTGTCTAATATGCAAAGTTTGAGCACAAGAATAATATGTTGAAATGAAGGCATCATATAATTCTTCCTATGTGTGAATAGTATTGGCATGGATAGAGTTCTACCATGATTCTACTTCAACTCAGAGAGGAAAGTTGAACATATGGACATATATATTTTCTTGAGAAACATTTTCAATTATCATAGTTTCACAAAAGGTTTTAAATATTAGGATATTTTGAGTGGCATTCCTATAACGATTGCCTTGATATTCATAGAACTAAATGATGATAGTCACATAGTTTAAACTTGGATTTTAACCACATAAAGGGTGGGTATAGTACATTGGTAGAAAGATTAGAATCCTTTGGATCTATATTTTTCTTTAACAAAGTTCTAATCACTAAGGTGTCTCCTCTACAAATTAGGTCTTTCCCCACTTTGTTATCATTTCATATGTATCCACAAACTTAGCTTGCATATGCTACACACCTGATCTTAACTATTGGACACCCGTTCAAAGGTTTCCACATTGTCTTTTATAGAATGTACCAAATTTTTTTTGCAATAGATGACGGACTAATCGTTTGGTCAAATGATACTTCTGATGGTAATATTATTTGGTCAATTGATACTTCTTATCAAACATGCTTGTAATGCTTGCAGTGGTTTAGAATAATGATGATCATACCACAATACTAACTACAAAGTCAAATGTTCCATAATTTTTTTTTAAAAATAAATAGAGATTATATAACTCATGGAGGGGTTGACGACTACCATGCTAACTAGATGTCTCATATTCAAACTGTAGATATGCTACCAAAATGATGTAGAGTATTATGGCTATCTTGGTTTTTTTACAACTTTGTTCAAGTACATGTTAGACAATGACAAGATAATGTAAATAACTAATAAAGAAAAATGTTACTCGGACTAACAAGGAAAGTTATTCTCTCATTGTGGAGTTATACCAACTACATATACTCTAATGATACCCATGTATGATTGATAATATTCCTGATTACTCAGAAGTTCAAATCAAGTCAAACATATTCCTACCTTTTAATTCTCTATACCATCAATGTGATATAAAGGTGACATTTTCCATATTTTTGCTAAACCCCCTAAGATAAGAACACGATATAAATAAAACTTTGTATACATTAATTTACCCCGCATTCATGGTTTGAAGTTTAGAAAAGCATTTGAATGAAAAAAATATGAAAATGTAAAATTTATGCATGATTAAAAAGTTATTCTAATTTATACATGGTTTGACCAAGTATAGTTTTTTCTTCCCATTATATCCAGTGTGATTCCATGTTTCTTTCTATTTATCAGCCGTCTCCAAATCGTAACGTAAGATATTAAAATAGGGCAACACATATGGCACCAACACAACCACTAGTAGAAGCATTGTGGTTTTTTTTAAAAGCATTGTGGTTGATGTTGCTGCTGCTAGTGTAAGGTATTTTTCTTTCTGATTTTGTGATCTTTTCTGTTCGTCCATATGGGATATGAATTATTAAGAACAACAGTGTTGGGTTACGTGAGTTTGTTTAGTCATCCGATTTGTTCTCCATCTCCAATGGTTGGTAAGCCCATGCAGTATGGGTCGTTCCTTTTATACTTGTTGTATCCATTCTATTATTTCTCAATTGGTTTCAATCCAGGATGACATCGGTCCATTCCACCTAGGCTTGGCAATTTAACCCGACCCACCCCGACCCAACCCAAAAAATATGGGTCTGATTGGGTCGGTGGGTAAGATTGGGTGAGTTTGGTGGGCAGAAGCGGCACTTGGGCACCATACAAGGTCCTTTTTTATCCTTCAGGTACACCCATTGCCCGTGCACGCATCTAGACTCCAGACCCACCCCCTCGGTCCATCCACTCATCTAGCCATTCCTCTAGAAACCTCGACTACTGTTGGTTGCTTACACTAACGAGTTTCAATCATAAGGATGATCTTTTACTCAACTAGCTATATCCCACAAGTATACGAGAGTAGTTGTAGTCGAGGTTGAACACAAGGAGCGTTGGTTAGTTAGGCGCAAGAGTTATGATTTTCAATAATCTAGATCGTTGTACACAAGATGATTGGATTAGAACAATTAAATTATAAATTTAAAACAAAACAATCAATTATCACTTAAGAAAGGTTAAGATTCAGATTTGGAAGGATCTTAGACTTGGGATTTCACTATCACATCATAGCTTATATTAAAATACCAATTTAAACATGTGAATGAACTTGCAAAGGAGGTTTGTAGTCATCACTCACCTCCCAGTGAAGTGATGATGATTTTAACTCCATACATCACTCTCATGTATGTATTTCATTTCAAATTACAAACCTTGCTCCTCAACATAATCCCAGCCACTCTCGCGGTCAAGGAAAAGTTGCCAAAAGAGTAACTCCATACTCTCAAACAAATCTTCTCAGATTATGAAAAAAAAAGCATAAAACATGCAAGTATGATGGCCAATCACACAAACAAGCATTTCAGATCTGAAACAACTCTTAGAACATGCAAGAAACTAACATTTAGTATGAAATTCATATGTTCATACAAGCTATGACATGGGAGTTACTCTCCCATGCCCAAGAAAAAGAGTCTACTCGTCCATAATGATGTACAGTAGAAAATGTGCAGAAATTTCGGAGTTTAGCATGGTTTAGAGAAGGAAAAGCTAAGCAATCCCAAGGTATAACCAAAGGAAGGTAGAATTCTGACTTGAGGACGAAATCCCACTTCTACAGCTGCTCCAAACCGGACAAACTACCCTCCCGAGAATCTTTGTGGAGTGAAGAAGCTCTGCTGCACCTTGGAGAAGAAGCTTGGAGAAGAAGAGAGGAAGAATGGGGTTTCTTTGGCAAGAAACCACCTCCTTTCCCCTCAAAATCTCCCTCCTATGCTCTAGGCTTGCTCTAGGATGAGAGAACTTCTGCAAATGACCGGGCATAACCGCCCATTAAGTTCCCACTTCATTTTAAACAAAAACTGGTATTTTTCAAAATGCTGAAATTGCTAGGTGCACGCCGTGCAACTTTACAGAAACTTTCAATTTGCTCCAGAATGCACTGTGTACGGCGTGCGCTGAAGAAATGCATGTCGTGCAACTTTCCAGAAACTTTTTAGCTCCCAGGTGCACGACATGCACTAAAGAAATGCACGTCGTGCAACTTTCGAGAAACTTTCAGCTCCCAGGTGCACGTCATGCAATTGCGTGCACGCCGTGCAACTTTCCAGAACTTTAAGTCTGCTCAACTCTCCCAGGTGCACGGCGTGCACTTGGCTGTTCTGGGCTGTTGTGTATTCTGCTCATAACTTTCAGCGTGTAGGTCTGAATTACATACCATAAAAAGTGGTATTTGCGTAGTTTCGAACCCCAAAACATGTAGATACTTGAGGAGTGATCCAATAAGAGATAATATGATATATTCCTCATCATTTCATTACAAAATATAGTACCTACAATCCAAACCATGAGACAAGTAATGATAGCTAAAAATATAGAATCTAGCATGAATGAGAGTGATAATTGAGTCAAAACAACATGGATATGCAACCAAACATGATCCAAAAGATGATATGATTTGTGCACATCAAATCCCCCTAAGCTTAAACCATTGCTTGTCCTCAAGCAAAAAGAGCATAGAAACATAAATGAAGAATTGTCAAGTTCATGAATAGATCAAATGAAATGAAAGATGTGTATAAGACCAAACCAACCATGATCATCATGTTTATGCTCATAGCCATCAATTCAACTTAAACACCCAAGAAAGAGATTTTTAGTTCAGTAGGGGTGGTCACAATTAAATAAATCAATCAATTAAACAACACTAAGTAGAATTTGGATGACCAAGCCAAGCAATTAGTGGATGTGCAACTCAAACTCTCAACTATTAAGGATACAAAAGATGAAATCTTAGTTAAAATTAACAATTTTAGTTGTACTCTCCTTCTTTCCAAAAAATGATATGACAATGGATTATGGATTCCGACACTCGGCTGCTAATGTAGGCTTATGCACATGTGGAGTGTCGGTTGGGGTATTTACCCTCTTTTAAGACATACCACCTAACCATCATGGCCAGATCGGACTTACACTAGGCTAGCATGATATGCGGGCAGTGTAGCCATCTTTTATGGGGTATAAATATGAGTTAAGCCAAAATAAATTTTAAAATTTTTCCAAAACATAGGAGAGTCAACTAAATTGCAACATCAGCTAGATTTCATTCATTTGTTTTGAAATTTTTTCATTGAAAGAGTGGTTGAAAATGCACTAAGAGCTTGACAAGGGGATCCTGTATTCCAAATGATATTGTGAAGTTGATTTACTCACAAAAATTGAAACCATTACATGTTTTAAGCAATCAAGGATGTGAAAGATGAATGTTCAGGCTAGAAGCATAAACCAGAGTTAAGCACATTTTGATAGCCAAAAGGTTTCATTTGATTAATGCATGCCTTTTACAATTTCTCCAAATGATATTTCTCATCAAAAGAGGACAATCAGTTAAGCATAGGAGTTTTATCCACATATAAAAGATAAACCTCATATCATACTAGATTTGCCACCAGAAGAGCAAAATTGAAAACAAAAGACTGAAATGTGAACACAAAATAAAAGAAAATGACAAGAAGCAAATAACATGAAAGGGAAAAGCTAAAAGAACTAGGTTAGAATCCGGTTGCTCCCCCCTAAGCTTGAAATATGCAGTGTCCTCACTGCATAAATCAAACTAAAAAGGTTGCAATCGGGTACCTCATCATGGTGGAAACATCAAAGTCCATGGAGGGTCGGTGCTCTGATTTGTAGCTGGAAATTGTTGTGCTAAAGATTTATGCCTCCTTGCAAATATGTCCTTGATTTGGGGCAAGCGAAAGCACCTATGAGCTGCAACAAGAATAGTCTTTTGTATGCCAATACTATTTGTCTTTTCATTCTTCTTTGAAGCATCATCAAAATATGAGTTGGGAAGAGTGTTCTCATTATAAAGTAATGTGTCATCTAGAATGTGAGGAGGAAGGACATGTGGCTTGCTTGAAGAATCAACATGTAGAGCATGTGTTGTAGCTTTCTCCCCTTTAGTTGAAACTTCATAATCATCATGGGTATCAACATCATCATACTTTGAAGGATATACCTCTATAATAACTCCATTCTTCAATGTCATCAGCCTGAAATATGTAGGATTCATCTCCGGTGGACTAGGCAAGAAAGGTGGAAATGCTTCTTTGCTAAAAAGAGCTTGCTGGGTAATTTGTTTCTCCAAGATGTGTGCATGAGTGGTAATATCATCCACCTTAGAAGAGAGTTGGAAAATGGCACCCTTCATTGATTGTCTTTGTTGATGGAACTCCTCATTTTGCTGCATTTGAGTTGAAATAAATGTTGCAAGCATGGACTCTAATCTAGAAGTTACTTGTGGTTGTTTTGGCTGAATGAAATTTGGGTTTGCATTGATGTAGAAGTCTGGTGGAGTGTAGCCCATTGGAGAATAAATAGAAGAAGCATAACATGTAGAAGATGAGTGTCCAAGAAACCCACATGAATCACAAATAATATTGGTTGCTTGAAATGGCTGTGTGCTTAGCTTATCAAACCTTTGTGATAAAGTGTCTATCTTTGTTGCAATTATGTCTATAGCACCAACCGTGTGATCTTCCCTTTGCTTTCTGGAAGTAGTATGTGAAAAGGATGGGTGGTAGCTTGTAGCCGGACTCCATTGGCAATGATTTGCTGCCATATCTTCAATAATAGCATAGGCTTCTCTATAAGATTTGTTCATTAGAGCTCCATTTGCAGTTACATCAATAGACATCCTTGTATTGTAGCACAAACCATTATAGAAAGATTGCAATAGAAGCCAATTGCTTAGACCATGATGTGGACAAAGATGTTGAAGATCTTTGAACCTCTCCCATGTATCATACAAGGTCTCTCCATCCCTTTGAGAATAATTGATGAGTTGACTCCTTAGCTGCAAAATTTTGCTAGGTGGAAAATATCTTTCCAAAAAGACCTTTAGAAGCTCCTCCCAAGTGTTGATTGACTTCTTTGGCAAAGTATAGAGCCATGCCTTGGCTCTATCTTTAAGAGAGAATGGAAAAAGAATTAGGCGTATCCCATCAGTAGGAACACCATATATCTTTATAGTGCTTAGCAACTGCAGAAATTCAGCAATGTGGAGGTTTGGATCCTCCATTGGTGTCCCCCCAAATGCATTCAGCTGTAGCGATTGTATGATGGATGGGCTTATAGAAAACTCACCCGCCTCAAATTCTGAAATATTAATAGGCCCACTCATGTGCATTGCAGCTGTACCAAAGTAGTCCTTAAGAGGAAGGTCATCCTCCTTGACTAGTTCTTCATGTGAATCCAGAGGATTGGGTAGATGTGGCGTAGATGGTGGTGGTGTATGTTGTATGGATGTTGGTGGTGTATATGAGGGTGTGGAAGAATGTGGTATGGTTGTTGGTGGTATATATGATGGCGGTGAATTAGGTGTGATTGATGGTGGTGTGGATGAAGGATGTGTGGATGAGGGTGGTGCATATGATGGTGACATGGATGATGGTTGTGTGGGTTGTGATTCCTCCATACATGTTTGGGTTTCACTCCTTCTTGCTCCATGAGGGATGCAAATAGTGTGTTCATTTTCTAAATGTAGAGATATGCACGGTTCAAGGATCTTTTTATGAACACCCCATATGCTCCTACAAATAAACAAGGTGAGTGAGATACAAAAACAAACATGGAAGATACAACAAATTATGATGATCATGATGAATTATGATTTATGGATATGATGGTGGATATGAAGGTTGTGATCTAGTCTCATTTACTTATCAACAACTCTTACTCTAACAGGAATACCGATACTCCCCGGCAACGACACCAAAAACTTGTTGGTTGTTTACACTAACGAGTTTCAATCATAAGGATGATCTTTTACTCAACTAGCTATATCCCACAAGTATACGAGAGTAGTTGTAGTCGAGGTCGAACACAAGGAGTGTTGGTTAGTTAGGCGCAAGAGTTATGATTTTTAATAATCTAGATCTTTGTACACAAGATGATTGGATTAGAACAACTAAATTATAAATTTAAAACAAAACAATCAATTATCACTTAAGAAAGGTTAAGATTCAGATTTGGAAGGATCGTAGACTTGGGATTTCACTATCACATCATAGCTTATATTAAAATACAAATTTAAACATGTTAATGAACTTGAAAAGGAGGTTTGTAGTCATCACTCACCTCCCAGTGAAGTGATGACGATTTTAACTCCATACATCACTCTCATGTATGCATTTCATTTCAAATCACAAACCTTGCTCCTCAACATAATCCCAGCCACTCTCGCGGTCAAGGACAAGTTGCCAAAAGAGTAACTCCATACTCTCAAACACATCTTCTCAGATTATGAAAGAAAGCATAAAACATGCAAGTATGATGGCCAATCACACAAACAAGCATTTCAGATCTGAAACAACTCTTAGAACATGCAAGAAACTAACATTTAGTACGAAATTCATATGTTCATACAAGCTATGGCCGGCATGGGAGTTACTCTCCCATGCCCAAGAAAAAGAGTCTACTCGTCCATAATGATGTACAACAGAAAATGTGCAGAAATTTCGGAGTTTAGCATGGTTTAGAGAAGGAAAAGCTAAGCAATCCCAAGGTATAACCAAAGGAAGGTAGAATTCTGACTTGAGGACGAAATCCCACTTCTACAGTTGCTCCAAACCGGACAAACTTCCCTCTCAAGAAGCTTTGTGGAGTGAAGAAGCTCTGTTACACCTTGGAGAAGAAGCTTGGAGAAGAAGAGAGGAAGAATGGGGTTTCTTTGGCAAGAAACCACCTCATTTCCCCTCAAAATCACCCTCCTATGCTCTAGGCTTGCTCTAGGATGAGAGAAATTCCGCAAATGACCGGGCATAACCGCCCATTAAGTTCTCACTTCGTTTTAAATAAAAACTCATATTTTTCAAAATGCTGAAACTGCCAGGTGCACGCTGTGCAACTTTCCAGAAACTTTCAATTTGCTCCAGAATGCACTGTGCACACCGGACAACTTTCCAGAAACCTTTAACTCCCAGGTGCACGACGTACACTAAAGAAATGCACGTCGTGCAACTTTCCAGAAACTTTCAGCTCCCGGGTGCACGTCGTGCAATTGCGTGCACACCGTGTAACTTTCCAGAACTTTAAGTCTGCTCAACTCTCCCAGGTGCATGGCGTGCACTTTTGGTGCACGACGTGCACTGTTGGTGCACGGCGTGCACTTGGCTGTTCTGGGCTGTTGTGTATTCTGCTCACAACTTTTAGCATGTAGGTCCGAATTACATGCCGTAAAAAGTGGTATTTGCGTAGTTTCGAACCCCAAAACATGTAGATACTTGAGGAGTGATCCAATAAGATATAATATGATATATTCCTCATCATTTCATTGCAAAATATAGTACCTATAATCCAAACTATGAGACAAGTAAGAATAGCTAAAAATATAAAATCTAGCATGAATGAGAGTGATAATTGAGTCAAAACAACATGGATATGCAACCAAACATGATCTAAAAGATGATATGATTTGTGCACATCAACTACTCCTCAGATAAAGCAAGAAATTAGAAGCGAGCGACCAAAGACTGGAACCCTAGCCGCTGCCTCTTTGCCCCTCATCCCGATCTTCTCCCCGTTGTCGGTCCTCTTCTCCCCGTCGTCGGTCCTCCTCATCCCAATCTTCCAACTATTCGAGATCATGTCTCTATCCGTGAGATCATGCCTCTGTTTGTGACAGCTAGAAGCGGAGAAGCACCTACTCAGTAAGGACATCTCCACCTCGTCGAAATAACTGACATCCTACAGTTGCAACCAACTCGGACCTCGGCGATCCTAACTTTGATCAGATGGTGAAGATTTCTAATCATGGCTGGACCAAGAAGTAAAGGTAGAGCCACCTGCCTTTCATATGTCATCTATATTACACAAACCCCACACTCTCTCTCAAGTAATCACCTCCACTGGTAATGGTATATGCAGACCTCTGGCAGTAAGGTCAAATACGACGTCCCGACAGGTCGTCGTGATGACAAGGTGTCCCTCTGTGCCAACACATTCAAGTTCCTCCCTCATTCCACATCCCACCTCCAGGACCTCGTCCACCTCTTCACCAGTAAGGGCCTTACAGTCGACGAGCTGGTGACACTATCCAGAGGCTCCCATCTCTGCCAGAATCGACGCGTCTACTGTCTGGGTAAGCAGAGGATCTACCTCTAGTTTGACCCCACAAGGAACTACGATAGATTGTGTAAGTGGCTTCTTCTCCTGCATTTTTCTAATCCGTAAAATCATACATCGTGCCATTTCCATCTCGTTTTATTTTCTTGTCAACCTCGTCAATCTGTTCTAGTAATCGTTTCTTCTCCCTGTCCATCCTATTAGATCTGGGGCTTGACTATTTTTTGTACATTACCCTTTTGTTTTGCTCGATTTGGTCTTTGACCGGGTAACACAACAGTAGTAGTATACATACACATAGTAGTTACACAGCTTTGTGGTAGATGATCTAAGACACGATTAGATTACATTTCCTTTCTTGGAAGTGGAAGAAGCCGACCACCGTTCTGTAGGAATCATGTGACGAGTGGGTCTGTGAGGATTAATTATGTGATGCTCGTTTCCTACCAAAACACACCTAATACTTGAGGATTACGTGGAGGGTTCTTGAGGTACCTTTTCTATTGTTTTCTAATAACCAATGAGATTATTAGGATGCTTTTTTCCTATGCAATGTGCCTAGTGCAACACTAATAGTATATTATGTAAAAATGATCTGTTCGTTTCATGTGTTTACTACTTTGCATCCTTGTATACTAATGTGTTTGTTTACTATTTTGTAATTTGTTTGTTTTCTGTTTTGTGTCCTTGGATAATAATATGTTTGTTTTGTTAGAGTTCATCCTAGTTTCATCCTTCTTGACTTTTTCTTCTTTCATCTTATTTAGGAAATCACTACTCTTAAGTCAATGGCTAGTGAACCTATAACTCCTGTTGATGAGGAAAAGACTCCTATAGGTAGTAACCCTATTGACGAAGAAAGTAATATACAAGATGGTGGTGGGGAATCTGCTTTGAGGCATGGGAAGTCATGGAGTAATGTTTGGAATGAATTTACAAAGAAAGTTGTAGGTGGTGTTATGAAAGTAGAATGCAAACATTTTTGGAAAACTTCTATCACGTGGTAGTAAAAGTGGGACCACTCACCTGCATAATCACTATAATAGGCCATGTCCTGCTCGGAAGGGAATAGTTGATGATGAGATCTCAAATCGTGGTAAACATGCATTCAATCAGGAGGTTTCAAGGAGAGATCTCATGCAAATGATTGTGAGGCATGAGTATCCTCTCTCCATGGTGGACCACACTGGTTTTAGGAGATACACTTCTAATCTTCAACCTATTTTCAAGATTCCTACTAGGAATACAATTAAAAGTGACATCAATCTAGCTTATTCCTTTGAAAAACACAAGATTATGCAAGTTGTTGATGGGAATAAGTCCAGGGTGGCTATTACTACTGATATGTTGACAACCAATAATCAAAAGAGGGGGTTTATGGTGATCACAGCCCATTACATTGACAAAGCATGGGAATTACATAATTTCATATTACGATTTGCTTATGTGCAATGTCCACATACCAAGGAAGCATTAGGCAAAGTTCTATATGATAGCTTGATGGATTGGAATATAGATCAAAAGATATCCACTATTACTTTGTACAACTGTTCCACGAACGATGCCATGATTAAGGAATTAATGGAGACCTTGCCTTGTAATTCAATGCCATTGTCTGGTAGTTCATTGCATATGTGTTGCTGTGCTCATATCTTAAACATGATTGTCAAAGACGGACTTAAGGTTATTGAAAATGGAGTGATTTTTTTTTTGTGATAGTGTTGCTTATTGGGTAGGCACTCAAAAGAGGTTGGAGAAGTTCCAGGACATTGCAAAATAGTTGAAGGTTTCTACTGAGAGGAAGGTGACCCTTGATTGCCCTACTAGGTGGAACTCCACTTTCCACATGCTTAAAGCCACATTATCATACAAGAGTGTATTTTGTAGGTTGGGTCAGAGGGAGGCACAATATGATTCATTGCCCACTAATGATCAGTGGTATTTTGCTTCCATTATTTGTGACAAGTTGCAAAATTTCAATTCAGTTACTGAGGATTATCTAGGTCCAACTATCCTACATCAAATCTCTATTTTGCAAATATATGTGCCATTAAAATTCGTTTGACTAGATGGAAAGCTTTAAACATTGATATCATAAAAAACATGGCAGAGGAAATGTTGGATAAATTTGACAAGTACTGGGATCAAATTCATATTCTGATGGCAGTTTCTACTGTTTTGGATCCTAGGTTTAAAATGGAAATGATAATATGGTATTATGGGTTGATTTATGGGACAAAAGCTTCAGAATATGTTGATAAGGTCACCGATGCATGCATTGGGTTGTTGATGGAATATCAAGATAGAAAAAAACCTGATGATAATGCCTCTTCTAATCAAATTGATTCATCTTAGTCCCCAGATCCGGCAGTTCTATTAAAGCCCATTCATGAATTTAAATCCCATTAAAGAAAAGAGAAAAGATTAAGGAAATCTATTACAACAAAGTGGGATGTATATCTAGGAGAAGATATCTTGATCAAGGATGATGATGTTGATATTATGTACTGGTGGAAGACTCATAAGTTGAATTATCCAACACTAAGTGAAATAGCCAAAGATGTTTTGGCTATCCCTGCTTCTACAGTGCATCAGAATCTGCCTTCAGCACTGGAGGTAGACTCATTAACCCCCACCGTAGTCGCCTTCAACTAGAGACTGTAGAGCCACTAACGTGTCTCCAAAGTTGGTATTCCATTTCAGGGGGTAAGAAAAAAAGGTAGTCATAACTTTTGTTTTTTGAAATTTTGCACATGCTGATTGTTTTCATGTTATAGATGATTCTTTTTCCAAAAATATTGGCTCATATCATGAAGACACTGATGAGGAAATTGACGACAGTCCTGGTAAAGCGAATTTTATTTTGTTGGAGAGTTTTAAAGAACAATTAATTATACAATTAGCATAATAAATCATACAGACCAATGGAAAACTATATAGAATTGTCAAGATAAACTTCACGGGTGTTGAATTAATAATTTAATATGACATTAGGTGTCTTAAACTTTAATATTTGTAATTTTATTTGAATATATAATTATATTTTTTTTCAGGTCTATTGAGTCAATTCAGGTCGAAAGTCTAAACCCAGATCCGACACTATATTAATTTTAGATTCTTCATGTTTGGATAAATTCCGGGTCGGGTGAAAAAACCTTAGACTCTCACCCACTTAAAATTTTTAGATTCGTGTCAAGTTGTTTAGGCCTGGCTTTGTTTTGTCAGCCCTACTTTTATCCACCTAAAACCAGCTCAGAACCCTATGCTAAAATGCAAAAGATTCCAGTCCATGTACTTCTATCAGATTTTCATCCAATTATCTAAAAAATGAAGTTATAGATTTCACACGCTTTAATTTTAGTAATATGAACACCTTCTAGTCGCACAATATTGTGACTTATTGCCCTTTCTAGAAAACCAATCATGAAGAGACCAACAAACAAATAATTTGGTGAATTGCCCCCAACGTAGTTCCGTAACTTCATTCTTTTACCTATGACATGGCCATACAAAATTTCTAAACCCTAGACTGCTAGACAATCTATAGGAATTTTCCAATGTCAACAAATATAAGGACAAATCTCAAGCCCAAGTTTGCAACTATTAGCTTCCGCCCACATTGTTCGCAGGTAACTTACGAGTAAACTAAAACAAATGTCATACTTTCGCATTTGCAGATGTTTTAGTTTAAAAAAAATAAAAAATGTCATAACCACAAAAAGACCAATACCAACATAGTCATCAACTATTTTTAACGTCAAATAACCAGTCACACAGTTAGTTAGTGTTTCCAACTCCTACGAGGAGGAAGAGGAAAAGGGCGGGCGAGCACAACAGGGAATAGGACGAAGAGCCCCGCTTTGTTCACGGGTTAAAACATCGGATCATCACTGCGGTCCAAAGAGATCGGCATGCGTGGGGATCACGGGCACGAGGTAGTTGTCGAAGGGCGAGTCAAAAGTCCGGTACTTGCCAAGGCACCCTTCCCGCTGCGCCTGTTGTGTGGCGAGGTACTTCCCAAACTGTGCTTGAACCTGGGCATGCGCCGCCTTGGGCTACCACCGGCCTTCCAGGCGGCCCCGTCGGAGTCGCGTAAACATGGCGAGAAGATGGAGGATACGAGGTGGATGGCGACGGAGGGCAAAAGATGGTGGTGGGAAGCCAGACCTACGCAGAGCAAGGTAGTGAAGGGAAAAGCCATATTTATACCAGAAATCCAATAAATCCCAACCAGGTGCGGATTTGCGGTGATTATGCCAAAGGATAATGATGGAGGGGAGTTTTAGAAGTTTGTCAACCTCACAGGAGTCTAGGAGGAGAGGAAGTACCTGGTGGCTTCCTCGATCCTTCTCCTCTTCGACGCCGGCACCGTAGTCGGCAAGGTTGTGGAGGCCATCTTGCGGCGTGGTCGTCTGCACTGATCGGCGTTTTCCCACCCCAAAAAAAATTATCCCCGATGTCGGCGCATCGAACTGGGTTGATCGGTGGACAGATTCTACCTGAAAAGAACACAAAATAGGTTGGGGTGCCGGGTTAGGGATTTCGTGTTATCGGGTCTAAGATAGATAAATGTGAGCTAATATTGTTTTCATGTTAATTAGTTTTTAACTTGTAATCAAATGGTGTGAGATAAAGTATATGCCATAGAGTTATCACATATTGTTCGACTTTTGAGGAGTCCTAGACATGCAAATTAAAGGTCATGACTTGAAACCTAACTAAAGGTAGAGAATGGATAGGATGATTTTGTAATTTATGTGTTAGATTATAATAAGGTAAGTTGAAGCATTATGAGTGAAATATATCACTAACCAAATACATAAGTAGATACGTTTGCATTACATGTATGTTTATAACACTATTTTGATGCAATATACTATGACCAATGTCATTTACAACTAAAGTGTTTCAAAAAGCGTCCGGTGCGGGCGCATAAGCGGCCGCATACTCGGAACGGTCATGTGTCTTGGCCGTTTAACTTGAAACGGAGTGCAATGCGGAACCCGTCCGCTTAGTCGTCCGCACAGCAGCTTTGCCGTTTAAGCGGCGTTTTTTCATTAAGATTTTTTTTTCCAACTAAAACCTTGGGCCGTAAACCCCACTCCCCGACCCAGTCACCCAGCGCGACTCACACTCTCCCCGACCCCGACAAGTCGCGACCCCCCCTTCTCGAAGCAGCGACTGAGCGGAGACTAGGGTAAGGCTGCAGCGATCTCAGTCCACTCCTCCTACGCTATCTATCACTCCGGCGGCCGACGCTCTCTCTCACTCCGGCGACCGACACTCTCTCTCACTCCGGAGGCGGCGACAGCAAGTCTACACAGAGCCACCGGCGGCGACATCCTCTCCTCGTGACTGACGGCGGCTCCCTTACGGCGGCATCCTCTGCTCGTGACCGGCGGAAGGTTCTACTGAAGCCCGTAGGTACTTTTTCTTCCTCCTCGTATATCCCTCATTACATCTTCATCCTCATTGCATCTTCCTCCTCCTGACGCTGCATTTTTTTTTTTTTTTGATTTTGCAATATCCTTTTCTTCCTCTCCCTGGACGCTGCTCCCTCCCTCTGTCCGTGTCTTTTCTTTTGGTCGATTCCCCCCTCCCCCACACCCCCAACACACACTCACATCGTCCTCTTCCTTGCATCTTCCTTGTCGCTGCTTCATAAGCAGTGGTTTTTTTTGGTCGATTCCCCCTCCCCTCTTCTTCCATTTCCGCAGGCAGAGAAGAGATGCTGCTGTTTTTTATTTTTTCTTAATGTTTCTGCTACAGTTTCTTCCCCCCTCCCCTCTTCTTCCATTTCCGCAGGAATCATTCTCATGATTCCTTTTCTCCATATTTCCTTCTTCACCTCCTCTGTTACTGATTTGGTGACGTTTTACTTACTGTAAGCCGCTAGTTGTTACCGCATATACTCTATAAGGTGACCTCTCCGCACGCATAATACATACTGCTTTTTAAAACATTGTTTATAAGTACAACCTGCTTACATGATTATATAGAAGAGTAAACGGTGCAATGACAACGACCATTTTGGTAGGGCATAGTATGAAATAATGTCAGGGAAATGAAATACTTAGTTCTTAGATTAGTTGTGTGAATCAATGTAAATGGGTGTGATTGATTGAACTCTAATTGTCTCATGTAAACAATTGTAGTAGAAATTCAAGAATGTGTTTGTCTCCAAATTGGATGTGGTCTAGCGTAATGTGTGGCCTCTCATGAAGCTTCCTTGCTGATGAGATCCCATATCCCGTAACCTACAACTGTCGTGATAATGACAAAATGCTAATGTGTAGCCAAGACCTTCACAAGCAACATGACATGTATTCATGTATCTTGTGTTAGACATAAATATTTAACATGGGTAAAGTTGAGAAGGCGTTGTTTCTTAAAATAAATCTTAACATCAAAAGTATAGGCTCTGAAGTATAATTTGGTTTCATTCTATTGAAACTGCTCCACACCAAACAAAATAAGTTAATAATAATAATTTTCAAATTTCTCTAGCCAAATAAGTTTTATATATTAGTGAATTGAAGCTTATGTTGGTTTGACTTTCCAATTCATACAGATCTCTCCAACTATACTTAACAAATAATGTAATTACTATAGGCATATGCTTAGATCTTAGATTCTCTTTTCTAAGGGAGAAACATTCAGGAGGTACATTTGTACTTGCACTCTTTGCGTATAGGTAGTTTGTGACTAGTTAATTAGTTAATAGCATGTTTAGGGCAATTCATATGGTGGAGTATTTCCTAATTTACTATTGGGATTAAGAGTTTCAGTATAATTAGAGTGAGAAGTAAGCTCAAAATAGACTTAATAAAAAACACATATTGCATACTTTTATGTAATGTGAACCATGTAATTTGTGTATTTTAATTCTTGTAAAAGGATATGACTTCTTGAGAAAATACTCTATAATACCCTTATTTATTACCTTGGAAACTCGTTTAAGTCAAAACATTCATTAATAAAAATCAAGTTAGTGTTAAATTGGAAAACTATATTAGTTTCCAATAAACTGAGTTTCATTCAAGTAAGATCAACCAAAAGGTTGGTTAAGTGAACTTTTAAGCTTAGAGGAGAACAGTTCACAGAGTCATTAAGACTTTGAATCCTTAGGAAACTCTATGTTGGATCGAGAAACATATCACTAATGATGGTTTTTGACTGATGTCATGGTCAAGCTTTGAGTAGAGTCTTTGAATATTTTTATTCTTCATATGTACGTCTTAGGTCAGTTCAATTGAGGCATAGGTCAACCAAACTAATACTTAAAATCAAGAGTATCTATTGAATGCCCAGCTAATCACGTGAGTAAAAATCTAATAACCTACAACAACTATAATTTGTCTAGGAGCTCCACTAAAATGCTAATCCATTCCAATAATTTTAAATCTCTAGGATCACTCTCAACGCTCTTTAAGAATAATTTTAAGAAATCCTAGTTATAATCCGATATCAATTTAGAGGTTCTCTTGAATGATCAGTCGCCTATCCAATATAGAGAAACTAAATAATTTCTTATCCTATTTCCTTGTGATTTACATTGTAATCTCTTCTTCTCGTCTTTATTCACTTTATATAAGTTGTGCAACTAGAAGAGTTTCAAGGTAAGGAAGTTGATATCAACTGATGTGTTCAAGGAAGGTGTTGTCTTCAAAGGTGATAGGTGGAGTCCTCTTGTTGGCGACTAGGAAAGAAGTAAGTGTTGGTCTTTTGAGTTCATGAGAAATAAGACAATTCTTGTTCTCTCTTATATACAGTCAAAAGGAGAGTCTAAGTTCAAGTAAACACGTTTTCTTATAGTTATATTTCCTACTTTATTCATGAATAAAGTTTATTTATAGAGCCTAATGGCTTCAGAGACAACTACAGTCATATGTATAGGTTTTTGTACTAGAACAACATTATATGATGTGAATTCATTGAATATCCTTCTTCCTCCTCCTTCCGTAATTTATTATTATCTTATAGCAAGTTATGTTTAACACCACCTTTTTAAGTTGTTAAAATATAGCAAGGATACCACTTTGTACTATTTCACATTGATAACACTCCATTTTCTCCATGGAATATGGTTTCTGAATGAGTCAAAACCCCAACTATATAAATTGAAATGATGAATATTTATTAAATATATGCCCAAAAACTTCAAAGTTAGAACAAGTTTGGAAAAATACTATAAAAGTAGCCATAGTGAGCAAAATCTGGACACAAAGGTAGTCATGGTTATCCTATAATAAAAGAAAGCAATATGAACATTTTAGGTTTGCAAGTAACAACTCGAGTGACTTCAAGATAACATATAGACGATTCAATGCCATACTCAACAAATTATAAAGGACAATGAGAAATTTAGTTATGTCTTTGATCAATCGTAGAATACGACTTGACACTCTCTACAACTGATTGACACAAAATGAATTAGTAAAAAAATGATTGTAGTCTCTCACGATTAATGGCCATAATCGTAAATTCAAACATCAAACTTCTACAATGGTAAGGATGTCAAAGGAAAAAATATCTTAGTAATGGATGTTTTGTTATGGAATACCATGATTGGATGTTGTCCATTAAACCCCATCCAAAGACATGGCCCTTGTCACCCAGAACAAGTTGCCAGACTTAACACCACATAATCACACCCCTTTTGATTTGTTATCACACCCATATATGTATGTCACTTCAGCTTGACTAGTTTTTCACAAATACTAAGGTTAAGTGGGGTGGCTACCGATGCCCCACTTTGGGGTCATGTCCAACTATGCAATAGTCGATAGTTTGTCCATTTGAAACCCCATAAGAATTGACTAGTGAAGCGTGTACCAGGAATGCACCCTACCTCCTCCCCCCTTAATGGACAACACAAATCCATTTAAAGCGCTCTCAAAGGACGCAAAAGGTGGTCATGCACCAAACACACGACTCTGCCTTCCCAACTCTAATAAATCAATGAAGCCTCATTTGAAATGCACACAAAATCCTTTACAAGATAGGGCACCATTAAGGTGTGCACCACCCGAGTTTACTAGACTCTTTTTGACTTGCTCATGGGTTAATTGAAACCCTAACCCTAGGTAATACCCTAGCCACTATATGAATAGCCTCTTGAGCATCATTTAAATTTTTTTTGGGGATGATTGGGAGTGATTTAGATGGAACTTGACTCTCTTTTAGGAGTAATATCATAGACATTTGATAGGCGAGACTATGAAATGCATAGACATGCTCATGTGACTCAATTTATAATATTGATCTCACAATATCTCAAATAGTCTGCTCTAGTTCAAGGAATGTAGATTGAGAATTAAGAGGATGACATTCCATGCCTCATTTTCAATCTTGATCTCTGTGACAAAGGGATTATACGAACATGGAAACAATAACCACTTTTACAATTTGTAGTTGTTTTCCAACTCGTTCCTTTTACTTTAGTGGCAATGAAGTGTGTCTAGACAGTACTCTTTTCTTGTGTTGTTTTTAATATCACGACCAACAAAGTAGGAACCTACAAGGTCACACACATAAGGATGCATGAGGGAATTATAGTTTACAATCAAACATATGATTAAATAGTAATGAATCATAAACACACTAATTTACCCCACGATCGAGTGACGAGAATGTATGATCACCCGATCATATTAATTGAGTCAATAGATTAATTTATTGTCAATCAATCGACTAAGATTTCCACTGGATATAGGTGATTGGTCAATTAGGGCTACTGAGCCGACAATCACAATGTTATAGGGAAAGTCTAAAATTGGAAAACAAGTCATATTTAGATCTAGATTATTGTGTTCGGTCGATAAACTATCATTATTGAACGAATGGGGGATCGACTGACTACAAGAATTGATCGGTCAATCACAAATCTCGTATGAGTTTTAACTTTAAACTATTTTTGGATTACAAATAAGATACAAAGTGGAATTAGATCTTTTCAAGCCTGTGAGTCCCCTGTCTAAAGGGGGAATGTTCCAAAGGGTGAGAAACATCTTTGAGACACACTTTCTGAGATAAGTTGGACGTTCCCTCTATCTCTCCAAGAGAAAGAGAAACTGTGAAGTTCCTAGATTTGTAAAGCTTTGACATCATGTGTGATGTCCAAATTGAAATCCGAACCTTAGTGTAGATCCCAATTTAAACACCACACACTAGGGAAAGAATAAAAAAATCAAGGGAGTCAGAAGGAAACAAACAATAGCACATGTACATGAACATACCATGTCCACAAGCTCACCATTCAACATATAACTACAAAATGAATTATTACAAGTTGATATTACATATTGAATAATAAACCTATACATCTGCACATATTACATCCACAATAAGATCTTATAAACAATAGGTCCGCATGTACATAAGCTTGTCATACATTGTTTAACTATTTGGGATGATTTCTCAAGAATGAAGCAATGATATGTGAATAAAGAAAAACCACTGGAAGAGGTTACACCTCCTTTGTAAATGGTCTTATATGATATGCATAATGGTATGCCTTGCATGGTCAATCTCCATATAAAAGGAATGAGCACACATCCTATTTCAACGAACCATCTATTTTATTCAATATGAATAGTCTATTCAATATCTAGTGTCAATCTATTGTTTATTTTGTGTTCCTCGCAACAATTGTTGATGCCATAAGATGATTGTGATACCGGAATCAAGTTGATGCTTTCATGGTTGATATTTTCTTGCATAGGTTAAAGAATAAAATGGAAGTCTTATTTTCTTAAAATTTGAATGAAGTCTTATAGGCATGTTTATTTAGTAGGATTCTCAAAATGCAACATATACCCCGTCTTGCCTTGGTCAAATGTTGGATTTCTAGCTTCTAGTTGTGTGGTTATCATCTAGGGTTCCTTAGGAGACTAAGGGTGGCATGCAAGTTTCATCCCTCCACGGGTTGTTGCAACTAAGATGAATCCCCCTTAGTTGAATACCCCCCCTTAATGTGATGCTTAAAAGAAGTCAATTTAAGAAACAATGATATAGTTATGAACAAATACTTAAGTAAGCTCAATTCATTCATAAATGTGAACCAACACACAACTTTTTGCTCAAAAGAAATACATTAAAATAGCCAAGATTTCAGTTGAATGATTTAATAATCTCATCCACCTCTGGATCATGCCCATAGAAGGGGTCAACTCCATAAAATTGTACCAAAGTTCCCCAATCCACTGCACTACTCATAGTAAGAATGTATGCCTCAAGGAAACTAGGTGTAAGGTCAAAATGAAAGTGGGCAACTATGTCTTGAAACTGTGTGGTGGAGAATTGGGTATGACTTAGATTAGTAGATGGTGGAGATGGATTACAATCCTCTCCAAGTGGGTGACCTTCCAGCGGCCTGTCAAAGAAGGTGGTGGTTATCCTTAAGCAAAAAAGGAGGATTTGTCTTGTATCACAAAAGATACCAATAAATTTTATGCATCGTGTGTCGCTATAGAAAAGGAATGAAATACATGGTTTAGAAATCATGGTTGGAAACAACTAGGTAGTGGACTGATGTCTATATGGAACCACTCAAAATTTTGTATCACCTAGTGTTTGCTTCTTTTATCCACTATACTTACTTTTATTTCCACATTCTTTAAGCAAGTTGCAATTAACTGTGTTTGTGTTTTAAGTTGCAAAAATATTCCTTTAGATCTATTTACTCCCCCTCTAGAGTTTTCAATATGTGCTTTCACAGTACACTTGTCGGTCTACCAATAGTTTGACCGAGCTCTTCCTCGATCGATAACATACTCGACTGAATGTTATCAGTGATAGAATTTATTTTGATCTCTTAAAACATAGTTTACAAACTCAAATTTACTGATTATCTTGATTTCTACAACTGAGATGAACACTTTATAATGGAGTTTGGGTTCTTGAATGGCTATTAAATTTGTGAACCTTTTTTCGTATGTTTGAGCTCTATTTTACTTGGTATGCGATTAAGGGGGGTCTCAAAGTCTTTTGATATAACTTGCATACCTTTTTGCTCTTAATTGATTCTCTATATCCATAAAGTCTTAACATCCTTTGATTTTTGGTTTAAATCTTCTTTTAGAATGGATTGTCTATACTAATATGGGCTTAACATCCCTAATATATGGTCTAGAGATTCTTTTGTTGATCTTATTTTTTTCTTAATGGATTATCTAATCATTTTTGGGCTTAACATCCCTTGAAAATGATTGAGAAATTAGTATTGGTTTTTGTCTTTTGATTTTATGTCAAATATCTATATCATGGAGGACTTAACATTCCTTGCATTGATATTGAGATGTTCTTTTGAAAATGGTATTTTTCATGGCATCTCTATACTAAGGTGGACTTAACATTCCTTACCATTGGTTTAGAGTATCCTTCTAATGATTTATACTAAGTGGGATCTTCTTATCATGAAGGACTTAACATTACTCTCAGCTCTTTCTCCACAAGGGAAGCAAACCCTAGGTCAAGGAAGCAAGAAAGCTAGGTTCTTTAAGCTCTAGAGAAAGCTCTACCAAAACCATAGTTCCATCATAGAAGAAGGGAGGTAGGGCAACAAGGGAAATGAAGGAGAGAAGGAGGAACTTACTTGCTTAGGTCAGGAAGAAGCAAAGGAAGCTCCACCGGCCCTAAAGAAGAGAAAATCCAAACCCTAGCTGCTCAAACAAGGAGATCGACCACCTTCTTCTACCTTGGGCACCTTCTTCATAACTAAACAGGGGAGGATGAATCTCTATACAGTAGGGAAAGGATAAGAATCCAAAGGGTTCATTTGGGTGCAAAAGGAAGGGTATATAAAGCTTATGGATAAGAAGACAGAGAAGCTTGAGGTGTCCTACTAGGTTTGTCATGTGTTCATGGCCTATAACTCTCACACCCATGCAAGCAGAAGCTCCATCAGTTGTGGGAGCCTTCTAAGCCATCGAATGTTGGCTCCCCATCTCAACCATCGAGTTTCATCACTTGTTGATCATTGGTTCTTGAAATCCTAGGCCACTAGGTGGAAAACCATCGATTGGTCACCCCTTCCAAGCAAACCACTGGTTCAACCCAAGAGAGAAAACCACCGATCTACCACCTCTAGAGATCACCATCGGTTAGGGGTGCAAACGGTGTGGGTATGGCCATACCCATATCTATACCCATCTAATTTAGTGGGTTCGGTTTCGGTTCTAGACCCGCATAATACAAAATCTGGACCCACACCATACCCGTACCCGCAATAATAACGGGTAATGTGGTGCGGCTATGCGGGTAAGTGGTTCTATAAAACATCATATTGTTTATGTAAGAGAAATGACTTTGTTCTATATATTTTAATACAACAAGATATTGTTATTATATAGTATTTTAACATACAAGAGTTATATTAGATAATGCTATATTTTATACATAAACATTAACTAAGTTAATTGTTTACATATTTGTAGTTATCATTATAACGTTAACTTAAGTAGAAAGTAATGTAAATTAGTAGACATTTGGTTCATTATTGTAACTAGAATAGTTAATTCTTAACTATATGACTAGTCTCAACCTTATTATGGTTAGAGTAAGATATAATCTAAAAAATTATATTAGTTAGACTAATAAAGTATGATATATAACATATTATTTATGTAGTTACTTATGTATAGTGGGTACACGAGTCTAGCGGGTCTGGGTCCAAGCATACCCATTATTGGACCCCCTTATATGCGGGTCCAAGGGTATACGAGTCTAAGGGTAAGCAGGTATAAAAGATTAGACCTGTGACAGGTTTTTAAGGGTTCGGATTTGCGGGTCCGCGGGTCTACCCGTACCCGTTTACAGCCCTACCATCGGTTGTCCCCACTTGGTGATGAACATCGGATGCCACTCATCCAGGTGAACCATTGGTTGATGGCCTCTCAAGGTAGCTCATCTATGAGAGACAAAACCCTAACTTACCCTAGAAGGGTAACACCACTAAATCAAGGTACAACTAGGCGCCTCATGGCCCAACAGGCTCAAGCATGATAAGAAAACATATAAGTAACATAAAGCATGTGACAAATTGCAAGAATAATCTCAGATATGGGTATTTTTTTAGAAAAGTACAAAATGTGCACAAAATTACAAGAAAAACCTCAGATATGGGTATTTTTTAGAAAAGTACAAAATGTGCACAAAATTACAAGAAAAACCTCAGATATGGGTAATTGGTAGAGAAGTCGAAAATGTGCACAAATTGCATAGCTTCTGTAAACAGTGTCCAAATTGGACCAGACTTGAAACTTAAGCTTGTCATATGATATAAAAGCACCTCATATGGCTATACTAAGGTTTTATGAACTTAACTAGGATAATTAAGAATGCTCAAGATTTTAAGCAAGGTTAGGAGTCTTACACCTTACTAACATGGGCGTCTTGGTGAGCCAGGTTCTAGGAGAAAAATATTTTAGCGATGGACACGTCCTAGAGGTGACAATAGCATATGGTCCGAGCTATATTTATAGAAGTATATGGGGAGATTTGCAGCAGACGAAGGGGGTCTCCTGTGGAGAGTGGGGAATGGGCCAAGGATCAAGGTGTTTGAGGACACTGGTGTCGGGTTTTGCAGATCCATTAGGATGATAAGTGGAGGAAAGGGATGATGAGGAGCGTCAGTAGATGACTTGATAACTCAAAACATAGGACAGTGGGATGCCAAGGTAATTCACAATCGATTTTCCCAACACATTGTGAGTAGGATTCTCGATATCCTGTTGGCATGCCAAAGTGGAATGGGCACTATCAGCTGGGAATCAGATCAATGAAAAATTTAATCAGTTTGGTCGGCATATGATTTCTTGTGCACGCATGATGCAACCAATAGTGTGGATGAACAAAGGACATGGAGGCACCTTTGGAATAGGAAATGCTTGCTAAAACTATCACACTTACTATGGAGCTTCAATCGTGATATACTCCCTACAAAATCAATACTACAAAAGAGGCATGTTACTGAGGATGACACCTTCCAACATTGCAAAGTAGAAATGGAGGAATCTATCCATGCAATATTTGAATTTATCTAGTCTAGGGTTGTGTGGGGATTCTACGATGTCAACCCTAGACGATGGGTTGATCCTTATGCAATGGACACCTGCACTAGTGTGTTGAGTCATGGATCATATCAAGAGGTTGATGAAATGATCACTATGATGTGGATAGCCTGGACTTTAAGAGACAAGCAGTTGTTTGAGGAGGAACCCATTTTTATCCCTGGTTTAGTTATTGGTTTTCAGCACTTGGTCAATGACTAAAAAGATACATACAAGGGTCCACAAAAGAGCAACCTTCCTCAAGAGGG
The DNA here is from genome assembly GCA_963693085.1 of Alisma plantago-aquatica. Classification (NCBI taxonomy): domain Eukaryota; kingdom Viridiplantae; phylum Streptophyta; class Magnoliopsida; order Alismatales; family Alismataceae; genus Alisma; species Alisma plantago-aquatica. Next base: position 723,415,298 of record OY856414.1, read on the forward strand.
AGGGATACTGCAATCTTGTCGACACCTTCTGGGGAACTGATAAATTTTAATGTCGACACTACTTGGAAAGCAACTTGGAGATGTGGGCTCAGAATCATGGCAAGAGTTAGGGGAAACGAAAGGAAACCTTACAATCATCTATAGGTGCGTGCTCATCGGCGTTGATGGGAGAGAAACACACAATCAGACAATCTATAAGGCTTTATTCACAACTGGGTTTCAAGAGGGTGATGTTGGAGTGAGGTCCAATATGAGAAGTCCAGGAGGGAGGCAAGGGAAGAGGACATGTAGATCTAATCATCAAACAACATTCTACACCTATTGGAGGAGCTTGAAGCACTCAATCTGGGACATGCTTGTAGGGAACGTAATAGGATAGTGCATTGTCTAGCCACATAGGCAATTAACCTTGAGGACCCGAGATTGATACATGGTTCTTTTAGTCATGATATGGTTGTATTAGCAAGCTGATTTGATTTAATAAAGTATAATCAGTTAATTATTGTATTTTTTAAAATTTAATTAATTTGAATTTTATATTTGATTTGTTGGTTTTGATCAGTATGGGATTTATTTATCTGTTGGTCCAGAATTGAATTTTAGCAATTGATTTTTTTAGAAACTAAATGTGAGATTATGTCCAAAATCTCAGGATTAGTTTGTTTTACAAATCAGACTAACCACACATAACATTTATTGAAAATAAATTCAGAAATACAATTCCATACAAGATATTAAAAAAAAACCTAATCACCCTAAATTTCGTCTGCCCATGGAGGTGATCCATAAACCGGAAAACATCATAATTTGACCTCCTTGGTCATCAGTTGGAAGGACTCGGTAACCAAATAGACTCCAAACATAACTGAAGCGGGAACAAGTTTCTTGAACATCAGCATGAGGCAAGGCAACTAATAATTTGAAAAAATATAATAGGAATAGCAGCATTTGTTGGCCAAATTACTCGGATTTCATAGCAACTAGCTGTTACGACATTCCAATTTATAAGATTAATGAGGAGGGTTATCTGCAATGCTCAAAATTGATCTTCCTCAGCTGACTACAAGGTTACTTTCTCGGTTCAGCTTTTGGTGCAATAAGCATCAGCTTGTGTATAGGATGACAAAGCGATGGTAAGTAGAGCGGCGTGGGCTTTAAAAAGCGGTCTTAGTATGGATGTGAGTTTGGGTGGAAAATTGTGGTTGATGAGGTGTTTGCATGTGAGGCTTCCTATAATTCCTCTACAACTTTAACAAAGCAACCTCAGATTTCCTTGTACCGGAACGTTGCCCGTTCTCTGGACCTGAAACAATCTTATAACGGTGGAGATCTTGTCTTTGAATAAGTGGGCTAGTGGGAGGGGTTCCCCTTTTTAAAATGGCAACCCACCCACTACATCCCATACAAGGGTGCTAGTGTTTGCTTCTGCTGCGCATTATCTTTGGTGCCGTTATTGGACAATTGCAGATCAGATTCAAATGATGGAACAAATCACACATTCTGGTCTTCTTTATCTAATTCTGTGGTAAGCGTATTCCGCGCATGCTTCAACAACTATACTAAATGCTGGGTTAAAACAATGCTCGACGTTGAGCTGTGAGAATATATGTATGTTTAAATGTAGAGTAGGAAAACCTAGTGCGGAAATGATGAACAGGGCTAGTGGGCCTGCTTTCGTGTTTGCTAGATGGGAGAAAGTCTTTAATAAATATATATGCTCGTACGACGGTCAATTTCAGTAGACTATCCTGGGACCATCTTTGGACTACGGTAGCGTTGTATGCCATGCTATTTATATGATTACGGTGACAACAGTGGTGGTAGTTAGCAGTAGTAGTCACAAGCGAACGAATTCTACTTATCCATGCCATGTGTAAGAAAAGTGGAACGACTGCTCCCTTGCAACATTCCAAGCATTTTTAGATAATTACAAGAATGCCCTAGAATTTTATACACTAAATTTTCACAATAAAAATACTTCCTAAAATGCGCTATGATTCCAGACTAGTTAAATTAACTCGTTAAACGTTTTACCAGTTCAAACAAGGCCGTCATACACCACATTTTTCATAACTTAAAGTAGGGCCTTGATGTCGTGGAACTATAACCTCGGTTCTTTTGATCTTTTTCAACAATTGAAGTAGGCCTTTGATGTAAAAAAGATCATCACGTCATGCAAAATTTTCAAGAAGGTCCTTAATTTCTAAAAAATTTATTTTACAACATTTATAAATTATCAATCCACCATAGTAAAATATAATCTTGTGTTTTGTCAATTTTATTATGTAGCCACATGGTTACCGGGAACCAACCCCGAAAATAATCAAATCATAAGTAGAATTCTTATGGTCATGTACCTAGGTCGAGGTTATGGTTCGACTGTTTGTCTAATGCATAACCTAAAAAAAAAAATCGAAATCAACTAACAAGAACTCACACTAACCATGCAGAGTTTAAGGCAAACTACTTGATGGACACTTCATGATTGAACAGGCATCAACCAGCTGAGCGCAGATCCCATGTGGTGGAAATTCCACGGCTACCCACGAAATCTCTAACCCGGCACCCCAACTTGTTTAGTGTTCTTTTCAGGTAGAATCTGTCCACCGATCAGCCCAGTTCGACGCGCCGACATCGGGGATAATTTTTTTGGGGTGGGAAAACGCCGATCAGTGCAAACGACCACGTCGCAAGATGGCCTCCACAACCCCGTCGACTACGGTGCCGGCGCCGAAGAGGAGAAGGATCGAGGCAGCCACCAGGTACTTCCTCTCCTCCTAGACTCCTGTGAGGTTGACAAACTTCTAAAACTCCCCTCCATCATTATCCTTTGGCATAATCGCCGCAAATCCGCGCCTGGTTGGGATTTATTGAATTTTTGGTATAAATATGGCTTTTCCCTTCACTAACTTGTTCTACGCAGGTCCGGCTTCCGACCACCATCCGTTGCCCCTACCTCCACCAAAGCCCCGCCGCCATCCACCTCGTATCCTCCATCTGCTCGCCCTGTTTACGCGACTCTGGCGGGGGCACCTGGCAGGCCGGTGGTAGATCCCAAGGCGGCGCAGGCCCAGGTTCAAGCACAACAGGGGAAGTACCTCGCCATACAACAGGCGCAACGGGAAGGATGCCTTGGCAAGTACCAGACTTTCGACTCGCCCTTCGGTAACTACCTCGTGCCTGTGATCCCCACACGTGCCGATCTCTTTGGACTGCAGTGATGATCCAATGTTTTAACTCGTGAACAAAGCAGGGCTCTTTGTCCCGTTCCCTGTTGTGCTTGCCCGCCTTCTTCCTCTTCGTAGAAGTTGGAAACACTAACTTACTGTGTGACTGGTTATTTGACGTTAAAAATGGTTGATGACTATGTAGTTATTTGCCTTTTTGTGGCTATGACATTTTTTTAATTTTTTTAAAACTAAAACATCTGCAAATGCGAAAGTATGACATTTGTTTCAGTTTACTCGTAAGTAACCTGCGAACAATGCGGGCAGAAGCTAATAGTTGCGAACTTGGGCTTGAGGTTTGTCCTTATATTTGTCCTTATATTTGTTGACATTGGAAAATTCCTATAGATTGTCTAGCACCCTAGGGTTTAGGGATTTTGTATGGGCATGTCATAGGTAAAAGAATGAAGTTACGGAACTGCGTTGGGGGCAATCCACCAAATTATTTGCTTGTTGGTCTCTTCATGATTGGTTTTCTAGAAAGGGCAATAAGTCACAATACTGTGCGACTAGAAGGTGTTCATATTTCTAAAATTAAAGCGCGTGAAATCTATAACTTCATTTTTTAGATAATTGGATGAAAATGTGATAGAAGTACATGGACTGGGATCTTTCACATTTTAGCATATGGGTCTGAGCTGGTTTTAGGTGGATAAAAGTAGGGCTAACAAAACAGAGCCTGACCTGAACAACTTGACAAAGTAGAGTTGAGTTTATTCCCTTTACCCTCCTCACTTATACTGAAATCTTTAAAAACCCCCGCTGTTTGGAATAATTCCAGCAACCCCCCTCTGGTCCAACTTCCGTTAGCTGCCGTGACGGGGATTCACGGACTATTTGTTTCTCTTTGTCATTTCAATACTTCTCATTTCTTACTGATATTACTAGTACTTTATATATTATATTATATTTAAATATATGATACAAGTTCCCTCTTAATATTTTTTTATCTGGTTGATTCCAAATCAGAAGAGATTAATCAGATTTTTTGATAACCAGACCCAATATTGGCCTGTTTCTAAGGCAGGTTTGGTGGCACGATTAATTCGGATACGGTGCGGTGGAAGACCAAAAGTCAACCACGGGCAGCTCAGACCCATATGCTAAAATGTCAGATTAACAACTGGTAAACTTTTACATACATTTTACACTCATATGCGATTACCCAATTGGGATTATCCACCGGATTAATTTTACGCTGTGGCTCATCTTAGATGCATGACCTTAGTAAAAATAATCGTGTTGTCAAACGAAGCCTAAGTTTTATTCACCCTATCCAAATTTAATATAATACAAGTTCATGTGTTGGATACTTTGTCTAAAATTTAAAATTAATTTAAGATTAATAAATTTAAGACATGTAATTAGCTCATTTATTTTTAGATCAAATAATGTCGGACTCAAATTTGACCAGCCCATATTCTAGTTGTATAGTCTGTCTTAGATGGATAATCTTGTAGACTCAATTTAGCAATATTTTTTTAATTAAGCTAGCCCAAAATGGAACTCGATTTGTACCTAGAATCGATCCAACGTAAAAATTGGAATCAATACAGACTCGGATTCAAACATTGTTCTGTTTGTCTGAATGCGAAACTGACTCAAAATGTCAATATTAGAGTATATGGATGCAGTCTTGTTCCGCAATGTTTGGTTTTTAGTTAGGTGTTTGTTTAAAAATTTTCGTATACTTGTTTAAATCTGAAATTGACCTAACCAAATTTATGAATAAATACCCAACATATATATCCATCTATATATAGATAGATATACATATATGTATATATATACATGTATAGGGAGTCGATCCTCTACGTACTGCAGATGGTGCGGACCTGACTCCCCTCTCTATTCACGGGAACGTCAATCCCTCCTTCCCGTTACCATCTGTCTACTTCCCAATTTTTTAGTTTTTTTTATTGTAATAAATATTCGCGGAACCTGGATACCTCCGCTTCTTTTATCTCTGAAATACTAGTCTTTCCCTTTCACTTCCTCCGTCCTCTCCTCAGTACAACGACCTGTCGAGAAAGCTTCTTCCTCATTGTAGATAAACCGGCTCGCCGTTCTCAACTCCCCTCTCCCTACTGCTTTGTTCTAGTGATTAGTCTTAGATCTTTTTGATGCCCAATTGGGATGCCTAATCATTCCGACAGAAATTGGAGATCTGCCCATTTCCAAAGTACTCCGAACTGGCGAACTCAATTTCTTTGTAGACCACAAGAAGAACAATGATTGTGGCCTCGTCACCATTGGTGGCGGTAAATGTGGAGGCTTGAAGAAGCGCGACACTGGCCAACAAGATGAACAACCTTGCATCTTTTCCTAACGCCCAGAAAACTAGAGATGCATACAGAGCAGGAGTTCGTGTCATCAGTGGGTGCTGGAGAAGATAGAGCGCGTGCTGTTTGAATCTGTCTGAGGTGGTAAGTGATTTTTGTATGCGTTATGTTGAAATTTTATATAGACAAATTATGTGCACAGATTTTAACGATAACACGAAACTTGTTCCACGCCCTTAACTGAAATACTCTGTACATTCTATGCCGTTCCTTTTCTTTTATCCCTGTGTGTTCCTTGGACCCAATATATGTGGATTTCTTCTTATATAAACTGACATTGGTGGAACAACTCTAGCAAATAATCCATCTCAATTTTCCTGGATCCTTCGATCGTTTAGAGGGTTGCAGGACTGAACTTCTTGTAGACTTGGACGCCACAGGCGAGCTGAGCGTGCACTTGATTCTAACTCAGTGCCGGTTCACCCTCCTAGTGTGCCATTTGGGCACCCAATTCTGACTAGCGGTGGGTGCTTATGCTCCGGAAACCTATTGTGAGATTGTCAATTGGGTACGCTGCTACGATGGTAATTTTGTGAAATTTGAGCATTGTTAGTTTTAGTGATCCACATGGCACTGCAGTGAATGAAGAAAAGATATTATAGAACAAGAGTTGAGGAAAATTGGAGCTGTGCATATATATGACAAAGGGCATATGTATAGAGATGAGGCTCAATAGTTAATCGTTTATATATGACGAAGTAGTATATTTGTTTGTTTTTTCCAATTCATTCAACCTTTTTTCCCGTGTGAAGAACACATGACTGGTGTTTCCTTTTAGATGGTACCTCGGGTGTTTTCTCCTTGCTTGGTATAAGTTTTCGAAGCATTTAAGTTTTCAACATTGTACATTGTTTTATATAGAGAAATCCAAACACATGTTCCTTCTACTTACATAAATTAATTACGATTTCGTTGTTGGAACAAAATAAGTGCATGATAAACACAAACAATAATACAAACAGATAAAGCTTCCAAACATATTGTCAGATTATGAACAACCGTAATTATTAACTTGTTGCATTATGTTTTCAAAAAACTAACGTGCTCATAAAATATTGTATGCATGATTTTTGTCCAAACCAAATCTGTGGTGGTCTTATTTAAGACAATACACTTTGTAATAATCTCAAAGGCAGCCAAATATTACATCGAAGATACAAACTCTTTGAATTGTTCAATCTACAAGTGAAAAGAATGTTAGCCGAAACTGCTGAATTCCAATTAGGATGCATCAAAACTTCTAACTTGGGCATATTTTCATGCATTTTCCCCGCTATGATCTGAAGTGTCATCTCTGGATAATATAGTGATCGAATCTTGTGTGTCGAGTTCACTGTTATCATCAAATTTTCTATAAAACCTACATTGTTATGATGTAATTCAGTTCCAAGTGAATGTAAATTATATAACACTAGAAATGTTAGATTACACATACCTTTTTTTTGGATTCACTGGACAATTTCTTACATCATGATTAGCAAGTGTATTGCATTCCTTGCATAATCGTTTTGGCTTCTGTCCTTTTTCCATCGTTGTTTCTTTTCCGCTTTTAAGCCTTTTTCCACTACCTTTCGTATTACAATGATTTGGTGGGTGAACTTCAACAGTACTAGGTCCCATTTGATTGTGGATATTATCAACTTCTCTTGGTTGCATAGCATCTAGTTCCTCAATAAGTGATCTTACGCATGTCCTCGCCCTTTCATATGTCTCATTACTTTGAAATGATTTCCCCAATGCTTGTGAGAACAACTTTCGCACAATAAGGAAAACCATCTTGCCGTCTATGTTCTTAGAATTGGCACAACTTTCTTATTATATAGAGATAAAAAAACTAGGGCTTCAAATAGGAGTAGTATTAAATTATTAATTAGTGGACCAGGAACAAAATAAGGTAAAAGAAATATGCGAAGAAGAATGATCCACGTTGTAAAAACATTGCGATCTCGACTTCTACTTATTACGCAAGAATGGAGGAAGTAAAAGCGACGAAATATATATTCTTGTGACGAAAGGAGCGGAAGTATCGTCGAGGTTTATAAATATTTATTATGATAAAAAACTGAAAAATTGGAAAGTAGACAGAAGGTAACGGGAAGGAGGGATTGACGTTCACGCGAATAGATAGGGGAGTCAGGTCCACACGGTCTGTAGTATGTAGAGGATCAGCTCCCTATATATATATATATGGCTGTAAATGGTGTGGGTACGGTGCGTGTATGACCATACTCAGAACTAGACCCGTATTAATTTAGCGGGTACGGGTCTAGACTCGCATAACTTAAAAATAGACCCGCACCATACCCGTACCCGCATATCATGCGGGTATACGGTGCGAGTCCATGGGTATATAGTTTTATACAAATTACATGAGTAATCCAAATCAATAATTATATTAAATATTAAAGAAGAACATAAATTAATTTAGTCCATTGATCTATCATATAAACAGAGTTTTTTTTTCTCTTTAAGACTAGTTATCGTTGCGTTTAGATATTGGAAACAAGTTCACAGTTGTTATGGCTGAAGAGCTTCAAACCAACCCTGAACCTGCAGATTCGTCATCTCCCCAGGAAATAAAAAGGTCTCGAGTACAATATTTCTATAGTCATTAATCAAGTCTTATTCTCCACAAAGAGCAAATACACCTTAACCAAAATCCCAAAAAGTTAAACACCAATTTCTTAAAAGAAAAGGCATGACGATGACCGAAAGAAGTGAATTGCCTCACAGCCAGCTTCTTCAACATATTTGCTTTCATTCCCATGCATGTTCAAAATATCAAGAAATGATTTACAGAGTATGTGATTGTTTGGATATTGTGCCTGGGAAGTAGGTACATATAAATATATAATAGGTCATCCTGTAATAATATGTCGTATGTACATGAAATTAAAAAACACTAGTTAGCCAGAGAGCGTTGCCGCTGCTGTCAAAATTTGAGTTCTTGGATAGAAAGCCAGTGAGATTTGGCCTAGACGTTACCAATGCCGAGATCCGAGCTATTGGACCAGAAAACCAGCAGGATCTGGGCACTTGGACGGTATCGTGATAGAAAAAGGCTAGCAGGAAGCAGCAAGGCTTAGATCGGGGCGCCTGCCGGTGGAGCCTGAGTCGGCAGCTCCTGGACTCGTCAATACCTGGAGTTGGAGACGTCTGAAGTTGGAGACGACACAGGTAGTGGCTAGTCACGATTCGAGGCTGGGGCTAGACAGGAAGTAGCATAGTTGTCGAAGCTAGACAATTGGTGGCTTGAGCGAGACGGTTGGTGACCGGAGTGAGACGGTTGGTGACCGGAGCGAGACTGTTGCTGGCTGGAGCGAGACGATTGTGGCCGGTGGACGTTGATGGGGTTTCTAGGAGGACCAAGGTACAGGAGTCAGAGGCGCCGCTTCGTGTTTCGTCTCGGCCACCAATTAGAGACTAAGTGGAGTGGGGACCTGTTAGGTTTGTTAGGGTTCACACTAGCCATTAGATCATAGGATAAGATGGCTTTTAGCTCTTGGATCTAAAATTATATGTCTATTTATAATCTTTATTTATCTATTAAGTTAGTAATGCGGGTATACGGGTCTAGCGGGTATGGGTATAGCAATACCCATTAGTAGACCCACACAAATACGGGTCCACGGGTATACGGTTCCACGGGTATGCGGGTACAAAATAATAGACCCATGACGAGTTTTTACAGGGTCTGGATTTACGGGTCCGCGGGTCTACTCGGACCCATTTACAGCCCTATATATATATATATATATATATATATATATATATATATATATATATATATATATATATATATATATATGGCTAAAAGAATTGTGTACCTGAGTACATGCAGCTTACATATACCCACCTTCATTTATGGGGATTGTAAAATTGTATTGAATAATTCAACCTTATTGATGTATAGTATACCCCTTAGATAAGATGTGTACCAAAAATCATCGCAATCTGATATTCATAGCGCATACAAGAAAAGAAAATGTCTATTTTCTAATCAATGGTAAGTTGCAGAAATTGCATAAACCATTGAATGATGTATGGCTATATCTCATGATCTACATAAGATATGGTTATAATTTTTTAAAGACATCTAATCTATATAGAGTTGAATCAATCCATATGGTTGGATTTTATCAACATACTCTACATATGCTATTTTAATGGCCGGTACACGTAAGTTACATGTACCGGCCAGTACACACTTCCTAACCTCTCTCTCTCTCTCTCTCTCTCTCTATATATATATATATATATATATATATATATATATATAGAGAGAGAGAGAGAGAGAGAGAGATTTGTCAACGATATGTACCAAATCATGTACCAAGTGGAAAAAATCGGTTCTACATTCTCATTTTGAATATATAGGTCGGGTTCAGACAAACATGTTGAAGTTTAGTTATGAATCTTTTTTAAAACAAAAATTTACGACGACTCCATGTTTAGGAATATCAAAGTTATTGCCAATTTAGATATAATAGTATAAATCTCAAGTTACACAAGTCTAAAGTTTCTCAAATCTTGCATAGGCTACCAACTTAGCATATATGTTGTTTGAAATCCAAATCTAAGTATGTTCTGAGTCTAAGTTAAACAAATGAGTTCAATTTTTTGATTCTAGATTTAAAGATCGAAGTCATTGTTGGATTTGGATAGACTGACTTAAACATGTTTCTTGTTCATTTTCAAATTATATATAATGAACGAAATTTGAATTTGAATCGGTATCTAGTTTGGCTGTCAAATTTTTCTTTTCAAGTTTACTAACATAGAACTAATCTGGACTTATAATTTAACAAGCTCTGTATAATTATTAAGTATGATATAATATTTTTTTAGTATAATATACTTGAAACAATCCTAATATAACGTAATATATCAACTAAAATGATATAAGTAGAAAAGACACGTCGATATAGAAGCAACGTGTGAAATCAAAGCAGGGCATTTTGTCTCACGTAACGACAGCTGACGGAGAGTGGACTAGAGGGTGGTGGATGGAATTTGAGAAAACAGAGGGGGTTTTCAAGGATTTCAGCAAAAATGAGGGGACAAATGGGAATTAACTCTTTCTAGAAAGGGCAATAAGTCACAATACTGTGCGACTAGAAGGTGTTCATATTTCTAAAATTAAAGCGCGTGAAATCTATAACTTCATTTTTTAGATAATTGGATGAAAATGTGATAGAAGTACATCACTACTACAGAAACAGCCTTTGGCGTCGGTCTTGTAACCCCATTTGGCGTCGGTTTCCGACCGACGCCTATGTGGGCGCCGCTAAAGGTCGAACACTTCGGCGTCGGTTTTTTAACCGACGCCTATTTAACCTATAGGCGTCGGTCTTTTAGTAGATAACCGACGCCAAAAGGGTTCACGCCACAGAAAACGGCGTCATCTAGGGCACTTTCTGCGTCGGTGATTTACTAAAAGACCGACGCCTATATTCCATGTAGCGTCAGTCTTTTAGTAGATAACCGACGCATAAAGTGTCCTAGATGACGCCGTTTTCTGTGGCGCGAACCCTTTTGGCGTCGGTTATATACCAAAAGACCGACGCCTGGTTGTTTAAATAGGCGTCGGTTCGATACGAATATCCGACGCCATTTCCAGGACTGCTTTGGCCACATTAGGCGTCGATTATCTATACATAACCGACGCTGTAGGTCTTTGCTGACGGTTTTCTATAAATAACCGACGCCTATTTATATATTTTTTTTCATATCAGTTTGCAGGCCTGCTGTGGCTGGTCAGCAGGATGAGAACCTGCAGTTCAGTTTTCTGAACTGCAGGTTTACGACATCCATTGATATCAGCCTACAAACAGGCCGCAAACCTGCAAAAGTCACAAGGAAAATTTCACACAAGTACATACATTCAGACATCAATTCAATTCTCACATTCACACATATAGAAACATTCAAATAAATGTATAAACATTCAGAAATATTCATTTACAAAGTATCATTCATTATCTCTATCAACATCCAAATTATATCTTACAGTTGCCACTGCTTGTATGGCTTTTGTCCATTCTTCTCTTACTTCATTTAATGCTTCCATCGTATATGGAGCATGCATATTTTTTAAGCGTTTACCTATAGTGTGGTCAGTTTTAAACACCTGCAAAGAGAATGATGTATATATATAAGTAATAATATAAAAATAAGATTGATATATTTCATACTAACTAATGAGACTATATATAATACCTCCTGTATGCTATCGATGTCCAATGCGGCATGTTTGATAATCATCTGCATAAATCGCATCACATAGTATGCGCATGCCCAGCCATTGTCTTGTGTAGCACACTATAAATTGAAACATACAAAATAATACAACTAAGCACAATTCACATCAATGATATACACATTGGAGTCGGGGAGTCAGGAACTTACTTGTACGTTCTCCCAATTTATTGGCTGGTTCTTTTTCCTTGGGACCTTTCCTCCAGCCTTTTTGAATGCATCTAAACCCCTACATGTTAATATAACACAGTAAATTGCATAAGTAAATAGTAATGTAATAAAAGATGTTAACGAATATAAAAATGAAATATTTCTCACCAGTATAATGACATTCTCATTACGTGTCCAATTTTAGGGTTCAATGTACTCCCCGCAGGATCTAGATAATAAATAGTGAATGTCCCGGGGACAATAACTAGTAACTCCCAATGTCTACCGCTACAGGTAAGAAGTTAACAATTAATAACTCAAAATGCAAAATAAAAATGGAATTTTTTTAAGTCCAAATTATAAATAAAGTAAACTTACTTGACATTGAATGGAGCTATTATTATCGTCTTCTTTTGCTGACCAAAAATTGTAAAAGCATCTATACAGTATTGTTGAACATTATCAGGGTCTTTAGCTACCAAACTAATCAATGATGGAATCAAAAATCCCAAATGATCAAATACAAATTGTTTGCAATGATCTTCGACTAAGTAGCTGCAAAACATATAGGCGTATGCATTAATATATAAGAAACCAGATCACCGGATCTTACACAAGGTATATGGATGTATAAACAAGATCTCACCTTATCCATGTCTCTATCATTGATGTATTCAGCCAATCATACATAAACAGCTCAATAATATCTTGTATAAATAAAGAGCTATCGTATGATTGACCTGCATAATCTGCATCTAAAGAAATAATTATAGGGCAATGTACATTATGTGCCCGTAGCCAACATGCCATTCCCCTACAAGCAGGACCTAACGGGTATGTTAGGTCAGTTGGAACCCAATCGGGTAATGCGGGAAGTGGAAGTGGAGGCCTAGGTGCTCCTGGTGTCTTTTTTTTAACCTGTACATATAATTTCAGATCAGTTGACATCATATATACACATTAACAGTCTAAATCAATGTAAATTTATCTTACAATTTCAGTCGTGTAGACGACATCTGCTTTGGGCCACAATATCACCCCGCCTTCTGCATCAGCAAGTCTATCAATATCCGAGTGGGGATATGGCAATGTAGCTTCTCTCCAATCGGGTAACACACGTATCGGGCTCACACGAACGTAGCCCTGTGGCATTGGAGTCCCGTGAAACATTGCCCTAGGAAGGGACGGGTAAGCCTGCGCCTCTGCAACAACGTAGTCTTGCATTCTTAAGCGGCATGGCTTCAATGTCTACAAATTTACGTAAAGAATATTATACATATATACATATCATCTTGAAAACATAACAATTTGAAAAGACTAACTACAATGTCATAAACAATACTTACAGCAGACGTGCTAGGCGATGGGTCTCCAGGATTACTCGCAGTCTGTGCATCAGGAGAAGAGTGGGTCGCCATAGGCGTATTGGAAGCCTGAGATGCCTGCCACCGCAGCAATTCTTCCTTGACCTTCTCAGCAACTACATCGTTGACCTTCTTAGCAACTAAATCCTCAACTCTCTTATTCTCCTATACATGGATAAAAGAAACATTAGCTTCTTATTAATGAATTTCCTTTTGCAGTAACATTCTAAAAAAAGAATAGGTTACCTCTTCTTGAGAAAGTCCCGCTCTGGGTTTGCGCTGGGATGGCCCAAAGAATGCTTTGATGCCAACACCAGCACCGGCACCTCTAACACGTCCAGGATGCTCTGGGTTACCCAGAGCAACTGTCAATTCATCCCTTGTGCCCTGAGGGATGAACGTGCCTTGTTTCCTCTGCTCGTGCAGCTCCCGCTAATCACCATAAACAGAAATTGGTAAGTTAACACCACAAATAATCAATATTCAAACGATATCTCTAAGAGTTGTATTTTACCATTTTTGCAGCCGCCTCAACAGTTACAGGCTTCTTTATTTCACCCTTCTTGTTTTGCCTGCCAGCTATCCAGATATCATGGCGAGGCATGGGTGTGGTAGACTCCTGAGTAGGAGCAGACTCCTGAGTAGCCGCAGACTCCGCCTGTAGTCTTTGGCGAACACTTGCATAGCCTTTTGGACCCATAGTGTGGTCATGCACATTCAGTGCACGCCTTGCTTTTTGTGCGTCACTGAGGGCCTAGTTAGTATGCACATTAATGATTTGGTTAGTAGCACTAAATGCTAATCTTGAATAGGTGAATACAATGTATATTAATTAAATTGGGAGTGACGCCTAATACCTTGAATTCTTCAGATTTTTTCTTGAAGCAACAAAATTGTCCCAATCTTCTTTGTCCAAGAAGTTCCATTGTTCAAGGGCTGACTTCTTCTTCTTATCACCCTCTTTTATGTATTCTCTGTTCAGATTTGTCCTATAATTCCTAAGCATCTTTCCAGCGCGTTGCATCACATTTTTACGATGCAACTTCTCATCCAATGCAAACAGATTCTGTAAAATAGAAATGTTATTAACTAGTATCCAAAATAGAATTGTAAATAATAGAATTTGTAATCTACAAAATAGAATTGCAAATAATAATAACTCACGCATAAATCCTTCCATATCAAGTCTTTTTTCCCTTGAGGAACTTTATGCCAATTATCATACTTAACACCACAATGGCTCCGAGTGGTACACCCAAGATAGTTTACAAAATTATTGCGGTTCACTCCAATTGGATTTCCTCCAATATCAAACTCCACCACCAATTTGGATCCACTACCACTTAGCGCTAATAACTTCTTCAACAGAGTGATGCCTCTTTTCTTGTTAAGTGTTTGGTGCTGCGCATCAAGTTGCTCCAGTGCTTCAGTGGGTACAGGTGCATCAACCTAAAATTTGACAAAAATAAACACACGAAATTAGCCCAATATAGAAATATAGGATATATGACATAACTAGAAGATAATGAATTTTATAGAAATACAGGATATGTTTTTAGAACTTACATTAGTATCCTCGCCATGCTCGTCATGGACAGCATGCTCATCATGGACTTCATGCTCATCATGGACATCATGCTCATCATGGTCAGCCATCTGAAAATGTCATTTAAAAGGCAAACATTTAGCATTTGTATTAACTAGAAAAAGGCAGACATTTAGCATTTGTATTAACTAGAAAAAGGCAAACATTTAGCATTTGTATTAACTAGAAAAAGGCAAACATTTAGCATTTGTATTAACATACATGTCTCTAAAATTGTGATCTTTTATCAATTAACAATCCTTCATTGTGATCTCCGCGCACATATAAGTCATCATTAGCTTCAATATTTTGTGGAGTGGGCAACCCAACTGAGAATGGACTGGAGTCATCATACTTATCATAGTACTCTTCTTCATCTATATGATCTTCAATGAACTGTCTTTTACCATGAAGAACAACCGACCATTTATCATTCGCAGGATCATCGATATAGAATATTTGTTTCGCCTGTGATGCCAATATGAATGGTTCACCCTTCTCGCCAATCTTTTCAAAGTTCACCAAAGTGAAACTCAATTCATCCACTATAACTCCTTTGGTGTTATCAACCCAATTACATTTAAAGAGCGGAATTTTGAAATCTATGTAGTCAAACTCCCAAATGTCCTCAATGACACCGTAATATGACATTTTAGCTTCACGTGGACTCTTATCCTTTGCACTTGCAAAGTACATAGTCGACGCTTGAAGAGTGACCCCACTATTTTGGACGACACTCTTATCATCTTGGCGCTTTGTGTAATATGTGAATCCATTAATGTCAAACCCTTCATAAGACATAACATTCGGTTTTGGTTTAAAGGCGAGGCATTTGATAGTTTCTGTAATATCATTTGGTGTTTGAAATAGTTGATGTAAGACTTTATTTTCAAACCACTTAGTAAAAGTCTTATTATGCTCTCTAGCAAGCCACATTGAACTTGCTCGAGGATGTTGTCTCTTTATAAAATTGGTATGTTCCTCGATATAAACACTCACTTCGTCCATATTGTGTAAAATATACAAGTGAGCTTGTTCCAACTGCTCACGGCTGATTACTTTCACCCGTGATCCCAAAATTCCTTTGCCCTCCTCAATATTCTTGTCATTATCAGGAGTGTCATTACCACTGAGAAAGTCATTGCAAAAATCCATAACCTCTCTCGCCACATAACCTTCAATAATACTCCCTTCAGGCCGATAACGGTTTCGAACATCACCTTTAAAAACGCTCATGTATCGTTCAAAGGGATACATCCAATGCAAGAAAATTGGTCCCAACATTTTCACTTCCCTAGTCAAGTGGACAACAAGATGTACCATGATATCAAAGAACGAAGGAGGGAAATACATCTCAAGCTGACATAGGGTAACAACCACTTCTCTTTGCAAATTATCGAGAGTATCAGGGTCAATAACTTTGCTGCATAGACTGTTGAAAAAGAAACAAAGTCTGGTAATTGCAAACCTTACATGCTTCGGCAATATAGATCGAATTGCCACGGGCAATATTTGTTGCATTAGAGTGTGACAATCATGAGATTTAAGACCTATCAACTTCAGATCTTTCGGGCATGCGTGTATCTTCTTGGCCTCCATTCCCATTGGGCGCAACATTTTCTTTACCTGGTATGTTGAGATTGGAAGCTCGTTTCCTTCAGGAAGCATTTCTTTCAACAAAGTCAACAATGAAGTGAAGCTTTTGTCGCTCCATCTATTGTTAGCTTTCAACTTATACAATCTCAACACAGCGCTAAGCTTCGTAAACTTAGCACAGCATGTGTATAACGGTATCTCAGCATCATGCACAATGTTTGTAAAGATAGGAGGTGGATCGGTGTGCTCTACCCTACAACTATCCAGCATCGCATCAACGATGTCTGCTGGAACTGGTTCGTTCACATTTACGTCATCGGAGGCAATTTCTTCTTCCACCCAAGCACTGCTATCGACATCTACTGGTTTCGATTTTGAAATCTCTCCATGCCAATGCCATTCTGTATAGTCTTGTACAATCCCGTTGCACATGACATGACTTTTGATTTCCTCACCAGTGTTGACTTTCAAGTTGTTACCGCAATGCCTACATGGACAGTAGAACCTATCTGTAGGTTTTTTCCTATGTTCCTCGGCAAATCTAATAAACTGATCAAGACCAGATATAAACTCTGGGGTGCAACGATTACGAATGGACATCCATGATCTATCCATTCTATGATCAGAGAAAACAAGTATATATTAGGAAACAAGTATATATTAGGAAAAGATTAGGCAGCATTTCCCTGCTGTTCTCTAAGTACATATGTACTTAGAGAACAAACGGGGAAATGCCAACAAACACATTTGATGTCATTCTTATATATAATAAATGTGTACCACCTATCCCATCCTTGAACACCTAATCTCACTAGTAAGTGTATAATGTGTATTTGGTTTTCGAGAAAATTTCAGTAGCATTTCCCCACTGTTCTCTAAGTACATATGTACTTAGAGAACAAACGGGGAAATGCTACCAAAATTTTCTCGAAAACCCAATACACATTATACACTTACATCCTAAGTGAGATTAGGTGTTCAAGAACAGTCCCAAACCGGGGACTATCCAAGATTTACTCCTAATGAGTCAATCTTGGACGGGTTTCTAGGCCAACAAACACAATAATAGATATCTACAATGAAGCCAGACTCCATACAAACAATATATAATTTAGTGATTGTTCATTCTAATTTATACCAATGTACAAGTAATATAAAAAACAATGATTGTTCACATTCTAGGCCAACAAACACATGTGATGTCATTCTTATATATAATAAATGTGTACCACCTATCCCATCCTTGAACACCTAATCTCACTAGTAAGTGTATAATGTGTATTGGGTTTTCGAGAAAATTTCGGCAGCATTTCCCCGCTGTTCTCTAAGTACATATGTACTTAGAGAACAAACGGGGAAATGCTACCAAAATTTTCTCGAAAACCCAATACACATTATACACTTACATCCTAAGTGAGATTAGGTGTTCAAGAACAGTCCCAAACCGGGGACTATCCAAGATTTATTCCTAATGAGTCAATCTTGGACGGGTTTCTAGGCCAACAAACACAATAATAGATATCTACAATGAAGCCGGACTCCATACAAACAGTATATAATTTAGTGATTGTTCATTCTAATTTATACCAATGTACAAGTAATATAAAAAACAATGATTGTTCACATTCTAGGCCAACAAACACATGTGATGTCATTCTTATATATAATAAATGTGTACCACCTATCCCATCCTTGAACACCTAATCTCACTAGTAAGTGTATAATGTGTATTGGGTTTTCAAGAAAATTTCGGCAGCATTTCCCCGCTATTCTCTAAGTACATATGTACTTAGAGAACAAACGGGGAAATGCTACCAAAATTTTCTCGAAAACCCAATACACATTATACACTTACATCCTAAGTGAGATTAGGTGTTCAAGAACAGTCCCAAACCGGGGACTATCCAAGATTTACTCCTAATGAGTCAATCTTGGACGGGTTTCTAGGCCAACAAACACAATAATAGATATCTACAATGAAGCCAGACTCCATACAAACAGTATATAATTTAGTGATTGTTCATTCTAATTTATACCAATGTACAAGTAATATAAAAAACAATGATTGTTCACATTCTAGGCCAACAAACACATGTGATGTCATTCTTATATATAATAAATGTGTACCACCTATCCCATCCTTGAACACCTAATCTCACTAGTAAGTGTATAATGTGTATTGGGTTTTCAAGAAAATTTCGGCAGCATTTCCCCGCTGTTCTCTAAGTACATATGTACTTAGAGAACAAACGGGGAAATGCTACCAAAATTTTCTCGAAAACCCAATACACATTATACACTTACATCCTAAGTGAGATTAGGTGTTCAAGAACAGTCCCAAACCGGGGACTATCCAAGATTTACTCCTAATGAGTCAATCTTGGACGGGTTTCTAGGCCAACAAACACAATAATAGATATCTACAATGAAGCCGGACTCCATACAAATAGTATATAATTTAGTGATTGTTCATTCTAATTTATACCAATGTACAAGTAATATAAAGAACAATGATTATTGACTTTCTAGGCCAACAAACACATGTGATGTCATTCTTATATAATAAATGTGTACCACCTATAACAAACACATTGTCCAACATTAGGTTCAACACTTGAAACATACATTCGTTTTCAACATAAAAAATTTGTATCATTAGGGTCCAACATGTGGATTATATGGGACATACACATCAAGGTGGTCATAAGGGAGGATATTTCCTTATTTATGAGTAAGCGATATAAGATTAAGATCCATATAAAAATTAGGGCAGAAGTAAGAAATAAATCTTCTTTAGGATACAATAGACCCTTATGGATGTATTTAGGGTCATAGGTACCATCATAGAACAAAAGGGGTACACTCTAGGATTTAAGATCACACTACATCATGTATTTTATACAAACTTACATGTATGTGTATATAAAAAATATATTTATAAGGAACTTCTATACATATCTAATCAACAAATCAGTAATTAACTAAGTATTCATCAATACTTACTATTAATCAGTATCTCTAATCATTAAAATCGGCAAGCAGATTAGTAATTGTAAATAACAAACTATGAATTGTTGAATTAAAGTAATCACTAAAGTAATACTAACCAGTAGTATCAATCATTAATCACTGAAAGCAGCAAGGAAATCAGTAAAACTAATCATGCATTACTAGTATATAAGGAAACCAGTAGTACCAATCATTAATCACTGAAAGCAGCAAGGAAATCAGTAAAACTAATCATGCATTACTAGTATATAAGGAAACCAGTAGTACCAATCATTAATCACTGAAAGCAGCTTACATACCTTTTCCAGCAGTGGTGGTCGAAGCAGGAAGAAGGGGGTGGCGCCGGGCGTGAGCAGGAAGAAAGGAGCTAGGGCGGCGGTGGGCAGGCAGGTGGGCACCAGGCGTGGCGGCGGCGCAGGGGGTTGGAGCAGTAGGGCGGGCAGCAGGGGCGGGCAGCAGGGGTGGCGGAGAAGAAACGCGCCGGAGAGGGGCGCCGGAGAGGGGACGCCGGAGATGGGGCGCCGGAGAGAAGCGCCGGAGAAAAACTAGCAGCAGCAGCAGAGAAATTGCCGGAGAAATCGCCGCAACAGGGAAATAGGGTAGCAATGAAACAGAAGAAAGGGGAAGAGTCGGGCGATCGCGGGTTATAAGTTCCCAAATAGCGTCGGTTGTTTACAACAACCGACGCCTAAACAGCTTTAGCGTCGGTTGTTTGCAACAACCGACGTCCAATTGGACGATATTTTCATGAAAATGTTTGGCGGGAACCACCTTCAGCGTCGGTTATACAAGGATAACCGACGCTGAAAGTGACATTTTCGGCGCAAATTTTCATCGCACATAGGCGTCGGTTTTCTAGGTATATAACCGACGCTGACAATGACACTATTTTTTTTATCGAAAAATGGATTTCGCGGGCGACTTTAAGCGTCCGTTTTTTTATAAACAACCGACGCTTAATACAAAGCGGTACCTGTGTCTGGCTGGTCTTCGAATATAGACGTCGGTTTGCTTAAACAACCGACGCCTTATATGATAGGCGTCGGTTTTCCTTAATAACCGACGCCCAGAAAAGCGACACTGAATGCTATTTCTATAGTAGTGCATGGACTGGGATCTTTCACATTTTAGCATATGGGTCTGAGCTGGTTTTAGGTGGATAAAAGTAGGGCTGACAAAACAAAGCCTGACCTGAACAACTTGACACGAATCTAAAAATTTTAAGTGGGTGAGAGTCTAAGGTTTTTTTCTCCTGACCCGAAATTAATCCAAATATGAAGAATCTAAAATAATATAGTGCCAGATCCAGGTTTAGACTTTTGACCGGAATTGACTCAATAGACCTGAAAAATACAATTATATATTCAAATAAAATTACAAATATTAAAGTTTAAGACACCTAATGTAATATTAAATTATTAATTCAACACCCGTGAAGTTTATCTTGACAATTCTATATAGTTTTCAATTGGTCTGTATGATTTATTATTCTAATTGTATAATGAATTGTTCTTTAAAACTCTCCAACAAAATAAAAATAAAATTCGCTTAATGTGTTTCTCAATCACATTGTAATTTTGCTTACTTTGAATTTTTTTCTTACCGTTGGTAATTGTCAATGATTAGACAAAATATAGATATTTTTGAAATTGTTTTGTTGGTATTTGGATTTACGAGTCAGATCCGATGGATCCAAAATTATTTACTGGTCGGATTAGGGTCAAAAATTTTGACCTGAAAATCCATCTTTTTCAAATTTAGGAGACAAAATTGTTGACAGAAAATGACCCTAAAAGAAACTCGCTTGACCTGAACTCGATTGCACCCCTAGATAAAAGTGGCTCTAAGTCGTTAAGACAAAACAAAGTAAGCAAAAGGCGTGGTCTACAATTAGCTATCCAATAGGGGATTTTAGGACTTAATTATATATCACTTTTGGGACGGAAGTCGAAGGGTTGAGCTAAGAAGGAATTCACTTTTGGTGGGTGCATTTCTCAATTGTTTTGTTGTATTATTGAGTGTTTAAACTTTTTCTTAACAAAGACTAAAAGATATAGAATCACGAAGCCATCTCACAGATCCCATCCACGTATTAAATGTAACATAAACTTCACACCTAGATAAGAAGTACTCCTTCATAATATTTTCTTGATTAAATCAAATGGAACATGGTTAGTACAATATACTAAGAGAATAAGAGTCAAGGAAGAGGAGACCACACTTTTGATAAAACAATATCGTAACGATGCTTGAGATTCAAGATTTAAATACAAGAAGTGGAGTGGTAGTAGTGCATACTACCATTTTGTATGTTTTATTAATTTCTCATGTGCATATGTTTTATTCCTTGTTTATGGGAGATTCAATATCACTATTGCGTGATGGAAGCAACATTGTGTAGTCATTCGTGAGGATCTAACAATTTTTTTTTTTGAGTGGTGGAGTTTACTTGGCATGCTAAATTGAATCATTAAATTTCCCTAGGTACCATACGATGAAAGTTATATAATTTTAAACTTGAATAACTACCAAGGCTTCATATAAATGATGATTTATGGTTGGGAGGGGGCGACATCAACACTGACGACAATGATGTTTCTCAAATATACTCGGTGTGTATGGTTTAGATGTATTGATTGAGGCGATAGGGTTTGTTCGTTGTAACTAGATGTGAATATAATTTTCTCATATTTAATCTTACATCAAGTGTGGCATAGAGGACTTAATCTTAATTATACAATGTGGATTAAATTGTTATTATTGAAGAGAGCATTCAACTTGTCTACTAGGAACTCTCAATGCCAAGATTTGACTGATTGATGTGACATAATGGCATATGTTCATGCCTTTTAATAAAAATCACAATGGCTGGTGTGAGATGATATTTTATGTGATGATTATTATCGGGTCTAAGATAGATCAATGTGAGCTAATATTTTTTTCATGTTAATTAGTTTTGACTTATAATCAAATGGTGTGAGATAAAGTATATGCCATAGAGTTATCACATATTGTTTGACTTTTGAGGACTCCTAGACATGCAAATTAAAGGTCATGACTTGAAACCTAACTAAAGGTAGAGAATAAATAGGGTGATTTTGTAATTTATGTGTTAGATTATAATAAGGTATGTTGAAGGATTATGAGTGAAATATAATCACTAACCAAATACATAAGTAGATACGTTTGCATTACATGTATGTTTATAACACTATTTTGATGCAATATACTATGACCAATGTCATTTATAAGTACAACCTGCTTACATGATTATATAGAAGAGTAAACGGTGCAATGACAACGACCATCTTGGTAGGACATAGTATGAAATAATATCAGGGAAATGAAATACTTAGTTCGTAGATTAGTTGTGTGAATTAATGTAAATGGGTGTGATTGATTGAGCTCTAATTCTCCCATGTAAACAATTGTAGTAGAAATTCAAGAATGTGTTTGTCTCCAAATTAGATGTGGTCTAGCATAATGTGTGGCCTCTCATGAAGCTTCCTTGTTGATGAGATCCCGTATCCCATAACCAACAACTGTCGTGATAATGACAAAATGCTAATGTGTAGCCAAGACCTTCATAAGCAACATGACATGTATTCATGTATCTTGTGTTAGACATAAATATTTAACATGGGTAAAGTTGAGAAGGCGTTGTTTTTTAAAATAAATCTTAACATCAAAAGTATAGGCTCTAAAGTATAATTTGGTTTCATTCTATTGAAACTACTCCGCACCAAACACAATAATTTAATAATAATAATTTTCAAATTTCTCTAGCCAAATAAGTTTTATATATTAGTGAATTGAAGCTTATGTTGGTTTGACTTTCCAATTCATACAGATCTCTCCAACTATACTTAACAAATAATGTAATTACTATAAGCATATGCTTAGATCTTAGATTCTCTTTTCTAAGGGAGAAACATTCATGAGGTACATTTGTACTTGCACTCCTTGCGTATAGGTAGTTTGTGACTAGTTAATTAGTTAATTAGTTAATTAGTTTGTGTTGCACATTGTACAAGACCTAGCTTATAGTGCTCAAAGTTAGCACTATTAATGCAGTTGAGGATCACTGGGAAGATCTATGACACAGACAGCTAGGACACATGAGTGAGAAAGGCATGCAACTGCTATCAAAACAGGGGTTGATTTCTTTTGGTAAAGACACCAGGCTCAACTCTTGTTATTCATGTCAGACAGGAAATTATCGATGAGTTTATTTCAAGATGAGATCAAAGATGAAGCTAGATGTTTCACAGTCGATTCATTTGGATGTCTGTGGTTTGCTTGAGGTGGCTTCACTGGGTAGCAATATGTATTTTGTCACATTTATTGATGATACATTTAGAAAGGTGTGGGTCGATTTGGTAAAGACCAATGATCGAGTCTTTTAGTGTTTCTAGAAATTTCATGCCATGGTGGAGCGGGAGACAGAGAAAAAGTTGAAATATCTCCGCACAGACAATGGAAGAGAGTAAACCTCCAGGGAGTTTCAGGATTACTGCACACAATATGAGATACAACATGAAAGGATAGAGCCAGACACACCACAACACAATGGTACTACTGAGAGGATGAACCGTATTGTCATGGAGAAAGTCAGATGCATGTTGAAGACTGCATAGTTACTAAAAGTATTTTGGGGTGAGGCAGTGAGTATTGTATACTATTTGATTAATTGATTTCCATCAGTTCCTTTGGGGTTTGATGTTCCTGTGAAGGTAGGATAAGGAAGGATACTTCTTATGCTCATCTACGAGTATTTTGGTGAAAGGCATATGCACATGTTTTGAATGAAAAGAGGCAAAAACATATGATAAAGCGGTGACATGTATTTTTCTTAGCTATGGATATCAACAGTTTGACTACAAGTTATGTGACCCTCTGAAAAAGACCATGAGAAGACATAGAGATGTGACTTGTTTTGAGAGTCAGACAATGACCAAGTATGAGAGTGATGATGCATAGGCTATAGGATTAGGTGATAGTTCTTTTGATGATGAGTATGAGGAAGCTTCAACTTCTTCACCAGTGTAGTCTTTAGATGACGAAGAAGAGCAACATGATCACTGTGAGTAACAGAGTAATAGCACATCAAGTGTTCCAGTTCCATATGCACAGATGAGTGATTTAAACTCACAGTCAGAGACATCTAGGCAGGGGGAGCATGATCATCACCGGGTTGAGTCCTCAGAGCATCACTTGAGGAGGTCTAACACATTTCATCATCCTTCATCCAGATATCTGTCATCTCAGTATATTCTACTTACTGATCAGGTGGACCTAGAGACTTTTCAAGAGGTACAAACTCATAGAGACAAAATACAGTGACATTAGGTGATGCAAGAGGAGGTGTCTTCTTTGTAGAAGAATGATATCTATGAGCTTGTGGCACTTCCCAAGGGTCGGAGAGTACTAAATAACAAGTGGGCCTACAAGATAAAGAGAGATGATAGTAGCAAGGATATCAGATACAAAGTCAGACTAGTTGTCAAGGACTTTGGTCAAAGACTAGGGGTGGATTTTGATAAAATATTTTCTCCTATTGTGAAGATGACTTCTTTTAGATTGTTTCTAGTCTTGGTTTCTAGCCTTGATCTAGATCTTGAGTAGATGGATGTGAATACATCGTTTCTTCACATTGACCTTGCAGAGAAAATCTACATGGAGCATCCAGAAGGTTTAAAAAAAGGGAAATAAGACTTAGTCTACAGATTGAAGAAGAGTTTGTATGGTTTGAAACAAGCTCCTAGACAGTGGTACAAAAATTTTGATTCTTTCATGTAGAGTCATGAGTATCAAAAGACAAGTGTAGATCCATGTGTTTACATCAGGAGGTTTCCCAATAGAAATTTCATTATACTTTATGTGGATGACATGTTTATAGTGGGATATGATGGGGTTTCTTTGGCAAGAAACCACCTCCTTTCCCCTCAAAATCGCCCTCCTATGCTCTAGGCTTGCTCTAGGACGAGAGAACTTCTGCAAATGACCGGGCATAATCGCCCATTAAGTTCCCACTTCGTTTTAAACAAAAACTGGTATTTTTCAAAATGCTGAAACTGCTAGGTGCACGCCGTGCAACTTTACAGAAACTTTCAATTTGCTCCAGAATGCACTGTGCACGGCGTGCGCTGAAGAAATACATGCCGTGTAACTTTTCAGAAACTTTTAGCTCCCAGGTGCACGACATGCACTAAAGAAATGCACGCCGTGCAACTTTCGAGAAACTTTCAGCTCCCAGGTGCACGTCGTGCAATTGCGTGCACGCCGTGCAAATTTCCAGAACTTTAAGTCTGCTCAACTCTCCCAGGTGCACAGCGTGCACTTGGCTGTTCTGGGCTGTTGTGTATTCTGCTCATAACTTTCAGCGTGTAGGTCCGAATTACATACCGTAAAAAGTGGTATTTGCGTAGTTTCGAACCCCAAAACATGTAGATACTTGAGGAGTGATCCAATAAGATATAATATGATATATTCCTCATCATTTCATTACAAAATATAGTACCTACAATCCAAACCATGAGACAAGTAAGGATAGCTAAAAATATAGAATCTAGCATGAATGAGAGTGATAATTGAGTCAAAACAACATGGATATGCAACCAAACATGATCCAAAAGATGATATGATTTGTGCACATCAAATCCCCCTAAGCTTAAACCATTGCTTGTCCTCAAGCAAAAAGAGCATAGAAACATAAATGAAGAATTGTCAAGTTCATGAATAGATCAAATGAAATGAAAGATGTGTATAAGACCAAACCAACCATGATCAGCATGTTTATGCTAATAGCCATCAATTCAACTTAAACACCCAAGAAAGAGATTTTTAGTTTAGTAGGGGTGGTCACAATTAAATAAATCAATCAATTAAACAACACTAAGTAGAATTTGGATGACCAAGCCAAGCAATTAGTGGATGTGCAACTCAAACTCTCAACTATTAAGGATACAAAAGATGAAATCTTAGTTAAAATTAACAATTTTAGTTGTACTCTCCTTCTTTCCAAAAAATGATATGACAATGGATTATGGATTTCGACACTCGGCTGCTAATGTAGGCTTATGCACACGTGGAGTGTCGGTTGGGGTATTTACCCTCTTTTAAGACATACCACCTAACCATCATGGCCAGATCAGACTTACACTAGGCTAGCATGATATGCGGGCAGTGTAACCATCTTTTATGGGGTATAAATATGAGATAAGCCAAAAGAAATTTTAAAATTTTCCAAAACATAGGAGAGTCAACTAAATTGCAACATCAGCTAGATTTCATTCATTTGTTTTGAAATTTTTTCATTGAAAGAGTGGTTGAAAATGCACTAAGAGCTTGACAAGGGCATCCCGTATTCCAAATGATATTGTGAAGTTGATTTACTCACAAAAATTGAAACCATTACATGTTTTAAGCAATCAAGGATGTGAAAGATGAATGTTCAGGCTAGAAGCATAAACCAGAGTTAAGAACATTTTGATGGCCAAAAGGTTTCATTTGATTAATGCGTGCCTTTTACAATTTCTCCAAATGATATTTCTCATCAAAAGAGGACAATCAATTAAGCATAGGAGTTTTATCCACATATAAAAGATAAACCTCATATCATACTAGATTTGCCACCAGAAGAGCAAAATTGAAAACAAAAGACTGAAATGTGAACACAAAATAAAAGCAAATGACAAGAAGCAAATAACATGAAAGGGAAAAGCTAAAAGAACTAGGTTAGAATCCTGTTGCTCCCCCTAAGCTTGAAATCTGCAGTGTCCTCACTGCATAAATCAAACTAAAAAGGTTGCAATCGGGTACCTCATCATGGTGGAAACATCAAAGTCCATGGAGGGTCGGTGCTCTGATTTGCAGCTGGAAATTGTAGTGCTAAAGATTTATGCCTCCTTGCAAATATGTCCTTGATTTGGGGCAAGCGAAAGCACCTATGAGCTGCAACAAGAATAGTCTTTTGTATGCCAATACTATTTGTCTTTTCATTCTTCTTTGAAGCATCATCAAAATATGAGTTGGGAAGAGTGTTCTCATTATAAAGTAATGTGTCATCTAGAATGTGAGGAGGAAGGACATGTGGCTTGCTTGAAGAATCAACATGTAGAGCATGTGTTGTAGCTTTCTCTCCTTTAGTTGAAACTTCATAATCGTCATGGGTATCAACATCATCATACTTTGAAGGATATACCTCTATAATAACTCCATTCTTCAATGTCATCGGCCTGAAATATGTAGGATTCATCTCCGGTGGACTAGGCAAGAAAGGTGGAAATGCTTCTTTGCTAAAAAGTGCTTGCTGGGTAATTTGTTTCTCCAAGATGTGTGCATGAGTGGTAATATCGTCCACCTTAGAAGAGAGTTGGAAAATGGCACCCTTCATTGATTGTCTTTGTTGATGGAACTCCTCATTTTGCTGCATTTGAGTTGAAATAAATGTTGCAAGCATGGACTCTAATCTAGAAGTTACTTGTGGTTGTTTTGGCTAAATGAAATTTGGGTTTGCATTGATGTAGAAGTCTGGTGGAGTGTAGCCCATTGGAGAATAAATAGAAGAAGCATAACATGTAGAAGATGAGTGTCCAAGCAACCCACATGAATCACAAATAATATTGGCTGCTTGAAATGGCTGTGTGCTTAGCTTATCAAACCTTTGTGATAAAGTGTCTATCTTTGTTGCAATTATGTCTATAGCACCAACCGTGTGATCTTCCCTTTGCTTTCTGGAAGTAGTATGTGAAAAGGATGGGTGGTAGCTTGTAGCCGGACTCCATTGGCAATGATTTGCTGCCATATCTTCAATAATATCATAGGCTTCTCTATAAGATTTGTTCATTAGAGCTCCATTTGCAGTTGCATCAATAGACATCCTTGTATTGTAGCACAAACCATTATAGAAAGATTGCAATAGAAGCCAGTTGCTTAGACCATGATGTGGACAAAGATGTTGAAGATCTTTGAACCTCTCCCATGTATCATACAAGGTCTCTCCATCCCTTTGAGAATAATTGATGAGTTGACTCCTTAGCTGCAAAATTTTGCTAGGTGGAAAATATCTTTCCAAAAAGACCTTTAGAAGCTCCTCCCAAGTGTTGATTGACTTCTTTGGCAAAGTATAGAGCCATGCCTTGGCTCTATCTTTAAGAGAGAATGGAAAAAGAATTAGGCGTATCCCAAAGATAACACAACCCATTAGGTATTTGTTGGGGTTTTTGATGCCACATTACAAGATTATAAATCCCAACAACCAGCAAGCGCTAATCGTTGAGCCAAAAAGAGAAAGAGTAGCTGCTCAATTAGAAAGGGCCTCCACAACCAACAAGTAGAAAAAGAAAAAGGACATCATCTTGGAGTTGGGGAAGAAGGTAAAGAAAAAAGACATAAGAAAAAGAAAAGAAAAAAGAAAGGAAGTAGTGTAGGACTGCCATGGCATCTGGATGTTCTTCTTTGGGCCATCTACTGTAGTGTACTTTGTGAAAGAGTACGTCAATCTGGGAAGTTTTGGAGTAGTAGAATTGTAGGGATGTCTCTCTATGAGGGGAAATCTTCTCATTTGGGTCAAAATTTGAGAGGAAAGATTATATCTTTACTTCATATAATGGATTTTCCCATTGTTGGCATCATATTTTCCCCTCTCAAATCATGAGGGTTTTCCACGTAAAAGTATGGTCTTTTTCTCTTCCATCTGCTTGTGATTATTATTTTAGTTTTACATACTCTTCGATGATGCTTCTATTGGGATGTATGCCTAGAGTGCCAATTATATGATGATTGAAGTGTGGCATTAAATACCTGATTTGATTATAATGAAGGTAATTCTATCTATTATGTTTGTCTCAATCATGAGATGATGACACATACATAGTAGATGTCTAAAAAATGATGTTAATTGATGCCGTATGACTTCAAGTACATGACTTGAATAATGGATCATACACATGTTAAAAGAACATACTGTCTTGTTATGTCCCTAGTTAGATATTTTTTTGGAAGCAAAATACACTATAAGAATACATAAAACTAGAGTGTGTGTTGACTGATGATGGAGTTTCATTAGTCATGATATGTGATATCAAGTCAAGCACACAGGTACATGTTAGAGAATAGTGTATCAGACATAACCATCATGAGAGTGATACATGGAGACCATGAAATGGTAGTCAAAATCAGCCCTCTAGTGATAGTGGTGATTTTGGTTCAAAGATTTGAAGTCATTACATTCATCACATGTCGTTCGGTATACTTTGACATCATCTAACATAACCCTGAATAAGGATTTCTATAAAAGTAATGATTGAGTAGTTGTAACACATGGGGATTTGAATGTGAGTGATGTAGATGGGATTTGTCCCTCCTACATGAGATTGATATTCAGGCCACTTGATAAAAGAGACTGTGTAGTGTGCGGCCATACTCATGTGATTCAATATGTGATATGTGAGCTCACATGCATCTCAAACACCCTTATCTAGTTCAAGGAACATGGATTGAATGTTGAGAGGATGGCGATTCCATGCCTCGAGTTCGATCCAGATATCAGAGACAAAGGAACTATATGATCATGATAACATTAATTACAGATTGTAGGTTGAAGTTGTTCTCTAACTTTTTGAATTACTTAGGTAGCAATGATGTGTGACTAGGTACCTTTCTTTACTTGTGATGTCTTAATTGTTTATGGGAATTCACCACTAATGTAATTCTGGGCCTATAGGGTCACACACATAGGATACATTTAGATTAAATGAGTATATTCATGAATGATGTTTGGATTAAATATTAAAAGTGTTTAGGTATTCAATTAAACAACCAATTAATTGACTGGACTCAGAATCATGAATTTCAAGTGTTGAACTAACTGGTTGGACTGTCAGGTTGATTGGGAATAGAATTGGATGAATTATGCATGAGTCACGACACCAACCGAACAGCTCACCGGGTGAACCAATCCGCTTAGGGTTGGTGAACGGACCGGTTCACTATCGATTGGCTCCAGTGTTTTAGAAAGCGCGAAGTGCGAAGCGTGCAGATTTCCCTCCTTGAAGCGGAAAGCGGGAAGCGGGTTTTGAAGCGGAAAAAAGCGGATGCTTTTTGAAAAAGCGGTTCACATTGTTTCATATTGATTTGTAAAATTTTTGTGATCATCCTACCACCAACAAACAGAAATATTACTCAAAAATCAAGTATTTTGAATAATATTTCACCACTACAAATGACTTTCATAGATCAAAATGGTTCTGAATAACAAAAGTAAATGTTTACAAGCTAAAAAGCAAAGAAACTTCAAAGAAAACCATAGTCCTCGCTCGTAGAGCGAGTGAAAACAAACTCATCATCTAAAGATGCCTCAATGTCATTAAGATCATTGTCAACATCCATGTAGTTGTCATCATCACCATACTCCTTGTTTGTTTTTTTCTTTGCATCCACTTTTGAAGTAGTAGTCTCCCTTGTGCTTTTCCTAGTCTCTGCCACTTCTTCTGCCCCACTAGCTTTTGCAACTTCTCCCCAAGTAAGTCCAGTACCTGGATAGATTTCTTCTTCATCTGGGTCTAGCTGTACCATCCAATCTTTAGCCTTGTCTCTATCTTGAGACTCTATTGGATCATAATCTTTTTTGGCTTTCTCCTTCCGCTCCTTAAGTTTGGCATTAAATTGAATGAATACCAATGCTTCAAGCCTCCTCACATCCAACCTATTTCTCTGTTTTGTATGAATCTAAGCAAGAAATAAATTATTAACTTAAATAATTAATCATACATAGTCATTTTATAATAGTAAATTACTAAGGGTTGCTTATATTACCATCTCGAAGGTGCTCCAATTCCTCTCACATCCTGATGACGAACAAGTTAGATTCAACACTCGGATGGCCATTTTTTGCAAGTAAGGTGTATCACAACCAAAATTAATCCACCATTGAACTGTAGGGTAGGTGTAAATTGAAATTAGTAAGGCAAGATCTATTTAACAAAAAAGAGTTAAGACCCTTCTATAGCCCATACCTGGATTCATGTTGATGTCATTTCGTTGTCGAATAGCAGCTGCTCTTCCAAAAGAACCTGACCCATCCCGATAGGCTGGTAACTCCTTCTTCATGATGATGCCATCTTGGATATCTGGCTCAGGGTAGAATGTCTCAATGCACTCTATGAGACCATCCATAATCGAACCAGTACTATCGATGTCAGGGCCTCTCCAATACAAAAATGGGTTCAAATAATAACCTATATGATTTGAGTGTTAGTAACTTAGTATAATATGAATAATATTCATTGAATATCGAATTTCATCAAACTAATTGCACAAAAGAGTGGTGGTGTTCAACTACCTGCAACATGTAAGGGTCGATTCAACTTTTTGTCCCATTTTTCTTCCACTATTTGAAACACTTGCTTGCGAAGCGGCTCATCATTAGCTAACTTTGTATCTAGTTCATCGAGTGTGGCGACCATAGCTTGTTGTATGTAGCCCATAGCAGGTGTTTTATCCCCATCAACCAGTCGTAGAACATTGACAAGCGGTTTGAAAATTTTAAGCACTAACTGAACTCCTCTCCAAAATTGGGACCCACCAACAGTAGCTGCAGCCTTAATGCCCTCAGGACTCTTCGAGAATTTGCATTTGAGCCATTCTTCAGAAACGAACATCCTTCTTAAATTGGACATGTTTTTTAAGAGACTTTCTAAACTCAAAAATAGTGAGTGTTTTTGCCTTTTTAAGGACATTTTGTACTTATGATACTGAGAGTTAGGTGATGGCTGTAGATAAAAATAGTGAGAGTTAGGTGATAAACCCGGCCTAACTAGATCACGTCCCAAGAAGCTTCTCATGATACTGAGAGTTAGGTGATGGCTGTAGATAAAAATAGTGAGTGTTTTTGCCTTTTTAAGGACATTTTGTACCCGGTGCAACTTTTCGATCGCCTCCAACATCAAGTCGATGTTGTGTGCGGCACATGGGGTCCAAAAGATCATTGGTCGCTTCTCCTTCAGTTGGCGACCCACAGCAAGATTAGCTGCAGCATTGTCACTAACCACCTGGACAACGTTCTCCTCTCCAACTTCTTCAATAACATCATTGACAAGGTTGAATATGTAGTCTGCATTGTGTATTTGACCTGAACAATCAACTACCTTGAGAAAATAGGTCCCGTAATGACTATTGACGCATATATTCATGATACTTCTATTGCGTTTGTCTGTCCAAGCATCTGTCATCAAAGAGCATCCAAACCGTTTCCACTCTTCCCTATGTATTGCAAGGGCTTCTTTTGTAGTTTCCACCTCCTGCCCGAGTAACAGTTCCCTCAACTCATAATAGGAAGGTCCCTTCAAATCAGGTCCAAACGGACCTATAGCTTCCAACATCACTTGGAAGCTGTTGAGGTTAACAGTATTCATTGGGATCCCTAATTACAAAAAACAAACAATAATTACAATTAGGGTTCTAAAATTTTTGAATCTACTAGCATAATAGAAATCTACGAGCACGAATTAGGATTTTACCAGCCTCATAAATCCATCGAGCTATATATTGACATGTCCTAGCCCTTCACTCTTGACCTAACTTATTCAGTATTGTTGGTTGCTTAGATACCACCCTGTCTTTGACAATATCTTCTGGGTTTCTAAAGAAATAAGTGTCAAGCTGACCTACAACTTTCGGCTTCTTCCTCTGTGAATCCCCAATATCGACAAAGTCATCTGCACTTTTGTCAATTTCGACATCACCACACAAATCTTTCAACTCTTGAGCCCTCTTGTTCTTCTTTGCAGCAAACTTTTCCAAATACTCAGTAATTTCCGTCTTCAC
This sequence comes from Alisma plantago-aquatica, assembly GCA_963693085.1. Taxonomy (NCBI): domain Eukaryota; kingdom Viridiplantae; phylum Streptophyta; class Magnoliopsida; order Alismatales; family Alismataceae; genus Alisma; species Alisma plantago-aquatica. The sequence goes on from OY856414.1 coordinate 723,448,656, forward strand.
CTCGGGAGGAACCTTCTTGCATGCGTCGACATCTCCACGTTGGCCTGCAAGATGTTTCTTCAATCGGAAAATTCCACCCGTTGATATATGATCACAGAAGTTGCATTTAACTTTCTCCCTTCGGACTGGATCTGGAAGAGTGCAATACTTCCACCCGGGATCATTTGATTTAGCCGACATTTGAGCACCACCGACCATACTAATTGTGATTGACAAAAGAATAATCAGTGATTGAGTAGTCATTATTGATACTCAATTATTAAATAGTATAGTGAAACTGTGAAATTGAATATTTGTAATTGTAATCGTAATATTAGTATGATAACTAATAGTATCCAATTACTGATATTTCAGTCACATCATACATATCATGTAAATTACTGTTGTAAATTATTGTTTTAAGAGTATTGCATCTTGTTCAATGTTGATATTAGTAACATCATGTTACTGATGTATGTTACTCGTTCAAAATTCATCAATCACCATTGATTTACTGATAAAAGTTTTATCATAAAACAGTAGTATTGCAAATTTGCAATTACTCGTTCATTAAATGACTGAAGTGAAATACCTGGTTCAAAACAGTAGTGCTGAAATTACTCATTCAAAATGTATGCAATCTGTGATAAATGGTAGTAGCATGGAAAAGCAGCACAACAGTTTTCATACAGATCAGTAAGTGTAAAAAATCAAGCTACTATCAAGCTACTGATCAATTAAAAATAAATTACTAGGGACGTTGATAGTAGGTGACTACTGACTAGGTAATTACTGACTAGGGACGTTGATAGTAGGTGACTACTGACGATGGATGATTTCATAATCATAGCATTGGAACAACATCACAAAAATTTTCTTTCATACGGATCAGATAGCAATGGCTATTAGCATTAGCAAGGAAGATTAAGCAGCAAGGAAGAGTTAAGTTTTAATTAAGTGATTCACCGTACACATACTTCAGTAGGAATCGGATTGTAGGATTCATAACAGGGTAGTAGGGTACTTTAAGTACCGTAATGTAGGAATGTAGGAATGTAGGATAGAAGAGACAAGAGAGAAAAGAAAAAAGAAGAACAGGGTTGAGAAGAAGACCTGAAGAATAGGGTCAGGAAACTTACTTGACGTGGACGACATTCCTTGGGGCGTCTGCCGCGTCTCTGCTAGCCAATGGCGCCTTCAACTTCAAGGGACTCCACCGTTGTCTTCTGGTAGCTTGCCGCCTTCAAGGGCCTCCGCCGGTGTTATAGGTTGCCGCTGGTCTGCGTCCAGGCACTGCTCTGCGTCAAGGGGCTGCCGAGCTGCTTTGCGTTTGTCCGGCTTGAAGCGCTGCTGTGCGCCGGAGTTCATTGCTTCACCGTGAAGAAGGTCCATGTGGGAGAGGGATTTTAATAAGCCTGTTGACGCCATTGGGACTCCTTTCCACATCAGGAAAGTCTGCTAGGGCAGTGGCTGAAGGAAACGAGGAGTCGGGATCCTTGCGTATCTATCAGGGACTCCCCAAGAACAAAATGCTGCAAGTTATTGGCTTATTGCAAGGCAACATGCCTTTTTTGCCCCCATGCGGGCGCTACAGCCGCTTAAGCGCACATCAAAAAAGCGGCCCAAGGCCCGCTAAAGCGGCCCACAGCGGCCGCTACAGTAAAAAATGCTCTTTTGCCGCAAAATAGCAAATCGCAGCGGCTACTATGCTCTGCCGCTAGCGGGCGCACGAGCTGCTTTTTAATCAGTGACTGGGTCTAACCAATCAAAGCTTCTAGTGGTTTTCCCAATTTATGAGAACAATTGCCCATTTCACTTGTTCAATTTGATTGGTATAAGGATTAATGTTGGACATTAATTGAAAATGAATTGCAAATTCAATTGCAATTGGGAAACAATGTGAACCGATCATTTCACTTGGTAAACTGATCAACTCACTCTGCCAGCCGACCGGTTCACCTATCACATGACGTGAAATTCATAAAAATTCTAGACCCTTCTACTCCCACACAAACTTGAAACTTAAACCCTAACTATTAATAATCCTTTTCTAGCTTTGTTGGTAATCCTAGAGATTTAAGATAATCTTAATACTTGTCATTTTTTTGTTAGTAATATTTTATCTTGTGATTTATCTTAACCTTAGTAATCTTAAATACTTGTTTGGACTACTCATAATCATTACTTAAGCATAATATAAAAATCCGAATTAGAGTTAATATAACATTAACCCATACATGTATGCTAGAAGAGAGTTAATGACATTTGAGGGAATAATTAGTAAATAATTTTTCTTTGAGAATATTATCAAAATAATATTGTAAGATTGTAGAGAATTCAATTATGAATCTAAAAAAAAACTAAATCGGGGTTAAAATGAGAGAATTATGCTCTTTTTAGTAAACATGTATAGACTATCACAGTCATGACGTTACTGTAGCGACCGCGACGGATGCCTCCCTGAATAATCAATCATAAAATGATCATATCTTGATATACTTATCTGTTTTCAACGAAAAAAGTGTGTTAGAACCACAATTCGATCCTATATCATATCAGAATCTTTTCTCAATAAGAGGACGACCCAGAAGGTGATTTCTGTAGTATTTTTGGGGGAAAATGTGAAGAATGACGAAAATCCAAGGGGTTGTCATAGATTCGACTTGGTAAGTAGTTTTAACCATTGATTCTTATCTTCATTTCCCATTGCTCGGAATCCCTAATCCATTAAATCTAAGGTTTGAGTTAACTTCTGATCTTCATCTTTTACCTTTAGTAGACCTTCTTTAGTGTCGAGAAACACGTTAAAGAGTTGTTTAGAATGAGATCTTGAGATCTGAAGCTTGATTCAGACTCATGTGAGCTAAGATCCGAGATTAGTTGGTGAAAAAGATTAGATCAGTGATCTTGGGAAAAGTCAGTGAGTAGATAAATCACCTTTTAACCATGATTTAAAGCATACAAACTCAAATAATGGTTTTCCGACATTTGATTCTTATGTATGATATTTGTGATGGTTTTCATGAACATGTGTAGTGATTATCAGTAGTCTAAATGCTTTTATAATCATATTAATAGTGATGGAATACCATGTTGAAAGTTGCCATGTGAATTGATATGATTCGACATGTGATGAATGTGTAAATTGAGATACCGAAAAGTCAGGTTGCCCTAGTTCATGTTTAAAAGAGCTGAACTATGATTTGTGAGATCTATGGAAATTATTAAATGATTTATTATTTAAATGCGAGACATTTAATTATCAAAAATAGGATAATAATTAGCTACAATGATGAAATTAGACAAATCAACTAAATATCCCTAGACATTAGATGCCATGGACACTGTAGAATCATCATAGGATAAGGCATGCGCTGTGGGGAGGAAATGGTTTCCCGACTAGAGGTAGTCCAGATAGAGGTAAGTGGGAGCGTACCAGTGGGGTGCGGGGGGTTTTGACCAGTAGGGCAAACTCCTTATAGTTATGTGGTACCCAACACCAACTGGGGATGTCAGTGGTACTTGTGTTACATGTTGTAGTGATTAGTGGTCGGTAGGTCCACTGATGCACATTAAGCCTGAGGGCTTTGACTCACTGTCTGAGCACCCACGTTGAGAGGTGGAGTTTGAGATATCTGGCCGCTCCCATTAGTGGTCGAGAGGCAGACATGCCGATGTCAGCTGCAGATGTGGTATTGTAATTAAAGACTTAGGAACCTGGGCATACTTCTAAGTCTTGTATAGTGAGGCCATAGCTTGCTGCAACACTTCCACATGATGTGGTACACCTCATGTGAGTCCTAAGGCATAACAAATGGATTTAAAATAATGTAAATAGTTTAGTTATCCTTTTATTGTGTTCAATATTTGTTCAACTTCCATGTTGAGTGAATTACAATTTAGTTTTTAAACTACCATGCTTAAATGATTGCATTTAAGTTCTATTAATTGAAAACATCATAAACATCTTGGTTACCTGTTGATTCTTTATTCACTGAGCCATTATCTCACAAACCTACTGAGCAATTTTTCAGGTAAATGATTAGCTCTTCCTGAGGAGATGGAAGCCAACTTTAATCAAGAGTAGCACAGAGGTCTTAAAAGGAGAGTAGCTAGAATATATAGATGGTCTCTTATCCTTCCTCTGGATCCTGGGAATGAGAGAGTGAGAAAAAAGAGAAGTTTGAATATGTAATGTACATGATGTATAGTAAGTGTGAAACTCTTACTTCTATGTAATAGTCGAGTTCTGTTGTATCTTACTGTTATGTTTAATCGAGACTTATCGTTCAGTAAGTGATATTACAATATATTTATATTTGAGAGAAAGAATTTTTTTTATGGAGGATTTCATCAAGTATTTAAAAGTTGATGGTTAGTATTAATCCTCATTTGGCGGCCTTAACCTTGATTAGTGGGTTCGGGTCGTGTCAAACGTTTTGCTATCAGAGACTTGGTTGAACCTAAAACGAGTTTAGGTTTGGGACATGTGTGATTAGAGACCAATATGATTAAGATGTTTTTCTATTTGAACTACAATTTTTTAACAGTTATTTCTGTTATAGATATGCAGATGGAAGGAAGAGGACGTTGACATGGTGAGAAACAAGCTGAGAGACATTAGGGCTCTGACCCTCGAGCAATGACTGGAGGTGGAGAAGATAATCAGGCAATTAGGATGTATGATATTTTTCTGGAGACAAAAGAAAAATACAAGATGGATAGGAAGTCTTCATCTTCTAGTAAAGATCTGATGAGATCCTATGATATGGTAAAGAAGCTTGGCGGAAATGAATTTTTTAGGACAACGGATCTAGCTATGGCTTCGACAAGTGGAAAAGGTCTTTAGCCTAATAGAGTTATCAGAAGATAAGCAAATCAATCATGCAGTCTATGTACTCAAGTGAGATGGAGCTGTGGTGGTGAGGAGTAGAAGATAAAAGGAGGAATGCAAAGATGACCTGAAAGGACTTTGTGCATGAGTTTCACCTTAAGTATTTTCCTCCTACTTTCGTAAGTGATAAGATTAAATAGTTGGAGAATATCAAACAAGGAAATATGATAATTGGTAAATACAAGGCACATTTCACAAGGTTGGAAAATTTATGTCCGCAAATTGTGCCTGATGATGTAGAAAAGTATAGAAGATTTCAACAAGGTTTAAGATCAGAGGTTAAACACACCATGTCAGCCATTGGTTGAAGAGATAGAGAAAACTTTGAGGAACTTGTGGAAGTAGCGAGACATTTAGAAGAGTCAATTAATGCTGATAAGCAGTATGAGAGTAAGAAAACATATGGAGATTTCAATAGAGGGGGACAAAGCAATGGTGGATATAGAGGAAGTGGTAGTTTCTTTTCTAATATAGGACCACGACTTGGCTATTTTGGGAGACAAAGATCTAGTTGTTCACCATGTGGAGGAAGGCCCTATTCTGGTAGATGGAATACACAGTCTATGTGGACACCTCCAACTAAATCTTCAGGATCATCAGTGTCAGTGACATGATCATATAAACAAGATGCAACCATATGTGACAATTGTAATAGGACACATTTTGATCAGTGTTGGGGAACTAATGCTCCAATATGTTTCCATTGTTGACAGATGAGACATATAAAATGGGACTTCCTTAAGCCTCCAAATATTTTAGAACAATGTTCACAATTACAGTTTCAGACTCTACAGAAGCATGATCCAGTTAGAGGGGCAAGTTTTTCAGTGGCTTCAGGTTCTTGAGGGGGGAGCACCTAGTACCAACAGTAGACATGTAGGACAACGCGGTAGATGGAGAGCTACTCGACGCTTCTTCTCAATGATACTATCTGAAGGTGTGATTTTACCTAGAGTTGTGACAGGTTACCTATTTCTATTTAACAACATTTTTATTACAATATTGATAGATCCTGGTGCAACACATTCTTTCATTCAAAAATTGATAGTTAGATGATTAAATGTTCTAACCTAGGATTATCTTAAGAGTTGTTAAATTTTTTGCTATGTGAATCTTCAATTTTGACATAAGTATGTCCTGGATGTCTATTGAGTTTGAGTGGGTATACAATAACAATTAATCTCATGCCCTTATATATTAATTCTATTCAAATTATTTTGGGTATGGACTGCCTTGTGACATATCTTGTCCAGTTAGATTCTTGGAAGAAAGAAACTCTCTTTCAACAAGGTGGTTTTTTGTGTCTTTACCGAAGATAGGAAAGTCTTGACCACATGTATACTATCACTTGTTGTAGGTGATAAGATGATGAGAAAAGAGTGTGAGACCTTTTTAGCACATGTGGTGGATGCTAGGGCAGAGAAAAGAGCAGTCAATATAGCAGATGTTATAGTTGTATGTGAGTTTTTAGATGTCTTCCCTGATGAGTTACTAGGTTTACCACTTGAAAGAGATATCGACTTTGAGATACATACTTTACTTGGTATCCATCCAATAGCATTACCTGCCCATAGAATGACACCTGGAGAGTTGAAGGAATTCAAAACCCAGTTACAGGAGTTGTTGAATAAATGATTTATTCAACCTATTTATTCAACCTAGTACATCACCTTGGGGTTCTCTAGTACTGTTTGTGAAAAAGAAGGATGAAACCATGCAATTATGTATATACTATAGGAAATTGAATAAGATAACAATTAAGAATAAATATTCTTTGCATAGGATTGATGACCTGTTTGATCAACTACATGATACAACGATATTTTCAAAGATAGATCTCAGGTCGGGTTATCATCAATTAAGGATAAAGGCATCTGATATACCTAAGTCAGCATTCAGAATGAGGAATGGGCACTATGAGTTTGTAGTTAAGTCTTTTGGATTAACAAATGCCCCTGCAGTCTTTATGGACACGATGAAAATGTTTTTCAGACCATAGTTCATAGCAGTGTTTATACATGACATCCTTATATATTATAAAGATGCAAAACAACATGAACAACATCTAAGGATAGCCCTTTAGTTGTTAAGGAAACATCATTGTTATGTTAAGTTCAACAATTGTGAGTTTTGGTTGGCTAAAGTATCTTTTTTTAGACATGTCATATTAGGAGAAGGAGTTAGTGTTGACCCTAAGAAGGTGGAGTATGTTCTTCAGTGTGAGCAACCTACGACCCCTATTGAGATCAAAAGTTTTCTGGGATTAGCAGGATATTATAGGAGGTCTATAAGGAACTTCAGTGCAATAGCAGTGCCTTTTACATGCTTAACAAGGAAGGATGTACCTTTCTATGAGGAACTTCAGTGCAATAGCAGTGCCCTTTACATGCTTAACAAGGAAGGATGTACCTTTTTTTTGGTCTGAGTCTTGTGAGAAAAGTTTTTAAATTTTAAAGAAGAGATTAACCACAACACCAATCTTGATATTGCTAGAGGTATATAAGGGCTATGTGGTTTTCTGTGATGCATCCAGGAGAGGTTTGGGATGTGTTCTTATGCAAGAAAGGAAAGTGGTGGCCTATGCTTCTAGACAGTATAAGAAGAATGAAGAGAATATCCCACACATGATCTTGAGTTGGCAACAGTAGTGCATGCTTTGAAGATATGGCGTCATTATCTCTATGGTGAATCATGTCAGGTCTTTACTGATCATAAAAGTCTGAAGTATATTGTCACACAGAGGGATGTCAACCTGAGACAATGCAGATGATTGGAGCTTATAAAGGATTATGATGTCACCATTGATTATAATCTTGGAAAAGCCAATGTAGTAGCAGATGCTCTGAATAGAAAATCAACATCATCTGCGGAAATGTTTTCAGTGACATGTAAAAAGAGATTTGTTAGTTAAGATGAGAGAGATGAATTTAGATCTGAATGTGTCTGATCAAGGTGGACTGATTGCATAGATGAAGGTTAGACCTACATTTTATGATCAGATCAAGGAGCTTCAGCATAGTGATAGAGAATTACAACAAATCATGCATGATATGACAAAAGGAATGAGATCAGAGTTCATATTTTCAGATAATGGGTTGTTGTATCTACATGAAAGATTGTGTGTGTTAGATGAAACTGAGTTAAAGAAGCAGTTTCTTGAGGAAGCTCATTCTTCTATATATGCAATGCATCCCGGAAACATAAAGATGCATAGAAATTTGAAGGAATTGTATTGGTGGTCAGATATGAAGAAGGATGTGGCTGATTATGTGCCTAAGTGTGATGTATGTCAGAAAGTCAAGGATGGACATTAGAAGCTGATAATTACTCTCCAATCACTTCCTATCCCTGAATAGAAGTGGGAGCATATCACTATGGATTTTGTGGTTGGATTACCTAGGACACCACGTGGTTTCGACTCTGTATGGGTAATAATACATAGGGTAACATAGTATTCTCACTTTCTACCAATCAAGACAACATGGGATACACCCAAGTTAGCCAAATTCTATATAGATGAGGTAGTCAAATTGCATGGGATACCCGTTTCTATAATATCTGATAGAGATCCTAAATTGACATCTAGGTTTTAGAATCAGTTGCAACGTTCTTTGGGAACATAATTGAAATTTAGCACAACCTTTCATCCTTAGATAGATGGGCAGTTAGAGTAGACAATCAGACCGTAGAGGATATGCTGAAAGCATGTATTTACCAGTTCAGTGGTAGTTGGGATGATCACCTCAGTCTTATGGAGTTCACCTATAACAACAATCACCATTCTACTTAGGCATGGCCCCTTGTGAAGTTTTGTATGGGAGAAAGTGTAGATCTCTGATTTGTTGGTATGAAGTTGGAGAAAGACAGATTTTAGCCCTAGAGTTGGTGGAAGAAACAATAAGAAAGATATATGTGATTAGACAACAATTGAAGGCATCTCAAGATAGACAAAAGAGCTATGCATACAAAAGGCGTATACCACTTCAATTTGAGGTTGGGGATGAGGTTTATTTGAAAGTTTCACCATGGAAATGTGTGCTGCAGTTTTGAAAGTGAGGCAAACTAACTCCTAGATACATGGATCCCTATCCTATCATTCAAAGAATTAGACCAGTTGCATATAAATTGGAGTTGCCATTGGAGTTATCCAATTTACATAATGTGTTTCATGTATCGATGTTGAAGAAGTGTCATCCTGGTATAGAGAAGATTGTAGACCCAGATCCTATGTAGTTGAGAGAGAGGATATCTCCTATATTGAAGGGATAATTCAAATTCTAGACCACATAATTCCAAAGCTTAAAAAGAGAGATACCCCTAGTAAAGGTTCTTTAGAGGAATCATGGTGTAGAAGATGATACTTGGGAAGTAGATTCAGAGATGTTTAACAAGTATCCTTTCCTCTTTTAGAAATTTCGTCGGAGATGTTTAACACGTATCCTTTTCTCTTTTAGAAATTTCGAGATGTTTAACATGTATCCTTTCCTCTTTTAGAAATTTCGAGATGAAAATTCTAAAAGAGGAAATGATACTTGTTAAACATCTCCAATTCTACTTCCCAAGTAGCTTCTTCTACACCACGATTCATTCAAACAATCTTTACTAGGGGTATCTCTCTATTTTTAAGCTGAAGACATTTTTATTAAAGTGGGAGACTTGTTACAACTCCTTTTCTAACTTTGCTGGCAATCATAGAGATTTAAGACAATCTTAATACTTGTCATGCTTTTGTTATAAATATTTTATCTTGTGCTTTATCTCAACCTTGGTAATCTTAAATACGCGTTTGGAAAACTCATAATTATGACTTAAGCATACTATAACGATCTGAGTTGGAGTTAATATAACATTAACCCATAGACGTATGCAAGAAGAGAGTTAATGATATTGGAGGGAATGATTAATAACTAATTTTTCATTTAGGAATATGATCAAAACAATATTGTAGGATTATAGATAATTCATTTATGAATCCAATAAAAAATGAATAAACCAAATTGGAGTTAAATGAGAGTGTTATGTCCTTTTTAGTAAACATGTACAGAATGTCACGACCGTGCAGTTACTGTAGCAACCGTGAATGCTACTGTAGTTACCGCGATGAATGCCGCCCATGACAATCAATTATAAAACGATCATATCTCGGGCTATATTTATCCATTTTCAATGAAATGAAGTGTGTTAGAACTACAATTGAATCCTCTATCATCTCAGACTCTTTTCTCAAAGAGGGGATGACCTGGAAGGCAATTTCTGGGGTGATTTTTTGGGAAGAACATGCAAAATGACAGAAATCCAAGGGGTTTGTCATATAGTCCACATGGTAAGTAGTTTTAACCATTGATTCTTACTTCTCTTCATTTTCCTTTGCTTGGAATCCCTATAATCCAATGAATCTGAGGTTTGGGTTAACCTCTGATCTTCATTTTCTACCTACAACAGACCTTCTTTAGGGCCGAGAAGCACGTTAAAGAGCTATTTAGAATGAGATATTGAGATATGAAGCTTGATTCAGACTTGTACATGCTAAGATCTAAGATTAGTTGGTGAAAAGGCTAAGATCAATGATCTTGGGTGAAGTCGGTGAGTAGATAATCAGCTTTATACCCTGATTTAAAGCATACAAACTCAAATAATGGTTTTCTAGCGTTTGATTCTTATTATGATATTTGTGATGGTATTTATAAACGCGTGTAGTGATTATCAATAGTCAAAATGCTTTTATAATCATATTAATAGTGATGGAATACCATGTTGAAAGTTTCCATGTGAATTACTACAATTTGACAGGTGATGAATGTGTAAATTGAGGCATCGGAAAGTCGGGTTGCCCTAGTTCATGTATAAAAGAGTTGAACTGTGATTTGTGAGATGTATGGAAATTATTCAATGATTTATTGTTTAAATGTGAGACACTTAATTGTCAAAAATAGGGTAATGATTAGCTATGATGATGAAACCTGACAAATCAACTAAATATCACTAGAAATTAGATGCCATGGACACTGTAGAGACCTCATAGGATAAGGCCTGCATCGTGAGGAGGAAATAGTTTCTCGACTAGAGGTGGTCCAGATTGAGGTAAGCCAGAGTGTACCAGTAGGGTGCGGGGGTTTGGACCAGCAGGGCAAACTCCTTATAATTGTGTGGTACCCAACACCAACTGGGGATGTCGGTGGTACTTGTGTTACATGTTGTAGTGATCAGTGGTCCTTACATCCACTGATGCACATTAAGCCTGAGGGCTTTGACTCACCTCCTGAGTACTCAAGTTGAGAGGTGGAGTTTGAGATATTTGTCTGCTTCCATTAGCCACCGAGAGGTAGACGTGCCGATGCCAGTTGTAGACATGGTATTGTGATTAAATATTGAGGAACTTGGGCATGCTTCTAAGTCTTGTACAGTGAGGTCGTAGCTTGCTATGACACTTCCACATGTTGTGGTACACCTTATGAGGGTCTTGAGGAATAATAAATGGATTTAAATAATGTAAATAGTTGAGTTATCCTTTTATTGTGTTCAATATCTGTTCAACTGCCATGTTAAGGGAATTACATGTCAGTTTTTGAACTGCCATGCTTACATGATTGCATTTAAGTTCTATTAATTGCAAACATCATAAACATCTTGGTTACCTGTTGATTCTCTACTCACTGAGCCAATAGCTCACCAACCTACTGAACAATTTTTTAGTTAAAAGATTAGGTTTTCCTGAGGAGACGAATGCCAACTTTAATCAAGAGTAGCACAGAGATCATGAAAGAACAGTAGTTAGAATAGATAAATGGTCTCTTATCATTCCTCTAGATCCTAGGAATGAGAGAGTGATGAAAGAGAGAAGTTTGAATATATAATGTACATGATGTATATTAAAGTGTGAAACTCTTGATTCTATATAATAGATGAGTTCCGTTGTATCTAACTATTATGTTTAATCGAGACTTATCGTTCAGTAAGTGATATGTCACGGAACCGGAATCCCAGTCCCATGAACCAAACGTATATCAAAGGCGATATGCGGGAGCGTAAAGCTTAGCACACATGAACAGATAATAAGATACAAGCACCAACATAAACTCAACAATCAACAAGATATATTAAGAAACATCCTTATATTACATGATTTGAATTACATGTTCAAGAGTCACTTTGTACAAGTCTGCTCATGTATACTATATCTGGATCTTACAACAAGTACACCTAGCATAGCTCACCAAGCCCTTCAACCTTCTATCCATCTCTGAACCTAAAAACAACATACGAGAAATGGGTCAACACATGGGGTGTTGAGTACGCGGCCGAAAGATACACATATATATAAGCTTTGTATAAATTTGAAAATATTTCAAGATTAAACGAACAAGAATAAACATGTTAATTGTTTAAAAAATGCGAAACCATATTTTATGTCATTTCACTCCATTATACCAACAATATCAAACATGTTTAAGGCCTTTGACCATCTTCCCGTCGGAAGGGTTCGTAAGGGTGCTCAAGCTTAGCTAACCCTTTTATACGAGAGGGACCTCAAGGTCGTAACCAAGATCCCTTTATCAACAATATTATAATGGAGTTCCATATATATATATGTATTCAAGTTATAAAACAGACGAAGCAAACATCGAGTATGACATAGCAATACTACATGGCAATATTTGAGAAAATAGACAAACGAGCATATAATATATGTCTTTTCAAGCAAGAAAGTGGTAGTCATATAACCAGATAAGGCCCATACCTGATTCAGAGATTTCACAACCTAACATATCCTTCACCATCTAGCCATATGCCAAAACCTGATTAACAACAAGATTACATATATACATTAGATTCTCATCATTACCCTAATTAGGTGCATTTTAGGGTGTTGGCCAAGGTGGGTTCCAAGTTGCTTATTGGTTCATTATATGATATTATACTGATCTAGAGGTCATCATGATGGTGTGGTTCAAGTTTCATGCCATTATAACGTTCCATGCTCTTTCTACAATCATAACAAGGTTTAAGGCATTTACATGCATTCTAGGGTCAAACGACTCACAATAGAGTAATCAAGGTCAAAGATCATCAAGGTAGGAGAACCCATCATCAAACATGGTTTAGATCAACAACATTAGGTCATAAGAAACATATTCCAAAATTAGGTAGTTGTCCACCAGCAACAAGTTTAGCAATCTAGGCAGAGTTCATCAATAAAGTCCAAACTACACACATATGTGCAAAAGGAGTAATTTATGAGCAATAGGGAGATTAGGACATTCATTAGGGTTACGAAGAAATTATTGTTACTGCTTTTAAGAATCAGGGATTTAGATTGAGTAGTCAAGATCCCATTTTGCATCATGATCATACATCAACTATATTACAAATGATTAACATATGCATCTTTTAGAAAAGTAGGGAACAAAAGATAGAATTAGACTCTGAAACCTAGTCCATTGTGTAGATCTCGTTGAGTAGATGAATTTTCATATATTATATGCGATATTTGGCCAAAGAAAATGAGAGTTATCATTTTTCTAAGATTTCCATTCTAACTATATGGAGGGACATAGAGCGCTACCTTGATTTATGTCGTGATCTGGTCCGTGGATCACCGATCCGGCGGTTAGCATCCTGCCTCACTTGTAGGTACCAGAATGTGGGTCCGTTAGCTACATAGCACCCAGCTGTTCATTGATCTCCCTCGTGATGGGCCTCTGGCTCCCTTTTGCAGCCCAGTTGATGCCGATCGGCCCGCTTGGGTGTTTTCCACACCCGACCCCGTTGATGCGCAACACCCCTGTTTCCACAGAGAAACAGAGCCGGTACAGGGGCTGCCGTCCAGCTCCCTCAGTCGTGCTTCCACCGGCGAGCACCAAAATAAAAGGGGGAAAGAAGAACAAAAGTGGTCAAAAAGGCCTCTATCCAAGCCGTAGTAGTGGCCATCTAGCAGAAAGAAGGTGTGAAGGAGGTTGGAGGGGTCTATTCCCAGTGCCGCCTGGTCTTGTTCCTTCAGCAGGGAAAGACACACGACTAGATAGGTTTCATCCAACTTAGATTCAGAAACTCGATCATCTTCACAACAATCTTACAAAGGCGTTGAAAGAATGGTAAGACCCGAGGAAGCCAGGGATCGATGTCCCAAGGTGATGGCGGCGGTCAGGCAGAGAGTATGGCATACGGCAGACAGACGTAGAGGAAAGGAGAAAGAAGAAGAAGAAGAAGACCAGGGACATGGGCTAGCGAAAGGGTATATAACGGAAGTAAAACTGCTAGGGTTTAGATTCCAAGCATTTAAGAACTTTCCCCCATTGGCCGATTTGGCTAGAGGCGGCAGACATGCTTCCCAGATCTTGCGATTTTTCCCAAAACGGAAGGGGAAGAAGGGGCAAGAAATTGGGCCTCGATTTCTATTTGGGCCCAAAAGATTGCAAAACCCAAATAAAATTGATCAAAACATGTGCAAATCAAGCTAGTTTCGAATTATCACATCTTGGGCTACGAGCCTTCAATTGAGGTGACTTTTGTGTCGTTGAATTCATAATTGAGTCCACTACAATGTGGTGTATATCAAATTGACAAAAGATCATGGAGTTGAGGTCCAAAATTAGATGCAAGAAGGTGACGTGATATGGAAATATACTTAGTTTAAATGTACAAATTAAAATCACAAACTGCAAAATTGACCAGTGTAGTCACCAAATTGGAACATCATAACTATATACTTATGAAATTAATATCAAATTGAGTAAGGGACACTTGATGAGAGAAAACGAGTATAATAAAGGAGAGAGAAAAAGGTTTGGTTATCACATCCTTCCCTCCTAAAAAAAAATTTCGTCCTCGAAATTAGTCCAAGATCATAGTCAAAAGTCAAAGTTCATACTCATCATGTCTAGGCATCCTACCATGGTTGTCACAAAATTCCCCACAATGGGATGCATGCTAGGTTACCATATTGAGGGTGTACTCGTCTCGATTGTATACATATTACTTAGTGTTCCATCACATTGTGACATCATCATGGCATTAGGGTTCACCCATCCCTTAGTATCCCTACATTAGGGTTCTGTTCACATCTTCAGATGAGACCAAAGTATATTATCAAAATCTATGTTATCAATTTACAAATGAACATGTCCTCAATCATGACTTCTAAAATTTGGTCATCATTGAGATTTCATGCATGTTTAACTTTTCTGCCCAAAATTCAACCAATCTTCCCAAATTATTCACTTTTTGGATTTGAAATTAAGTAATGTATTCATCTTATTTATTTGAGTTATCAACCCAAGGGTAACATCATATCGAGTTGATTTGTTTTTATTTGATTATGATATTAGGCATGTTACCCCTAATTATTCAAGGTAAAATCTCTAAACATCATCGTATCAAGTTCATGATTTCAAAGCTACATATGATTTTGTATCAGGTCTAGCTTACAAAAGTGACTATTGCACATCTACCAAAATTTTAACTTAAATGAGATTCGTTCATGTATCGAGCATCATTCGAGGAACAACATTATCATCAACGTCAAGGTTTTGAAACTTTCTCACGTGTATCTAGAAAGAGCTCCACCTGCCCAAGCCACTCAAGCTAAGACATATATGTGTCCAACAAGACATGTTAACCACAATTGCTACATGTAACATAAATTTCTACCCATCTTAAGGGAAACCACTAGATTCCTTTATCTGTAACTACTAACCCGAGTATGAGGCTCATCATGGATATCACACATCATATACATGATCTTAGGTCTTGGGACATCTCCCTCACCTATATATATCAAGCATCCAATTTTCAATTTCCTCTTTCTCTAGGGTTAGATATTTTGATAGGAAATCTAGGGTTCAACATTTTCAAGGAAACCACACGTCAGGTCACTCAACTCATATACTTAGAAGTATTCTAGCTAGGGACTCATCATCAAGTATTTCATCATTCATATTATTCAACATTTCAAATATTTTGGAGTTTAGGTACTCTAACCTTTTCCCGATACGGGTCAACTCATATCAACATGTCACCCTATTCATATGTCCCATGCTAGAGGTCTTCCTTTGTAAAGAGATTGAGGCCCGTGTTGGTCTCAAACCATATATCATATCTCCACACATACAAGACTAGGTACAAGCAAGCATGTTCACCCACTAGCTATGTTTAGCACATCAACCAAGTGGTATGTATCATACAAGGTGCTAGATTTAGCTAGGGTTGCATAATCAAACTACTTGGCCTTCTCAAGGTCAAACTTGGGTCTTATCAATATCAACATCATCATCAACATCAAGATCGACATCAACATCATTATCATTATCATCACTATCATCACTATCTTAGGTTATCTATGCTACTCACTAGCCTAACCTTTATCATGGCTCTAGACAACTCTAGATACTAAAACTATCATATAAACTCTCATCTAGACTTGATGTTACATCTCTTTCTCTTAGGTTGCATGGAAACTCACTACCTTTCTGCGTGTGGTAACATTTTTCATATGTACATATAATAATACTTGAAATATGTTTTCTCCAACATTTAAACAGGCGATGAAAATCACCATACTCCATTCGAATAAAACCAAAACTAAAATGAGTTACCACACTCATTAGGCAGTCTAGTATCATGACACCTAGAGAACTAGTAAGAACATGGTGCACACTTGTGTAGACATCCAAAGCACATGTCGCGAATCATGTCTAGGGAGGTAACTTACACAAGTCTACATCTAGTTCTAGAACATCTAGGTTCTGTCATGGAACCAGAATCCCAGTCCCATGAACCAAACGTATATCAAAGGCGATATGCAAAAGCGTAAAGCTTAGCACACATGAACAGATAATAAGATACAAGCACCAACATAAACTCAACAATCAGCAAGATATATTAAGAAACATCCTTATATTACATGATTTGAATTACATGTTCAAGAGTCACTTTGTACAAGTCTGCTCATGTATACTATATCTGGATCTTACAACAAGTACACCTAGCATAGCTCACCAAGCCCTTCAACCTTCTATCCATCTCTGAACCTAAAAACAACATACGAGAAATGGGTCAACACACGAGGTGTTGAGTATGGGGCCGAAAGATACACACATATATAAGCTTTGCATAATTTTGAAAAGATTTCAAGATTAAACAAACAAGAATAAACATGTTAATTGTTTAAAAAATGCGAAACCATATTTTATGTCATTTCACTCCATTATACCAACAATATCAAACATGTTTAAGGCCTTTGACCATCTTCCCGTCGAAAGGGTCTGTAAGGGTGCTCAAGCTTAGCTAACCCTTTTATACGAGAGGGACCTCAAGGTCGTAACCAAGATCCCTTTATCAACAATATTATAATGGAGTTCCATATATATATATGTATTCAAGTTATAAAACAGACGAAGCAAACATCGAGTATGACATAGCAATACTACACGGCAATATTTGAGAAAATAGACAAACGAGCATATAATATATGTCTTTTCAAGCAAGAAAGCGGTAGTCATATAACTAGATAAGGCCCATACCTGATTCAGAGATTTCACAACCTAACATATCTTTCACCATCTAGCCATATGCCAAACCTGATTAACAACAAGATTACATATATACATTAGATTCTCATCATTACCCTAATTAGGTGCATTTTAGGGTGTTGGCCAAGGTGGGTTCCAAGTTGCTTATTGGTTCATTATATGATATTATACTGATCTAGAGGTCATCATGATGGTGTGGTTCAAGTTTCATGCCATTATAACGTTCCATGCTCTTTCTACAATCATAACAAGGTTTAAGGCATTTACATGCATTCTAGGTTCAAACGACTCACAATAGAGTAATCAAGGTCAAAGATCATCAAGGTAGGAGAACCCATCATCAAACATGTTTTAGATCAACAACATTAGGTCATAAGAAACATATTCCAAAATTAGGTAGTTGTCCACCAGCAACAAGTTTAGCAATCTAGGCAGAGTTCATCAATAAAGTCCAAACTACACACATATGTGCAAAAGGAGTAATTTATGAGCAATAGGGAGAGTAGGACATTCATTAGGGTTACGCAGAAATTATTGTTACTGCTTTTAAGAATCAAGGATAGATTGAGTAGTCAAGATCCCATTTTGCATCATGATCCTACATCAACTATATTCCAAATAATTAACATATGTATCTTTTAGAAAAGTAGGGAACAAAAGATAGAATTAGACTCTAAAACCTAGTCCATTGTGTATATCTCGTTGAGTAGATGAATTTTCATATATTATATGCGATATTTGGCCAAAGAAAATGAGAGTTATCATTTTTCTAAGATTTCCATTCTAACTATATGGAGGGACATAGGGCGCTACCTTGATTTATGTCGTGATCTGGTCCGTGGATCATCGATCCGGCGGTTAGCATCCTGCCTCACTTGTAGGTACCAGAATGTGGGTCCGTTAGCTACATAGCACCCAGCTGTTCGTTGATCTCCCTCGTGATGGGCCTCTGGCTCCCTTTTGCAGCCCAGTTGATGCCGATCGACCCGCTTGGGTGTTTTCCACACCCGACCCCGTCGATGCGCAACACCCCTGTTTCCGCAGAGAAACAGAGCCGGTACAAGGGCTGCCATCTAGCTCCCTCAGTCGTGCTTCCACCGGCGAGCACCAAAATAAAAGGGGGAAAGAAGAACAAAAGTGGTCGAAAAGGCCTCTATCCAAGCCGTAGCAGTGGCCATCTAGCAGGAAGAAGGTGTGAAGGAGGTTGGAGGGGTCTATTCCAAGTGCCGCCTGGTCTTATTCCTTTAGCAGGGAAAGACACACGGCTAGATAGGTTTCATCCAACTTGGATTCAGAAACTCGACCATCTTCACAACAATCTTACAAAGGCGTTGAAAGAATGGTAAGACCCGAGGAAGCCAGGGATCGATGTCCCAAGGTGATGGCGGAGGTTAGCCAGAGAGTATGGCATATGACAGACAGACCTAGAGGAAAGGAGAAAGAAAGAAAGAAGAAGAAGACCAGGGACATGGGCTAGCGAAAGGGTTTATAACGGAAGTAAAACTGCTAGGGTTTAGATTCCAAGCATTTAAGAACTTTCCCCCATTGCCCGATTTGGCTAGAGGCGACAGACATGCTTCCCAGATCTTGCGATTTTTCCCAAAACGGAAGGGGAAGAAGGGGCAAGAAATTGAGCCTCGATTTCTATTTGGGCCCAAAAGATTGCAAAACCCAAATAAAATTGATCAAAACATGTGCAAATCAAGCTAGTTTCGAATTATCACATCTTGGGCTACGAGCCTTCAATTGAGGTGATTTTTGTGTCGTTGAATTCATAATTGAGTCCACTACAATGTGGTGTATATCAGATTGACAAAAGATCATGGAGTTGAGTTCCAAAATTAGATGCAAGAAGGGGACGTGATATGGTAATATACTTAGTTTAAATGTACAAATTAAAATCACAAACTGCAAAATTGACCAGTGTAGTCGCCAAATTGGAACATCATAACTATATACTTATGAAATTAATATCAAATTGAGTAAGGGACACTTGATGAGAGAAAAGGAGTATAATAGAGGAGATAGAAAAAGGTTAGGTTATCACATCCTTCCCACCTAAAAAAAAATTTCGTCCTCAAAATTAGTCCAAGATCATAGTCGAAAGTCAAAGTTCATAGTCATCATGTCTAGGCATCCTACCATGGTTGTCACAAAATTCCCCACAATGGGATGCATGCTAGGTTACCATATTGAGGGTGTACTCGTCTCCATTGTATACATATTACTTAGTGTTCCATCACATTGTGACATCATCATGGCATTAGGGTTTACCCATCCCTTAGTATCCCTACATTAGGGTTCTGTTCACATCTTCAGATGAGACCAAAGTATATTATCAAAATCTATGTTATCAATTTACAAATGAACATGTCCTCAATCATGACTTCTAAAATTTGGTCATCATTGAGATTTCATGCATGTTTAACTTTTCTCCCCAAAATTCAACCAATCTTCCCAAATTATTCACTTTTTGGATTTGAAATTAAGTAATGTATTCATCTTATTTATTTGAGTTATCAACCCAAGGGTAACATCATATCGAGTTGACTTGTTTTTATTTGATTATGATATTAGGCATGTTACCCCTAATTATTCAAAGTAAAATCTCTAAACATCATCGTATCAAGTTCATGATTTCAAAGCTACATATGATTTTGTATTAGGTCTAGCTTACAAAAGTGACTATTGCACATCTACCAAAATTTTAACTTAAATGAGATTCGTTCATGTATCGAGCATCATTCGAGGAACAACATTATCATCAACGTCAAGGTTTTGAAACTTTCTCACTTGTATCTAGAAAGAGCTCCACCTGCTCAAGCCACTCAAGCTAAGACATATATGTGTCCAACAAGACATGTTAACCACAATTTCTACCTGTAACATAAATTTCTACCCATCTTAAGGGAAACCACTAGATTTCTTTATTTGTAACTACTAACCCGAGTATGAGGCTCATCATGGATATCACACATCATATACATCATCTTAGGTCTTGGGACATCTCCCTCACCTATATATATCAAGCATCCAATTTTCAATTTCCTCTTTCTCTAGGGTTAGATATTTTAACAGGAAATCTAGGGTTCAACATTTTCAAGGAAACCACACGTCAGTTCACTCAACTCATATACTTAGAAGTATTCTAGCTAGGGACTCATCATCAAGTATTTCATCATTCATATTATTCAATATTTCAAATATTTTGGAGTTTAGGTACTCTAACCTTTTCCCGATACGGGTCAACTCATATCAACATGTCACCCTATTCATATGTCCCATGCTAGAGGTCTTCCTTTGTAAAGAGATTGAGGCCCGTGTTGGTCTCGAACCATATATCATATCTCCACACATACAAGACTAGGTACAAGCAAGCATGTTCACCCACTAGCTATGTTTATCACATCAACCAAGTGGTATGTATCATACAAGGTGCTAGATTTAGCTAGGTTTGCATCATCAAACTACTTGGCCTTCTCAAGGTCAAACTTGGGTCTTATCAATATCAACATCATCATCAACATCAAGATCGACATCAACATCATTATCATTATCATCACTATCATCACTATCTTAGGTTATCTATGCTACTCAATAGCCTAACCTTTATCATGGCTCTAGACAACTCTAGATACTAAAACTATCATCTAAACTCTCATCTAGACTTGATGTTACATCTCTTTCTCTTAGGTTGCATGGAAACTCACTACCTTTCTGCGTGTGGTAACATTTTTCATATGTACATATAATAATACTTGAAATATGTTTTATCCAACGTTTAAACAGGCAATGAAAATCACCATACTCCATTCGAATAAAACCAAAACTAAAATGAGTTACCACACTCATTAGGCAGTCTAGTATCATGACACCTAGAGAACTAGTAAGAACATGGTGCACACTTGTGTAGACATCCAAAGCACATGTCACGAATCATGTCTAGGGCAGTAACTTACACAAGTCTACATCTAGTTCTAGAACATCTAGGTTCTGTCACAGAACCAGAATCCCAGTCCCATGAACCAAACGTATATCAAAGGTGATATGCGGAAGCGTAAAGCTTAGCACACATGAACAGATAACAAGATACAAGCACCAACATAAACTCAACAATCAACAAGATATATTAAGAAACATCCTTATATTACATGATTTGAATTACATGTTCAAGAGTCACTTTGTACAAGTCTGCTCATGTATACTATATCTGGATCTTACAACAAGTAAACCTAGCATAGCTCACCAAGCCCTTCAACCTTCTATCCATCTCTGAACCTAAAAACAACATACGAGAAATGGGTCAACACACGAGGTGTTGAGTATGGGGCCGAAAGATACACATATATATAAGCTTTGCATAATTTTGAAAAGATTTCAAGATTAAACGAACAAGAATAAACATGTTAATTGTTTAACAAATGCGAAACCATATTTTATGTCATTTCACTCCATTATACCAACAATATCAAACATGTTTAAGGCCTTTGACCATCTTCCCGTCCGAAGGGTCTGTAAGGGTGCTCAAGCTTAGCTAACCCTTTTATTCGAGAGGGACCTCAAGGTCGTAACCAAGAGCCCTTTATCAACAATATTATAATGGAGTTCCATATATATATATATATGTATTCAAGTTATAAAATAGACGAAGCAAACATCGAGTATGACATAGCAATACTACATGGCAATATTTGAGAAAATAGAGAAACGAGCATATAATATGTGTTTTCAAGCAAGAAAGTGATAGTCATATAACTAGATAAGGCCCATACCGGATTCAGAGATTTCACAACCTAACATATCCTTCACCATCTAGCCATATGCCAAACCTGATTAACAACAAGATTACATATATACATTAGATTCTCATCATTACCCTAATTAGGTGCATTTTAGGGTTTTGGCCAAGGTGGGTTCCAAGTTGCTTATTGGTTCATTATATGATATTATACTGATCTAGAGGTCATCATGATGGTGTGGTTCAAGTTTCATGCCATTATAACATTCCATGCTCTTTCTACAATCATAACAAGGTTTAAGGCATTTACATGCATTCTAGGGTCAAACGACTCACAATAGAGTAATCAAGGTCAAAGATCATCAAGGTAGGAGAACCCATCATCAAACATGGTTTAGATCATCAACATTAGGTCATAAGAAACATATTCCAAAATTAGGTAGTTGTCCACCAGCAACAAGTTTAGCAATCTAGGCAGAGTTCATCAATAAAGTCCAAACTACGCACATATGTGCAAAAGGAGTAATTTATGAGCAATAGGGAGAGTAGGACATTCATTAGGGTTACGAAGAAATTATTGTTACTGCTTTTAAGAATCAAGGATAGATTGAGTAGTCAAGATCCCATTTTCCATCATGATCATACATCAACTATATTCCAAATGATTAACATATGCATCTTTTAGAAAAGCAGGGAACAAAAGATAGAATTAGACTCTGAAACCTAGTCCATTGTGTAGATCTCCTTGAGTATATGAATTTTCAAATATTATATGCGATATTTGGCCAAAGAAAATGAGAGTTATCATTTTTCTAAGATTTCCATTCTAACTATATGGAGGGACATAGGGCGCTACCTTGATTTATGTCGTGATCTGGTCTGTGGATCACCGATCCGGCGGTTAGCATCCTGCCTCACTTGTAGGTACTAGAATGTGGGTCCGTTAGCTACATAGCACCCAGCTGTTCGTTGATCTCCCTCATGATGGGCCTCTGGCTCCCTTTTGCAGCACAGTTGATGCCGATCGGCCCACTTGGGTGTTTTCCTCACCCGACCCCGTCGATGCGCAACACCCCTATTTCCGCGGAGAAATAGATCCGGAATAGGGGCTGCCCTCCGGCTCCCTCAGTCGTGCTTCCACCGGCGAGCACCAAAATAAAAGGGGGAAAGAAGAACAAAAGTGGTCGAGAAGGCCTCTATCCAAGCCGTAGCAGTGGCCATCTAGTAGGAAGAAGGTGTGAAGGAGGTTGTAGGGGTCTATTCCCAGCGCCGCCTGGTCTTGTTCCTTCGGCAGGGAAAGACACACGGCTAGATAGGTTTCATCCAACTTGGATTCAGAAACTCGATCATCTTCACAACAATCTTACAAAGGCGTTGAAAGAATGGTAAGACCCGAGGAAGCCAGGGATCGATGTCCCATGGTGATGGCGGCGGTCAGCCAGAGAGTATGGCATACAACAGACAAACCTAGAGGAAAGGAGAAAGAAAGAAGAAGAAGAAGACCAGGGACATGGGCTAGCAGAAGGGTTTATAACGGAAGTAAAACTGCTAGGGTTTAGATTCCAAGCATTTAAGAACTTTCCCCCATTGCCCGATTTGGCTAGAGGCGACATACATGCTTCCCAGATCTTTCGATTTTTCCCAAAATAGAAGGGGAAGAAGGGGCAAGAAATTGGGCCTCAATTTCTATTTGGGCCCAAAAGATTGCAAAACCCAAATAAAATTGATCAAAACATGTGCAAATCAAGCTAGTTTCTAATTATCACATCTTGGGCTACGAGCCTTCAATTGAGGTGATTTTTGTGTCGTTGAATTCATAATTGAGTCCACTACAATGTGGTGTATATCAGATTGACAAAAGATCATGGGGTTGAGGTCCAAAATTAGATGCAAGAAGGTGACGTGATATGGCAATATACTTAGTTTAAATGTACAAATTAAAATCACAAACTGCAAAATTGACCAGTGTAGTCGCCAAATTGGAACATCATAACTATCTAATTATGAAATTAATATCAAATTGAGTAAGGGACACTTGATGAGAGAAAAGGAGTATAATAGAGGAGAGAGAAAAAGGTCAGGTTATCACATGATATTACAATATATTTGTGAGAAAGAAAAAAAATTATGGTTGATTTTCATCAAGTATTTAAAAGTTGATGGTTAGTTATCCTTGTTTGGTGGGCCCTAACCCCGATTAGTGGGTTCAGGTTATGTCATTAACCCCTCCTATAAATAGAGGGGTAAGAGCTTCCCAACACACAATTGAGAATCATTTTCTCTAACAATTTGTGTCCTATCCAGTTGTGGTAACTAATAGAGAGCCCGAGCAAGTCCTACCCATTAAAGAGAGGGAAATGAGGGACAGAACAACTGAGAACAATTGTAGTAGAGTATGTCGGTGACTACTAAGCTGATAAAAGCGGATATCTCCTTCCCGTTGGCTCTGATAGCACATCGTAGCATTCTCAGTGGTTTATGTGGACTACTCTAGATATAGGAGATTTTTCGCTAGGAGAATACCGTCAACCGCCATTCGTACTATCAGACCAAGAGGTCTTTTGTGACGACTATTTGAGTGATTCTTAGAGAAGCATGATAACCTCCCATTTTGTGATGTTATCTTACTATTTTTTTTAGTTTTCCATACTCTTTCTTAGATAAATTAGATAGAATAATTAACTTTCTGCTTTATTGTGAATATACCAATAAACTAATATTTTTCCCTTTCTTCTTACAGAAAAACACAAAAAAATTGCAAAAGAACTCAACTGGTCCCAAGACCGTGAAGAATCCCAAACGGTTTCCAAACCGTGAAGAGATCATACGGTCTCCAAACCGTTAAAGACCCAAACGGTCCCAAGACCATGAGGACCCAAACGGTCCCAAGACCATGAGGGCCCAAACGGTCCTAAGACCGTATGAAGGCCAAACGGTTCTAAAACTGTATGAAGGCCAACCGGTCCCAAGACCGTATGAAGCCAAACGGTCAAAGACCGCATGAACCTAAACGGTCCCAAGACCGTATGAACCCAAACGGTCCCAAGACCGAATGAAAGCCAAATGGTCCCAAGACCGTATGAAGCCAAACGGTCCCAAGACCGTATGGAACCCAAACGGTCCCAAGACCGTATGAAGTCCAAACGGTCTCCAAACCGTGAGGATCCAAATAACCCAAGATCGTTCAAGATCTCCTCGAGGCCTATAAATAGGACCGAAAGGGTCCACATTTAGGGAGATTCTTGGATGCCCAAAGTCTGCCTCAACTATTCCAGAGCTGTTTCTTCCTTCATCCTTCGCCCCAAGGCTGCTGATCTAAGATCCATACTCCATCCATAAGTCTACCTTCTCTCTCATCGACATAGAAGGTGGGAAATAAAGGATTTGTCACCAAAGGAACCACGCAGTGTGAAGATAGTTGTTCTCTACTCCAAGGAGTCAACCTTCTTTCCTCCTATGTGGAGATGATACTTTCTTTCTCTTCTCCTGTCTCCTTTGTTCTTTCCATGAGCGAGTAGTCCCATACACTAGGGTGCGGGGAGTAGCCCCGCTACCCATGATTTCATTCCATGCATTGTAATTCATGAGTTTGCAATAGAGAAATGCTATCTTTTTAGTTCAACATCAATCATTTAATGAATACTAGTTGCTTGATCACCAACTTGTGTTACCTATTATTTGCTAGTACGAATTGTCTACGTTTGTCCTTTTAGATTCAAATATTGATTGCATGTTAGTTCTTGATGTATGTAGTCACCATATATATGTTTTGGTATCTAGAAGCATTTTTCAAGGAGTGGAGTAAACTCACTTCCATCGTTGTACTTTCATACTATGAAATGGAATCAGTTGACGTGTGAAAGTACAACTTTGACAGGTCGAAGAACACACTTTACAAAGGGAGTGATGCAAAGTAAGTGACCATTCATTCAGGGATGGCTGGCATTACAATACTCCCACGTTTCTTGTAGTTAGTTATCCGAAAGGAAGCTAAATCTAAAAAGATACTAACTGTTTAGACTCTTATTGCAAGCCATGTTATTGTGATGTATGTTGTGATCCATGCGTAGTGGTGGTGAAACTCGATCACATCCTAGTGGTTTCCAAATATTGTTTACAACCATAATTTTACTTCCCTGCCATTTGTTTTACATTTCTATTTTAGTTTAATCATCAACCCAACTCTTCAATCTAAATATCAACTCTTAAGTAGATAAATAGAATTATAACATTTTCCATCTTGTTAATCCTTTACAAGACTATTGTCTCATGGATTTGACCCTCAACTGTACTACGATAAGACTTCCACTTACCTTAGCGTATGTGGGTGGAGATCTTATTATAGCACACACAAGGTTAAACTTATAGACTTACTATCTCTAGGATTTTTAATGGTGCACACAACTCCACGCGAGTGGAGGCTCCATAAAAAATTGGTGCCGTTGCCGGGGACAACAGAACGTTTTAATTTCATTTATCAACTTGTTAGCTGATTATGATTTTACATTTTACCATTGATAATTACTTCATATCTTTTTGATTCCATCATGCTTCCATCATTTGAAGTGTGATTTTTCTTCTACTCAGGTAGAAAACGTGTATGCAAAACCGCGGATTCTCCCCTGAACCAGAGTACGACTCTGAGGTAGAATGAAACTTCCAACGACACATCAGACTCAACCGCCAACAAGCCAGACAGATGGCTGAAGTACAACGCCAACCCGCTTTGGTACTAGAAAGAGTCAACGCAGCTATAGCAGCTCAGAGAGCACAACTCATCGCTGATACACATGCTCAAATCCAAGCTGAAGTTCGAGCTAAAGAGAAAGCTCACATCCAAGCTGAAAATGAGGCAGCCACAGTTGCTGCTCAGTTATTGATCAGGAACAAGCAGCTTCGAGATTATGTTGTTCCTAAAAATTCTGAGGACAATCACCCAGTCCAGCCACCACTTATTAACGCTCCCAACTTCAAAATTCAAACATAATGGATCCAAATCATGCAAGGTATCTCGTTCTCTAGAATCACTGGAGATGATTGCATGGATCATCTGAAGCGATTTAAGGCACTTTGTTGATTGGTGCCACAAGCTGGAGTATGATTGATGCAATCATGCTCTAACTTTTCAACTTCACTCTGTCTGGAAAGGTACTAAGCTGGTATAACTCTTTAGATGGAGAGCCAATCATCACTTGAGCTCCCTTAGAAGAAAGATTTTTGGAGAAGTTATTTCCTTCCTCATTGACCTACCAGATTAGGGGACAGATCAACCAGTTTTCCCAACTTCCTGGAGAATCACTAGCAGAATCATGGGAAAGATTTAAGGAACTTATGAGAAAATACCCACATCATGGAATCTCACAAAACCAGCTCATATAAACATTCTACAGAGGGGTAAGTGATGAAATAAATAAGTTTTTGGATTCCTCATATGGAGAAAATTTCATCAGACAGAATTATGAGGACGCCTAGAAGATTGTTACACTCGGAGCCGAGAACCAATCTCTAATTGGGGAATGCCATCTATAGGAGGAGTCCTAAAAGTCTGCAAAGCTGAAGAATCTGTAGAAATGAAAGTCGTCGCTGAAGCTCTGAAAACCATAGCTCATAAGCAGCAAGTCCTTGAAACGTCATTTGGAGAATATGACAGGAAGAAGAACTCTCAAGTTCAACAAGTCAAAGCAGCTATTGAGACTTGTGAAGCTTGTCATGCATCTGACCACCCCACATTATCATGTGACCTTTTATACGATGTAATGATGAATCTACAAACACCTCAATCACAATATGAACCAATTGTTGAACATCCCGAGGATCAGTTGCCAGAGCAAGTTAATTCTATCCATACCATACCATACCAGGTCAAGCATATTATAATCCGGATCAACCGAGAAATCACCATGGGTTTCAGTATGGGAATCCCGCGGGAACTACCAACCCGCAGCACCAAGCACACGGTGGGTCTTCTAATAGACCACCACTAGGATTCCAAGGCAACTACAACCGAAACCAATGAAACTATAGAGGAGGATTTCAAAGATTTGCTTACCCAAGAAATTCTTCTACATATTATCAGTACACTCACCCTCCGCTACACCCACAACTGGAACAACCATTAATTCAACAACCGCAGTCGCAAGCACCTCAACAACCACAACCTCAAGGACATCAACAAATTGCACAGTACCAACAAAAGAATGCTCCACCTCCACCAACAGATGAGATATCTCTGATAAGGAAAATGTTGCAATCTCAACAGACCATGCTTGCCAACCAGCAAGCTTAACAAAAAGCTGTAGAAACCCAACTAGCACAAATTGCAGCTCAATTAAAACCACTGGTAGGTACTTTCGCTGGTCATTTAGAAATAAATCCGAGACATGGTCAACACAGACTAGAACAACGGAATGTAGTTACCACAAAATCTGGTCATGTTCTTACTGACGCTACCAAAGACACTCAAGAAGAAGAAGGTACAACTGAAATCATCCCAACTGTAAACAAAAATCAAGAGGCTGAAAAGGAGAAAGAAAAAGAACTAGTTCCCAAGGAACCAGAGGTCCCATCATACAAGCCCAGGATACCCTATCCAGGAAGGTTGAGGGAGACTAAATTGGATTCTAGATTTCAAAAGTTTAAGGAAGCAATGAAGAAGCTATATGTTGACATCCCGTTCCTTGATGCTCTCTCTGAAATTCTAGCTTGGTCTGAATATCTAAAGACTTTTCTATCAAAGAAATACATGACCGAAGAACATGAGACCGTAACATTATCAGTTCCACTTTGGTAGATGACTAGGTAGAAATACTCCTTGTTGAGTTAAGTAAGCACAAGAAAGCTATTGGATATAAGATGACCGACCTAACTGGGATAAATCTAGCTTTATGCATGCACAGATTACCTATGGTGGAAAAATTTAAACCATCAAGAGAGCACCAGAGGAAGCTAAACCCCAATATCAAAGAGGTAGTTTGCCTTGAGGTTCTAAAACTGCTAAAAGCTGGTATTATCTACCCAATTTTCGACTCTCAATGGGTAAGTCCGGTTCAAGTGGTCCCTAAAAAGGGGGGAACCACTGGTGTTTTGAATGATAAAAATGAACTGGTGCCCACCCGGACAGTTATCGGGTGGAGGATGTGCATCGACTATAGAAAATTAAACAAGGCAACAAGGAATTATCACTTCCCCTTACCTTTTGTTGACAAAGTTCTTGAACATTTAGCTCACCAGAAATTCTTTTGTTATCTCGATGGCTACTCAAGGTTTAATCAAATTTTGATACACCCTGAAGATCAAGAAAAGACAACTTTTACCTGCCCTTTCGGAACCTATGCCTTCAGAAGAATGCCCTTTGGGCTATGTAATGCACCCACTACATTCCAGTGGTGTATGTCCGCTATATTTGCAGGTTTAACTGAATCTATCATGGAGGTATTCATGGATGACTTCTCAGTCTATGGAGACTCTTTCGATAACTGTCTGCTTAATCTCAGTAAAGTGCTGCAAAGGTGCGAGGAAACAAATCTAATCCTTAATTGGAAAAAATGTCACTTTATGGTGACAAAAGGTGTTGTCCTCGGGCATCGGGTGAGTGAACGAGAGATTGAAGTAGACAAAGCAAAAATAGACGTCATTTCAAAGTTGTCACCACCAAAATACATATGAGGAGTACGAGCCTTCTTGGGCCATGCCGGATTTTACCGAAGATTCATCAAAGATTTTTCAAAAATAGCAAAACCTATGACTCACCTGTTAACCAAGGATGCAAACTTCAATTTTGATCAAGAATGTTTACACAGCTTCATGACCCTAAAGAACTCTTTAGTCTCTGTGCCTATACTAAGAGCCCCTAATTGGTTACAACCCTTTGAGATAACGTGTGACGTCAGTGACTACGCTATTGGAGCAGTACTAGGGCAGCGACTAGATAATAAGCCTTACGTGATATATTACGCATAAAAAATGCTTGATGAGGCCCAAAAGAACTATACAACTACAGAAAAAGAATTTTTGGCAGTCATCTATGCTTTTGAGAAATTCCATTCTTATCTGATCGGATCAAAGGTTACAGTTTACACAGATCATTCAACAATAAAATATCTGATTCAGAAACAAGACGCCAAACCTAGACTTATTCACTGGGTGCTGATGCTTCAATAGTTTGACTTGGAAATAAAGGACAAAAGTGGGGTGGAAAATGTTGTCGCCGATCACCTAAGTCGCATTGAGGTCCAAGATGAAGACAATATACCTATCTGCGACTCTCTACCTGATGACCAACTCATGAAGGTCACCACTGGAATATTGGGAATTGTCCATCCCTCTGCTTCCTATCATGACAGAAAGAA
The DNA here is from genome assembly GCA_963693085.1 of Alisma plantago-aquatica. Classification (NCBI taxonomy): domain Eukaryota; kingdom Viridiplantae; phylum Streptophyta; class Magnoliopsida; order Alismatales; family Alismataceae; genus Alisma; species Alisma plantago-aquatica. Next base: position 723,479,142 of record OY856414.1, read on the forward strand.
AATTTTTCATGATGTCAAGCAATACTATTGGGATGAACCATACCTCTTCCGCTTATGTGCAGACGGATTATTTTGCCGTTGCCTTCCTGAAGAAGAAATTACCCCAGTCTTGGAACACTGTCATTCTGGTCCTACTGGGGGGCACATGAGTTTAAAAAATACTACTCTTAAAGTCTTACAGTCTGGTTTCTTCTGGCCGACAATAGCAAAAGATGCACATGAATTTGTACAATCATGTAGTAAATGTCAGCTCTCTGGAGGGATATCCAAGCAGAATGAAATGTCACTAACTCTGTGGCAGGAAATTAAACTCTTCGATGTATGGGGAGTGGACTATATGGGTCAATTTCCCTCATCATATGGATTCTCCTATATATTGGTCGTTGTGGATTACGTATGCAAATGGGTAGAAGCTATACCTATTGTATCTTGTGACTCTAAGCCGGTTATTAAGATGTTCAAGAATATTATTTTCCCTAGATTCAGAGTTCCTACAACAGTCATATCCGACAGAGGGTCACATTTCCTGGAATGTAGTTTTGAAGCACTTATGTGAAAATACAGAGTAAAACAAAACGTCGCCACACCTTATCATCCACAGACAAGCGGTCAATTTGAAGTCTCAAACAAACAACTGAAAGCTATTTTAGAGAAAATTGTCAACAGAAACCGTACATACTAGTTTACCAAGCTCCCTGATGCTCTTTAGGCATATCGTACTGCTTACAAGACACCAATAGGAACAACTCCGTTTCGTTTGGTGTATGGAAAGTCATGCCATCTTACAGTTGAACTAGAACACAAGGCTTGGTGGGCTATTAAACAGTTGAATTTCGATTTTAAAAGTGCTGGCGAATACAGACAACTTCAATTACAAGACCTTGAATAACTAAGAATGTCTGCTTACCAGAACGTCAGGATTTACAAAGATCAAACTAAGATGTGGCATGATGGCTACCTTAAAAGAAAAGATATCATCGTCAAAGACAATGTCTTCCTTTTTAACTCCAGACTCAAAATGTTTCTCGGAAAACTTCATACAAAGTGGTCTGGGCCATTCACCATTAAGCACATCTACCCAACTGGAGCTATCATCATCCTTGATGACAATGGAGGAGAAAGGACTGTTAATGGCCATAGACTAAACAAATATTATACTCCAGCCAATAAAACTCCAAGAAAAACCTTTGAGATTCATGATCCCACTGCATCAATCTGATCAACCCAAAATTTCTTTGAGCCAACGACGTAAAACCAAAGCGCTACTTGGGAGGCAACCCAAGAACTGAGTATCACCTTTATATTTTACTTTGCTTAGTCTTGATAATTTTCTAGTATCTTATTTGATTATTTCTTAGACCTATCTTCTTTATTTAGAAAATATAAAAATTTACATAAGCAACCAAAACAAATATAAAAATATAAAATCAATAACCAAAATAGTCTTATCCTAACGGTTTTGAAACTGTTTGGTCCTCACGGTCTCGAAACCGTTTGGACTCAAACGGTCTCGACACCGTTTGGATCCTTACGGTCTCAAAACCGTTTGGACTCAAACGGTCTTGAAACCGTTTGGTCCTTACGGTCTTAAAACTGTTTGGACTCAAACGGTCTTGAAATAATTTGATCCTTACGGTCTTAAAACCGTTTGGACCCAAACGGTCTTAAGACCGTTTGCTTAACGAGAATTTGTACGGCCGCCCATCCTTTTTCTATAAATACTTCTTGACCCCCTCCCTTTTCATTCCTTCGACTCTTGAACTTTCTCTCGTGCGAACCCTGTTCCATTCTTTCTTTGCTCCCGCGTGACCAAAGTTCAACCACTGCTCCATTCTCACTCCCGACGTCACTGCCGCCACTCTGTTCTCGCTTCCGTTCTCTCTTCTGCCGCCACCACCGCCGTTCCCGTTCACGCTCGCAACAGCTACCCCGTCATTTTCTCAGCCGCGCTCATCGCAGCAAGGTAGATGGTACTCACGACCATCACCGTCGCTACATTGCGTCTTCCCTTCTTTTTATCATCGCTTCTATCACCATTACCGCCACCGCCACCACCGCCGCTGTTGCCATCATTGCTGGCGTCATTTTTGCTGCCGATTAATCCGCTCATCGCCGCCGCCGCTTCACCTTCCTCACAGTTTCACCTTCTTAGCAGTTTTGATTTGAACATTCTTGAAAACCGTTTGGACCCAAACGGATGTGAAACCGTTTGGACCTAAGAAGTCGTGAAACCGTTTGAACCCAAACGGTCTTGAAAATCACAGTTTCATCCTTAATTGTTTCATTCTTAATAGTTTTTGTTTCAAAACCGTGAATCTTACACAATGCTGCAATCCTTTCAACATTTATACCATAATTCCATTTTTACTAAAATTTCATTCTTTTCTAGCATATATGATTTCTTGTTCAATTTTCAGAATGGCATCACCTGCGAAAGAAGTTGTTTACACCCACCTCTGGACCAGGGAGTAGTTGATGGAGCGCCGGAATAAGCTCCAACGCATCCTTGACCTGTGCAAAAAAATAGGCAAAGCTCCAGTTGACTTGCCCAAGGTCATCCATGACCTTGAGCGAGTCAACAAATGTTTAGCAGAAGATCCGATTGAAGAAATTGAAGATCTTTCCTCAACCGATGAAGGTTCGCACTACGCACCAAATTTTGAGGAAGAATACCCGCCTAAAAAGTCAAAGGGCAAAAGGAAAGCTTAGGAGGCCACTGAAGAACGACCTAAAAAAATACGGGCACGGAAACAAGTTCGACCCTCAACTGCAAGAGAACAAATCCTGGCAGGACATGCCACTCCTGCTGCCACCACCAGAGCAAAAGCAGCACCAGCTGATCTCTATATTCCACAACTGCAAGCTGGCAACAAATCCCGCGACCAACCAAGTACGTATGCTCCCAACATGCTGAAGAAAATGGGGATCTACGACAGAGTACTTGCCCTACTCGACAACGTGAATCTTTCCAAACTCTGCTTCATCGTAGAGAATTCCTACATTGAACCCACACTGGATTTCTTCATCTACCTCACCAAAGAACCCGTGGACGCAAAAGACAAATCCAAGGACGGAGGTGACCGCAAGCTTGTTACCTCACTTTTTGGGAAGAAGGTCATTTTGACCAAAAACCCGCTGAATGAAATCTTCATCGACAACCAAGATCAGGTAAAGAAAGCTAAGGAGGCAGGTTTGGACCACCCCCAGTTCAACATACATACCTTCTGGAGGTATTTGACAAGAATTCCCAGTTATGAACCAAAGACTTGCAAAGCCTCCAACATTCATTCTGGCCTGGTGCGAACTCTGCACAAAATAATAACATGCGTTCTATTCCCTAGGACAGAGCGAGAATGTTATCATTTCGGACCTCTTCACACTGTGGTCCATCCTAAAGGGGCAGTCGGTCAACATCGGACATCATGTGATACATAAACACACATCTTATGCCCTCGGAAAGGAAATATGCATGGGTGGCCACATAACATCAATTTTGAAATATCTTAAGATGGACATACCATTTCCAAGATGTTCTGTGATAAAGGGCGACATCCTAACAAACGAGCAAATTCTAAAGAATACATTTATCATAAAGGAGAAGGATGCAAAACTTCATTATATCTTCTGCCCAACTATCAAAGCATCCAGGACACTGCTACTGCTTCCAGAGCTGGCTGATTATGATAAAGACAAGCTTCTCTTCATTGAAGAGGAGCTTGCTAAGCTTCTTGCCTCAGTAAAAGAAAAGGAGAAACAAGCAAAAGCAGGGCAGACAGAGCATAACATCACTGCCCCAGCGACAAGGCCAAAGAAAATACCAGTAACATGACCATCCAAACTACGCGCACAAAAACAACATCAGTCGGGGTTGCCGACATTGAAGATTAACCTAGAGGCAGAACTCCCCCACAGTGTAGAAAACATCATGAATCCAACAACAGAACCCTTCATCTTGGATCTAGATGTTGGGTTCACCTCTACAACCACCCCCACTACACTCCCACCTTCCACCATTCCACCATCTACCACTCTTCCACCTTTTTCCACAGTCATATCCACCCCAATCCCTTTCCCCACAATCACAGCTTCACCCACATCCCCTATCTTAGTCCCTTCCCCAAAGGCGAACCAATTTTCACAACGCCCGATCTTACCTTCATATCCACCACCTTCCCCCCGACATTCTCAGTCCCACCATCCATATCCGAGATGTCTCCACCTCACTCATCTGCCACTACCCCGACACCGCTGGTGACTCCTTCTACAGTCTCCACACAATTCAAAGATACGCCAATGGTGTCTATCACGTGACACTACCACCCTTCCACCCAGACCCCAACCACCACACCCTTTCACCACTAGGGTCCCTTTTTCACAAGTCAGTGAGGAATTTGGACGACAATTTGACGCTATTCGAAACCTCCCCACTAACCCTTCTAACATTTTACAATCAATTTTTTCTTGTGTGCAGAGACTTACTACACATGTATCCAAGCTTGATGAGTGGACTCACGCCTTACTAGGCCTCCTCACAAGCATTCAACAACGGCAGGAAACATCGGCCCAGCAAGTCAACCGTGTTGACGACCGCTTACAAAACCTGCCAACGTTGATACTTGGGGTGAACAACCAGCAAGAAGCGTTGGCTCAACAAGTTGACATGGTCTACAAGCAAACTCAATGTCTTCCTGAGACCCTTTGTGAGCTTCAGGAGAAACAAACTGCACTGAGCGCGCTTTTGGATGCCATTGATAGCAACATCTCACAACTCATCTGCCGCCAAGAGGAGCACTCAAACGATGAACTCAATCATCTACGAACACAAGTAACCGATCTATCAACACGACTCCTCTCTGCCGAAGCAAGATATACAGATCTTAAAGAAAACCACGACACACTACTCGAAACCCATGAGCATGTGCAAGTGGCACTTGACGAATTACAATCTATCCATCAGTAGTGTAAGAAAGCATCACATAAGAAGACAAAAGACAAGGCAGCGGATGACAATGTTGATTACAATGAAGATGATGATGAGGATTCTGACTCCTCGGCTGACTCCAATGCAGACAACTCCTTAGATGACCAACCGGATGACCTAGGAAATGCTAGGGAGGGCACCAGACGAGGGGCAGATACTACAAAGAGAGGAGAGAGTGGAAACCACCAGGAGGGTAGAAGCAAAGATCACAATGCCCCCGATAATAACGATAATGTCACAATGTCATATGGGAGTCAATTCTTTAACTTTTCAGCTATGGGCTCTCTAGGGGACGCTGCCAAAGACGCAACTTTTGCTAAGTTTCAACAATGCATCATGGAAACCAACATTAGCCCACTCACAACATCCATTCATCAACACCTTACCCCAGAGCAAGCTGCACTCCTCCCCCCAGAGAAGGAAAACTCTAAAGATAGTGAGTCTCGACACCGACGATAGACTTGACTCTGACTCTGACAAGGATGAAGATCTGCCACAATATTTGGACGACAACGAGCAGACTTCACTTCCTCCACCACAAGAACTTCCCCCACTGCCACCTCTACCTCACAAGATGCACGACTTGGACATGGCAACCATCTCTACTTTAGATGTTCATGACATCTTCATCTTGAACACTATTATAGACGATGCCAAGGACGGGGGGGGGGGACATCATCTATAATAATACAAAGACGAAGTGCAAGTTGACACGCAAAGATTTTCGTATTCTCCTACGACCACAATCGGAGGTGAAGATGGCTATCTTCAGTGTCCTCCTTGCTAACACTATAGAAGAATTTTGGAGCTCGAAGAAATTGCAGCCAATTTTCAACGCTTCACCCTCTCTAGCTTTATGCTTATTATACAAGGAATTACATGCAAAGTCCATCCAGTGGCTGCAGACGGGTCTCGCGAGAAAGGCATGCTACATCAAAATGCCTTTTAAAGTTTCCGACCACTGGTTACTAATGATTGTCGACACCGAGGCCCGCGATGCCATGGTTTACAATTTCTGCGCCAGTGAGCTCAAGGCCGAAAAGATAAACTTTGCTGGTGCAGAAGCCGGAGAAGCGAGATGCATTCCTTTCTGACTTCTCAAAATAATATGGGCTGCCTGCCCATCTCTTCAACATGGTTGGAACCAACCTTGGTTCCAAATCATCAACCCAACAGTTTAAACACTAACATGTTCAGGGGACTGCACTTTCTGTACAATAAGATTCATAGAAGCGCTCAACAGACAAATCCCTTTTACTGAGCTAGCCAAAGAAGATATGCATTCTCGAAGGGGACGTTACGCCGTGGAGCTCATCTGCGATAGACGGTTCTTCAAGGACCCGGCAATGGCGCATGCCAACATACCTCATTACTTATTCTCTGCTATCCAACGTCCACAAAAGAAACCTTTCAGACAAGTACTAAAGGGGTTGGAGAAACAACAACAACAAACCGCCAAGGTCCCAGAAAAATGCCAATGGGACCCTTACACTTTCGATATGGCGGAAGATAAGGGGGACATCAATATTTTAACATGAGCCACCATCAACAAATCATCCAAAGATATGATGCCTCTACCTGCTATACAACCAACATTCCCAAACTTTGACCTTGCTGCATGTAAGAGTCTTTCAGACAATGAACTCAGACTCATCATGTCTCGGCTATATGCAGAGAATGATGAACTTGTTTTCTTTGAAGGGAATATTCTCATTATGGCAGATGCACTCCGTGAAACCGTACAAGTAAAGGGTTCATTATCCGTGAGCGCGATGGCTGCTTACCAATTTCTTCTAGCACGAGACTTACCTACGGTTTACATGGCATTAGCATACATGAAGGATGATTTACTCGAGTCAAAGAACTTCAGAACAACTGAAGCCCTTATTTCATATCTTCAACATATGACTCCAAAGTTCATCCTATTTCCATTCCTTCACTCTGAGCATTGGATGCTTCTAGCAACAAACTTACACAATAGAACTACAATCATCTACAATAGTTCCGATAGCCAGTTCGATCCAAATCAGAGAGAGTATGCTGTTACAGCAAAGACGCCCACAAAGGAAGTGTCAAAGGATTGTACCAAACGACTACATGATCTTCTCGGCAAACACACAAAGGCATACAACAAAGAACATTTTCACCGCCCAACCTTCTACCACAGATGTCCCCAGTAAATTAGGGAATCAAATGACTGTGGTTTCCACATCCTTTACTGGATGTATACCCTCACTGTTCTTGGTAAATGTGTAGAGGACATGAAGGATGTAGATTATCATGCTTTACGAGGGAAGTTCACAACAAATCTTCTCCGTTCCTATGGAGCAAACAAGGGTTTAACAGAATCTTAACACCCTTACCCATGTACTTCTCAACCTATCACCTTGACACTCTGAGGATAGAGTGAGTGATGAGTTATGGGGGGGAGTACACTGGGCAAGGGTCGAGGTATCATATTCAAACCTTAGTTTTCTACCTTTTCATTTACCTTCATTCTTTCGTACAAATTTTTCTTTTTCTGACAATTAGTTTTTCTAATAATTTCTTTGATAGAATAGCTGTTGCACATAAGAAAACATTTATTTTGGAAAGGGGACACCCCTAGTTAAATTAGAGACAAAGTAGTCCCCAGAAGAACTTACATAAGTAGCATTTAGGCATGTAATGGAGAATTAATAAATCACTCCCACACTCGATATTCATGCTTTTTGCTTCAATTCTACATCAGACTCTCCACAGGTCAAAACCGTGGCCGAAATAAGTAAACACTCTCAAGGACGGAAGGGAACCAGGTGAAATCCAAATCAAGGAACCTCGCAAATGGACCACCAAGTACAAAACCAAAACAAATGCATGTTGGGAAATTCTAAGGAACAATTTTCTTCTTTAAAAAAAAAGAGGCTTTGCAGCCCAAATCAAATTTCTAAAACACCTAACTCCTAAGCCGGTGAGCATATGAATAAAATCCTGAGTGTCGAATAAAAATATTAGAGTTGTGTCATGCATAAGGACCTATATAAGGTGTCAATAAAGGTCTTGCCCGGCCGGTACATTCAGCTGCCCTCACAAAGGCAGATTTTTTGTGTCCGGTAGTAAGATCCTAAGGTTTCCGAATATATGAAAAACTGACAAAGGTCTTGCTCAAACGTTACATTCAGCTTCCCTCCCGAAGGCAGATGTATCACACCCGGTAGTGAGATCCTAAAAAGCTTAGACAACCCCTCCCCCCGTTCGAAGGGGGAGTTACACAATAGCCTTCAGCCAACCCTCATACCTATACTAGCTTCCGGTAGGAATATCAAAGAAGTATAAAACTGCTTAGAATCAAGGACATGCACTGAATGCGATCAAGGAAAATGTGGTCCCAATGCGAGTCACGTGACACAGAAGAAACCTGAGGTCCATACAACTCCCGATACCTGAAAGAGTTAGTGCAATTAGAAGCCCCGATAAGACTATGGGAGATCTCTGGTTTAGAATTGAAGCAAGAGTATGGAAATCTTCACTAAATAAAATCGCCTCATCACTATGTGCCTTAGCTCTATCCAGCTTGAGGACAAGCTAGACTCTAAGTTGGGGGGGGGGTGGTAACCTCCCATTTTGTGATGTTATCTTACTAGTTTTTTCTTAGTTTTCCATACTCTTTCTTAGATAAATTAAATAGAATAATTAACTTTCCGCTTTATTGTGAATATACCAATAAACTGATGTTTTCCCCTTTCTTCTTACAGAAAAATACAAAAAAATTGCAAAAGAACTCAACCGGTCCCAAGACCGTGAAGAATCCCAAATGGTTTCCAAACCGTGAAGAGCTCAAACGATCTCCAAATCGTTAAGACCCAAACGGTCCCAAGATCGTGAGGGCCCAAACGGTCCCAAGATCGTGAGGGCCCAAACGGTCCTAAGACTATATGAAGGCCAAACTGTCCCAAAACCGTATGAAGGCCAACCGGTCCCAAGACCGTATGAAGCCAAACGGTCCCAAGACCATATGGAACCTAAACGGTCCCAAGAATGAATGAAAGTCAAATGGTCCCAAGACCATATGAAGCCAAACGGTCCCAAGACCGTATGAAGTCCAAACGGTCCCAAGACCGTATGAAGTCCAAACAGTCTTCAAACCGTGAGGATCCAAATAACCCGAGATTGTTTAAGATCTCCTCAAGGCCTATAAATAAGACCGAAGGGGTCCTCATTCAGGGAGATTCTTAGACGCCCAAAGGCTGCCTCAATTGTTCCAAAGCTGTTTCTTCCTTCATCCTTCGCCCCAAGGCTGCCGATCTAAGATCCATACTCCATCCATAAGTCTACCTTCTCTCTCATCGACATAGAAGGTGGGAAGTGAATGATTCGTCACCAAAGAAACCACACAGTGTGAAGATAGTTGTTCTCTACTCCAAGGAGTCAACTTTCTTCCCTCCTACATGGAGATGATGCTTTCCTTCTCTTCTCCTGTCTCCTTTGTTCTTGCCATGAACGAGTAGTCCCATACACTAGGGTGCGGGGAGTAGCCCCGCTACCCATGATTTCATCCCATGCATTGTAATTCATGAGTTTGCAATAGAGAAATGTTATCTTTTCAGTTCAACATCAATCGTTTAATGAATACTAGTTGCTTGATCACCAACTTGTGTTACCTATTATATGCTAGTACGAATTGTCTACGTTTGTGCTTTTAAATTTGAATATCGATTGCATGTTGGTTCTTGATGTATGTAATCATAATATATCTGTTTCGGTATCTAGAAGAATTTTTCTAGGAGTGGAGTAAACTCACTTCCATCGTTGTACTTTCATACTATGAAATGGAATCCATTGACGTATGAAATTACAACTTTGACAGGTCGAGGAACACACTTTGTGAAGGGAGTGATGAAAAGTAAGTGACCATTCGTTCGGGGATGGCTGACATTGCAATACTCCCACGTTTCTTGTAGTTAGTTATCCGAAAGGAAGTTAAATCTACAAAGATACTAACTGTTTAGACTCTTATTACAAGCCATGTTATTGTGATGTATGTTGTGATCCATGCGTAGTGGTGGTGAAACTCGATCACATCCTAGTGGTTTCCATATATTGTTTAAAACCATAATTTTACTTCCCTGCCATTTGTTTTGCATTTGCATTTTAGTTTAATCATCGACCCAACTCGTCGATCTAAATATCAACTCTTAAGTAGATAAATAGAATTATACCATTTTCCATCTTGTTAATCCTTAACATGACCGTTGTCTCATGGATTCGACCCTCAACTGTACTACGATAAGACTTCCGCATACCTTAACGTATGTGGGTGGAGATCTTATTATAGCACACGTAAGGTTAAACTTAGAGACTTACTATCCCTAGGATTTTTAGTGGTGCACGCAACTCCACGTGAGTGGGGGCTCCTTCAAAGCACGTTTCTACTACAATGATAATGTCACTGGACTTTCTCTAGGACCATATATAACCTTGCAAACCTTCCTTCCTAGATATATTGTTGTTGACGCAATCTTATTGTCTAGGGGAATCATGCTTTAAAATTTTGTTTCCTCTGCCTTCTCTATGTCTATGATTTCCCTATGGTGGTATCAAAGCCATGTCAATGTGTGGTGTATCTGGGATTTAAATTGATATGATCGGATGTATTTTATTGTATATGATGCGAATATTAAACTAGTTAATGTGCATATCAGATTAAATTCCACATACAACTCCACAACTATATATATATATGTGTGTGTGTGTGTGTGTGTGTGTGTGTGTGTACAAACATTCAATTGACATGTGTCACCCTAAAATTGATTTTTATGGTGTATGTGAAGCATGGTTATGCCCATTAACCCTAGATCTGTGTGTGTATGGTTGTGGTTATTTCTTTCTACTGTTACTCAGTCTACATATCTACTGTGACTCAGTCTACATATCAAGCCACTCTCTCCTTTTCAAATGTAAACTAATGCTTTTCTTCCTATTTCCCCTTGAATGTAGATCGAGGTTTTTTGTTATACAATTTAATAAGAAATAGGATAGTTTTAATTAATGCATCGTCATGACAAGATGTTCTGCACGAGATGAAACTGACCGGCTCGTGGGACGAACTTATTGGATCATGAGATGAACTGACCATTTGGAGGATTGAGGAGACCATATGATAGGAGGCAAACCGATCAATTGGTGGCCCAACTGACCGACTGGAACAGTCCAGACACAACTTGGACCTAAGAACCAGACGACCATTTCAAGACACAAACCGACCGACAAGGAGGCTAGATGACCGGTTCAAGAGTTGAACCAATCATACTAGATTGGTTCAAGCACAAATATTTATCAACAACATGTTCCATATGATGTTGACCTTAGGTGGTAGTAATTTCTTGTGGCTCCAAGTAATTACTTTAGTATGGACATAACTATTGCTTGTGTCTTTTATTATTGCATGTTCTCATTTATTGTTATAGCATGTATATGATACATAATAAGTATGTGGGGATTGGATATATTTATGTATTTATATATAAAATCCCTCAATCTAAATAGTAAGTGTAAGATGCTTTCCATAAGCAGCACACATGAAAATCTTAATTGACTAAGCATGGACACCCCAAGGGTGGTGCTCTGTCTATTTCGTGGAAGTGTGATGGTAATAATGTGGGCCGGCCAAGTGGGGTCCATTATTATTGTGTTGGCTTTTGGGTCATGCTTAACTCAGTGACCTTAATGAGATTAAGCACCAGAGGCATACATATGGACTATGGCAAGCAGTTTCACATACCATATGTCAAAGAATTGCATATGATGCAATTGGCAAATGTTGCCTACCTTAAAAATTGACAATGGGTGCTGGTGTTAGCTGGGTAATAGTTGAATTGTTTTGGATCTTGGCTCACTCGAAGATTGTATGATATAATCTTCCAAATTGATACATTAGGGTTATCAGTTTGAACAAAATAGTGGGAAAGATAATTAATTAAATGCCTAATTAATATTGTTAACTTATCAAATCATACAAATCAAAATGTTTTGAAAAGTTGCAATATTTCTTTGTAGAAACTAATGTCAAACACAAACACGTTATTATTGCGAACAATCCTTGAGAAGGACAAAATAAGATAATCTTCCACATCCAGTTTAGGACTTTTGAGAATTGTTCTCTGTCATGAGCAAAAGCTCTACGTCCTTGAAAGACCAGAGCCAGAGGAACCTGCTCCAAATACGCCTAATGATGAAATAAATGCTTACTGGAAGCATGCCAATGATGACATAGACATTTGAGTACCTTATGCTATGTTGTATGAACTATGAGTTGCATGAGAAGCATGAAGACATGGACATTCTCGAGATGGTAACACATCTTAAGAATCTTATAAAGAAAGAAAGGTATGATGTCTCCAAAGTGTTGTTTGAGTGCAAACTGACAGAGGTAGATCTAGTAGAGCCCCATGTGCTCAATATGATTGAGAATGTGGAGTGAATGGGATTTCTTTGAGATCAAGAGTTGACCATGGATAATTACTACAAGTGTTGCGTGAATCATATAGCCAATTTATCAAGTGTTACCACTTGAATGACATGGCCAAATAACTATCTGAGTTGCATGGCATGTTGATTCTAAAGCAAGATATAAGAGGATAAATCTGTGATAGTGATAAGCGGAAGTGAGTCCAAGGGAAAAAACAAGGCCAAGAAATGTAGGTAAATTCTAAGTCTTCAACACTCAAGACAAGTAGAAGGGTAAGTGAAAATAGAATATGTCCTCTTCACTTAAAGGTACAAAGAAAGAAGAAAGAAATAGAGACCTCTACTTCATGACCTAATAATAATTAAGTTAAAACTATATGGATTAAGGGTTGCTGTCTATACAGTTGGAACCTATAATTCATGGGCATGTAACATAATTACTTAATTGCTATTATGTATCTGTCATTGATGATAACATCATGTATCTATGCACTATTTTGGAACGCGGGTGACCGAACACACCGCTCGGTGGCCTACAACTATAACTGATAAAGCATGTTTGGCATAGCGTCCCAATTTATTTGGAGCGCTGAGAAGTGCTGAGGAGCGGCCCGTCCGGTTGTATTTTCACTGAGGGTTTTCGATGCGGTGAGAATCACAGTGATGGAAGTCTCGTGCGATTGGACTTCCCGCCAATCCTTCCCTCGCGGGCTTTATATATCTATCGCAAGTCTTCGACTCTTCACGAATCGTCTACCGGAGCGTCGTCGAAACAGAAAGAAAAGCGAGAAAGTATTTGACTATTCATGACTCATTTCCAATAGCATCGTGGATGAAAAGCAAAGGAAGATTGATCAAATTCCTCCAATCTGTAGCTTGGCCGTAGAATTTATCCCATCTTCTCCACCTACAGAGGCAACCCAATAAAAGGCCTTTGAACTACTCGGCCGCGACATCTACTCTGAACGGTACTGTGATGTTTGCGTCTTATTTTTTACCTAACATGCTCCGTCTACAGTTTCATGCCGTGTGGAAAGATCATTCATTAATTTCATTTTGTATCATCTGCCGGTCATGACAGACCAGAACCATTATTGTTTTAGTTCCTTAGTACATGGTACTTTAAGATATTCTGATTTCACTTTCCGTATATGACTAGTTTGAGATGTCAACTCGGTGGAATTTATTTGGAACAATTGTTATGTCATGATCCTTTCTAAGGTCTTGATTTCTAATTTTGTCGTTGTATCTTCTATCAAAACATGTCATTCATTTATAGTTGAGTTGTATAAACATTGGTTCAAAGTCAAAATAGTAAGTAAATACAAAAATAATTCAATAATACATGATACATGATGATAGATGTTGTATTTGTAGGTATTTAAATCTGATATGAGGTGGTGTCTTTTTCTAACAACTACGTATTTTTGGTTAAATAATTAGATGGTCAGCGGCGACAAAGTTAAATGGACTGAGAGACTATTTGGTATTTTTCGCAAGTTGTGTGTAGAACAAGTGCAGTCAGGGAATCAATCTGGATTGACTTTATCATCAAAAGCATGGGAAGATATCAGTGAATCTTTTCACGGACAAACTGTATTTCAACTCACTTAGGACATGAGAAAGGAGTACAAAGAATGGGTTGCAATTAAGAAAAACTACAGTGGGCATGGATGGGATCCTGCTACAAAATCGGAAAAAGCATCTGATGAATGGCAGACTGAATATTTAAAGGTTTGTTATTTTATAAGATTTTGTTTGTAATAGGTTAATAACGACATATAAATTAAATTAATAATTTTCCCTTACCAATTGCAGACACATCCTTATGCCTCCTGATTTAGAAAACAAGGCCTTGAATTTGAAGAGGACTATGAATTGCTTTTCTCAATTATTGTGGGAACTGGAAAAAATGTGGTCAATCCTACAGCCAATCCCCCATCTCATCCCGTTCCACCTACTGAAGATCATGGAGCACCGATAGATCTAGATGGACACAATACTTGGAATTCCTTTTTCAATGATGTTGGAGCTAATATAACACAACAAAATACTATAAGCCTCAATAATATTGAAGAAGATAACAACAACCCTATAGAGAAGTCTAGCCAATTGCAAAGTCAGGATGAAAAAAGGAAGAGCAGCTCAGGAGCATCTCAACTTGCAGAAAAAATTGGTGAAGTTGTGCACGAGTATCGAGAAACCAGAAGAGCACGTTTAGAAACAAAGCAAACCAATTTAGCCGAGAATGAGATCATTGAAGTATAAAAAATAATACGAGATACATTACCTTCATATTCTATCGATGTATTTTGATTTTTGACAATTTCTTGTATGGCCGACCCAATGAAAAGGGTGTTGTTAAAGACAACAAATGAGGGGATGCAGTTAGGATGGTTGCGATTCGAGTATTGTCAGTGGAAAATTGGGATGAGTTAGAATATGACTAGATTCAATTTTATATTTTTTTATTCCATGTGTCATGTTATTGTTTTACTACAATTTCTATTTAGTTAGTCATGGAATACATTGGTGTAATGGATGACTGTGTAGTTGATTTCCTTTCTTTTGAAAGATTTTATGGTGATATATTTGGTTCTAATTCCATTAGTTTTTATTTATTTGTTTACATATTTATCACACTTGAATATTTTTTTCAAGAATTTGACATTAATCTTGTTTCAAATATAGACCATTTGATGGATCATATGGATTTAGATTCAGATTTCAATACCGAATCTGAACACGAAGAACTATTGTTGTTACTAACTACAACAAATGGATTTTATGCATATAACTACTTGTTAAAGGAACCTCAACACACTTTTAGTTATAGAGGCTACGAACGTGTAGTTGAATGGTTGACAAAGCATCCAGATTGTTGCATAAACAATCTTAGAATGAAGCCAACTACATTTTATTTTCTATGTTCTCAATTACGTGCCAAATCACTTCTTTTTGATTCAAGGTTTGTTTCTGTTGAAGAGGCTGTTGCTATTTTTGTGCACATTCTTGCTCACACTCAAAGGTTTAGAGTTATGTGTGAGTTTTGGCAGAGGTCCTCTTGAACAATATCGACTATATTTCATAAAGTGATGCATGCAATATGTTGTTATGCTACTGAGCTAATCACACCGGGAAAGTTTGAAGATGCAGATAAACCACTACAAGAAAAACCTAAGTATTGACCATTCTTAAAAGGTTGTGTGGGTGCTATAAATGGAAAACATGTGCATGATCTTGTTCCTAAAAGGTTACAACCTCTTTATTTAGGAAGGAAAAGTAGACCAACACAAAACGTCCTTGTAGTGTGCAATCATGAGATGTGCTTCACCTTTGTTTCTGCTGGGCATGAGGGTACTTCACATGATTACCACATTTTAATGGATACTATAGCCGATCCACGTCAAAATTTTCCTATCCTCCACTAGGTAATCATAGAATGTATTAACTCAAATATAAGTTGCATTGTGTAAAATTTGTAGGCCACCATCTATGGAACACTCAAGTATTCATTTTATATTGTAGGTAAATTTTATCTCATTGATGCTGGTTATGAAAATTTCCAAGATTCCTTGCTCCATATAGAATGATCGATATCACATTCAAAGCAACATGAATTCGACACCTACATGCATGCAAGAAGCCTTTAATTTTGTCCATTCATCTTGTCGTACAGTGATTGAGCGGACATTTGGTGTGTTGAAAAAAAGATTTGCTATAATAGACAAAATGGCCAACTATGATTTAAAGACACAAGGTCAAATTGTGGTGGCATGTGCGACTTTACATAATTTCATTCGAGATTTTGATTGCAATGGTGAGTTATTGAAGCAATTAGAAACCAATCAAATTGCAACAAACGTACAAGACACAAGAAGGAATTCTCAATGAGAATTTGGAGATGTATGCATTTCACAAAAAGAGAAGGAGATGAAGAATACATTTAGAGATAGAATAGCTGCATCAATTGCTAATCATGTAGGGAATCCTGTTGAATAGAAAGAATGTAAATAGACCTTTAGTTAAATTTTCTTTTTATAGGTTATCAAATATTATTTTCTTTAATTTTTTTGTATGCCTTAAAGTGGATTTGGTTTGATAAGAATGCATAGATTCCTATTGGTAATTGTTTTTTTTTGAAATATTATTTTAGCACCGTAGCGGTTTCCCATCGTGTAACTGAAACGTAAACAACCAAGCAGTTGATCACTGCTTTGCTAAACATGTACATGTACTGTCACCCACCGAGCTATGGTCTACCATGGTGGTCCACCATGACAACCGCGTTCCCAAACGATGCACTAGTATGGACAAGAATAAATTGATGTTTCATTTTAAAAGATAAGATTTTGTATGGCAATGCCCTATGCCTTGTAAACTATACTAGATAGTCGTAAAGTCAAATGTGTATGACACGAATATTGAATGGCCTGATAACTCAAACAATGAACACTTATAACATTGTCGTCTAGAACACATAAGTCAGAAGTACATTTATAGAACCCATATGGTGGTTATCTATACTCATTTGGCTATTAAACCAATGGAGACATGTGAGTCTTATTTATTGTGCAATATGACAAAAGAATCTTCACTAAATGTAGTGAGAGAGTGACTATTCTAATATGACTCGTACATATTGATGTACCTATACCTTTTAGAATAAATGCTAACGGTAGTTACTAGTACCTCATTATATTTATTGATGTTATCAGTAGATATGGAAGTTTGTATTAGATGAAATACAAATATAGATGTCTTGAAGTGTTCAAGCAGATCATGAATGAAGTACGTAACTAACTTGGTAAAAGTATCAAGATGCTTTGATGTGATCAATTTTGAAATATTATAAACCAAGAGTTTGAGGACCTTCTAGGAGATCATGATAATGTATCATGATGTACTCACCCAAAACACAATGAGAGTGTATCAGAAAGAAGGAATCACACCTTGTTAAGTCATGGTGCAATTATCAATAAAAGCTAGTTGATATTCCAATTTCTTTTGGGCACATGCTTTACACTAAAACAATGTACCATCTAAATTGGTTCAAAAGACACTAGATGATATATGGCATGGGAAGTGTCCTGAATTGTCTTTCATAAGGATTAGGATTGAAATCTTATTATTTCTTAGAAGGATTTGTCCACATAGAAGATAAATGTTATTTTGTTGAATATTACTTTTATTCCAATCCAACAACAAAATGTTTTATGACACCCATTATTGCCACACAAAGCGAGATTACTCAAAATAAAGCGTGTAATTATATTTAATAATCACATTACCACATAATAGGGTAAGTTAAAACCTATCACATAACATCATCTCAAGTTGAACACATCACATTTTAAGTCATAAAAGTTGTGCCACTTGTATTCCATTCATGCTAAAAGGTATTACATATCATCGTCCACTGGCTAACTAGCCACAACCTGTTATATAATAACATATTCACGTATACAAACCACTTTGTACGATAAAGGCATATATCCAATAACACAAACTAATGTACAACCTCTATAAAACACCCCCAAGGAACTGAGTATAGAGGGAGGACACATTGGACTCTACTGCTAGACACTAACTACATATCTTTAGTCTAACAGCTACAACTCCTCTTGTTGTCAATCTCAACCACACAATCTCTATCTAGATGCACACATCCACCTAAAAGATGTGGAAACCCATAGGGTGATACCAAACTTCCCAACAAGAGATATACCTCTCCGCCAACATCTATTATAAGAACATATAAGCTAAAGTAGGAAGATAGCATTTTTATCAAGGTAAGCATATCAACTAATTAATATATGAAAAGCAATTTTCACTGCCTAAGCATTTTAGGTATCTACAACTGAGAAATAGAACAACTTATGCTTTTTGAAGGAGTATTAAGAGCATAAATATAATAGTTGATTTCGCTTACCACATTATAATTAAAGACATCAATGCAAAGACAAGGCAAGGGGTCAACCAATGTTATTCATGTTTGACCCTAAATAATTATTCTTCACGATTGTATTACATCTTTTATTAATGCCCTAAGGATTTGAGTTGTACCACTCAAATCCTACTGACCACTGTGAAGTCAAAATAGGCGCCATACAAGGTCTATGGAAGAGTCGGAATCCACAACCTCCCCAACACCTGTTGGTCAGTACAAGAGACATTGGAGAGACATATTAGTCAACTACAACAATGACATATAGTCAAGCTGAAGGATCAACTCATGCATGGTCGTCCTTATAAAACACATATCTACCTAGGTAAAGGTCATGGTGCTAGGCAACATGCTCATGCATAGCTGTTCTAAAAGGCATTATGCAGTTACACTGTTGCCGTCACATGTTGTAATATCACAATTGTGGATGCAAGGAGATACTTGACTTGCACCCCCACATATTCAACAATATGCACTCCAAGTTTACCGTAGGAGTTACTCATTACACCATCCAACAATAAAATTGACACTAGAATGGATCTATGGCACATAGAAACTACATGTTTAGGTTAGTTATGCCAATTAGGTGAATTAAGGCTGCATCATACAAGTGGACATACAAAATTGTAATTCATTCTAGCAAGCATCACTGTGAAACAACTTTAGAAGATATAAACATATGAAAATGTAACTTGTCACATCATCTCATGACATCCTTGTCTCACTAACTTAATCAAGGCCATTTGCATCATCACATGTTAATACTACCATCCATACTGGGGTAATCATCACTATCATATCACTGGGGATAAAAATCCTCATCACATCACTGGAGGATATCACCTCACATTAGGCATTAAGGCTTCACCAGGTCATGACACCAATCACATCATTCCTGTATATCCTCATTATTTCAACATGCCTCAATGGCCACATAGTCATCACCTGTTTCACAACACATATAGCTCATGGTAATCACCAACTATGCTATTAAGTTCACCTAGATGGTTAGGATGTACACAAATAGGAGAGAGAAACATCATTTCATTCTTACTCAATTCAAGCAAGGTAATCAAGCATATCATTACTTTAACATTAGGGTTAGGGTTTATTGTATATAGCCGATTAAGGTTTCAACTCAATAATCACCACTAAATCCTAGATACATTAATTCCCACTTTCTTGCAGCACACAAGCTTTTAGCTTTATTATGATAGATGTGTAAGAAACATTAACTTTTTAGTAGAATGTACTGATCGCTAACCACTACTCAAACATGTGTAACAACCATCATGCTTCTATACATTTGTTGCGACCATCTCATGTACACCCATGTATAGTGATGGTTATGGTCAACTAAGGCTAGCGACTGTCACCAATGATACATGTTGCGACTGAAACAGGTCATCACAAAGTGTAGCGACCTACTACACTTCACCTCATATATTCCTTAGCCATAAACCAAGTCAAAACATTTGTTACAACCGAAACAAGGATATGTAGAGACCCTTCAACCAAAACCAATTGTGTTAACCGATACAAACTAAAGCAAGTGTTGCGTCCATGTCACACCAATAGGCGTTGTGACCATACACCATGAAAGTGTAGAGACCAGTGAACCAAAACTCAATATAATAGTTTTCAACATCTAAGTGTATACCACAAACATGAAGCCACCCAGTGTTTCGACCGCGACACACCAACTGAAGCAAAATAGATGTTGCATCGAAAATCACAACCGTAACACGCCCAATGAAGCAAGATAGGTGTTGCATCAAGAACAAGTATAACGATCGTCCACAAAAATGTTACCCATGTGCATCGGCCCTCTACACATCATCATCCATGGCTTGTCCCAAAAGGAACCAACATGTGTTATGACCAAAATGAACACATAACATAGTGACCAACCCAAGCTATACAGTGTTATGACTAAACCATCACTGTGAAGCCCTAATGCGCTACAAATGAGATTACTCAAAACCAAAAGCAGAAACAACACTAAACAAGTGAGTCGCCCAAAAAATAGGAAATTGAAACTGATTTCATAAAAGCACCATAAGCTAAAAACTTATTACATATGAGTTCACAAGGCCTGCCACATGCAACACATATCATATCACGTGGTACTTACATCACTGTAGGTCAATGTTTCCATCATCATCATATTACATAAGATACAAATCCCATATATATACAAGCCAAAAACCTGTTATCAATCACATAACCGCAAAACATCTCAAAAACTCCCCAAGGACCTAAGTGTACACGGACAACTCTAGGACTAGCACCAAAAGACTAGCAACACCTCCCACCTTATCAGCTACTGCTCTTTCTACTGCTCTTCCTCAGCTATACGATCACCACCTCATCATGCAAAACCACCTACATGATGTGGAAACCCATGGGGTGAGACCAAACGTCCCAGTAAGAGATATAAATTACCACCAATGCTATTAAAGCACAAATAAGCTAAGTGAGTTTAACAACATACTAGAAAGTTAATCATATACAGCTAAATGGTATGTATGTAACAGGTAAAGCAGATTAAACTAGACTAGGTAGCCACCACTGAGTAGTAGATAAAGTTATATTCTAAAAAGTAATATGAATAACATGTATAAAAGTTGACTTCTCTTACGATTTTATAATTCAAGAAATCAGTAAAAAGATAAGGAAAATGCTCGACCAATGTGAGACTTATGTCACCCTAAGAACCTATACTACATGGCTGTATTACATCTTTTACTATGCCCCAAGGATTTGAGTCATGCCACCCAAATCCAACTGCCCCCTTGCGAAGGGCAACCAACGATGCCATACTAGGTCAATGGAAGAGCCAGTATCCATGACCTCTCCACACCCCTTGGTCAGCACAAGAGAACACTTGTAGAGACAAAAAAGTCAACTGCTAAAGGTGACATATAGTCACAGAAGTATCAGATCACACATGGTCGTCCATACAAAAACACTTATCCCACCTTGGTACAATTAACAACGCTAAAAAGAACAAGCTCATACATGGCCGTTCTTAAAAGGAGGAGTGACTAACGCATGACCATACATATCACAAGGAGATTGACTCACGCATGACCATCTCACACAACTTGTAATTAAGGATGCAAGTATATACTCAACTTGCACCCTGTGTATTAAAAAATATGCACTCGGAGTTAAAATCAATTCACCAATCTAGCAAATAAAGCTAACACTAGAATGGATCTAAGGCATAGGGAAAACTAAATGATTATGTTTCATTTTATTAGTTAGACAATTGGGTGACTTTTAGAATCAATCAAGTTACACCGTATAAAGCTAAAGCAAACTCTATGAGAATAAGGGCGTGTTGCAAATTTAGAAGATATAAAATGTACAAGGTGTGAACTTATCACACAATCACCACATGATAAGAATTATTATGCCATTCACAAGACAAGCACCAAAGTCACATATCACTATGGGATGTTAATTCCTTAATCACGTCACTTGAGGATATCACCTCTCAATAGGCATCATAGGATCTAACACATTAAGCCCTGCATATTCCTCTTCACATCATGCCTAATCAGCGTGCATAAGCACCACCATGTATCATATAATCATCACCATAGCGTACACAAGCCATGGCATACATATCACATGCAAGGTTAGGGCTTATAAACAATAGAGAGAAAACATTCTACAAGATGAACATCACATGAGAGAGAGAAAACACATAATTTAGCATTAGGGTTAGGGTCGCAAGCTTTAAATGATTAGGGTTTTGTAGGTACATACAAGTACTAAACCCAAGATATAGCATATCCTACATTCGTGGAATACTTAGTATTAAGAAGTATGATTAAGGTTAAGCATTAGCTATCCACATAGCACTACACGTGGCTCAAACATTACTCATAGACATACATGGATTAGTTACTCAAGCATATGTCACCACCATACCTCAACTCTGTATCGTGACCACAACCTTCTTGGCCACTCACCAAGCACGTCACGACCACCATCACCCAAAGTGTCACAACCATAGCGAAGCTTCCTCATGTCACAACCACGACACACCAAGGGTGTAACAAGTTTCACCCCACAAGAAACCATGACACATTCAACTAGGGTTAGGGTACAACCACCCAATGTAAAACATATGTCATGACCCAAGAATAAGAACCATCTCATCCCACGACAAAGGAAGGAGTCGTCTTCAACACAAGAGCAACTATTCATCCAAAACAGAAACAAGGTCCTACCAAGTCAAGGTAGGAGAGAAAGACACACAACTAGGGAATCCCAACCAAAATAGCTCATGGGTCACGAGCAACACCCAAAGAGAAGACCCATCTTGACTCCAAAGCCAATTACAACCACGACTAACTAGGGAGAATGCAACATTATGACTACCACCTAAAACCTCAAGCCAAAGAGATGTCGCAACTCAAGACAAAACATGACATGGTGACCACTAAGGGTCAAGCCAACACCAAGACCAAGAACCACGATCAAACTAAGGTGAAAATAGAGATAAAATTATGACTACAATAGGTGATCCAACAAGGGGAACTCATTGTCACCATAGAGGAAAAACCTCATGCAAAATGGTCATCAAACCCTGAAACAAACTCCATAAAACCACCATGAAAAAGGAACCTCAACAAGAGATAGAAGCCAAGTTCATCACCTCTAAAACTGACCCAAGACTTCAATTAACAATAAAACACTCGATCGTCATGCATGAAAATAAATCCATGGTCAAGAAGGAAGGAAAACCACCATGCACCATAAACACCAAAATCGGGTACAAAGGAAATCAGGGTTTTAGATTGCATCCAAACAAAGAATGATCTCAACATCATCCAAGATCTAAGGTCTATCACCATTTACTATCATGTTAGGGAAGCATTAGAGAGAGGAAACAACATCATGCATGTAATAAAGGCGCATTAATAGAGAATATTAAGAGTTATATAACCCTCCTTAAGGAAGATCACTCCAAGGAAGGCAAGTTCCAAGCACACAATCACCAAGGAAGATCAAGCTCCACCAAAAGCTCCACTTTCGACCATAAGGTCATGTCAAGAAAGAGGAAACACCAAGGTCAAATGATCTCTCAAGAAAGAGGGCAAGAAGTTCAAGGCCAAACAAAAGAAAGAAGGGGGAAAAGAGAGAAGAAACTCCCTCTCACTCGAGTGTTGCCTTGTCAAAACATGGTCAATTACCCTTGTGATGAGGAGCTTACTCTTAAGAGAGACCACCATGTCAAAAACATGATCTAGGGTGGAGAAAATGGAAGAATATGGGATAGAAGATCCAAATAAAACACTAACAAGGAATATAAACACTCACCAAGGTTGAAGATGACCAAGGATCACCACAAACACCACATACAAGGGTTGAACCACCTCCAAGCACCAAAAATGGATCCTTCTTTCTCCATCAAGCTCCAAGATCATACAAGCAAGGAAGGATAAAGAGAATGGCTGAGAAAGATCACTTGCATGGAGAGAAGAGGGTTATATAGAAAAAGCAGAGAGAGGTAGGGAAAGGAATGAGGTGTCAACAAGATAGGGATCCAAAGGGACACTTGTCCACTCAAGAAATTAACATGAAACCACTTAGAGACCACATGAAAGAGATGGTGATACACTCTAGTTTGGATCTACACCACTTAGGCCACCCAACTCTCATGTCATGACCACAACACACCAAGGGAACCACCCTTGGTTGTGACACACCACCAAGGACCACTAGGTCGCTACACAAGGTTACCACAAACCCTAGGTCGAGACACTCTACACAAGAGAACCCATCTTGACCCATGATACCCAAGAACATCTCGGTCATGAAAACCATACCTAGGGGAGGTATCTTGACTGCGACACCCTCCAACCAGCCCCAGGTCACGACCTAGGTTTAAACAAACCAATAAGGGTCACAAGGTCAAGGCACACCAAACCCTAGAAAACCCTAATCACCATTAAGGGTGACACTACTCAACTAAGGGTCCACCAAGGAACCCCAAAGCACAAAAACCTCCCTCATGAAGACAAAAGAGAGAAGAAACACTCTAGAGCTAGCAAATTACAAGAACACTCCCACAAATGGGTAAATTGCAAATTTCCCTAAAATAAACATACAAAGCACAAACGACATCCAAACATGCTCAAACCGGAGAATTATTCTCTCCACAAGCTATACGATCATCTAAAATAATTAGAGCAAGGTTCTAAGAACATAATCAAGCCAAAGCAAATAGGGTTAACCCAAAAACACAGGTCAGGGGTCTTACAAGCCATAAACCTCTAATAGGGATTTCTCCCTGAAAATCGTCAATGAAAAAAGACGAGTACTACCTCCGCATCTCTACCTCAAGTTCCTACTTGGGTAAACTCAAAATATATGCAAAGAATATGTAGGCATATCACAAAGAGATAACTTCTACTAACCTATCTATACTCACAGGTTGATCTCTCCTCTTGGCTGATTCAAGGTGTAAAATCGAGTTGTCCCTTGCGCCATTTGTCCACATCCCCATCCTCTATCGATGTTAAACCACTATCTCTATGAGCCCTGATGGATCAACCTCTATGTTCGGGTCACCTTATCACTTTTCAATGGACATGCCCACCTCATATGTCCCACCTGCCTACACTTGTAGCAAGTTTTGGTCTTGTACTGTGGCCTAGACATCCCTGTCATTGACATGGATGTTGTGTTGTGGGCTCCAAGAGGTGGAAGGCTACGACTTCTTCCCTTACTCGATGACCACTAATGAGCTGGAAGTGCAGAAAACATAGGCTTCCTGAGGCCTCTTGACATCTATCCTTGGTACTGTGTCAATCTCTTCTTAGCACCTTCCTCACAGCTCTCAACCACAAGTCTCTCTATCCTTTGATCTGGCTCCACAAATGTGGCAATACACTCTCTATTCTCTAAGGCTGTGGTTGACGTTGTCAACTCTGCACTTAACCCCTTCCCAAAATGTCTGATTTCCTCTTGAATAGTAGTCGCCATGTGAGGGAAAAACCTCAACAACTCCATAAACTTCACCTCATACTCATGGATCGTCGCTAAGAATTGCCCAAAAAAGGTATGAAAGGCAGGATTGGCCACTACTACTGGGTCTAACTGGGGCATCTCAGGTGCCCTCTCCTCAACCACCTACATCCTTATGCCCCCACCTGGTGTAGCAACACCACTCTCAACAAGTGTTTCCAACCATGTTTTCTACTATTCTTCTTCTTCTTCTACATAAGTAGAAATCACTATAAGATATACTAGAGGACACTAGAATAGACACAAACCCTAGTCCTAGGTCCCTATAGACTCAAAATACCTAAAGCTATGATACCAACCAAACTGTAACGCCCCGACATACCACAAACAAGACTCAAAACCAAAAGTGGAAACAATACTAAACAAATGATTTGTCCAAAAATATAGGAAATTAAAATAGATTTCATAAAAGCACCATAAGCCAAAAACTTATTACATATGAGTCCACAAGGCCTTTCGTATGCAACACATATCATATCACATGGTTCTTACATCACTATAGGTCAATGTTCCCATCATCATCCTGTTACATAAGATACATATCCCACATATATACAAGACAAAAACCTCATATCCATCACATAACCACAAAACATTTCAAAAACACCCCAAGGACCTAAGTATACATGGACAATTCTAGTAATCTAGCACCAAAAGACTAGTAGCACATCCAACCTTATCAACTACTGCTCTTGCTGCTGCTCTTCCTCATCTACACGATCACCACCTCATTGTGCACGACCACCTAAAATATGTGGAAACCTGTGGGGTGAGACCAAATGTCCCAATGAGAGATATAACTCTATGCCAATGCTATTAAAGCACATATAAGCTAAGTATTTATAACAACATACTAGCAAGTTAAGCAAATTCAGCTAAATGATATGTATATAATAGGTAAAGTAAATTAACCAAGACTAGGTAGCCACCACCGAGTAGTAGATAAAGTTATATTCCAAAAAGGAATATGAAGAACATGTATAAAAGTTGACTTCTTTTGCTATCTTACAATTCAAGAAATTAGTAAAAAGATAAGGTAAAGGCTCAACCATTGTGAGACGAATGTCACCCTAAACATGTATACTACATGACTGTATTATGTCTTTTATTATGTCCTGAGGATCTAAATCATAAAACCTGAATCCAACCACCCCCTATGACGGGCAACCTATGGTGCCATACTAGGTCAATGGAAGAGCCAGAATCCAGAACCTCTCCACACCCCTAGGCCAGCACAAGAGAACACTTACATAAACATAAAAGTCAACCGCTAAAGGTGACATATAGTCACATAAGGATCAACTCACACATGGCCATCCATATAAAAATACTTAGCCCACTTTGGTACAGGTAACGACACTAAAAAGAATAGGTCATGCATGGGCGCTCTTAAAAGGAGTGGCTCACGCATGGCCATCCATATCATAAGGAGATCGGCTCAAACATGACCATCTCACACAACTTGTAATTAAGGATGCAAGGAGATACTCAACTTCTACCCTGCATATTAAAAAATATGCACTCTGAGTTAAACTCATTTCAAAATCTAGTAATTAAAGCTAACACTGGAA
Organism: Alisma plantago-aquatica; assembly: GCA_963693085.1. NCBI lineage: Eukaryota > Viridiplantae > Streptophyta > Magnoliopsida > Alismatales > Alismataceae > Alisma > Alisma plantago-aquatica. Next base: position 723,506,134 of record OY856414.1, read on the forward strand.
GGGATCTATGTCACAGGGCATAATTAGGTTTCACTTGATTAGTTAGCCAATTGGGTGACTTTTAGCATCAATCAAGTTACAACGTGTAAAGCTAAAATGAACTCTACAAGAATAAGGGCGTGTTGCAACTTCAAAAGATATAAAATGTACAAGGTGTGAAACTATCACAGAATCACCACATGATACTCATTGTTCTGCTATTCACAAGGCGAGCCCCAAAGTCACATATAACCATAGGATGTCAATCCCTTAATGACATCACTTATGGATATCACCTCTCAATAGGTATCAAGCTGTCACCATGTCATAGGACCTGTCACATTAAGCCTTGCATATTACTCATCACATCATGCCTCATCAGTGTGCATAAGAACCACCCTTCATAATATAATCATTACCATAGAATACAAAAGCCATGGCATACATATCACCTACAAGGTTAGGGATTATAAATAAAAGAGAGACAACATTCTACATGATGAACATCTCATGAGAGAGAGAGCAAACACATAATTTAGCATTAGGGTTAAGGTTCCAAGCTTTAGCCGATTTGGGTTTTGTAGGTACATACAAGTACTAAACCCTAGATATAGCATATCCCACATTCATGGAATACTTAGGGTTAAGAAGCATGATTAAGGTTAAGCAGTAGCTATCTGCATAGCACTAGATGTGGCTCAAACATTACTCATTGATATATAGGGATTAGGTACTTGAGCATAGGTCACCACCATACCTCAACTATGTGTCGTGACCACCACCATCTTGGGTCATTGTCACTCGCCAAGTACATGCCATGACCACCATCACCCAATGTGTCCCGACTGCACCCAACCTTCCTCATGTCGTGACCACAACACATAGAGGGTGTATCAAGTTTCATCCCACAAGCAACTAGGTCAAATTCATCTAGTGTCAGGGTGCAACCAACCAAGGTAAAACATATTCCATGACCCAAGAACAAGAACCATCTGTGTCCACGACAAAGGTAGGGGTTGTTTTCAACACAAGAGTAAGTATTCATCTGAATCAGAAGTAAGGTCCTACCAAGTTAAGGCAGGGAGAATAACACACAACTAGAGCATGTTGACCAAAATAGCTCATGGGTCGTGACCAACCTAGGTGTCACAACCACGACACCCAAAGAGAAGACCCATCTTGATCCCAATACCAAAATGTGGTGTTACGACAATGACCAAAATCTGGGAAAATGCGGCGTTATGACCGTGACCCAAAAACTCAAGCCAAAGAGATGTCGCGACTCAAGACAAAACAAGACATGGTGACCTCTAAGGGTCAAGACATCACCAAGACAAAGAACTAAGATCAAACCAAGTCCAAAATAGAGATAAAACCATGACTAAAATAGGTGATCCAATAAGGGGAACTCATCGTCACCATACAGGAAAAAGCTCATGCAAAACTGTCATCAAACCCTATAACCAACTCCATAAAACCATCATGAAAATGAACCTCAAAAAGAGATATAAGCCAATATCATCACCACCAAAACCAAACCAAGACTTCATAGAACACTAAAACACTCGATCATTGTGCATGAAATTAAAACCATGGCAAAGAAGGAAGGAAAACCACCATGCACCAAAAACACCAAAATCCGGTACAAAGCAAATTAGGGTTTAAGATTGCATGCAAACAAAGCATGATCTCAACATCATCCAAGCTCTAAGGGCACCATTTACGAGCATGTTAAGGAAGCATTAGAGAGAGGAAAAAACAACATGCATGTAAGAAAGGTGCATTAATAGAGAAGGTTAAGAGTTATATAACCCACCTTAAGGAAGAACACTCCAAGGAAGACAAGATCCAAGCACACGATCATCAAGAAAGATCAAGATCCACCAAAAGATCCACTTTCAACCATAAGGTCACTTCATGAAAGAGGAAACACCAAGGCAAAAGAAAGCTCAAGAAAGATGTGAGACCCCTAACCTTGCTTAAAGTGTTGAACAAGCTTAATTATCATAATTTAATTCTTATAACCCTAATATAACCTTGTGATATGCTTTTAAATAATAATACAAAATTAAGTTTCAAATTTGGTCCAATTTGGACACTGTTTGAGCAAGTTATGTAATTTTATGCACATTTTGGACTTTTCTACAATTTACCCAATTAAGAGGTTTATTTGCAATTTATCACTTGCATTATGTCTCTTAGATATTATATCATCATTCTTGATCTTGTTGATCCATGAGGCACCTATTTAAACCTTGGTTTGAAGGTGTTTTCCTCAAGGGTATTTTAGGGTTTACCCCTTCATGGATGAGCTACCTTTAGTAGCTATCAACTAATGAATTATTTGTTTTGCTTGGAAATTCAAGAAACAAGGGATAAGAATGTCTCTATGGATGGTGGGGGATCTTCTTGTGTGTGTGCTTGTCTATTCTTAATAGTTTAAGACCATGCACACTTGGGAAGATACTAGAACTTCAACCATTTCTTTTTCGTTATCTTAAAGTTTCATATACTTATCCCTAGGCACCAAAACGAGCCATTTTATATCCACCACTTCCCTTCTTCTATGAAACTTGTTCTCCCTTTATGCTTCTGTGAATTTCCTGTCCAAGGAAGAAGAAAGAGGGGGCCTTCTTGGAAAAAGAATCTAGGGTTGCAATTGACTTCCTTTTAGGGTTTAAAAGGCTTCCTTCTAGTGAACTTGACCTAAAAGAGTAAAAATACCCTTCTGTAATGAACCCACCTCCTAGTAACCCCCAATTAAGGGAGACCAAGAGGTCAGAGCCGTTATCCCAATTTCTGGATCAAAGGTTCAACAAATAATCTATAATAATTATCAAATTCTACTGAACTAAACTGAAAGGCTGTAATAAAAAAATTTAAACTTTTCATACCTTTTTTTTTGAAAACTTGGATATCTACTTCTATCCACATGGAGTCTATTCTAACTAATCATCCTTTGAACTTTAATTCATATTTAATTCCACATATGCCACTTTACTATTGGTTCTTTTCACTTGTACCTAAAATGCCGACAAACAAAAAGTCGGTCAGCGTAAAGCTGGTATGTGGGGGAAACAATAATCATGCAATTAATAACAACATATTGTAGTCAATTACAGTTTAACAACCAACTTTATGTTTTAAATATGACTAAGCGATCCTTACATAACCTATCCTCTACGTTGTCCCTGCAGTGGACCTGGATGCTACCTTCCTTATGGTAGATCCCCATTAAACCCCTCATGATCCCACCTATCCAGTGAATCAGTTTCTAGGGTTGAGTCACATGGCACTACCCGTAGGTAGCCCACTCCTTAACTCATGGCGTGCTATAGAGTCTCATGGCACTACCTATGGGTAGCCCAATTTCTAACTCATGATAGCCTAGACCTTACTCTAGGTTACCCTTTTAGCATTTACAAAGCCACAGAGGAGGACCCAAATCTAAGCCAGTTATATATTCATTCATAGTGATAGTCACAGTCACTCTATAGTTGCATGAAATAAAAGGCATCCGACAGTTATTTTCAAGCAATCGATAAAAACATTCAAAAATCACCGTGAATCTAAAGAGATTATTCATAAGCGTAACCACATACCTGTCAGGCTGATTTGAGACAGAATAATCCATGCAAGTAAGAAATCCAAGCAAGAAAGCACACATAACAAGATCCTAAAATAATCATGCAATTCCCTTTTATTACTCATGTCATCAAGATCTATTAAACCTAGCTCGCTTCCTAAGGTTTCTAGTTCACTTTTAGGGTTTCCTTTGCAATTAGGGTTTCACTTCATCTTTTATTATTTTAAACCCTAATTTTATACAATTACTCATAAACCCTATTTATCTCATCCATTCTTCACGAAAGATATTAAGGTTATCTTTTAACAACATATAACCCTAATTTCAATTTAAGGCACAATTAAAAGTCCATTAAGCCTCTTTTACATTAAAGCTACTATTTTTATCCTTTTAATCCATGACAAGATCATTATGCTCATTTATCATCAATTATGGTCTAATTTACATATGAACTCTATTTGTCATTAATTCTACCTTTATCCATTAGAAAAACCCTAATTACTACATTAAGGGTATTTATCCACCATTAGGGACTTTTATACTCGAAATAGCTTAGAATTATCATATCTCGACTTTAATCATGATTTTGAACAATTAAAGCTATCAAGAGTCACATTCACTAATATTAGGGTTTCAAGGCCCATTAAAGCATATTCATGCACATGAAACTCTATATTAAACCAATTACGTGCAAAGTTCATCCTTTTTGTTCCTAATGTTCCTTTTTATCATTAACAGGTTAATACTGACTTTAATCATCCATTAAACCCTACTAAATATATTAGTCAACTCAAAATAGGGTTTCTTAATCTTTAATTCAATAAAGTTGATAACTTACACTACTTTTTGAATTTCAAGAGGAATTAGCTTCTATATACATTTTTATTGGATTCCTCTCATTTTTCTGAGCAATTTGCATATATTATTTACTACTATCGGAGTTACCAATATGGAGATATGATTTTTGTAAAATTAACTCACCAGAGCCAATCAGAGCGCGCCATGTGTCCTCTTTCCATGCAACGTGAGTTGCTGCTTGGAAAACATAATTGAATGACGAAACTACCCCCGTGTAAGTGGCTGGTCCTTCAGCCCGTGGAGGGGCAAAACAGTCCAATGACCGGCCCATCTTCAACCTTGCGCAACCTAGTGACGCTGCCGATCTGCAGCTCATTTGCGGGTGTGCCCCCCTCCATCCTAGGGCTCCTGGACCGCCGTCGATGGCCGCCCAAGCTCCTTTGTCCTCAGACGCACCTAGGGCACCACCCAAATCATGATATAACTGGCTAAAGCAAGAGCACTCAACCTATCATACATGGCCGCCGTTGCAGCCATGTAGCTGCAGCTGCGCGCAAGTCAGGGCTTGTCCTCGATGGCAGAGCTATTCCCTGGTTTTGTGGAGCATCAGGCTCCCCCTCACAACTCTAACTTTCCGCCTCATGGCTTTAGGTTCACGTCGTTCCTCTTAGTTAGGGTTTGTATGCCAAGAACAAGAAGAAGAAAGAAGGGGTACGTGGGATCTCTCTCCTAGATTCGGCCCAGGGCTCTACCCCTTATATAGGGGAGGGTATCCACACCGAGGGACGTTCATCCAAGAGGAAACAAGTCCCACTCTTAAAGGAAACCTATTCCTTCCTTGAGAAGAAATCTTCTCTCTCCTAACTTATTCCTTTAATAAACCATATCTCTTGGATAATTAAGAATTCAAAAATCCTTTTACTTATTCTCTTTATTCTTGCTTTTTAATCCATTGGCACAAATTTCTATTTTCTTTTAATAGAAATTACTTCCTTTTTAACAATACCCCAAAATCATTCATTACACATCATATTATCTTCTTATTTGACATTATTGGTATTTTCTCTTTCCTCTTTATTCATTGGGGGTCCTTGGACCCCAAGAAACTCTAAGATTTCGAAATTCCTTCATAAGGATACTTAATATCCTTCTAGATGCTTCAATATTCATTATTTCACATTATCTTGTTTATTTCTTATTAAAATATCTCTTTTTGAGGATTTCTCTTTTTCTTTCTTTTTATTTTTCTCATTGGCATTCCTTTTAACCTTAGGAATCCTTTGGATACGAAAATCCACAAAGGATAATTCAATTATACCTCTTCTCTCTTATTTTCTACATTTTATCATTGTTTTCAATTTCTTTCTTAATAAAGAAATATTTAATTGATCTTTTCTTTTATTATTGATTTCTTTTTGCAACTTTGGACTCCTTGGAACCCAAGGAACCCAAGAGGCATGAAATCCACCTTTGGATTATATATTTCTACCTTCTAGAGGTTTCTACATTTTTATTTTCTCCATTTCTTATTAATAATGGAGTTCCTTTTGTATTTTCCTTGTTATTGAGCCCAATAGCCAATAAATCCCACAAAACAATCATCAAGGCTATTGTAAACGAAATCCATTTATTCAAAACAAATTATATCTTTATTTGTTCAAATATCTTTAATATGAGAAATTACATTTCTCCCCAAATGAACCCAAAAGTTGGGGTTGTAACACCTTCTTTCCTCTATTTATGTCTTTGTTATCCTTCCTCCTACCTCTCTCCAGGTCGGAACCTTTCTGTTTGATGGTATAAATTGATCTATGTAAAACCCTACCTTTCTTGCTCCTTATGCTTAGGGTTTGCTCATTTGATGAAGAAAGGTGCTAGATGGACGAGTTCACAGCTTATTCTTAGATTTTCTAACCTACCTGCTCATCTTTTCTTCTTTTTGGGAGTTTATATTCTAATTAGAGGCAAGTTTTATAACTTTCTCTATGTTTATTGCTTACCATAAACTTGCTAACTCATGTTCTTGCTTTTAAATGATGATCCATGCACTAAAAAGCTATGGTTGACTTGGATTTCAATTTTTATAATGTTCCCTATTCTGATTTCAGTTCTAGATGAACCTGTAATCATGTGTATGTTATTCCAAAGGTATATTATTACTTGTATCAGGTTGGTTTAACAACCTATGATGCTAAGCACCTATCAACCAATAGTCAATTTTAGGGTATAAAGCTGATTTCTTCTATAAACACATGACTCGATGGTGGTACCATTGCAACAATTGATGGTGTTGTCTTCATGACAACTGATGGTGGTGACCAAGGGTGTCAACATACATTCACCCCTTAGGTCAGGTGTTTGCCTAATTAGAAGCGTAGAGATTAACAATTAAGTACCCTAGTGATGCTATCAACCAATGGTGATATTAGTTTGATATATGATGTTGATTAATGAATATAGTGTTGATCTAACAACCTATGGCGACTTAATGGTCACTAATGATGGTGGATCAGGTCTCCAAAACCTATGGTGAGTTAATCATATATTTGTAGCATCAATTAATCCTTAGACCAATGGTTTCTTGGGTCATTTGATGTAATGGTCGGACTTATACTGTAATTGATGGTTTTAACAATGAACTTGACCCAATGGTCAAGATCTAATGTTTATTCCTCAAATAAAGTGGAATGATGACTAATGTAATCTGTTGGTCCTAATAATTTGATTTAGATGGTTTCCTTTATATGATCAACTTAAGGAGCTTACTTGTTGATAAGGGATGGCTTGTTTTAAATGAATAGTTGATTGCGGGGTTTACCCTACTCTCAACAAAACCCTTATTGTTGTTAATCAAAGGGTCTAGGGTTAAATGGTGACTTTTATAGATAACGAATCAATAACATCATAGATGATTCATTCAAGGCATTTACTTATGTAAACGACCAATGTCTTTACCTTTTCAACATTTCATGTTTAGAAGTTGATGCCTCAATATTCCCATTATTTTGGGTGAAGCATGTAGTCAAATGCTATGATTCAAATGATGAGAATTTGATGATTCAATGCCTTAAACTTGTAGTCTTACCCTTGCTCTCGTATGATTATGATTTATAATCACCAGAATGAATTAATGGGTGACCCTAATGAGGTATAACTTGTTATACCTAGCTTTAATATAACTAAATGATGGTAATTGGGTATGAATAGTCCTTGAATGACTAATACAATCATGGAGTACTCTCTTATTGTTGTTGAAACCTTAATATGCTATAACCTGATGGTTACACCTTGATTTATGTGTGGGTTCATACTTGAGAATAGTATCGAATGTGATGGTGATGCTTCACCTTATGCATCCATGATCCAATGGGAATGTCGTGAGTTAGGGTTTGAGTATAAGTGCTGATTAGTAACATTAATATAGTTTATCTTGTTGAACCTAACTCTAATACAAATAGATAAAGATGAGTATTCATGTTTAACATTCTTATATGATGGAATGATGGTAGAATAACATCCTTAACATGATCATAACCTTAATGTGTTAATTGGTGGTTATCATAGCCACATGGTTGATACTTTCTTATGCTAAACATGTGCATTATGAATATGATGACGGTTAATCATATCTAGATTCCTTGCATGTTGATGTAATAAAGGAATGTTCTTAATGTTATTATAACCCTTCTATGATTATTTGTAAATACCTCCTAGCTCATTAATGCAATATTGTGCTGATCTGGTGTATTATATGTAAGTGATGTTGTTGAGCATTGTTATAAGGCATGAAAATATAATGATGATATTGAAGGGAATAGAATGATGATCTTAATGACCTTTGGGCATGGTTGAGCCCTAAATGAGGTGTAATCCTCTTGTGTTGATAAGGGTTGATACCCTGTGATATTGTGAAAAGGATTTATATCATGTGATAGTATGATGGTCTTAATGACCTTTGGGCATGGTTGAGCCCTGAATGAGATGTAATCCTCTTGTGTTGATAAGGGTTGATACCCTGTGATATTGTGAAAATGATTTATATCTTGTGATAGTATGATGACTAGTGTAGTCTCATGAATGGCAAGTAAATAGTACCATGTGATGATGAGATGAGAAATTATGTTTCACACGTTTTATATCTTTTAAAAGTTGTGAAATATATATACTTGCTAGAAGTGAATTAGGGTTTGTATGTCCACCTGTTTGATGTAGCTTTAATTCACCCAATTGGCATAACTAATCAAGTGCAACTCTAACCATGTAGTATCCTATGCCGTTGAGCCATCTTCAGTGTCAGAACTTGCTGGATGGTGAAATGAGTATTCCTAAGGGAAACTCGAAGCACATACTATTGAGTATGTGGGGGTGGCAAGTTGAGGATATATTCTTGTCATCCACAATGTAGGTTGTAGAGGATGTCTATGGTCATGCCTCATACATATGATGTGATTGAGGACAACTGTGGTTGTACCTTGGATTAGAGGGTTTTGTATACCCTGGTTTGTAGTGCCGTGACCTGTACCAAGGGCGGACTAGTGGTTAGCAACTTGACTATATGTCGTTGTGGTGGAAGATTTGACTGATATGTCATTTCCTTTTTACTCGTACTGACTGAGGGGAAGAGATCTTAGGATACCGACACTCCTAGATCTTGTACAGAACCGAATAATCCTTCATAGGGGTCAGTTGGACTTTGGATGGTACGATTCAAATTCCCCAATGCATAATAAAAGATGTAATATAGTTGTGTAGCATATTTGTTTAGGGTTATACATGACATTTCACATTGGATGATAACCCTTATTTGTTATCTTTATATAAAGATGATGCTTAGTTCAATTAAGAGATAGTAGATATACTTTGGTTGTGGATGTGCTTAAGATTGTAGATGTGTACATACAGTAGCTATGCTTATGTTGATAACTATACTGATACTGCCGATTATAATCATGATGCTATCTATCTCATGTTGTTTGTTATGTTTAGCATTCTAGACATGCCTTTGTAACTAGAGATGCATATACTGTTAATCATGCTTATCCAGATAGTTGTGCTTATGTTGTAGCTCTTCTTATGATGTTGATATGTTCAACCTGTTAGACATGTTGATGTTGTTATCTATGCATATGATACTAGTCTTATTCATGATGTTAGATATGCTCATGCTACTAGACTCTATATACTATTAATAGGGATATGAGAATAGTCTGGATAATGAAGATAGTTATTATCTGCTCCTTTATGTATTTTGTTAATCATCAGTGTTCTTGAGCTTATTTGTTATATATGATTAAACTGCTTAAACTGTCTCATTACCTAAAAATGTTGGAATCAATAAATATTGTTGAAGGTTATACCTCTTGTTGGGACATGGGTCTTACCCTTGTGGTTTGCCACATTTATTTTAGGTAATCGGAAGTGACAAAAACAAACATGTGGCAGCAAAGAGGAGCTATAGTAATGAATCTTTGATAAAGTTGATTATATTTCTAGTGTGTCCTACACAAGAACACTCATCTCGACCCAAGAAACCCAAGACCGTCTCAATCACAAAAACCATACCTAGGGGAGGTGTCTCAACCGTGACACCATCCAACCAGGCCCTCAGTCATGACCTAGGTCGAAACAAACCGACAAAGGGTCACAAGGTCAAGTCACACCAAACCCTAGAAAACCCCAATCACCACTAAGGGTGACACTACTCAACTAAGGGTCCAACAAGGCACCCCAAATCACCAAAACCTCCATCATGAAGCCAAGCATGTAAAATTACAAGAATACCCCCACAAATGGGTAAATTGCAAATTGCCCCAAAACAAGCATACAAAGCACAAACAACATCCAAACAAGCTCAAACTGGAGTACTAATCTCTCCATAAGCTCTAAGATCATCTCAAAGTATTAGAGAAAGGGTCTAAGAACATCATAAAGCCAAAGAAAATAGGGTTAGCCCAAAGCACATGTTAGGGGTCTTACAATCACAATAGGGATAACGATCAAGATGATTAGGGTTAGCTAAATTATCACCCACAACACTTCACTTAACATACTTTACCAAAATAAACCCAAGGGTACCAACACAAAACATCACTTATAGTGTGCCAACCATAAGCATCAAGCAAGCTGTAACACCCACATCACCCACTGAATAGATAAGGATTTTGATATCAAAATGAAAGTAGCAAACATCATGGTCAAGCTACCACATCAACACTTAACCATCTTCCAAAATAGGGATAACCACGACCAAAACATAAGATAAATTTTAATAAACTAAATATTATCAAGGAGGGAACTCCATATAAAGTTGGAAGTGAAAACCCTAGATCAAGAGTCACAAAAGCACCTAAGGAAAACCTTGGCGATAGAAGGAATACTAAACATCACTCTCATAAAAACCAAAATCAAAACCTCAAACCTTACTTGATCTTTATGGTAACACAAGGATCAAATTGCTTGTAAGGGTCAACAACTCCTCCTTTACTCAAAATATAATACATAATTTTAGGATTTAAGAAAGAGAGTAATCCACATAAGAATACTTCAGAGTCATAAACCCTAAATCATAAGAACATAATCTAGTAACTTAATTAATGTTTTAGATATCAAATTATAGCATGCAAGTAGGATTATGGTGCAAATAATGGAAATAATAGAAAGTTATATAACATGTCTTAGATTGAAGATCAAGATCCAAAAGCCAAGAGCTCCAAAGAAGAAGAAGATATTCAACTTGAATGAACACCTCAGCCACAAGATCAACTTAAGAAGATAAGAAAATGCTAAGGTTAAAGGAGAGATCAAAAACAAGAAAAACACATCCTTAGGTCGAACAAGAAAGGAGAAAGAGATGAAAGATTCCTCTCACTTGTGTACCACCATGGTCAAACCATAGTCTCATGAACAAGAAAGGCGGAGAAGAAGATATGGTTTCCAAAAAAAACATGATCAAGGAGATGGAACCACTTACCAAGAGAAGAAGCCACAATGAATCACCATCCAGATGATAATCAAGAATAAGAGCAACACATGCAAGGAGGATCGACCACCAAAGATCTAAGGTTAGCCTTCTCAAGCTCCACCAAGATCAAAGGTCAACCACAAGAAAGAAGGAGAAAGAGATAGAGTTGAGAAAGAGATAGAGTTAAAAGAGTTTCTTGTGTATGGATGAGAGAGTTTATATACTCAAGAGATAGGAGGGAAGTAAAGATATGAGGTGTGAATAAGTTAGGGCATCAAAAGAACAAGTGTCCCTCCATGGATTGGTCATGCATGTTAACATGCAAAAGAGTCATTAATAACAAAGTGGTGTAACAACCACTTCATTCTCAAAACACATCTTGTTTGAAACATAAAATATGTAGTGGTCGAAACACACCCACAACCTTGATATCGACTACAATAAAACACACCAAAAGTGTTGCGGTTGCAACACATCCTCAAGGTGAAACCCTAGAGACCAAAACACGAATCCAAAGCATCATGGTCAAAAGAAAAGATTCCAAAACATGTGTAGTGGTCGAAGAACTCCTCCAAACACACCAAAAAGGTCACTACATGGGTCGAAACCTAAGGAACACATATGGTCGCTACCATGATACATGCAACTCATGCAAAACCCTGTCCCAAGATGTCCCCCCGTCATCATCTAAGGCTCAAACCAGATGGCCCATGGAATCATCTTTTCTCTCATGATTCTAAGATACAAGAAACACACTCTATGTGTGACAAATTGAAATATAAACCCTCATCATGGGTAAATTGCATCTGGTCCAAAACTAGCACATATATAGCAAAGATATATCAAACACCAATAAAATTGGACCAAAATGGAAAGATAATCATGTCACATGATATTAATGATTATCCAAAGATAGATTAAGGTTCAAGCATCTCATTAAGAAAAGCAAACACCGGCTATAACTAAGCTAGGTTAGGGACCTTACATGTTTGTTGCCAGGATAGCTGAATTCTTGAAGAGGAACTTAGTTCCAAAGGAATCTGTGGGAGAAAAATAGAACTTGAAATGTTCAAGACAACAAGAAAACATTGAACCTAAATAGGTACAGTGGGAACAAAGAGAATCACAAGTTGTTGTGGAATCTCTAGTTCCCTATGTAACCCAGAAATTTCTAGTTTTTGTAGAACATGCCTTGAGTTTGAAAGATTATGATATATTATAACTCAGAGAGGTGATGACTTGATCATAGATGATGAGTCAACAGACTACCTAGAATGTATAAATGTCACGACACTCGCCATCATTTAAGATAACAAGTGTCATTAACAATAATAAAACATGCGGAAGCAAATCAGTTGCAGCGGATTCGCAAAAATCAGTGAAAATTAAAACCATTTGCAAAGAGATCCATTCACAGGAAAACTCTTTCATTCAGAACCAAAGTAAAACCTTACATCCTGGTTCATATATACATCTCATGTACTATTACTTCTCGAGGAATACAAACATCAACTACTCTGTCTTAACTGTACACAGGTAGTATAAAACCCTCGAGGCTTAAAGCCAAAATCTCAGATCGATCCATCAAAACATTACTCCTAGGACCCGAGAGTACAGAGACGACTCATAGGACTTTCTATATACAACTTGACAGCTCATATCCCCACTTGGGATTTACTGTTGTCCCTGCTACTGCTGCTGCTGCTCTTCCTCTGTAATAGGTTCCTTGCCTTTTTGTCGGCGGTTACCTAAAAATTTAATCCCACGGGGGTGAGACAATTATAAAAATTGTCCCAGCAAGAGATATAACTCTCCGCCAGAAACATTGTTATTGCCGATAATAGAATAACACTGAGCAGTAGAATTATATTTACTCAACAGCAGGTAAATCATTGAATAAGATATGCAGAGCAGTATTCTCTATGCAATCATTTCAATTATAACTTGATTAAGCAGCAAGTCATTCATTTAAGAAGGAATATGAAGAACATGTATATCATTTATCCAACTATGATATAATAGACCATGTATCGTCAACCATTGATTCTCGCAATTCAACCCTAAGCAAATATGCTACATGGCTGATTACATTTTACAATCATACTTATGCCCTGAGGAGATGAGGTATACCGCTCATACTCCAACCAACCACGGTTACGTAAAGCATCGGTACCACACATAGGTCAATGGAAGAGCCGGATTCCCATGACCTCAACTATCTCGGTCAGTACGAGATAACATGCAGGACATCTTGTGTCTCTGCTAGATAGCTTTCCAGGGTATACTGACAACATCGCTATTAGAGTTATAGCCCATAGCATATACTCTCTTCAGGATATGGCCCGTAGCCAATGCCCGGTATTATTTTGTGGAGTCATGTCCCGTAGCCATGCTCTTATTGGGGTATGGTCCGTAACCAATCCCGTTCATAGGACATAGCCCGTAGCAATGCCTATGGGGCATAAGGATATAATTGCCCAATTACCCCCACATATTCAAAAATATGCGTTTTGAGTAAACTCGTTTCACCATTCAGCTAATTCTGACGCTGATGGATCTGTGATCAGGGCAACTACATTATATGGTATCACTTGATTAATTAAGTACATTATCATATTATTTTAGCATCAGCCAAGTTTCCAAACATAACTTAATAAGACAAATGCTATAAAGAAAACATGTACTATTTCCATTAATCACTTCTCAGTCTTTATAAGACATGGGGATCTTAGTCCCTCATTTCAATACTGGAAATTTTCATTCCTTTGCAACTCAATGCCATAATCATATGGTTCTGGGTATTCAAACCCTTAGCTCATCATTGAGCATTATTACCACTTTTTCAGGTAATTATCACCTTCAAGTCACCTGACCAAGGTAAATATGATGCTTATTACATAAACATCTTCTCATGGCACTGAAGGCCCATTACTTCTTTTATTACCTCATACTAGGCAATAAGGTATAGCATGGCACATAAGGCCCAATAAACAATGTCAATACTTAAAATGTCATAGCTCATACCTGGCTATGTTCATCATCACATCATACCTGCATGGTTAGTACAGATGATAATACATCAATTTCATATCAGCACCATGCAAAACAATATATAACATCATTATTCAAGGGTAACACCACTATTCCCTTACCAGGGTTAGGGTTTCCCATTTCTCATTAATTCAGACCCTCTTGAGTTAACCAACTTTATCTTGTATTAAGGTATTTCCCCTCTTAATACATTCCATCACAGAATACTCACCCTTAGCATATAATGCATAGGCCACACATTAGAATTGTCCAGCTATCTCACATGATATGGACTTATCTTAGTTTAAGGCATAACTTTATTATAAAGTTTCCTATAAACAATCACAATGATACACCCTCAACTAGGGTTTCACAAGGATACACCCTCAACCAGGGTTCACAATGATACACCCTCCACTAGGGTTTCACAAGGATACACCCTCAACTAGGGTTTACTAACATCCTAATTAGTGATTTCACATGTATACAACCTCTTGTTAAGGTTATACATTGAATCAGCCTCAATTAGGGTTTACATCATGTATTGGGTCCATGCATTTGTTATGCATTAATGACTAGTACCATTAAAGGTATCTCCCACCTAATCACATTAGGTTTTCAAAAAGGTTTGATCAATTAGACCTTCAATAACACGAGGTATCCAATTGAATTAACCAAATTGAACCACACTCAATTCTAATCAATGGAACTTCAACCAAATGGATCATCAACTCAATCATCATTTGAATCATGGCTCACCCCTCAATTGGGACTTCAATTATGGTCTGATCTCAATGGGATTAGGGTTTATAAACACCAATTAGAGCTTTGAAGTTGATCATCAATCATGCTACTAATTGTGTTTCAATTGATTGCATTGGACCTTCGACCATTGAATTCATGGAACCAATCATCAATTGGACCTATGATCATACTTCAATTGAGTTTAATAGGTCAACCTTCAACTAATTTGACCCTCAATTGACCCTCAATTGGTCATCAATTAGGGCTTGATTCAATTGAATTAGGGTTTGGAATCGAAGATCCAACAACACTCATCAATGCAAGATTGGTTACTTTGAAACTATTGAACCATTATCCAAATTGGGTATGACCTGACCTCAAACGGTCTTGAGGTCGTTTGGATGACCTCCAAACGGTCTTGAGACCGTTTGCCCATCATATCACTCAAATCCAAGCCATCCAATTAAGGTTTGGATCATTGGATTGATCACCAAATCAGCATTGCATTGTATAACAGCTTGGTACCTTTAGACCTTCAAACACCTAACCATACTCAACCCTAGACCTCCAAATTGTCTTGGGTGACCACCAAACGGTCTTGAGACCGTTTGGCCCATCCAACCTTTGGATTCTAGTGAAAAATCATCATGGATTGGTCTATCGAGTTGATCAACAGATCAGCACTACATTGCAATATGATTAGTACCTTTGGACCTTCAATTGGTCAACTATACTTGACCCCAGACCTCCAAACGGTCTTGGGGTGATCCCCAAACGGTCTTGAGACCGTTTGGGTGATCCCAAAACGGTCTTGAAACCGTTTGGGCTAATCAGCCCAAAATCTCAACTTAACTCATTGGAATTTCAGCACTGTTTTCAATTAGGGTTTGCCTAATTGAATAGCCTTCAACTCATGATTACTTGGAAGTTAATCCCTCAAATTCGGTGAGTCATTAGATCACATCATTAGGAACAGTAATCCCAAACGTTCAACGCTTGGTCAATGCACTCAAACGGTCTTGAGACCGTTGCCCAAAAAGTTCAATTAAATCAGATTGAAAATCAGCACTTAATCCAATTAGGTTTCCCTAATTGATTAAGGTTCAACTCACGATTCCATTGGAGTTAATCCCTCAAATTTGGAGGGTTATTAATAAACATAATTATGAACAGGAATCCCAAACGGTCAACGCTTGGTCAACCATCTCAAACGGTCTTGAAACCGTTTGCTCAACCAGGTCAAGTTAATCAGGTTGAAAATCAGCACATAATTCAATCCGATTGCCTAATTGATTGGCCTTCAACTCTTGATTTCTTTGGATTTAATCCCTCAAATGTGAAGGATTATCAGCCTACATAATTAGGAACGAAATTCCCAAACGGTCAACGCTTGGTCAACCATCTCAAACGGTCTTGAAACCGTTTTCTACCAAACGGTTTCAAACCGTTTGCCCTTAAACGGTTTGCTGAAACCGCATAGCCAATCAAATTAAAACGATTTGGAGTAGCTATCAAAACGGTTTTGCTTGGTAATGTTCTTTGGATAAGCATCTAGGATGATGTCATCATCCCATTCCTTCGAACAACCAAGAACAGCAACCGTTCTTGATGGAAATTGCAGCAAGAAACAAGAGTGCATCAAATTGAAGAAATCAATCAACAAAGCATAGAGAATTGATGCAATAGCAATGTTTAAGGGTTTAAGGTATAAACCCGTCTCCAATTGAGCTCCAAAGCTCCAAGCTCACGCCATTAATGGTGGATGAAGCTCTTGCAACTCCCCCTAGGCTCGTCCTCAAGCTTTTGATTGCAAAAGTTGGCTAGGGTTGAAGAGGAGATCGAAATAAGAAGGAATCCATAATTTATTTTCGATTTCCACCATGAAATCAAGGAGAAAGAAGGTCAAGGGCTTACCCACAGGTTGGGGACGTGCTACCTGCTCCTACCTAGCTCCTTGGTCGGTTTTGCAAGCAAAGGGAAGAAGAAAATCCGAAAAAGGCCTTGGTTTGGGCTTGGAAATGGCACTTTTATAAGGAAATTGATGAGAGAGAAAATGCCTTATAAAAATCCAATTAATCCCAATAAAGTGGCCGCCTCTTCCCCCTCAACTACCTTGGGTACGAGGCACCTTCCTTTCCTTTAATTCTCCTTCATTATCGTCAATTTAAAGAAAAAAAATTAAGCACCTTAATGCTTATAATATAATATCCCACATGTGAGTGGATATTACTTTTCTTTATAAAAAGGTGAGTGGAATTTCACCTAATTAGGATATTTTCGTTCCTTATCTTGGAAAAGGAACGTCCATCCTTATTCAAAATCAACCCAAAACATTTTGGTTAAAAGCCCTTCAATTATTTTTATTCATTTTTGCCCTAAATCGAATTAGGGTTTCAATTAGGCATTAATCTTGATTATTTTAATATCAAGATTCTATCTCCTCCAACTTAATTCAAATGAAGCACCCCTCTCATTTTATTTGCTCTACATGATGCCAAGAAACATTAGGGACCTTTTTGAAGTGGTAATTTGCATATTGAACCCTAGATTTTGGGTAAATTGCACTTTACTCCAAAACTAGGTTTTAATGCACAACATTGTCCAACAAGCTCTATCTTGGTGTCCAGGCTTGTGGAAACCATACTACTACATCATATTCATCCTTATGATGTCTCAACATCAGAGGAACATCTTATCATATGCAATTTTCAGGTTAACCCCTCAACTTGGGTAATTTGCACTTTAGTCCAAAATAAGCAATCATTGCTTTAACATTGTTCAAACAGGACCAAAATTGAAACATAAGTTCCTCATGAGCCCTAATTACTTTTCACAGGATAAGTACAAGCATATAATCAACTTTCTTAATCAAAACACCTAGGGTTAAAGCATAACCCAGGTCAGGGATGTTACAATAAAGGAATCAAAATTTAAGAAATGGCTTGTGGTCATCAAATCCAAGATGGAGTGCATGTGAACCATCAAGGTATGACCTTGATGGATCCACCTGAAGGGATAAAACCCATAAGGTGCATTTGGGTCTTTGAGAGAAGATCAACATGGAAGGTTATATTGGCTGCAAAGTGTCATGATGAAGTCTTTCACCAGTTACCATGGTTAAATCCATCGGGATCATGCTTGTTGTTGCAACATACTATGACTAGTGAATTTAGCACATGGATGTTAAAACTGCATTCCTTAGTTGGTGTATTTATAAGGATGTGTACATGATGCAACATAAAGGTTTTATAAATCCAATATTGCAAATAAAGTCTACAAGCTACAAAGGTCAATTTTTGGATTGAAGCAAGCAAATAAGAGTTGGAATCTTCTATTTGACAGTCAAAGAGTTTGACTTGAGTCAAAATGAAGATGAAAATATGAGATTACAAAAGATTTAGTGGGATCATATTTGTATTCCACATGATGATGGGAAATAATGTCCTTATCCTATAAATGTTAAAACTTGTCTGGAAACACCTTCTCTATGAAGGGTTTAAGCAAGATATCCTATGTGATAGGGATTGAGATCTATAAAGACAGATCTTGAAAGTTTTTGACCTAACAAAGAGAACATACACTGGTAAGATGTTGAAGGGTTCAACATACAAGACTCAATGAGAGAGAAATTGTCCATGTTCCATATAGTTAGTCTCTCAGGAGAATAGTGTCTCAGTTCTTATGAATAACATGGACACATGGAATAGGTGCCATGTACATTCACAATTGGATCTATCCTAAATGCAATGTTATGTACTTATCCCATTATCTCGTACCCATTGGACATGATGAGAGGATATCCAATTATCTCATATGTATTGGACATGATGAGAGAATATCCAATCATCTCATGTGTATTGGACATGCTGAGAGGATATATACCTATCCAACAATCTCATATATATTGGACATGATAAAAGGGTATATGTTAAATGCATGTGAGAGCCACTAGACTACCATAAAGAACATCCTTACATGCTTATGAAGAAATAAAAGGACCGGTTCCTTGATTATGGAAATAAGGAGGAGTTGGGTGTAAAGGGTTACACTGATGCATGCTTTCAAAATGAAAAATAAAATTAACGATCAGAATCTATGGTTATGTTTGACCTTAAAACAAGAATTGTAAGTTGGAAAGTGCCCGAGCTAATGAAATTTGTTTGAATTTACATAAGCTAAGTATCTCTGTGTTATAAGAACAATCGAAAATATTGTATGGATCAAGAAGTTCATATGGGTGAACTTATGTGAGGTTCCAACCATTGATGATACAATAGAAATACTATGACAATAGTAGAGCTACTAGATAGGATGGGAATCTCCGATATCATACTATGACACTTCCATCTCATATGAGATATCGTACACTGATGAGATGTGAAAATTGCAAAATACTGACTTTAGGCAAATGTTGCTAAACCCTTTATAAAAGTGCTTATGCAGAAAAAATACGATGGACATGTTAAGATCACTTGGAATAAGACTTGTAGGTGACTGCATCTAAGTGCAAGTGGGTGTATGTTGGTATGTATGCCTAGAGAGCCAATCATATGATGATTGGAATGTGGCATAAAATACCTGATTTGATTATAATAAAGGTAATCAAGTCTATTTTGTTTGTCTCAGTCATGAGATGATGACAGATAGATAGTATATGTATAAAGAAAGATGTTACTCAATGTCGTATGTCTTCAAGTATGTGACTTGAACAATGAGATCATACAAATGTTAAGAGAACATACATTCTTGTTATGTCCCTAGTCAGATATTACTATGGAAATCAAATAGACAATAGTAATACTTAAGACTAGAGTGTGGGTTGACTGATGATAGAGTCTCAGTAGTCATCATATGTGATATCAAGTCAAGCACACATGTACATGTTAGAGAATAGTGTATCAGACAAACCCACCATGAGAGTGATACATGGAGACCATGGAATGATAATCAGAATCAACTCTCATAGTGATAGTAGGATTGTGGTTCTTAGACCTAAAGTCACCATATTCATCACATGTCACTCGGTATACTTTGACATCATCCAACATAACTGTGAATAACGATTTCCATATAACAGTGATGATTGGGTAGCTATGACACACGGGGTTTAAATGTGAGTGACTTAGATGGGATTTTTCCCTCATATAGGAGATCGATATCCAAGGTGCTTGACATGCAAGACTGAGTAATGTATGACCGTACTCATGTGATTCAATATGTGATATGTGGGCTCACATGCATCTCAGACAATCTGCTCTAGTTCAAGGAGTATGGATTGAATGTTGAGAGGATGATGATTCCATGCCTCGAGTTCAATCCAGATATTAGAAATAAAGGAATTATACGATTGCAGTAACACTAATCATGGATTTTAGGTTGAAGTTGTTCTACAATTTTCTAAATTGCTTGGGTAGCAATGACGTGTTACTAGGCACCACTCTTTGCTTGTGATGTCATAATTGGTTATGGACATTCACTACCAACATAATTCTGGACCTGTAGGGTCACACACATATGATACACTTGGATTGACAGAGTATATTCATGAATGATGTTTATATTCGATACTAAAGGTATTTAATTATTAAATTAAACAACCAATTAATTGATTGGACTTAGAATCATTAAGTTCAAGTGTTGAACTAACCGATTGAAGTGTTAGGATGATTGGGGATTGAATTGGCTGAATTTTGAATGATTCATGACACCAAACGATCGGATCAATGGGTGAACCGATCAACTCAGGGTTGGTGAGATGACCGGTTCACCTAGAAAATAGATTGGATCAGTCATACCAATCAAAGCTTCCAATGATTTTCCCAATTTATGAGAATAGTTGCCTTGTTTCACTTGATCAATTTGATTGGTACAAGGATTAATGTTGGACATTAATTGGAAATGAATTGTGAATTCAATTGCAACTGGGAAACACTATGAACCAATCGACTCACTTGGTGAACTGATTGGCTCACTCTACCAGCTGACTGGTTCACCTATCGCAGGATGTGAAATTCATGAAAATTCCATACCCTTCAACCCCCACATAGATTGGGAACCTAGACCCTAACCCCTACTATAAATAGAGGGGTATTGGAGGCTTCTCAACACAATTGAAAATCATTTGCTCTAAATTTGTTGTTCTCTCTGGTTGTGGTAACCAATAGAGAGCCTCAGCAAGTCATACCGGTTAACAGGAGGGATAGTGCGGCAGAGAACAACTTAGAACAATTGTGGAAGATCATGTCTGTGTCTAGTACTCTGATAGAAGGGGACTATTCCTTCCCTTTGACTCTGGTAGTGCATAATGGAGTTCCCGATGGTCCACGTGGACTACTTTAGAGGCGGGAGATTTCTTCTGCTAGAAGAACACCATCAACCATCGTCCGTAGTGTCAAACAAGGAGGTCATTCGTCACGACTGTTTGAGTGATTCTTGGAGAAGAAACACATTGCTACTCCAAGGGTAATGTCACTGGACATGCTCCAGGACCAAGTATAACCTTGAAAACCTTCCTTCCTAGATACGTTATTGTTGACACAATCTTATTGTTTGAGGGAATCAAGCTTTGCAATTTTGTTTCTGCTGCCTTCTCTATCACCTTGATTTCCCTACAACTTCTACATATATTTCTTTTTGTTGCATAGGATATCTAAACATATTACCCGTCAAACAAACCTATCAAAATGAACTAACAAAAAATCAAAACTAACAACTATGTTGGTAGACATAACTAATAGACCCTCAGAAATAATTAGTATGTACCAAAAGTTAATCAAAACATCAAAATGAATAAATATCTAACTAAACCTATTTAAAATCTCATGAAAGCTTTTATCCTACAATAACTCTCCCATCTTCAAATAATGTTCCATGTTCTTGTAGGGGACAACAGATGCAAATGGAACTGAATGCTGGAAATGTTTGGTCAATATGTTGATAAAGCTAAAGATATGAGAATACAATTATCATTTGGCTTGCTATCTAGAAGAAATATTTTAGAATTGTTTCCTTGTGTATCAATAATGATTGTCATTGCTTGACTAAGGTTTTATAAAATACTTTAGTATGGATATGACATTGTTGTCATGCCCTGTAGTGAGACTTGATGTAACATGGAGTGGTATAGAGAGTTATAAGTGTTAAGAAAATTCTAGAAATGTGGTAGGCCATAAAGTGAAACAAGTCCATGTATCCCCCCTTGTGTCGCATGATGTAAGCACATTCATTAAGCTAACAAACTTGCAAGTTGTTTGTAGGCCGATGAATGAATATTCATCCCATTTTTTGTTGTGTTATTAGTCTAATTTAGCATTCATATAGCTTCATTTTCATTTAGAATAGCTATGTTTTGATCTACTTAGGTTTTTATTTTAATTTCTAGGAATTTGATACTTGACTCCCTTTTTAGGTTTTGAATTCTATCACTCTACAACAAGTTTGTCTAGGGGGTCCCACTAGATTTCGAGCACTTTCAAAAGGAAGATCGATACACAAAAATTGTGTCCAAGACCAATTTTGACTTGTCGATTGACGTGCCAATAGACATTAAAATTGACAAAGAAATCAAGACATATAAGAGGTCAACACCACTGTCGACCTCCTAGATCGACACACTCGAATGACTCGACAGCCATATCGACCTCCTTGGTTGACATCCAAGAGGAATGACATTCAAACTCACAGATGATCAAGGTCAACAATCATGTTGACCCCTCTCCTCGAAAATGTCATCGAGCATTAGTCGACAAGAAAATCAGCAATCAGTCAAAAATCCTATCAACACACTTATCGACGTCCACACCTACCCAACAATCTTGTCGACCCACAAGGTCGATAGTCCCTTCGGCCTCTAAGACCGATGATAGGAATTCCAAGAATCAACACTTGTCAGTCGAGAAACCTATCAACCGATGGACCCATCAATCGACACTAATGAAAAGTGGTCGACACCGATAGGAAACACAAGAGGTCGACAGCCTCAAACCAATAAATAGGCCCACATCACAGCCGTACAACTCATCTCAGATTTTCGAGAGATAGAAATGCCAAAATGTTGCCACTGAGATCAGAGAAATGACGAGACCTATCAACCAAGCTAGTTCTATCGACCTAGCTAGATGACGCCTATCGACCCCAAGCATGGATCGATATATCCTTTCATTCCACAACTCCAAGGCCACCAATATCTCTCTCCAGGCGATCGATCTCTTCCCCAAGCTATTGTTCATCCACCTACTTCTGTTGGGTTAATACCTCAAGGGGAAAGAAGGTAGGAAGTCCATTGCCACACACCACATTGAGCTGCTTCTGTTACCATCATGACCATGATGGAGTCCTCCTCTTCTAGTGATATTAATATCACCATATTGAGGGAGTAGTCTCTTTACTGGGGTGGTGGGACTACCCCATCTACCCATTTCTTGCAATTTCATTCATGTTCCAATTCTTGTATGAACTCATATAATTCATAGCCAATTGTTTATTGCATATTTGGTGGATTGATCACCTATTTTACGTGACTTATTATAATCTTTTACTGTGAGGACTTCAACATTTAAGATTTGAATATCTATTAGCTTTAGTTAACACCCTGATGATAACTTTTGATAGAGAGTCTCTGGAGTAGTGGATAGAGGACCCATAAATAATGAGACATATAGCTCACAAGGATATCTACTCATGCAAGTTTTTGACACTGAAAGGGGAAACTTGCATAACTCCAATTATATATTCATACAAGTTGGGATTTGAATGATTGTGCAGATTCAAGTAGTGGTGATGAAACCCAATTCCACCCTAGTGTTTCCATCCATTGATAACTAGAACCTTAATCTAGCTCTTTTTATTATTGCAATCTTAGATTAAACAAACTAATCTCAAATTTTGTGATAAGTACTAGTTCTTGATAGGTTACTTAGATTCGATAGTTCTTAAAAGTGTTGTCCCTTGGAATTCGATCCTGAACTATACTGTGATAATATCTGTCCTCTTGCGGGTGGTGTTATTGCACTTTGGTTTTGGTAAACTCTAGGAATTATATTCCTAGTAAATTTGTTGTGCGATAATATTCCACATCACAGGCCTACCAAAATATACAAGAAAAGTAGAAGTCATGATCATGTATTTCTGAATTAGTATCTAGATTCCATGATAACATAGTTTCAATGATGGATTTACTATGAGTGAATGTGAAGATGGTGCAAAACCATTATCAAATTGAATACCTTTCGGTTGGCATTGACAATAACACTTTCTTGGGGAAGCATACTGATATTTGAACAATGGTTGTGGGATTATAGGTGGTATCCAAAAGTCAAATACATGAGGTAAATATTCAATAAGGGATGCATATTTTCTCATGTCTCGATGATGAGTCAAGTGGCAATTTCATTGAAAAACTGGTGGGAGAGGCCTCTAGATTTTCCTATTGAAGGAGCATCTAGAGAGGAGAGGTGGATTCCTCTAGTAGTCTTGTGTCTATATTCAATTGATTAGTATACTACCCTAGCATGTCATGTTGTGGCATCCAAGGTATTCTATAGCAACTAGCATTTAGAATGGAAGTAAGAGAGTGTGTTGAGTGTCAACATGATGAGGTCGAACAGTTTAGGTTGACATGGGGTTTCCTTTGCGGCTTGGATCCAATACTCAAGCCTCTTGTATGACATAGTAAGTGATGTATCGTAGAAATGGGAGTGACATAATGGTGATATAGCATGTCTGGGAATTCATGCATTTTCATGATGCATTTTAAAGGGGGAAAGGTGTGATGCATGTGTTTTTAGTTGTTATTTTAGGCACATTTTCTTTGATTTCATGTGTAGATTGGTCAATTAGTTGATTTATTATGCATGAAATGATTTAGATGGCATGTTTCTATTAGATGCATCAAATTATATGATTTCATTGTTTTGGATAATATTTTATGCATCCCCATTGCTTATTACAATTTTGTGTGTTTTAGGTACAAATGAGAGCCATAGAGTCGGTTCTACTGACCTGGCAACAGTAGGTGGTACCAAATCAACGTTAGAGACTTGATGCAAAAATTGCCCAGAGTTGGTGATACCGACAATTGGAGTCAGTGCCATCGAGTCAGCATCATCGAGCCCTATAGTGAATCGAGAAAACTTGGTTCTACTAAGTTTCCAACAAGGTGCAACCGAGTTTCCAACTCGGTGCTATCAAGTTTCATCAGAGAGGCAGATTGAAGACCACAAACTCATTGCTATCCAGTAAAGTCGGTAGTACTGACGAGATTGGGATCGTGTGACCAAACCTAAGTGACTCGGTTGCATCGACTCACCTAGTCGTTACTACCGAGACTGCCCGATCAAGCCAGCCGTAGATCTATCTCTAATCCAACAGTTGATATTAATTGGTACCCTAAGTGTCTCCTAGGACTTAGGGGGACTACGACCAAAAGAAAGGGGAGCCATTTTTTCATTGTAGGACAAACATAAAGAGAGAAATGAAGAACAGAGGACCGGAGGCTTTGACCTAGGAGATCTGGGCACCTCTGGAGGATGATTTTATAGCCGTAAGATAGTAGAGTGATCGCACGACAGAGGGAATATTCCATACGGATAGAGATCCAAGGGTTTCTTTTAGTTTCCTCATGCTTTCCATGTTTTTCTTCCTTTCTCCCATGTATTCATCGTTGAAAACTATGCAAGGATAACAACTTTCATTCCTTAGGATCCGGGAGTAGCCCATATATACATTATAATTGATTTCCATGGATTAATATCATTTTTATCTCTCTTACTGGATATAAATCTATGAAAGCTTCATGTTATACTTGTGCTTGATCACCATGAGTGGAATAATAGATGCTTAGTCATCTCGAGAGAGGTGAACGGTCAGAGAGCGTAGATTTACCCGTCTACTAAGCCCTTTGGGAAAAGTGGAGTGTAAGTGAGAGGAGAAATCCAGAGAGTGGTCGTAAAGCGTCTAACTAATCAACTAATAACCACAGAAGTGGGATTGACATTAGATTAGGTAGTGAATTACACTATGGAAGCAGGTACTTCTAGCTACATGCTCCTTGTTCAGGGATTGAGATAATATGTATTAGTGTATGTGAGATCGATTATTAGTGTTGTCTGTGGTGAAACCACTATCCTAAGCAATCCGCCCCATTTCTGTTTGATTCCACATTTAGTTTTCTTTATTTCTACTTTTGTACTTTTGTTCAACCCAATTCAACCGATTACAATCAGCTTAGTAGATTTGATCAAGTTAATAATAATCTACTGGAGAAATACTTCCCTGTGTTTGACCCAGGCCTCACAAGGACTTATTACTTCAATACGTTCACTTGCGTGCTATGCATGGTAAAGTGATGTCAAGTTTTTGGCATCATTTTTGGGGAAGCGGCAACATCCAACACTACGAGTATTGTGGTCGGCCACTCTAGGATAATTTTTTCTTTTTCATTTTAACATTTTCCACTACAAATTCTTTGAGCTGAATCATAAAATTGTTCTTAATACATTTTATATTACTTATGATAATACCTACTTTCTTCTATTTTAGGGAAAGTAGTGTATGGTGTGTACCAGAGCCACAGAACATAGAGAATCATCCTCACCAGGCTTTGGACAAGTAGAGCTCTTACAAGGAGAAAGGGAGTCTGGTAGATATGTAGATAGGTTTAACTGAACCCCTCCACCTGAGAGACCTGCTATACCAGAAGAACCAGAGACAATAGAATTGGAGGGAGAAGAAGAAATGACCGTAGGGGAATGGATAAAGGCTTCGTCAGCAACAACTCAAAAAGGGCCCATCAAAAAGCAAGCCATCAATGCAGGCATCTACAAAATAGATCCTAGACTTGTGGCCTTAGTAAAATCTTGATCGTTTCATGGCCATCCTTCTGAAGATCCAATGAAACTCATCAATAATGTTGTAGTTAACTATGGCATGGTGAAGATAGACATGGTCCCAATGACTACAATATACCTTAAGCTATTCTCATCATCACTGGAAGATAGTGCAAAATCATGGTTCCACAATCTAGATGATGAAATCATTGAGATATAGGATCAGATGATAGATGTCTTCTTTGAGAGCTACTTACCTCCATAAAAGACAAATGATTTAGTGAAGAAGATTCACAACTTTAGACAGCAAGAAGATGAGTCTTACTCAGATTCATGGGAAAGATTTCAGAATATGCTGTGAAAAGTGCCTCATCATGGCATTGATCTACTAGGGCAAGCCAAGATTTTTTATTATGGCTTACATAAAGGGGAGAGAAAAACTCTTGACAGTGCATGAGTAGGTTTCTTCCTCAACAACAAGCCCACTCGTTACCATGAAATCCTTAAGAATATGTCTAAAAACCAATCATGGGGAGAAGAAAGAGAGCCACTAGCAACCATCAAAAGTGATGGTGAATCCAAAGTGATATCATCATTGAACGAGAAGTTAGATCTAACTACTAAGAAACTTTTTCTACTGACAGAGTTCCTATTGAAGAAGAAGAAGAGTGCAAGTATGTGCGTTAGGGGAAATATAGGAACAATAACTATTCTTGGAGGGAAGACCGCAAATTTTCTTAGAAGGACCCTAACAACTTCCAACATGATCCATCCCAGGTGTAGTAGCAACATCCTAAGCAACATCAGTATGGCCAAGCATAATATCAACTAGAGCAACAGAAAATTGACAAGATTGAAGAAATGCTTGGTAAGCTATTGAGTCAGAATGAGTTGTAAATTGCACAAACTCAAAGGTATTTTCAAAATAAAGGGGCACATATTTGCAGCATAGAGACATAGATCTCTCAGATAACAACAGATGTTAGTGCATTGAAGAAACCAACGCAACAAGGATTTCTGGTGAATACCAATGCACCTTTAGGGAACCAACATGTGAAGGTTGTGCTACTACGAAGTGGCAAGAAACTACTTAATGACACATCACATGAGCCAATTACTGAAGAAGCTACAACTCAAACTATACCAGTGAATGTAGAAGAACCAGACATGGCAGCACATGAAAAGATGATAGAGGAGCAAGTTGATGAGGTTGGGGTTAATAAAACTCATGCCTACATTCCACCTCACCAGTGGGAACCCGTAGTTCTGGTGCCTTTTTCTAATAGTTTAAAAGCAACCAAGATGGACTGATAGTTCAAGAAATTTGTAGACAATTTTTATAAGTGATATGTGAACATTCTTCTAATCGACGCCATTGAGTAGATACCATCTTATGGGAAGTTTTTGAAGGACATAATTACAAAGAAGAGGAAGATACTAGAATTGTTGTAGTTCTAAAAGTGCAGGTTAGTGCCTTCATCTTGGGGACACTACCTCCTAAAAGACAGGATCTAGGTTGCTTTAATATCACATGCTTCATAGGGAAGACAAAATTTAGAGAAGCTCTATGTGATTCAGGGGCAAGTACAAATCTAATGCCCCTATCTACCTTCAAGAAGCTCAGATTCAAAGAATCCTGGAAGAGCAGCATGACAATCCAGTTAGCAGACAGTTCTGTCACTAAGCCATATGGTATATGCGAGGATGTTCTGGTGAAAGTGGATAGGTTTGTCTTTCCTATAGATTTTGTTGTGATGGAAATGCAAGATGACCATGACAAAGATCTTCTACTTGGAAGATCGTTTCAAGCTACAACAAATATGATACTTGAGATGGGAAGAGGACGTCTGACTATGGGAATCTAAGACCATAGATTCGAGATCAAGATGGTAGAGAACTCTAAAACCATGAGAGATAAGGAGCAATGTAACATGCTTCAACACATAGATGGTAAATTTTCTCTTTTCCTAGGAAAGACATTCCTGGATATGGCCCATGTTATGACTATAATAGAAAGAGGTACTTTGGTAGTGGATATACTAGAAAATACAAAGGTGATCTCACTGACTCAAGTAATGCGCTACCCAGACGATTAGGGAGATGACTATGACCTGACTACTAAAGAAGAAGTCATAGCTGATTTTGTGATATAATCATCACCCAAGGTACCTTTAGAAGCATGTTTGACAAATAGAGTGGAGGATAACATATGCAACCACCACCTTGAGGAGTATGTGTTGATGCTAAAGGCAGTTCTTGCTACTATGCAAGGCGCTTTGAGGACCTTGGACCACCGCCACCACCATTGGTCCCATCTCTATTGAGCCCACTGGACTTAGAGTTGAAGCCATTACTGCCGCACCTAAAGAATGTCATCTTAGCTGTTGAAGAAAAGCTTCTAGTTATCATATCATCTTCTTAGACTGGTGAGGAGGAAGACAAGTTACTCACCGTGCTGAAAAACCACCGAGCTGCATTCGGATGGTCCATACCCGACATTAAAGGGATCACCCAAACTTTGTGTTAACACAAGATCTGACTTGAAGAAGGTGGCAAGGCAATCATCCAACCTTAGAGGCGTCTCAATCTGATCATTACTGAGGTGGTAAAGAAGGAAGTTGTCAAGCTACTTTCGGCATGTATAATCTATGCAATCTCTGACTCAATGTGGGTTAGTCCCACTCAGGTAGTTCCTAAGAAAGGGGGGATCACAGTCACTACTAATGCTCCTAATGAATTGATTTCCATTAGGTTACTGATGAGATGGAGAGTGTGTATAGATTATCGTCGATTGAATGTAGCCACACTTAAAGATCATTTCCCTTTAACCTTTATTGATCAAATCTTGGAACGATTAGCTGGTCATTCACATTTTTGCTTTCTTGACGAGTATTCCAGTTATAATCAGATTTCCATTGAGCCTAAGGATCAGGAGAAATCAATTTTCACCTACACTTATGGAACATTCACATACCGGTGGATGCCTTTTGGTCTTTGTAATGCCCCTACTATGTTTCAACGTTGTATGCTCGTCATTTTTTCTGACATGGTAGAGCGATGCTTAGAGGTTTTATGGATGATTTTTCCATGTATGGTGAATCTTTCAATGATTGTCTATATAACCTTGATGGGGTGCTACAAAGATGTGAGAACACTCACCTAGTTCTAAACTAGGAGAAGTGTCACATGATGGTAAGTGAAGGGATTATCCTTGGACACAAGGTGTTCAATAAGGGCATGGAAGTGGATCCAGTGAAGATTGAAGTCATCTCCACACTACCTCCACCCACATCAGTGAAAGGAGTGAGGTGCTTTTTAGGATACACTATATTTTACCATCGTTTTATCAAGGATTTATCGTAAATCACCAAACCTTTATCTGAGCTTTTAGAAAAAGATGTCGAGTTTTCCTATGATGAGCAATGTGTAAAGGCTTTTGAAATTCTTAAAGAAAAATTGATATTTGCACCTGTTGTGCATGCTCCTGACTGGAACCTACCCTTTGAGCTGATGTGTGATGCATTAGATTATGCAGTAGGAGCTGTGTTGGGTCAATGTAGGGGCAAGACTCCAACTTTCATATATTATGCGTCAATGACCTTAAATGATGCGTAGTTAAATTACATCACTACCGAGAAAGAGTTGTTGGCGGTAGTGTTTGCTTTTGAGAAATTCCATAAATACCTAGTTGGGGCTAAGTTGATAGTTTGGACCGACCATGTTGCGATTAAAAACTTGTTACAAAAGAAAGATTCCAAACCTAGATTGATTAGGTGTATTCTTTTGCTTCAGGAGTTTGACATTGAGATAAGAGACAAGGCAGGGGTTTAGAATGTGGTATCCGATCATTTATCTAGGTTGGAAAGGGTGGATGAAAAAGACATAGCTATCCCCATTATTGAGGAATTCCCATATGAAAAATTATTTGCAATTAAAACTAAAGATCCTAGGTTTGTAGATGTTGTTAATTACCTAGATTTCAAGGAATTTCTTGTAGATTGGGGCTATCAAGAGAAAAAATGATTTTTCCACTCATTGAAGTTTCACATTTGGGATGACCCAATTTTTCTTAAGTAATGTAAGGATGGGCTATTAAGAAGATGTGTACCTGAATGTGAGATAGAGAGCATCTTGTCACATTGTCATTCTCTACCCATAGGTGGACACTGTGCAAGCTCTAGGACTACTGCTAAAGTCTTAGAGAGTGGGTTTTATTGTCCTACCTTGTTTAAGGATGCTTACAACATTGTTTGTCTTTGTGACGCATGTCAACATGCAGGTAATATCTCTAAGTGATATGAGATGCCCTTGAATGTGTTTCAGGAAGTTGAGGTTTTTGATCTTTGGGGAATAGATTTCATGGGACCATTTGTGTCATCTCACTTGAATTTATATATATTAATTGTAGTTTATTATGTGTCTAAGTGGGTGGAAAAAATTCTGACTCGTACCAATGATGCACATGCAGTGTACTACTTCATGAAAGAATACATTTTCTATAGGTTTGATGTCCCCCACCTAATTATTAGTGATGGTGGTTCCCATTTCACTAATAGGAAGTTTGGTGCTCTTTTGAGAAAATATGGGGTAAAGCACCGAGTGGGCACTCCTTACCACCCACGGACTCAAGGATAGGTTGAGGTGTCCAATATAGAGGTGAAGAAAATCCTAGAAAGGACAGTCTCAACCAATAGGACAAACTGGATCCAAGTGTTAAATGGTGCTCTTTGGGCCTACAGAACAGCCTATAAAACCCCAATAGGAAGAACACCTTTTAGTCTACTCTATGGCCGTGCTTGCCATCTACCCATAGAGCTTGAGCACAGGGCCAAAAGATCCATGAAAAAGCTAAATTTTAATATAGATGGAGTAGGTAGAAAGAGGATTTTGGAACTTAATGAAGTAGATGAGCATAGGTTGGATGCTTATGAAATCTCTAGGATATATAAGGAAAGGACTAAGAAAATTCATGAAGACACATTCCAGATAGGGTGTTTCTTCTGGGTCATAAAGTCCTCCTTTTTAATTCTAGGCTTAGGTTACATCCAGTTAAGCTAAAGTCTAAGTGGAGTGGACCGTTTGTGATTGAAAAAGTTTTTCCCCATGGTGATGTAAAGATTGTAGATGGGAACATATTGTTCCTTGTAAATGAGCAATGATTAAAGCACTATTTTGGAGGTGAGATAGATACAATGATAGAGGAGGTGCAACTTTGCACCATTCCATAGATTCTTTCTCTAGTGATCGTCTAGTCTAGAATGTTAAACAATGACACTTGTTGGGAGGCAACCCAATCTTTATTTTCTTTGTTTTATGCTCAATTTTCATTTCTAGTTGGCACTTTAATTGAATTTATGTAAAAATGATACCTTGACTCATTTTGGGAGTGTGTAGGGTTTTAAAAGTCAGTACCACTGAGTTTTACAGTTGGTGGCATCGAAATGAGATTAGCAATCAACCCGCATCAACATCACAGACTTAGTACAACCGACTTATACGGTCGGTACCACTGAGTCTTTGAAGATTGTTCGAGGTATCAATGATAAGGACTCGATACCACCGATCATTTTAGTCAGTGGTACTGACTTTTAGGCGCACCCAGGTTCGGTATACCGAGTCTAAAAATTCAAAAGTAGCAACAAATTCCATAAATTGGTACTACTGGCTCTAGAAGTCAGTCATACCGACGAGCCACGTCAGCAATCTAGGCGATCGAGATGCACCAACTATGATGCACTTCGTCCAGTGGTCAGTGGCACCGATCCGTGGCATAAGTCGGTACCACTGACATGTCATATGTACTACTGACCCAAGGCTATCCACACCCGCTACATCAGGAAATCATCGGCCCTCGATGCAACCGACCATGGATTGTGCTAACAAACTCGGTACCACCGACTCAGGAAGTCAGTGGTACCGACTCTGTCATGGTCATCTATAAAAGGAGGGGTGGTGGAGCCATTTTATTCACATCCTAAACATCCACTCCTCTTACATTTCAAAACAATGCTACACCAGGCACCAACGATCTTCCCCAAACTTCCATTCTCTCAATCTCCTCTTCACATTTACGACATGGCTCCTAGGAGAGGAGTTGTTCCCCCGACCAACACGCATTATGCACCCATCCTCAAAGATAAGGAAACTCTATGAGGAGTTGCAGACAGGGATAGTCATCCCGATGAGATATGGTGATCACATGTTGATCAAGATGGCGGGCTTCATAGAGAACATGTGTTGGGTATGACAACAACAAGAAATGGACGGAGACAATCCCTTTTTTAGTGACTAGCAGACCTACCAAGATTTGGTCTTGGAGGTCTTGGCATTGCTTGACGTTCTCGTCACCCCCGAGAAGAAGATAGGAGGCGAATGGCGGGAGGGCAAGGTCAAATTTTTCCTATTCAACAATGACTACTCCCTCACACTGAGAGCATTCAATCATATCTTCAATTGGGCTCATGTCACAGAACGCTCATCACCATCTGACTTCGAATTTGACCTGTCCTGGTAACAGCTGACTGAGGTGCCTGTGGGATTCCGTATCAACTGGCACATTAGTTCTGTGACTGATATTGAACATCCTTATGCTTGTATGCTGCACTCTCTATGTGTCAACACCATCTTCACCAGGTTCGGGCAAGCACAAGGGAAGATCCAGAGGCAGGACCTCTACTTTCTCTACTAGCTTCTAGAGGGGGGACGATTAATTTTGGAGCTTTTCTGTTGCTCCATATGCTTTTTGTGAGGCACAATGTGACAAGGAAGGCATCGATCCTATTTTAGGGTCTCATCACCCCTATATCTCTTCACCTGCACTTTGATTTATCCACTCTCGAGCCATTAGAGGATAATACAAAGCTAGATCTCCTTCACTTATACAAGGCACATATTCTCTAGTATCACCACAATGTCCTTTATGCGCATTGCAACCGCCGAGGATTTTTTCAGGAGCGGAGGCTACCCGACCCTATCTTTAACCTGCATGGGGTGGAACATCTCAGGTGGCTGCTAAATGAGGGAGAAGCTGAACATCCATCTAGAGCAGCAACTCAGGGCATTGATGTGGAGCACAGTGGTGACAACAACGTCATTGAGGAGGTTGGGCCCAACATCCCAATGACCAGGAGAATGATCCCACACAAAAGGGCCCTTGCATATGCTACCTCAACTTCCTCAGCCCCACGACCTTCCTAGGAGGAGAAGGACCCATACAACATGGCAGGCATGTATACAATGCTATAGGAGATCCAGACAAGACAACAACAAAACTAGGAAATGCTGGCAGGTGTGCATGATATACAAGGGAGGTTGTACCAGAACCAGTAGGCAATCTACAAAAATGAATGCCTTCTCTTGGCCAACCAAGAGAATGTTCACATGCGTCTATAGTAGTTGGAGAAGTACCAACAACCTTTCTTCGACAACAACTAGAATTGTGGATAATTCGGGGAGTACCCATAACTGCCACTATGCCACCTACAAACCTCTCATTTCAGGGGATGTTTCCTCCACATTACCTCAACATGCCACCCTCTGCCATTTTGAGCCATGGTACCACTATTCCACCTCTTGGGTGCGAGTAATGACTATGCAGGCATAGTCATATTCAAGCTTGGGGGGTGCTGGAACAATTTTCTATCTTTTTTTCATCTTTAGTTGTTTGTTTTATTTTTAGTTGTGCAAGTATGGATCCATGCCTATCTAGTGTACTTGGGGAGTCGTAAATGATGATTTCATTTTTGAATAGAGTGTACTTTTTGAGTTGTTGCATGAGGATGGTCATATCCTTAAAAGCTTAAATTGCAAAATCTTTTTGTAACACCACTTGAGGAAGTGTTTGGATTAGTCAACATTGGGATTTAGGACATACATGAAAGTCTAAATCAACTTGGGAATGTGGTTGATGAAGATGTTGAGCCTAAACTGACCAAACCATAATGAGATCTTAAATGAAAATACAAGAAAGAAACCTTTGGATCACCCTGAACATAGTTCAATTAAGAGGGACACATGATAATATAACGAAAGGCATTGTCTCTTAGTTGTGTGATTCCATTTCCTTTCCATTCATTTTTGACTCACCACCTTAAAAGAAAAAAAAACTCATGAATACTCCAATCTATTTTCTTTTATTGCATTACTTGGAATGATTGGAACATATCAGTTAGTTTGCTTGCATTTGAGAAAGAAAAAAAACATTGCATTTGTATGCATCAACTTTAGTACATACCATCTTAGCTTGCATAACATAGTTCATGTAGTTGCTTACTTTTCAACAGTGCATGAATATTTTTCTGGAACATGTGGATTTTAATGTTGAATACAAAGCTAAAAGTGCAGGGATACACCTACAAAGAGAAAAAAAGAGAAAAATTATAAAGGCAAGAACCATGAAATTTAGCCTTTAGAAAAAGAAATGTTAAAAATAAGAGAGAAAACAAGGATAAGAGTGTATTCCACATTTTCATTTTAGTGATGACTCATTCCACATGTGCATTCTTCTAAGTTGGAAAATAGAATCAACTTGTTCATACATGCATCATCCCATGAAAGAAAAGAAAGAAATAAGTTTTTTTAGGCATTAGGATTCACTCATGGCATTCTTTTCATCCATTTAGGTTCTTTTTTTCTATGCATAAATAGGTTGGATGTATTGATGAAATTTTCATTTGCCACCCATATTAAACCATTAATTGCTCTTATTGGTAGACCACTCTAATGATTTATATCGTCATTCACTCTTATAAGGAGATCTACTTCCAATAGTTGGTAGTTAGGAAAGAGAAATTTAGTGTAGGGAATCACACAATGCACCAAGAAAATGTCCGAGTGATTATGATGTGAACTGCTTTCTTGATAGTGTCATTGGCTGAAGGTGGACATCTTTTATGGAAGTTTTTGGTCACTTTAGACAGTTATCAGTTCAGTGGTCAGTGAAGGCCGATTTAGAGCTGGAACGATGGATTTGATTGAGAAAGGTATGCATGTGTTATGTCCTTCTACTGACTCTTATCAAACAGATCCAAGAGAGTGTTGCTCGAGGATGAGCAACATTTAAGCTTATGGGAGTTTGATGCATGTATTTTTAGTTGTTATTTTAGGCACATTTTTCTTTGATTTCATGTGTAGATTGGTCAATTAGTTGATTTATTATGCATGAAATGATTTAGATGGCATGTTTCTATTAGATGCATCAAATTATATGATTTTCACTATTTTAGATAATATTTTTTGCATCCCTATTTCTTATTACGATTTTGTGCATTTTTAGGTATAAATGAGAGCCATAGAGTCGGTGGTACCAACTCAATGTCAGAGACTTATTGCAAAAATCACCCATAGTCAGTGATACCGAAAATTGGAGTTAGTGGCACCGAGTCAGCATTAGTGAGCCCAGTAATGAATCCAGAAAACTTGGTGCTACTGAGTTTCCAACTCTATGCTACCGAGTTGACATCAGAGAGGAAGCTTGAAGACCACAAAACTCAGTTCTATCGAATAAAGTCAGTAGTATCGATGAGAACAGGATTGCACGAACAAACCTAAGTGACTCGCTACCACTGACTCACCTAGTGGTACTACCAAGACTGCCCGATCAGGACACCTGTAGATCTATCTCTAATCCAATGGTTGATATTAATTGGTACCCTAAGTGTCTCCTAGGACTTAGGGGGACTACGACTAAAAGAAAGGGGAGCCATTTTTTCATCGTACGACGACCGAAAAGAGAGAAAAGAAGAATAGAGGACCGAAGGATTTGACTGAGGAGATCTGGGCACCTCTGGAGGATGGTTCTGTAGCCGGAAGATAGTAGAGAGATCGCACAACTGAGGAGATCTTCTAGATGGACAAAGATCCACGTGTTTCTTTTAGTTATAGTAAAGCGATCACACGACAGAGGGGATCTTCCAGATGGATATAGATCTAGGTGTTTCTTTTAGTTTCCTCATGCTTTCCACATTTTTCTTCCTTTCTCCCATGTATTCGTTGATGTAAACAATGTAAGGCTAAAAACTTTTATTCCTTAGGATCCAGGAGTAGCCTGAATATACACTATAATTGATTTATATACATTAATAACATTTTTTATCTCTCTTACTAGATATAAATCATTGAATGCTTCATGTTCTAATTATGCTTGATCACCATGAGTGGATTAATAGACGCTTAGTCATCTCGGGGGAGAGGTTAAGGGTCAGGAATGTAGATTTACCCATCTATTGATACCTTTGGGAAAAGTGGAGTGTAAGCGGGAGGAGAAACCCAAAGAGTGATTGTAAAGTATAACTAATTACACTACAAAAAATATGGTCTTTAACTACAAAAAAATAGCAAAACCCCCAAAATTTGTAGTTAAAAGCTTTAGCTACATTTATCCTTACATTTAGAATATGAAGCTAATACACGTGTAGCTAATTGTTCAGGCTACATTTTTCAAAATTGTAGTAAGTTATTCCTCTGGCTACAAATGCATATGTAACCCTAATTGCAGGTAAAACAATGGACTTACACATAAAAATGTATTTGTCATTGTAGCTAAATATATGGCTACAATTCTATTTGTAGCTATGATATGTAGGGGGAACCGACATTGGTTACAATTTGGATATGTAGTTCATGTGTAGAGAAAGTTAGAACTTACTACACTTGCAATTATAGCTAGTGTGTAGTGAGAGACATCATGTACTGCACATACATATGTAGTGAGAGACATAATGTATCCATTCAGTAGCCTGCTAGTATAGATGAGTTTTTCAAGAAGAAAAAATGAAGATTCATCAAGATCAAGTTGTGCTTATAATGTCAACAATCATACTTTGATTTATATTTGAACAATGATTACACATGGGGAGGACATTAACCAGGCATCTGTTTTACAATATGTATGGAAAAAAGATACATGTATATAATATCTTCTTCTGACTGCCTCTATCCACTATAGACTCTATATGCCACATGATCATGTGCATCTTCTTCTATCTTCATTTTTCTTTTTTATTAATTCCACCACTTGTATCATCAATGGATATGATAATGTTGACAAACTCATAAGAAGAGAAAGACTGCTAAGGTATTTCTCTTCTTGATTGAAAATAGAGAACTTCTCCGTGCTCTGCCTATCGTTAGTCATAGGAAATTCACTCAATGTATGTTTGTGGTAGATTCCCATGTCCAACTCATGAATTTTTTTATATGGTAACAAAGAATGCATCTCATATTTAGTTTGACAGTAAGTGTGGCAAGCGCATGTGGGAGAACATAATTGATAAGAAACTTCTTATGGATGCACCAACTGCTAACTTCATTGTCATTCCAGAATGTTGACCAAGGCAGGTGACATTTAATTGTCAACTTGTGCTACTTGTTTGGCTTCGTGGGTTTTCAAGGACAAGCCATTGTTAATTGTGAGAATGTTACGCCATGTCTCACAGAAGCAAGTGGCAAGATCAGGTGGAAATATGTGAATAGCTCATTATAGGGAAATGATGCAATAAACAATTCAAATCAATTGCACTTCAACCATCTAGAAAAAATAATGGATGAAAGAGTTATATTTTGGGATGACTAACCATGAAATATCGTTGATCAATATGCATCTATTGAAGAAGCAACATATTGTTGTGTTTGACTTCATTACCTCTACAATTTGTAGTCCCCATGCTTCTTTGAGAGCTATAGAGCATGCCTCTGGAGTGCCAACCATCTCAAGAAACAAGAACCCTTCATCTACACTCTCTAGTAGTCTAGTAGAGACTGTATTATAATTTTATTTGCTTAGATTTAGAAGGCCAAGAGATGATGTACATGTATGGAAAATATGGTTTAATATTCTATCCAACTACAATTTGTACCTTAATGAAATTCT
Source organism: Alisma plantago-aquatica (assembly GCA_963693085.1). Classification (NCBI taxonomy): domain Eukaryota; kingdom Viridiplantae; phylum Streptophyta; class Magnoliopsida; order Alismatales; family Alismataceae; genus Alisma; species Alisma plantago-aquatica. The sequence continues at coordinate 723,544,926 of OY856414.1, forward strand.
ATTAGAAAGAAATATAATGGAAACAAACTGTCCAACTCAGGTTGCAATGGTGACACTTACAATGTGAATTAGATAGTTTAGGCATTGGATTTAGTCTTTTATGAAAAATTATCCTGAAGGCTTTCCCAATGACTTACCTTGAGATTCTCTAAGAGACCACACCAACACCAAAGCATGGGAAACAATGATGAAAATTATTTTATGGTTCACCTTTTTCGTTGTCACTTAGCAGCATACCAGCTTTGTGCACACTTGACATCAACAAAAAGTTTGTCATGGTCATAAAAAGGTTTAGACATGCATTTAACAACAACAACCTTCATTTCTACATCTGATTCAGAGGGTCTTTTCAGTATTACTTTGTTGTTCACCTACACAAATCAAAATGTCATGGCCATTTAAGTTGTCCACAAATATAGAACCATATCTCAATTTTCAATTCAGTTACCAAAATTCTAAGAATGTAGATTACCTTAACACCTAAGAAATTTCAACTTATGATTAAACATATAGTAATTGATTATACTTGAACATTATTGGTGGAGGATGGACAGATGGTGGAGTTGTTGAACATAGATGATATAACCATAATCCTTAACATCCCCCTGTGTTCTAATGCTTATGATGAGCTGTATTACCTTGCTGCTGACCAGGGAGGCCCCAGAAAAAAATGGGATCTTCAATGTAAAGTCAGCTTATTACCTTGCTACTGACCAAGGAGGCCCCATCTGGTTTTCACAAATTCAAAGTACACCTACAGTATGGATGAGGCTTTGTTGCCTTCAAGCTCCATTGAAGACTAGGCATTTCATGTAACGTCTTTGCACAAATAAAATTCCCACAAAGGTGAGGCTTCTAGAGAAACACATACTAGAGCCTTCCTGCCTTCTCTGTGCAAAAAATCATGAAACTCTATTCCATGCCATCTTTGAGTGCCCATGTTGACAGATGAACTGTAAAAAAATATGAAATCTGAGATCCTTTGTCCAAGTATAACAATTTCTAAGTGCATATGCGAAGACATTAAATACGCTTGAATAAGACATATGCTATCCAGTCAACGGTTCTCTGCGTAAACATAATAAAAAAAGTAAGATACTCAGAGATATAGATCTAGCATAAGGAAAAACATTTGGCTTCTTTGCATAGAACTATGTCCCACATGCTTGTTTGGGATATACCAGAATAGAGGTATCTAGGTAGCTTGAGAGTCGAGAGTGGGAAGCATACACAATAGAGACTGGTGAATCTTCCCCTATCTTTACTCAATACACAAACCCAAGTCACCTCCAACCTTTGTCAATACCAAATTGTATACTACATAGAAATCATGAAACTATTTTCTCCCATGTGATGATTATATTACTCTTTTTATCTAAGTGTATGAGAGATGCAGTACATTGAAAATTTTGAACGTAGTGGTAGCCATGTGATATAGAAATTATAAATAAAAATAATATAATCCATGGTGGAAATGAGAAACAATGGGCAATGGTGGAATCCTATTGGCATATCTGTAAGATGAGAAATGACATTTCTCATTCAGTAAATAAGGCACTATTGGGATCCATTTGTTCATAAATGACAAACCAAATCAATTTCAGAGATGAATATCCCTCAAAATAGAACTACTATGGGAGTTAGCAAGAATAGTACATCAATCCCTATTGATGGCACGACTTATACATTTTTTTATGGCCTACTTTAAGTGCTAATAAGTCAAACCCCCTATTTTCTCAAATATGTCATCCTAACAACGCCTAGATGCTATAAATCTAGCAAAAGAGAGAAAGAAGTGTGTGATTTTTTTTGGATAATGCATGTAGTTAGTATAAACTATTGACCTCAAGCAAAACATTAGTTGTATGAGAATCAAGTGGATCTTGGGGATTTGGTTATTGACGTCAATGAGAAACCATAATTCCTTCTATCCATGAAGAAAATTCAGATTTCTAATTCATTTGTGCCAACTATGTCAAAACTCCAGGTCTTGTAAAGTTACACAAAGCCTCTTAATTTTAAAATATAAATAAAGGAACATGAACCTAGCTATAATAATTATATAAGACCAAAATCCATCTACTAGAAAACAGTTGGTGAAGAACAACTATATTTCTACTTAGAGAAAATATCTCTTGCCTCTATAATTTGAAACAAGCAAACTGAACCACCTTGTGATAATAGAAACAAAACTAGAACTTGCCACAAATGATGATCCTAAATTTAAAAGCATCGTATACCTATGAAAACTAAACCATATTTATATCAAGTCACCATGTGACATCATGATTAAAAACTGAATTCAACAAATCCAAAACAAATAAACCACCCCTCAGCTAGGGAAGTTGTGACAACAGTAGTCCAACAGCAAAAAAAACACATTAGCTTAGTCAAAAACACGTGCACAACAACTCATCTTAAGATGTTGAATCACAAGTATACATCTAAAAATAAACTCAAGTGTAAAGAAAAGAACCTTCTTGTAACAAACTCAATTAACAGGTAGTCATCTTGATAAAATTATATGTCTCATAAAATAAGAAATCAAAACACTACTACTTCTAGAAAACAATTCTAGGAATGAGAAACATGTACTTAGAGAGAGAGAGTGATGGAATGTTTTTCTATTTAGGAACTTCCTTTATAGTGGAGTTCCATATGGCCTTAACAATGATCAAGAATGGATCTCCTATTTATACATAAACTAGTAGGGATTGTATATGGTGGAGACAGTAGGATGACCTGCTCTTGAGCACATCATAGGGGTAATAATGAGAATAATTCAAAGGACTGAAGACCACATGTTCAGTCTACATGGTATTCTCTAGTTGGAGGAGCTCATTCCTATATGAGCATGGAATGGTGGTTCTTCTTGTAAGCACATTTTTCATGAATTAATGAAGAAGAGGCATTGGTATTGCACACCATTTGGTTGCATTTTGTTGTCTTCCCTTACAGAAAATCCCTAATTTTTAGGGCATTCTTAAATATTTTATAATACTCTTCTACTTTAGCTCAACATTAAATTGGTTTTTTGGCACTACAATTGCATTGTAGAAGGGCCTTTTTGTCCATCTAGAGGTTTTTATGAGCATCACACTTGACTATATTCAGGTATTGCGGGTCAAAACATGAATAATCTGCAGCTAATCTTCAGACTGTGATATTGTCCAAGTTGATACCACAACTACAATATTTAGGTATTGTGGTTCAAAACATGAAGCTACATCCAATCTTTAGACTGAGAAATTGTTCAAGTTGGGACCACAACTTCATTAACATGTGAACTGTGACATGTAACCATAGGTTATCACATGAGCAGTGAACAATGCCATTGATGTGTGCAAATTCTCTCTGCATACATGAACATGATGACTTTGTGCATACATGATCTGTGCAAACAATTTCTCAATTTAACTCCATGGCTTCAACATGATATAAACCTAGTACCATGAAACCTCTTTTCATGAGTTGACATGAATCAAGAAAAGTTTGTTTTAGACCCATATTAAAACAAGAGGATGAATAGCAACAACTTACAGGAATCTAAAAAAATTAGCTTCATACAACTAATTTTCTTGAGATAAAAAACTCCCAACTACATCAGAACTTAAGAGAGGAGCTTCCCAACTAAGTAAAAAAGGCAAGAAAGTCATTAACGCACAACCTTATTCCAGCAAAAAAACTACATCAATGACAAGATGAGTATGACTTGGCTCAAGAAGTAAGAAAGCTGCACTATTAACTACAACAACCAACAAAGTATCAAGCAAGATATAAAGGAAATTTTGTATACAACTAACAAAAGTGAAGACATTTTTTGCAACCTAAGTTGATTTTATCATATAAGAAAGTTCTGGATTATCCTTACAAATAGATTATGTTGATTTTCCTTTCACTTTAGACAGATGTTTCAAAGGACGATGATTTTCAATGTATGATTTCTTATTGGTTCCAATAGGACATGAAGCCTCAAAGGATTCTCTTTTCATGGATAATGGAACTATTAACTATCCCAAGCTCATAATTGCATGACCTATACATGATAGAAATTGTAGAACATGGTTCAAAATCTCTTCTAGCATCACCTAGTCAAAAAGGAAGACAAGAAGCAGGGTTGTGCAAATATACACTAATATTACTAAGGTTAGTCACCACATCTTTTGGTGTCTACATAGGGAAAACCAAAACCCATTATTTCCCTCCCCAATTGTCATTCCTAATAGAACCCAGGTCATTTTATGAAGATGTGGGACTGGATTATCTCTATGATGCCAAGATTGAGTTCAAAAAAACTTTGTGAAAAATAAATCTATACATGAATCATTCTATGAAAGAAAAATAAGTTAACCCATATACAGAGTGTCAATAAACTTGAATAATATGTAGGAACATCTATATATATATATATATAAATTAAGAATAGAGAACTTTGCATCAAACTGCTCCCTCACTTCCTCTCACCTTATTATTTGGGTCTTCAATAGATTAAGGAATATTTTCATTCCTAGAAGCACCACTGATGGATTTAGCTTGCTTGTGCTAGTTCTACAGCTAAATATACCTATGTTGAAACATAAACACGTTCCCCCATAGCATGAGCCAAAATATGGGTAAAAAGTCCATATAAGCAAAGAAACTTCGAGATTGAAGTCATTCTATCTAGTTGAGGAGGTCATTCTAAGTCCTAGGCTCCAAGCTATGATTAGGGAAAGAGACCACATGGAAAGATGAAACTTGGAAGGGAAAAAATTAGAAATAGTTTGATTCCTATAGGATGTCAATTAAAAATATTAGTGTTAGAACACAATTGACATCGACTAATAAACATTAGCATATATCACAGGGAAATCACTCATATCATAGGGGCCATAAGCATGCCACCATGAACTGGATCATGCATGCTTCTACTTGGTGAAAAGCAGTACATACATCCTCTTGTATGACTAAAGCTTATATCCAAATATCTTTTTCAAGATAAAACAACAATGTCAACTTAATATGTTGTATGACTAAAGATTATAGCCAAATATCTTTGTCATTTATGATTAGTTAAGATGACAAGATGAAAATAGTCAAATATTATGCATACCTAGCAGGAAGCACAAAATGTATAAGTGTGTCAATCATAATTAAGCTCATCATCATAACATGATTGTTTGTTGTTAATTTCTTCAATAAAAGCTCCATCCTTAACCGAGGAATTGAGAATGGGGATGTCAACCCTCACTAGTTTCTTTTGAGACCAGCAACTGAAATGACTCCTTTACAGATGGAATATCAAGTGAAAGATCCTTTAGACCGCCATAAAGCCAATCATCAGTAGTTTCAGAATAAGTTGTTCATATGATTGCATCTCCAATGCAAGAACAAGGCGTCTCTTAACAACTTGAAAGTAATGTAGCAATGACTGCCACTGCAGATATAAAGTTAGTAGAGACTATATAATCATTAGCAACACAAACTTCCACGACCTTATTGCATACCTCTATCATCATTGCATGATAAAAAGATAGAGCTAGCTCATGGATGATATATGCTCTATGATTTAGGGATGTATTTCCGTCAGTCTTGGCAACAATAAGGGGTTAATTTGATTCTAACCTGTCCAAAATAATTTTGCAAGTGGAAGCTGGGGTGATGGGAGCAGCCCTCATCAGTAGATTTGAAGATTAATTCCTGGTCCATGTTAGATAATGTCACAAAACTAGCAAAGTTAATGGCACGAATATGTGCTACCTGCAAAGAAGAGAAAATTAGATGATACATAAAAATTAGTACACGACACTTCATCTTTACATCTCTGGGACATGATCAACATATGTGTTCCTATATCATAAATTATTAAGCTGTATCTCGTATTATTATAGCAGTTATGGTGCTCATTAAATATTATTTAAAGCTGAATAACACAAGATGATCACGACGACATATGAAAATAGATTTAGCAAAAAGATAAATAGGGAAAAGGAAATTACATAAAAGACATTGTTATGTACTAGTAGATTTGAGTTTTCCAATTAACTAGTTCTCCTGTCCGTTTTTGCTGCGCTGCTACAAGTTAAAAATCAAACAAATTCAAAGCACAATGCGTGCATGCAGAAAAAGCTAGTTGAGGTGAAATAGAAACATGGATGTCTGTATGCCCAATCTTATTACATAGAGTTAGAAGATTTAGGAAGAGGTTAACAACATTTTACCCAGTTCTGAAATCCCCATGCATGCAGATTACCTTGCATAATCAATTAATACCTTTCACATCACCAATTTCAAGTAAGAAACGACATGGTACATTAACAATTATACGACAACTTTAAATTTAATACTACAATATAAAATTAATACCAATGAAGCTTGGCGGCCAAAAAATATGTAATATGTATGAATTTAGAAGTTCCTACACCAGTCATATTATAACCATTTTTTAAGGATCATTTTTGAGAAAAAACATTGGTAGATAACACCATCATTTTTATAGACTTTAATTCACAAATATTTCTGTAATTTAGCAGTAACTAATACATAAAATATTTGAGAATTTGAAATACTAGATGCTCCATAACATATTTCTATGGTCAATTTGGAATAAGTACAACAAAAATATCACAAATTAGTGTTGAATCTATACGAATTGTAGGGTAGGGGCACACACTTATCCAGGAAGTTGGTCATTTAGGTGATTAGAGGAGCCTGTTGATGTTGGTTAAATAAATTATATCCAGTAACCTTATTTGAATACCTGAAATTGGGAGAACATGCATACTACAAGAAGAATTCCCAAGAGGACCTCACGATGATGTTCAAGTAACATACTCCTTTATAGAAAAGGGGTCAAATGTGGAACTGGTTGTGGGGACCAGAGTAAGGCCATAGAAACATGCAAGGCCACAGAGCCACCCATGACAATATACATGGTTTCAAGTAGCCATACTACTACTTATGTTGAGAGGGTGAGGAGAGGTATGAAAATATGATATTTCCTGATGCGATGATTTTGAGTCGCATTTAGAGACCTATTTCATATGTGTTTTGTGCCTTAATTACTCATTTTCATGGATATTATTGCATAATTCACTTTATTTGGTCTTTGCCATCATTTTATACCAAATCCCCTTTGTTTTACTATTTTGAGCATTATTTATCATCTTATTATAAATTGTGTGGATTTACTTGGTCTTGTTGTGAAATTTCAGGAAGAACAAGTATCTGCTTGCGTCGATACCATCGACGGAAGTCGATACCATCGACCAAGCCACAGGTTGTCAGCCGAGAAGAGCAATATAGTGTCGATACCATCGACACCTAAGTCGATGGTATCGAGATCCCTTCAAGTTGCTGGCGAGGAAACTGTCGATACCATCGACCCAAGTCGATGCCATCGACACAAGGGGAGCTACAGCATCGCTAAACGACAACAACCGACGCTAAAGGATTCGATACCATCGACACACAAGTCGATGGTATCGAGATCACCACAGGCGCTCAGAATAAAAGAAAGGAAAGCTGCCGCTAATCCGCCGGGTCGATACCATCGACCCGCGTCGATGGTATCGACGCCGGCAGATATGCGTTGGATTTGTTTTGATCTCGATCGAACGGCTGTTGTTATTTGACGACCTAATTAGGGACTTATACCTAATGACGGCCGCCCAGACGAGAGGATCATCTAATTTTGGATTGCACGAGTGCCGAGGAGGAGAGAGAGGAGAACGGAGGCCGAGAAGCTCATCCCAGGTGATTCGGACGCTGCCGAAGACGATTTCCACCACCGACAGGCGGGGAAGCTCGTGTTTTACGCCAAGGATCCACCGGTTCTTCTCCGTTCAGGGGTTTTCCCATTTATTTCCCGTTTTTCTTATGAATTCCCCATTTTCTACCATGTACTCGTGTGAGATGAACATGAGAGGCTAAAACCCTCAATCTTTAGGACCGGGAGTAGCCCGGGAATGCATTGTATGACACTTTTATATCAATAATTCATATTTTTCTCTCAAATCCGTGGTATAGATTTGTTTTCTCCATTTCTATTGTTATGCTTTATCACCATAATAATAACTTAATGCCCTTAATCACTTCGACAGAAGGATTAACGGTTGAAAAGAGACGAATTCTACATTAATTAATAAAACCCTTGACAAAGGAGTTGTAAAATTAATGGTGGGAACTGAGAGACCGTTTATAATGCACTTAGTTTAGGGGAATGATTACTATGACGGTGGAATCAACCTAAATCTAAGTAGTGAATTACACCACGACAGTGGGTAATTCTATTTTTAGGCCACTACCCGGATAGAGAGAGAAGTGTGAAGAATGATATGAAACTTAATACAATGTTGACCCGCGGTGAAACCGCCATCCTAAAGATATCCCTTTGAATTGATTAAATTAACCTTTAATCGATTGTTTTCTTTGTTTGATTTTTATTTTCTTTTTAATTTGAACAACAAAACCCTACTTCGTTAATCGGTCTAGCTGATTGCGATTAGTTAGTAGAAGTCTCCAATAATTCACGTATCCCTGAGTTCGACTCGGGCCTCACAAGGCCTATATTACTCGACGCGTATACTTGCGTTTAAGCGCGTAGTAAAATACACGTCAAGTTTTTGGCACCGTTGCCGGGGATACGGCGAATTATTGGCACTTTGAGTGCTAAGAGCGGCCATTCTAGGCCACATGTTTTTTTTAAATTTATTTTTAGAACAATTTCAAAAATTCCTTTATTTCTCTATAATTGTGTTGACTCGTTCAAGGCATTGTACTGAACCACTATTTCCATATTTCAGGTACTTTGCATGGTGCACACACGTAGTCGGGACTACGTGAATCGCACACCTGAGGTTCCATCTACGGGACCAGAGGACGAGGACTACTACGAGGAGGAACACCAAAGTGATATAAATTCTGAATCTGAGGAAGAACAAGAAGAAGAAATGGCTGAAGCACAGACCATATGGGAGAAGATCAAGGCGTCTTCTTCCTCAGCATCAAAGGGGCCTATAAAGAAACAGGGGCTAAACATACCTACATACAAGATCGACCCGGCATTGATTAACTTGGTCAAATCCAACGCATTTCACGGATTGAAAAATGAAGATCCAGTGGCCCACATCAGCCAGTTCGTGGAGAACTGTGATATGGTGAAAATAGATCGATTTCCACAGGATGTGCTCTACCTCAAGTTATTCCCGAGTTCCTTGGCTGGGGTGGCAAGAGAGTGGCTTCATAACCTCGACGACGAGTTTGTTGAATCATGGGATCACATGGTGGAAGTTTTCTTCGAGAGGTTCTTCCCTCCTGAGAAGACCAATGATATGATCCAGAAGATCCACAATTTCACCCAACAGGCGGGTGAAACTTATTCTGAGACTTGGGAGCGATTCCAAGTCATGTTGAGGAGATGTCCACACCATGGACTGGACAAGGAAACCCAAGTGAAGATCTTCTACTTTGCTCTCTCCGAGCATGATAGAAGCAATTTGGACTCGGCCGGTTCAGGATTTTTTTTGAACAACACTGATACAAGATGCTGGGAGATATTAAAGAACATGGCTAGGAAACAGTCATGGGGCGACAGAGGTGCAGTGGAACAGGTAAAGGCTGCCGGCGAATCCAGAACAGTTAGGGAGCTGAACGACAAGCTAGATCTTCTAGCCAAGAAGCTACTAACTAAGGAAGATGCATCTGAGGATGAGGAAGCCCAAGTGAAGTTCATGCAACAACAGGGCTATAGAAACAATGACTATGCATGGAGAAAGGATAAAAATTTTTCATGGAAGGATCCGAATAATTTTCTGCAGGATCCGGATGCCAAACCACAACAAAGAACCGAGGAAAAGAACACTGAATTGCTAAGTCAAATGGTTCAGTAAAACCAAGAGATGATGGCCATGTTTGGTAAACAATTACAATCTCAAGGTGACATTCTAACCAAATTTGGGCAGACGCTGCAAAGCCATGGAGCACAGATGCGGGCATTAGAGACCACCGTGGCACAGATTTCAAATGAAGTGGCGGCCATCAAGCACGCCAATCAACAGAAACCAGCTGAGAATGCGAACGTGGCTCAAGCACATCATCAGGTTAAGTACATGTTGGTGGTAAGAAATGAGGAATCTCAGGTGCAAGAAGCTGTAGAAGAAAGAAAAATGACTTTCAATGTGAATGCAACACCGGCGATACCGTATCCACGCACTTACTATAGATTGCCGGGCGGAAACCATTTCTTCAGAAAATCAGAGAGAGTTGTGAGTATGGTATCTCCATCTAGGCAAGAGGAGCAGGTGCAGGTTGTTTGTGCACATGTGGAGACATCTGAGGCGAGAGAGGAACCACAACAAGCTGTTACTATTGATGATGTCTCGCCAAAGCCCACGTCCGAGGGAATAATTGAAGCAAGCTTAGGGGAGGTACCCCCAAAAAGCTCTTATGTGCCACCTCATAGGCGTGTTGAGGCAGCAGATGTTTCAAATGTGGTTAATCCTAAGTCAAAGAAAGAGCATCGTCACTTTAAAAAATTCCTGGAGATATTCCGAAAACTCCACATCAACGTTCCGTTAGTGGAGATGATCGAGAAAGTACCCGCCTATGGGAGGTTCATTAAAGAAATCATCAATAAGAAGAGGCGGATAAAAGACGATGAAATTTATTGGATGAATGAGACAGTGAGCTCTATGATTCATGGGAGTTCACCAAAGAAGAGAAAGGACCCAGGAGGTTTTTACATACCGTGTTCAGTAGGTGGTCAACATGTTTCTAAAGCGCAATGTGATTCCGGCGCTAGTATAAATCTCATGCCTTTGGCTACATTTCAAAAGCTGGGGTTAAAAGAGATAAAGAAGTTGGCTGCAACAATTGAATTGGCGGATGGGTCTACTGTGAGACCCTATGGAGTATGTGAAGATGTTCTAGTCAAAATGGACAGATTCATATTTCCGGTGGATTTTGTTATCATGGATATGCCACCACTCCAGAGCTGTGAAATTCTCCTAGGAAGACCGTTTCAAGCAACGGCAGATGTCGTGACTGCCTTAGGGAGAGGTACTTTGTCTTTGGGCATTGGAGGAGATCGTGTTGAATTCAAATTACCGCATGATCCTCTAAGTGCAGTCCCCAAGGTGAAAAGATGATGACTGTCATACATCTAGCCTAAGACGTTAAAGAAGGGCGCTTGTTGGGAGGCAACCCAACCATTGGTACATTAGGATAGTTTAATTGTAGTCATAGATTGCTTTTATTTCGTTTAAATTTTAGTTTAAAAATGATACCTTGATCCGTTTGTTCGATGTGCAGGCACAGGCAGGGTCGGTACCATCGACACACTGGTCGATGGTATCGACATAGGTTCAGGTTGACAGCTGCAAAAATTGCACTGAGTCGATACTATCGACACACCCGTCGATGGTATCGACATGGTCACAGGCAGGTTGCGCAATAAAGGTCGATGGTATCGACATGCCAGTCGATACCATCGAGATCTCTGGAGATTTTCAAAAGAAATTGACTCAGTAGAGTCGATACTATCGACACACAGGTCGATGGTATCGACATTTACAAATGAAAAAGGCGGCGGCCAGACTCGCGAGGCAGTTGCCCTAATCAGCGAGTCGATACCATCGACTTCCGTCGATGGTATCGACGGGCACACAGCAGTGTCGGTGTCAGTTATTCAAGACGGGGTTATTGGTTGAATGAAGTCACATCATCCAGAGCAAATCCGGATCCCACGACCCACCTCCACCACCATCAGACTAATCAGGGTATCACTGTTCCACCCTTAAGTTGGTTTTTGACTATGAGGCCATAGTTGAATTCAAGCTTAGGGGGGTGGCTGGAACAGCTCTATCTTTTATCTTTTCTTTAGTTGTTTTTAGTTTTTGCTTTGTTATTTGTTCTTACAATTTTAGTTTTTGTTTAGGATCCACATCTATCTAGTGTAATCGTGGATGTCTTAAAAATTGTCATCTCGCTGTTTTCATGGGAAATTTAAGGGAATTTAAAAAATTTCTGTGTCTTTTGGATAGCTTAACTTGGTTGTCCTTTGGGAACTTGTCCTATGAAAATGATTGATTATGTCAACTTTGAAGCAATATGTCACACCCACACCCCCATTGACTCATGAAAAGTGGATAGTAACGGTTGTTTGAGCCTAACCTAATCAAATGGTAATGAGACCTTAATTGGATATACGAGAAAGAACCCTTTGAACTACCACACATGTCAGTAAGGAGGGACACATGATATTCTTCTAAGGTTCAGTAACTTGATCTTGTGATCATTCCACTTCATATTTTTCCATAATCCACCCAAGAATTGGAAGTAAAGTACAATTTTAACTTCTTTTGCGTGCATAGCATGTAGATAGGATTTGCATTGTTATTTTCATACTTTTTCATAAAATGAAAAAAAATGGATAGTGATTCATGCACATTACCTTTAGGTGCATGTCATGTAGTTGCACTCATAACTTTCATGATTTTCATGCATAAGTACACCATGTACCTCAGTTTGTCTTGAAAAGTGATCTAAATTGTCCCATACCCTCAAACTAGTACAAAGATTTCCAATCATGAAGAAAATAGCCTAACACATGTATCTCTAAGCAATTATGGATATGAGGGCTAAGAGGAAAAGAAAAAAAAATCTGAAAATCTGAAAAAAAAATTGAAAAAAAAGAAAAAAAAAGAGAATTTAGAAGGAAATGGAATAAGAGGGAGAAAGGAACATGATATCACTTACATAACAAGGAAACTGAGTACATGATGTGGCTTAATTAGATTTCTATCTCTTTTTGAGGTGGAAGGTTAGTGCATGCATCATTCCACCCAATTTTAAGCATCAGGGCATTTTCAATGTGCATTGGCATCAATTAGGGCATTTTATTGTATGCATTTTGAAACTGTGTAATACTTCCAAATTCTTCCATGAATCACCCATTTCATCCACCCGTTGCTCGGATTGGTAGGCCACTGTGAATTTCTCCTCACTAATGATTATCAGGAGAACTGCTTCCATGTAGATAGTAGTTAGGACGAGCAACGTAGTGTAGGCGATCACAAGATGCACTAATGCTGAATCGGCAAATTTTATTATGTTAACTGCCTTATGTGATAGTGTTCATCGGTTTGAAGGATAATTTCTTTTATTGATGATTATTGTTGCCTGTAGGGTAATTACTGTTCTGTGATTAGGAAAGGCCGGTTTGAGAACGTTCAGTGGGAGTCATGTGGAATGTGGGGTGATGTGTTGATTGTTAGTTGACATCTGCAATCCTATTCTAAGGATTAGTTGCTCGAGGGCGAGCAATGTTTAAGCTTAGGGGAGTTTGATGCGATGATTTTGAGTCGCATTTAGAGAGCTATTTCATGTGTTTTGTGCCTTAATTACTCATTTTCATGGATATTATTGCATAATTCACTTTATTTGGTCTTTGCCATCATTTTATACCAAATCCCCTTTGTTTTACTATTTTGAGCATTATTTATCATCTTATTATAAATTGTGTGGATTTACTTGGTCCTGTTGTGAAATTTCAGGAAGAACAAGTATCTGCTTGCGTCGATACCATCGACGGAAGTCGATACCATCGACCAAGCCACATGTTGTCAGCCGAGAAGAGCAATACAGTGTTGATACCATCGACACCTAAGTCGATGGTATCGAGATCCCTTCAAGTTGCTGGCGAGGAAACTGTCGATACCATTGACCCAAGTCGATGCCATCGACACAAGGGGAGCTACAGCATCGCTAAACGACAACAACCGACGCTAAAGGAGTCGATACCATCGACACACAAGTCGATGGTATCGAGATCACCACAGGCGCTCAGAATAAAAGAAAGGAAAGCTGCCGCTAATCCGCCGGGTCGATACCATCGACCCGCGTCGATGGTATCGACGCCGGCAGATATGCGTTGGATTTGTTTTGATCTCGATCGGACGGCTGTTGTTATTTGACGACCTAATTAGGGACTTATACCTAATGACGGCCGCCCAGACGAGAGGATCATCTAATTTTGGATTGCACGAGTGCCGAGGAGGAGAGAGAGGAGAACGGAGGCCGAGAAGCTCATCCCGGGTGATTCGGACGCTGCCGAAGATGATTTCCACCACCGACAGGCGGGGAAGCTCGTGTTTTACGCCAAGGATCCACCGGTTCTTCTCCGTTCAGGGGTTTTCCCATTTATTTCCCGTTTTTCTTATGAATTCCCCATTTTCTACCATGTACTCGTGTGAGATGAACATGAGAGGCTAAAACCCTCAATCTTTAAGACCGGGAGTAGCCCGGGAATGCATTGTATGACACTTTTATATCAATAATTCATATTTTTCTCTCAAATCCGTGGTATAGATTTGTTTTCTCCATTTCTATTGTTATGCTTGATCACCATAATAATAACTTAATGCCCTTAATCACTTCGACAGAAGGATTAACGGTTGAAAAGAGACGAATTCTACATTAATTAATAAAACCCTTGACAAAGGAGTTGTAAAATTAATGGTGGGAATTGAGAGACCGTTTATAATGCACTTAGTTTAGGGGAATGATTACTACGACGGTGGAATCAACCTAAATCTAAGTAGTGAATTACACCACGACAGTGGGTAATTCTATTTTCAGGCCACTACCCGGATAGAGAGAGAAGTGTGAAGAATGATATGAAACTTAATACAATGTTGACCCGCGGTGAAACCGCCATCCTAAAGATATCCCTTTGAATTGATTAAATTAACCTTTAATCGATTGTTTTCTTTGTTTGATTTTTATTTTCTTTTTAATTTGAACAACAAAACCCTACTTCGTTAATCAGTCTAGCTGATTGCGATTAGTTAGTAGAAGTCTCCAATAATTCACGTATCCCTGAGTTCGACTCGGGCCTCACAAGGCCTATATTACTCGACGCGTATACTTGCGTTTAAGCGCGTAGTAAAATACACGTCATTTCCCCAATCAAGTAAAATAATTAGAAAATCTAACACACATTCAATGAAACAAAAAAATCACAATGAGTGCGGCCAAGGTATGATTCGCCCTAGAAAATCTAGTTTCCAATAAACTTTGATACTTAATTCATAGCCATTAGAAACCACAAAAAAAATTATCAAAAACTAAACACAACTAATACAATGATATTAAACTGATTTGATGAAGAAGAAATGGATTGCATAAATAGCCGCTCAGAAATCATTACCAAATGTCTCCGATCAAGCACCAACATTGTTGATGGTTGTTATGTGAACTTGGAGTCATTAGGAGCTTGCACGAAAATGAACATATACATAAATGCATGGGGTATTTTCTCAAAGCATGGATTACATACCTGGTAACTGATGGAAGGTACTATAATAGAAGCAACTTGCATTATTGGTCTAACAATAATAAAATTATGAATGTTAAAGACAACAGAGATCCATTGGAACAATAAATGTTAAAACAAATATATCAAAGACACACCAATCAAGTTGAATTTGATGATAACGTGGCATCAAGAATAAGGAAAGTAGAACACCTAAGTAGGCAAGGAACAATGTGTATGTTGGTTTAGTGTCTTGTGTGGAAAAAAGTTTATATTAGACTTGAATTAGTTAGTAAATGGGAATGACATGGACTGAGAAGTGAGTGTGGTGCGACAACAAAAGTGATAATTTTCATGTGTTGTAGAAAATGGCAAACAAAAAACAAGATTTTTTAGTTGTTCCATTCACTTTAGATGTGGAAAATGCACATACCCATGTAGAACTCAACAATCGAGGAAAATTTTGGACTGCTTACCTAATGATTAAGGGGGATTCTTGATGGGTACTAGAGGAAAAGAGAGGCGGCTAAAGGAGTACAATATCCTATACATGTGATGAATTCTAGACCCTCCGACAGCTGCTGCATGGAGACAGTCTGTGCACGAAGATGAGATGTGGCTGCAGTGATAGACATCGTGTGTGCTTCGATGAGAGGAAAATGCGGGAGCCGACCAACATACAATCAGGGATGGGGGATGTAAACATGTCATGATTGGGGAGGGGAGGAGGGGGCATACCATATTCCGGTTGGAGAGAGACCATATGATGGAAGGGGGAAGAGAAGAGGACAAAATTGGGGGGACTCAGGGAGTGATGTGATCGGGATAGAAAAGAAAACTCACGTGGGAGATGAGTGAAATGTGAGCGTGTGAGAAGGAGATTTGGTCTTGTTTAAATTTTGAAAGGGGTGTTTGTTCTTAAATGTAGTTATTCCATTGTTATTGTTTAACTATATTTTCTTTTGCCTGCAATGTTGTATATTGTACAGAAAAGTGTATTTTAGCTACATACAAAATAAATGTAATCTGAATAATTGTAGCTAATTCAACCTTTTTTCGTAGTGTAATCAACCAATAACTGCGGAAGTGGGATTGACATTAGATTAGATAGTGAATTACACCGTGGAAACAGGTAATTCTAGCTACATGCTCCTTGTTCAGGGATTGATATAATAGATGTTAGTGTGTGTGAGATCAATTATTAGTGTTGTCCGTGGTGAAACCACTATCTTAAGGAATCCACCCCATTTCTAATTAATTCCACATTTAATTTGTTTTATTTCTTCTTTTATTCTTTTGTTCAATCCAATTCAACCGATAACAACGTTTATCTAATTTGATCACAGTTAGTAGTAGTCTACTGGAGAAATACTTCCCTATGTTCAACTTGGGCCTCACAAGGCCTTATTACTTTTGATACATTCACTTGCGTGATATACACATTAAAGTCATGCCAATGTGATGTCTAGATAATCTTTTTCCAATCACTGCAAACCATTGTGTTATTGTTTAAGAGAATAAGTGAACTCCTCAAAGGAGCCTTATAACTCAGCATATGCTTATCATTTTCATGTGTATCACTAAGAGAAAAAATGTCTGACTTGATACCACAACACAAATGGGAAAAAAATAATGGTGTATGTGTAGAAATGAGGAAAATAATAGATGTAGTCAAATATGTAACTGATATGTTAGTCACACTCACTAAATAGATCATGGCCATGAAATTTTTTTGACATGGGTACCATCAAACGATAGTGATTATACATACAACTCCATGGTATTGTCCAAGTGTAAACAAATTTCTCATTGTTCTGTACTCAGTCAACTCCTTAACTTTCTATTATCATACTTCAATGTATGGAGTTAATGAGATATACATTAAGAGCGTTTGTACTATTTCATAGTTGGTGTTTAGTGATTATAAAAATCTAAAATTTTCATAATAATATCAAAAATACAAGTAGGTCTTATTTATAGATTAGTGATAATAGAAACTACATGCAAGACACAAAAAGAAACAACTTTAAGCTCTTCATTACATGAAAAAGAGATGTTAAACATTTCATTGTGGTTTTGATCCATATATATACATGAGTTGATCAATAAATATCTCTTTCTAGTATAAAAAAAGCAGTATAAGCATAGTACATGTTCATATCACACATTCGTATGTGGCTTTCTTAGGGAAGCATTATTACATGTTGTGGTTTCAAATATTACAAGTACGTGATAATTTAATAGTAATACACAACCATCCAACCTCTTTGGCCTTATCCATTGTTCTTAGGGATTATCTTAACTCTTAGGGTTTCTCATCTTTGACTCTATATACCATAACCACAACCTATATATGACATTAAAGATCTTTAAACATGAGAGGGTGTTGACCTAAACATCTCATGACCCGTCTTAGATCAGAGAGGATAACCCTGCTAACTTGATTTACCGCTGACCATGACGGAAACAACCACGCACCACCTTGCGTTGCACCAAGTACAAGAACATCATTGTGCCATGAAGATGGTAATCTCATAGCATGGGTATGTTATCATCCAATCCTCAATTGATCCTCAAACCATGTCCAACACCAATATGTTCCATGATATCAAATGTTCCTCTCGCAATACAATTTTGTATATCTCACTTATAGGAGTATGTAGAATCCTTTGTTTCCCCTCATCTCAAAGCACGGCAATCAAACCCATGACCTTTCTAATTCTAATAGGGCTAAAGGAGATTCACCAATTCCCTCTGAGCCTTTAGAGCCCAGGCAGTAGGGGGATGACTCCACAACAATCTCACATAGGGTAGGGGTTGAACACCTTCTTGAGGTAGGAGAAGATTTTGGGTTAAATGATCCAAAGGCCCTATTATCATGTGTAGGGTTCAAGGTTACTATGGTCTTTCACCTTGTCCCCATGCCAGTCCAAATTATACATTGATATGTATAACTTTATTGATGTGGTGACCAATGAGTGGCCCACACATTGTTTATCTTATAATTAATGTAGAAAATAGACCATATCTCACATGATAGTAAAATTATATATGAAATTGATCAAAAATATGAATATATCATGAATAAAGTGGTTTTAATACCTAAATATGATCATAATTCCAGAAGTATAGGTATACATGAAGCTGAGGTGATTAATTCTTACAAACCTTAGTTTTAATTATTATAATGTTAAACATGTTTAATTTAATGTGGTTAATTTGAGATATAGTCTGGTATCATCAAATGTAATTTCATATAATGATAATGATGATGATGATGACATATAGTTAGGTTGTGAAAGTCAATAATCATACATGTGGAATTAGGCTATTAACCTGATGTTTATACTTGTAGTGTTTTGATCCAGCAAATCTGATTGAAGCATTTGTATTAAAATAGTAGGCTTAGTATATGATGATTAGGGTTACACCTGATGTACAACTAGGGTTTATAATCCTCAGGACTCACATTACGATGGAACTATGGTTTGTGACCATTATTCCTATTCAAAACTTGAGACAACCCTAAACCTAGATTAGAACCTAAGCTAGATTTAATCTGAATAATATGAATACATGGTGACACCTTAGGGTTGCATGCAATGATAGGTCTTGTTGATTGATTAAGTGTACCTTTTCTTGATTGGATCTATTGATTTGATTACATGTACATCCTTGAAGTATATTGCATGGTTCTACATCAAGTATGTGGTTATGATTATGAATTCTCACATGTATTGACTTTCGAAGTTTGTCGAGATTTCTCAAAGATTGAATGAATGATAATTGTTGGATGTTTGTTTAATTCATGTTCAATTATAGTGCCAAGGTCAGGTGGGAGAGACCGAGACCTTCAACCACCAAGATGAACTGCGATGCTGCGGTGAAGGAGAGGAGAGCGTCCAACACTGTTGTAGCACGAGACATCAAGGGGAATTGGCTGGGAGGATTGGCCGAGAACACTGAAGGTGAGGATGTGGTTGGTGCTGAACTAAATGTGATCTGTATGGCCATGGAGTTGGCTAGTCTTAATAACTGTGGGTTAGTCATTATTGAATCAGATTCACAAACTGTAGTAAGATTAGTGTCTGAAGACAAGGAGAAGAATCCAAGGTATGCAAAGTATCTGTCTAAGATCGAATATCTGCAGAGACCTGAATGGGGAGTGACTTATATCGCTAGAGAAGGTAATTCTATTGTAGATGGTTTGGCCAAATTTCACTTAAAAAACAACCTTCGGTCTAGAGGGTATACCACCCCACCTATTGAGATTTGTAATCTCATAGCTGGGGACCTTTGTAATGGTAGTAGTACTACCATGTTTAATTTTGATTGCATGATTAGTGATTGTAAGTTGATTTTGTTGCTCGCAAGAGGAGGGCGGGATGAATAAGATTGCCTCCTGACTTCTTCAAAAAAAAATTATAGTGACAATATGATGATCATATAAAGTAAACTCTAATAATCTAAACCTAGTGTTAGACCTACCAAGGGGTAGTTCACCTAAGTCCAATGATGGATAGAGAAAGATGATCACACCCAAGGTGGTTCGACAAATATGAGTTAGACTATCTTATTGAAAATAGCAGTTTATATGTGCATCTATTTGATGGTTGATAATATATGTTGTTATCTTACATTCACACTTTTTTATGCACCACATGTACATAGTATAACAATATGTTGATCTATTTTGTTTGTCGGCATTTTAGGTTAACTTGCATCTATTAGTTGAAGACATAAATAATCAAGAATTCTTGAAGATATTAAAAATAAGTCAAGGAGGATTAGCTAGATAGTTTGGTATTTCTTCTCATATGTATAACTTGGTTTCTTTTGAGAAATTCATGTAACTCTTTAGAGGAGTATAATTCGATATATGTATTCATTCAAGTTCAAATTAATGAAAATTATTTACTACTCTTTATTATTTATTATATCTAATCCTGGAAAAGAAGGTAATTATCATGGACTTAAGGTCCTTTCTTAATTATAGGACACTAAAAAGTGGGGATAATTACATTGCCCTACCTTACCCTACACATTTACAACCCTATATGTGGGTCCTCTCAAGATTTATTGAAATATAATTACTTATATGTAGATCTTCTATACAATTTAATTCATATTAGCTTTATCAATGGAAAACTACTAACACGTGAATGGGAAACAAAGGCACACCAAAATATATTTCTGTCAGTTACACATTGGGAGTTGTTTTCTAGCATTCTTGATCTTACCAGACTTCATAAATATGTTGGATCCAATTCCACTTGAATTGATAAATCATAATTTAATATTTATAAAAGATATAAGTTGGAACTTTGATACTAATAATCCTTAGAGAATACTGTAAAATTCAAATTACATTTACCATGGATTTAAACGTCATCATTTTTTAGAAATAAATTAATGTATATGATTGAAAGCAAACAATTACATAACTACAAAATTAATCCACAACTCAGGATATGCCACTTCATACAAACAAACCTAGGGTTAGGGTCAAGAGAGGTTTAGCAAACCAGTAGTGGAAGGGGTGTCACATACCTAAACCCATAATTAAGCATGTTAGATTTGATACTAGCTGAGCGGAAAAGAAATCATGCAAATAATCAATTACATTAATCACACCCTGCCCCATAAGCACCCAAGGATGCATGGTATTTATAGTAAACTAATTGATACATGAAGGAATCTTATGATTGTGATTAATTCTCTAACTAATTACCATATCAAATAACAAACTCATGTAATCTAACATATCTTGGAGCCTACAACTAAACCTCAAAAAAAGATCATAGGATCCTCCAAATAACTAATAGTGTATACTTCGATTTAGTTAACTAGCTATAACACTAAAATGACAATATATATCTAGTTAAACCCAACCGGGTTCTCTATGGGAATGTTGTCCTAAATCTATAGGTGTGAAAAAAAAAGAGTAATCACTACAAATCGACATGTTCTCCTCCAACTTCTCTTCCTTCAAAGCCTCTTGATACTCTCACTCACACTCCTCTATATGCAAACAGGTATCCCATTGTTGACCTTTGACCTTGCGGACCCAAACGAGTTCTCTACCTTCTGCCTCTCTAGTTATAAGGCTAGAATATCTTGACATACTCTTTGGGTTCAAAGATAGACATCAGATTGTACCGGGGATCCATTTTTTCCTGATCTCAATCATTGTACAAATTAGTAATTGTGTTTTGCTAATCCGTAATCCGAACTGCTTATGCTATATTTTTAAGGTAGTAGTGTAGCATTAGTTTTGTTTTTCAGCCGGATTATTTAGGAAGTAATATATTGTTAGTGTCCAGTGGACTAATATGCATGACAGAAACGTTTTGGTGTTACTGGAACAACTGTGAGTACGAAGACGATAGACTAGGAAACGGTCAACAGCACCTCGCATGAGCCCAGAAGAGTAGGTGAGGGTGGTGTCGGGACACTTGCAAGTTGCATGATTCCACTAGCCATTCTTAACAATAATATTGACGTGGTCTTGTGGTGCTATCCAGATCGCGGCGGCTGCGGAGCTTCACCGGATTTGTGATTGACTGGTATATCTCTCATTTTAAATCATCAATCACGGACCACATGGGCCGGTCAGTAGAAAAACTACGCAGAAGGGATAAGTACGGGCGGACGCGGCATCGAGCGAGCCGGCCCTACTTTGGTTTTATGGGCACCCACCGAAGCACTGTCGTACGTCCCCGATAATGTAGGTTTTCAATTATGAGGCAGGGCTAAGTGCTGACGCTCTGTAACGACCAGACTAGATATAGACGCCGCCATCTAGATTATTATACAGGCTTTTGTTGCCATAGTTCATTAACGATACACACATACTACGTAGCTTATTTGACAGGAATATTGTCGACCAGATTGCTCTGCCTGACGCAAAATCTGATAGCTATTTAGCCATGATCCTTAGTGGCTGCTTGATGACATATTTCAGACATCCATTTTTTTAAATAACGCTTTATAATGCTTTATGAAAAATGTCAACCGTAAGATGCAACTGCAAATACGAGGGGAACCGATTAGGGGCGGAACTAAGAGGAGCAAGCACCCTTAAAAAAATAATAATATATATTATGTATTACACATGCTAGACAGAAACCCATAATTGGTGTATTGGTTCGCAGTTCCAATTTTGTAATGTAGGTCTCAAAATTGATTCTTGATTTAAACATTATATATTTCTTGTAATAAATACAAAACGTATTAATTATATGTATACATTTTAATAAAAATATAAAGTCAAAGTTGATATAGTAATTTATGTATTTGTTATTGTACAGACGGCACGAGTTCGACTCTCATATTATTTAAATCCCCCCAACGACTAATTTATGGTTCCGCCATTGCCACCAATTTGGATCTAGGATAGTAGTTGTTAAGCTACGTGAGGTGATGTTAAGTACCCGTACGGGTGGAATGCACATGAAATATATGTAGACCTGGAAACATAGGATACTGTTTATAAAATGGGGTAGGATCTCCTTAACATATCCCACAAGAAGTAGTGTTACAACCCCAATTTTTAGGTTCATTTGGTGAGAAATGTAATTTTTCATAATAAAGATAATTGAACAAATAATGATGTCTTTGATTGAATGCATGAATTTTGTATACAATAGCCTTGATGTTTGTGTTGTGGGCTTTATTGGCTATTTGACCCAATAACAAGGAAATTCAATTAATTAATGAATAACCGAGAATTTAAAAGAAAGATGTGGAAACCTCTAGAAGGCAAATCCAAAGAGGGATTTTGTGCCTCTTGGGTTCCTTGGGTTCCAAGGAGTCCAAAGTTGCATAAAGAGTGCAATAAGAAAACAAAAGACCAATTAAGTATTTTCTTATTAAAGAAAGAAATTGCAAATAATGATAAAAGGAGGAAATATGTGAAAAGAGGTATAATTGAGTTATCCTTGGTGAATTTTCATATCCCAAGGATTCCTAATGTTAAAATGAATTCCAATAGGAAAATAGAAGAGAGATGAAGAGAAATCCTTAAAAAGAGAATTAAAAAGGAAAATAAATTGATTAATAAAAGGGAAATATGAGAAATTGATAAAGATAAAGGCAAACCAATATTCCCCAATATGGGAATCCCTGCCTTTGGGTTTTCTTGAGGTCCAAGGGACCCAAAATAACAAAATAATCATAAAAGAAAGAGGAATATAAATTAATTTGGATTAATTAATGAGCAACTTGGGAGAGAAGTAATCCTTCTCATCCATTGCAATCTCTTTCCCAAATTTCATACAAAGTTCGATAATGACAAGACAAAACTTTCCTTAAAAATTGAGAAAAAAAGGAGTTATGGTTTGGGAGGAATCAATTTTGCAAGTTATATTCGATTTGGGAATTAATTCTGAATTAATAGAATAAAACCTTCCTTTGCTTTGAACGCGAGTAATCTGATCGGTTGGATCCTGATCCAATGCTGGGCGCTCTTCGCCTGAGTCCCACTGGGACTGTGTTTCTGTGAGATAACAGAGGGACTTTCCCTCTTGGTTTCCTCGCAATCCTTTGGGTTGGAAAGTCTGCTGATAATCCCATTGAATTCGGGAAAGCAAGCTGAAGGGATACATCCCTAATTTTATTGGATTTTGTCGCCAAACCTGGAAACGCCCAACTGGGCAGGACCCTGCCTCGACCCTATAAATAGGGGAGGGTGATCCAAGGCACCGACATCACTTTTTGTTAGTCCAAACCCTACGACGGAGTACCAGGGTCATTTCTGCGGTTTCAATTACGCCAACAAGTCTAACCTAGACCCTCGTCTGCATAGCAGACCCTGCCGGAATCTGGCGAGCAAGGGAGTGGCCTTGGAGAGGTTCGGGTGGCCAATTGAACCTATGATCGAGTTCGACTAAGGGATGCAGAGCTCCCTGCAAAGTTGCGTGCTCGCTGGTGGCCGGAAGCTCCAAGTCAACCCTTGAGTTGACCATCGTCGGAGTTGCTGCTACGTGAGGTTGAAGAAGGAGTCATCTGCGAAATTATAGCCTTACCCCCCTCCCCACGCCTCTATTGCTGGTAAGGGTAGTCACATCATTTAGACCCTTTGATCGCTGTGTTGAGGGCACGTGCATCCGCGGCCGTCAGATCCTCAGTGGATCTGCGGCCCATGGATCGGGCGGCCCTGCCTTTTTCTAGAAAATAGTATATATATCTAAAAAGGAATTATCTTGGAAAAATCGTATCTGGTGATAGAAAACTCAGATGCAAAAAGTTAATACATGAAAAATAATCAGAAAAATATGAGGAATGATTTAAAAATGGTTTGGAAACCTAAATCTGTATATTTTTGCAAAAGTACATATTTTGAATAGAAAAGGGATTAATTTGTGGTTAGAAACCCTAATGGTTGATAAAAGATATAGTTAATCTTGCAAATATATTAATTCAAACATGATTTACTTGATTAATGATTAAGATGGGTTTTAACCTATTTTGGTGATAGAATTACAAGGTTTAGGGTTTTTACCTCAATATATTGATTAATATGTTTAGAAACCCTAAATTAGAGGAAAAGAAAAGAAAAGTGCTCATAATCTGAAATTAGGGTTTCCTATTGCTAAAAGATGAATTTAGAATATTTTGTAAAAGAAAAATGAAATAATTAGGGTTTGTAAGTGAGTTGGAGAAATTAGGGTTTAAAGTAATAAAGATGTAGTGGAACCCTAATTATGCTCAAAACCCTAAAAAGGGTAAATAACCTAGGAAACAACTAGGATTAATGGATCAAGATGACATGATTAATGATAGAGAAATTGAATGTCTTTTTCAGGGACAAGTTGTGTGTGTGTGCTTGCTTGATTTCCTGATTGATTGAGTTATTTCTACATTCAGGTCTGCTTAACATGTATGTGGTTAATTATGAATAACCGCCTTAGTTTCCTGATGATTTTTCGGATGGTTAACCGCATCGAATGCAAATTATCAGTTTGGATGTTCATACTTGCAAAACTATAAAGTCACTATGATTATCACATTAATAATAGAAATATGTATTCTCACACCTACATGCCACCCTGATGGATGATGCCAAAGGTCAGGCCCAGATGGGTAGACCAATGGACCCCTTGAGTGGTGACCAGGCACCAAGCTCGGGAATGAGAAGGTGGCCTATGATATTGCATGGCTAGAGGGCACCATCAGTGGTGACCCTAGGCACCAAGCTCGAGATTGAGAAGGTGGCCTTAAGTCATTAGCAAAGGAAACCCTACGGTGTGTATGCCAGGGTTAGGGCAAAAGCGGTGGAGAATGTCATATTGGAAAATGTAAATTGGCTGGTTAATTAATTTGATTGTGATAATTAGATTGTTATCCATATGTGCAAACTTTTGGTTGTCCCCACATACCAGTATATTTCGATATACTGACTGACGTTTTATTTGTCGGCGTTTTAGGTACAACCCTGAAATGAACAAACGGTAAAGTGACACATTGTGAAAATAAAACTTAAAGTGCCAGCAGGATTAGATAGAGTAGATTCAAGCTCTGGATAGATAGACTTCCAAGGTTTTTCAAAGGTAAGTAAATTTTTAATTTTATACCAAATTCCAGTTAGTTAGTAGAATTTCATAATTATTATTGATTATTTGTTGAACCTTTGATCCTGTTAGTTGAAATACGGCTCTGACCTTCGGGTCTCCCTTAATTGGGGGTTAGCGAGAGGCAGGGTCATTACAATTGGTATCAGAGCATAGGTTCCTCACTTAATCGTTAATAATTATTAAATTTTACAAATTCTGTAGAACCCAAGGGAGTTATTAGAGGATTATCCGAAAGACAGAGGTGTCTAGAAAAGGATCACGACCGGGGGCTGGCAATATTTTCCTTCGTACTGCTAGTCAGAACACGAGGACTCCCGGACTCGTGTGACTGCCTGGCCAAAGTCTTAGGGTATGATTCAAAATAAGATACCTTTAGGACCCTCTCATCTTGTTCATCCCTTATCAACTCAAATTCTATTAAGGACCTTAAGGATTAGGGTTTCCTCTCTTCTCCTCACCCTCTTGAGGTATGGGTAAGGTTGATAAGGATTAAGGGATCCTCCACCAAATTAATGAAAAGCATGTAAATAAGATGTCATGGACATAAGCTTAATAGAGTAAGCGTAAAGGAATAGATACATGCTTAGGTCGTATGACACGAGTTGTCATTGCCCTAAGGGGAGACCTGAGGATAGACCTCCTTGACAGGATGATGAATAGAGAGAGTTAGTCTTAGAGGTAGAAACCTCCATTAAAAGTAGAGACCTAGCACATCCTATGAGGATGATGTTAACCCTAACCCTAAGTGAAGGTTAGAGAGAGATGACATGACGAGTTAGATGTCATGGTTGACTGAGTGTTTGGTTGAACATGCCTTTGGGATGCCATAAGAGGGTAGATGACCTAGTACCTTGGGCGACCCAACCCTGGAGAGGGTCGTGCATGCTAGAGCGAAGGGTAGCTCCTTCATAGATGAGGTTAGAGGAGAACCTACAGAAACCCTATGGGCGTATGCAGGTAGGGTATAGCTTGAACCCAGAGTACATCAGTGGATGGAAGTAGGTTGAAACCCTGGCCAGTATACTTGAAGAATGGCTTATGGGATGAGCATAAAGGGCTAAGGATAATCTTGAGCCAAACATGAGTTGAGCAATGGCTTCACCCACGTAGGGGTATGCTTGTGAGCTTGAGCCTTCATGGAGAAAGGACCTCTAGTAGGAAGGCTGGATGTGGAGTTAGCTCTGGAGAGAGAAAGCAGGACCCAGCATGGAGGTTGGGAGCCTAAAACCCTGAGATGTGAGGCACAGTGGGGAGTCGAGGATGATGTGACCTAAGTGGATGATAGTGTTTGCCTTTAGAGGAACCTACCCTAGAGAGAGAATGATGTTTCTAGTACTGGTGTGCCTAGGGTATAGGAGTTTACCTGCTGTGATGAAACAAAGAGTGCCTTAGACCCGAAAGAGGGTTCAGTAACAGATTGTGAGGCCTTGTACCGAGTTGGTTGTCCTTGATGAGGACTCAACTCTGAGGTACATGTAATTTTTCATAATAAAGATAATTGAACAAATAATGATGTCTTTGATTGAATGCATGAATTTTGTATACAATAGCCTTGATGTTTGTGTTGTGGGCTTTATTGGCTATTTGACCCAATAACAAGGAAATTCAATTAATTAATGAATAACCGAGAATTTAAAAGAAAGATGTGGAAACCTCTAGAAGGAAAATCCAAAGAGGGATTTTGTGCCTCTTGGGTTCCTTGGGTTCCAAGGAGTCCAAAGTTGCATAAAGAGTGCAATAAGAAAACAAAAGACCAATTAAGTATTTTCTTATTAAAGAAAGAAATTGCAAATAATGATAAAAGGAGGAAATATGTGAAAAGAGGTATAATTGAGTTATCCTTGGTGAATTTTCATATCCCAAGGATTCCTAATGTTAAAATGAATTCCAATAGGAAAATAGAAGAGAGATGAAGAGAAATCCTTAAAAAGAGAATTAAAAAGGAAAATAAATTGATTAATAAAAGGGAAATATGAGAAATTGATAAAGATAAAGGCAAACCAATATTCCCCAATATGGGAATCCCTGCCTTTGGGTTTTCTTGAGGTCCAAGGGACCCAAAATAACAAAATAATCATAAAAGAAAGAGGAATATAAATTAATTTGGATTAATTAATGAGCAACTTGGGAGAGAAGTAATCCTTCTCATCCATTGCAATCTCTTTCCCAAATTTCATACAAAGTTCGATAATGACAAGACAAAACTTTCCTTAAAAATTGAGAAAAAAAGGAGTTATGGTTTGGGAGGAATCAATTTTGCAAGTTATATTCGATTTGGGAATTAATTCTGAATTAATAGAATAAAACCTTCCTTTGCTTTGAACGCGAGTAATCTGATCGGTTGGATCCTGATCCAATGCTGGGCGCTCTTCGCCTGAGTCCCACTGGGACTGTGTTTCTGCGAGATAACAGAGGGACTTTCCCTCTTGGTTTCCTCGCAATCCTTTGGGTTGGAAAGTCTGCTGATAATCCCATTGAATTCGGGAAAGCAAGCTGAAGGGATACATCCCTAATTTTATTGGATTTTGTCGCCAAACCTGGAAACGCCCAACTGGGCAGGACCCTGCCTCGACCCTATAAATAGGGGAGGGTGATCCAAGGCACCGACATCACTTTTTGTTAGTCCAAACCCTACGACGGAGTACCAGGGTCATTTCTGCGGTTTCAATTACGCCAACAAGTCTAACCTAGACCCTCGTCTGCATAGCAGACCCTGCCGGAATCTGGCGAGCAAGGGAGTGGCCTTGGAGAGGTTCGGGTGGCCAATTGAACCTATGATCGAGTTCGACTAAGGGATGCAGAGCTCCCTGCAAAGTTGCGTGCTCGCTGGTGGCCGGAAGCTCCAAGTCAACCCTTGAGTTGACCATCGTCGGAGTTGCTGCTACGTGAGGTTGAAGAAGGAGTCATCTGCGAAATTATAGCCTTACCCCCCCCCCCACGCCTCTATTGCTGGTAAGGGTAGTCGCATCATTTAGCCCCTTTGATCGCTGTGTTGAGGGCACGTGCATCCGCGGCCGTCAGATCCTCAGTGGATCTGCGGCCCATGGATCGGGCGGCCCTGCCTTTTTCTAGAAAATAGTATATATATCTAAAAAGGAATTATCTTGGAAAAATCGTATCTGGTGATAGAAAACTCAGATGCAAAAAGTTAATACATGAAAAATAATCAGAAAAATATGAGGAATGATTTAAAAATGGTTTGGAAACCTAAATCTGTATATTTTTGCAAAAGTACATATTTTGAATAGAAAAGGGATTAATTTGTGGTTAGAAACCCTAATGGTTGATAAAAGATATAGTTAATCTTGCAAATATATTAATTCGAACATGATTTACTTGATTAATGATTAAGATGGGTTTTAACCTATTTTGGTGATAGAATTACAAGGTTTAGGGTTTTTACCTCAATATATTGATTAATATGTTTAGAAACCCTAAATTAGAGGAAAAGAAAAGAAAAGTGCTCATAATCTGAAATTAGGGTTTCCTATTGCTAAAAGATGAATTTAGAATATTTTGTAAAAGAAAAATGAAATAATTAGGGTTTGTAAGTGAGTTGGAGAAATTAGGGCTTAAAGTAATAAAGATGTAGTGGAACCCTAATTATGCTCAAAACCCTAAAAAGGGTAAATAACCTAGGAAACAACTAGGATTAATGGATCAAGATGACATGATTAATGATAGAGAAATTGAATGTCTTTTTCAGGGACAAGTTGTGTGTGTGTGCTTGCTTGATTTCCTGATTGATTGAGTTATTTCTACATTCAGGTCTGCTTAACATGTATGTGGTTAATTATGAATAACCGCCTTAGTTTCCTGATGATTTTTCGGATGGTTAACCGCATCGAATGCAAATTATCAGTTTGGATGTTCATACTTGCAAAACTATAAAGTCACTATGATTATCACATTAATAATAGAAATATGTATTCTCACACCTACATGCCACCCTGATGGATGATGCCAAAGGTCAGGCCCAGATGGGTAGACCAATGGACCCCTTGAGTGGTGACCAGGCACCAAGCTCGGGAATGAGAAGGTGGCCTATGATATTGCATGGCTAGAGGGCACCATCAGTGGTGACCCTAGGCACCAAGCTCGAGATTGAGAAGGTGGCCTTAAGTCATTAGCAAAGGAAACCCTACGGTGTGTATGCCAGGGTTAGGGCAAAAGCGGTGGAGAATGTCATATTGGAAAATGTAAATTGGCTGGTTAATTAATTTGATTGTGATAATTAGATTGTTATCCATATGTGCAAACTTTTGGTTGTCCCCACATACCAGTATATTTCGATATACTGACTGACGTTTTATTTGTCGGCGTTTTAGGTACAACCCTGAAATGAACAAACGGTAAAGTGACACATTGTGAAAATAAAACTTAAAGTGCCAGCAGGATTAGATAGAGTAGATTCAAGCTCTGGATAGATAGACTTCCAAGGTTTTTCAAAGGTAAGTAAATTTTTAATTTTATACCAAATTCCAGTTAGTTAGTAGAATTTCATAATTATTATTGATTATTTGTTGAACCTTTGATCCTGTTAGTTGAAATACGGCTCTGACCTTCGGGTCTTCCTTAATTGGGGGTTAGCGAGAGGCAGGGTCATTACAATTGGTATCAGAGCATAGGTTCCTCACTTAATCGTTAATAATTATTAAATTTTACAAATTCTGTAGAACCCAAGGGAGTTATTAGAGGATTATCCGAAAGACAGAGGTGTCTAGAAAAGGATCACGACCGGGGGCTGGCAATATTTTCCTTCGTACTGCTAGTCAGAACACGAGGACTCCCGGACTCGTGTGACTGCCTGGCCAAAGTCTTAGGGTATGATTCAAAATAAGATACCTTTAGGACCCTCTCATTTTGTTCATCCCTTATCAACTCAAATTCTATTAAGGACCTTAAGGATTAGGGTTTCCTCTCTTCTCCTCACCCTCTTGAGGTATGGGTAAGGTTGATAAGGATTAAGGGATCCTCCACCAAATTAATGAAAAGCATGTAAATAAGATGTCATGGACATAAGCTTAATAGAGTAAGCGTAAAGGAATAGATACATGCTTAGGTCGTATGACACGAGTTGTCATTGCCCTAAGGGGAGACCTGAGGATAGACCTCCTTGACAGGATGATGAATAGAGAGAGTTAGTCTTAGAGGTAGAAACCTCCATTAAAAGTAGAGACCTAGCACATCCTATGAGGATGATGTTAACCCTAACCCTAAGTGAAGGTTAGAGAGAGATGACATGACGAGTTAGATGTCATGGTTGACCGAGTGTTTGGTTGAACATGCCTTTGGGATGCCATAAGAGGGTAGATGACCTAGTACCTTGGGCAACCCAACCCTGGAGAGGGTCGTGCATGCTAGAGCGAAGGGTAGCTCCTTCATAGATGAGGTTAGAGGAGAACCTACAGAAACCCTATGGGCGTATGCAGGTAGGGTATAGCTTGAACCCAGAGTACATCAGTGGATGGAAGTAGGTTGAAACCCTGGCCAGTATACTTGAAGAATGGCTTATGGGATGAGCATAAAGGGCTAAGGATAATCTTGAGCCAAACATGAGTTGAGCAATGGCTTCACCCACGTAGGGGTATGCTTGTGAGCTTGAGCCTTCATGGAGAAAGGACCTCTAGTAGGAAGGCTGGATGTGGAGTTAGCTCTGGAGAGAGAAAGCAGGACCCAGCATGGAGGTTGGGAGCCTAAAACCCTGAGATGTGAGGCACAGTGGGGAGTCGAGGATGATGTGACCTAAGTGGATGATAGTGTTTGCCTTTAGAGGAACCTACCCTAGAGAGAGAATGATGTTTCTAGTACTGGTGTGCCTAGGGTATAGGAGTTTACCTGCTGTGATGAAACAAAGAGTGCCTTAGACCCGAAAGAGGGTTCAGTAACAGATTGTGAGGCCTTGTACCGAGTTGGTTGTCCTTGATGAGGACTCAACTCTGAGGTATGGCTCATATAAAAGGATCATAGGGGTACATGACATACCTTGGACATTCTTGAATCCATGTTTAAGAGATTGAGCATGCAGTTGGACACCCAGAGGTGAACCTAGGGTTCCTAGGTATAAGAGGGGAGTAGTGTATCCAATGCTCATGGTGAGATTGGAGTCTCTATAGTTTTGAGCATGGTACTCTTAATCTGTAGAGGCAAAGGAAACCCCTTAAGTTAAAGATAGGTTTGATGAACCCCTCACAACTAAGTTGACCAAATGTTGAGGAAAGAGAACAAGTATGACCTAGCATAGGTGATCTGCTTGTGCCTTAGTAGCTGCTGGATTAGGCATGTTCATGTGAATATAAACCCTAAGGACAGTTGTGACCTTGTTGTCAAGAGTTGTAGTTTCCTCCCATCCTGGGAGAGGGACCCTTTGGTAGGGTGTATACCAGTTTTGTTGGCTTTGATGTAACCTAAAGAGGTTTCATAAGATCTGAGGAGCTAAGTAAAGAGTACATGATATGAGAATGAACCTGCAGACCCATAGATAACCATCGCTATGTGCATGTGAATGTGTTACCATGGAGGTAACCGGTATGGGGCCTGACCAAGGTAGGCAGGTCGCCATGATCCCTGAGAAAGGATGAAAGACAACCCAAGAATGCAGAGAGAGAGGTGATGAAGGCTTGGGTAAGGTCCTAAGTCGGACATGTACTATGATAGAATCCTAAGTCTATCCTAGGGTCAGGTGGGGATAAGACCGATGGAAGTAGGAGTTACCTAATTCCCTAGTTGCACATGACCATAGGGTCGGGAGGTAACAACTATCATTGTCCGAGGGCCATGGGTTAGGAGATTGATCACCTTCATAAACTCATGGGACCCAAAGGGCAGATGAGTAGGGCACTCTCTGATGCATGAGGGAAGAGGGGTGACCCCAAAATTGTCGAGACCCTATAGACCTAGAGGAGATGACTAAGGATTGTGTAGTAACCCAAGTAGAGACCAGTTTTCCATGGAAGCAACTTTGATATCCTGATGTCTGTGATGTAGAGACAGGTGTGGCACATTTCAACTCAGCTTTAAAGGTGTACTGGCAAGGTGGGATGTACCATCTATACTCTTGGAACAGGAAGAACTCTGTATTTGGACTGCAGCCAAATGCTTATTTCCTCTTGTTATGGGAGTGAGAGATAGGACAGTACACGTGCCACACACCAAGGATAAGGATGGTGTGAGTTGAGATGTTGCTACAGAAAGGATAACATACCCTGGTGAGGTGAATGATACATGGATGGTTCGCAAACACTAAGAGAAGTAGTGTAGTCAGCTTATGAGGATGTTTTATCAGGAACTATGTGGAATTTGCAAGTTAACCAAGGTCGAGTTCGATCACAGTGAGGATGAGCTCAGAGCTTCTTGATGAAGATAGACTTAGAGTTTGTGATGAGATGATAAGTATAATACATGGAGGTGTATGTTACCTAACACTTAAGGATAAGAAGTGGTAATGAATGCTTTGGTTGAGATCTAGATGCCTAGTTTAGTTAGAGGCTAGAAGAAGTTGAGCTTGTTTGGCTAACCCTACGTTTGGAAGGAAGATGTGTTTTGGCTAACACTCGGATGTAATAAGATATGTTGAACAAGTTAATGGTTGTTTGGCTAGCTAGTTTAGTCCTTGATGTAGTAAACGGATGGTGATAGAACCTCAGGTACACTTCTTTGGATAGGAAGGTAATAAAACCCTTTTGAGAGTGGTTTAGGGTTTCCGAGGTATCAAGCTTGAGGAATCATAACAATATAGGAGGTCATGATATACCTTGGTACTACAAAGATAGTAAGTGATGGTAGCACTCTGGATGCTTAAAACAAAGTTGCATGTAGCATGTGGCCATGCAAGCCAGAGGTGAAGGACAAACACCATTAACCTAGGGCATGGATATAAAGTATAAAGAGTTCTCGAGAGGGAATGGGAGTTCATCACTATGGATGTTGTGAGCCTCTCCTAGACCAAGTTGGTTAAGATACAATATGGGTTATGGTAGATTGCCTTACCTAGATGACATGAGAAAGGAAGAGTTTCGTCAAGGGTCAGATATGGTTGAACTACATATGAAAAGAGATGGTTCAACTGCACCATGATGCGAGTTCGAATGTCTTTGAGTTTGATCTAAAGGTTCCCTTCCAAAAGTGGAGTGGGTACGTGAAGAACTCGATGATAGTACAGTTTATCACCCCTAACTAATGGTTAGTGTGACCCAGACTAGAGGGTCTGATGAGAGCAAGTGTGCTTGTTCAGGGTGATACAAAGAGATAGTTCTTAAGATGTGATGTTAACCACCATAGCCTTTATCGGGATGCAAGAAGTTCTAGAAGGAGGTTGTGTCGGTCACCACTTCATTAAGATGATGTTGGTGAAGGAGGCCTCACGAAGGTCAGAAAAGAACCACAGTGTGTGCAGATGAAGTCGCTTTGATCGTGCAATGGATGAGGGAGAGCCCAGTGGTGACATGAGTCACAAGCTGATGTAAAGCAGACTGACATGCAGTTCACTGTGGGAGGATATGTGATGTGAAAATACGACCCCTCTAAGCTTCAACTAAGAAAGCTAAGTCCCCGATATATGGGTCCATTTGAGATGGATTGGTGGAGGTGGTTGTGTTTAGCCTTGCCCCTCAGGATAACATGATGTGTAATGTGTTCCATGAGTCTGAGCTAGAGCACTATGTGAGGTATCCAAGCCATGTGTTGAGCCCTGAACCTATTCAGCTTTTGAGAGGCTGAAATGTCCTGAGTCACCTATGAGGGTATGATATACCAAGGAAAGAAAGAACTCAGATGGAAGAATATGAGATGATGAAGGTTCTTGGGAAGCGCCATGGAAAGGGTGATGCCACATGGGAGCCCTGATGGATGTATGAAAGGCTTATCCTGAACTGTTTGTTTGCTTGATGGAATTTTGAGGGCAAAATTCTTATAAGAGGGGAAGGATGTTACAATACCAATTTTTGGGTTCATTTGGTGAGAAATGTGATTTCTCATAATAAAGATAATTGAACAAATAGTGATGTCTTTGATTGAATGCATGAATTTTGTTTACAATAGCCTTGATGTTTGTGTTGTGGGCTTTATTGGCTATTGGGCCCAATAACAAGGAAATTCAATTAATTAATGAATAACTGAGAATTTAAAAGAAAGATGTGGAAACCTTTAGAAGGCAAATCCAAAGAGGGATTTCGTGCCTCTTGGGTTCCTTGGGTTCCAAGGAGTCCAAAGTTGCATAAAGAGTGCAATAAGAAAAGAAAAGACCCATTAAGTATTTCCTTGTTAAAGAAAAAAATTGCAAATAATGATAAAAGGAGGAAATATGTGAAAATAGGTATAATTGAGTTATCCTTGGTGGATTTTCATATCCCAAGGATTCCTAATGTTAAAATGAATTCCAATAGGAAAATAGAAGAGAGATGAAGAGAAATCCTTAAAAAGAGAATTAAAAAGGAAAAGAAATTGATTAATAAAAGGGAAATATGAGAAATTGATAAAGAGAAAGGCAAACCAATATTCCCCAATATGGGAATCCGTGCCTTTGGGGTTTTCTTGAGGTCCAAGGGACCCAAAATAACAAAATAATCACAAAGGAAAGAGGAATATAAATTAATTTGGATTAATTAATGAGCAACTTGGGATAGAAGTAATCCTTCTCATCCATTGCAATATGTTTCCCAAATTTCGTTCAAAGTTAGATAATTACAAGACAAAACTTTCCTTAAAAATTAAGAAAAAAAGGAGTTATGATTTGGGAGGAATCAATTTTGCAAGTTATATTCGATTTGGGAATTAATTCTGAATTAATAGAATAAAACCTTCCTTTGCTTTGAACGCGAGTAATCTGATCGGTTGGATCTTGATCCAACGCTGGGTGCTCTTTGCCTGAGTCCCACTGGGACTGTGTTTCAGCGAGATAACAGAGGGACTTTCCCTCTTGGTTTCCTCGCAATCCTTTGGGTTGGAAAGTCTGCTGATAATCCCATTGAATTCGGGAAAGCAAGCCGAAGGGATACATCCCTAATTTTATTGGATTTTGTCGCCAAACCAGGAAATGCCCAACTGGGCAGGACCCTGCCTCGACCCTATAAATAGGGGAGGGTGATCCAAGGCACCGACATCACTTTTTGTTAGTCCAAACCCTACGGCGGAGTACCAGGGTCATTTCTACGGTTTCAATTACGCCAACAAGTCTAACCTAGACCCTCATCTGCATAGCAGACCCTGCCGGAATCCGGCGAGCAAGGGAGTGGCCTTGGAGAGGTTCGGTTGGCCAATTGAACCTGTGATCGAGTTCAGCTAAGGGAGGTGGAGCTCCCTGCAAAGTTGCGTGCTCGCTGGTGGCCGGAAGCTCCAAGTCAACCCTCGAGTTGACCATCGTCGGAGCTATTGCTACGCGAGGTTGAAGAAGGAGTCGTCCGCAAAATTACAGCCTTACCGCCCCGCACCTCTATTGCTGGTAAGTGTAGTCGCGTCTTTCAGCCCCTTTGATCGCTGTGTTGAGGGAACGCACATCCGCGACCGTCAGATCCTCAGTGGATCTGCGGCCCATGGATCGGGCGGCCCTGCCTTTTTCTAGAAAATAGTATATATATATATCTAAAAAGGAATTATCTTGGAAAAAGCGTATCTTGTGATAGAAAACTCAGATGCGAAAAGTTAATACATGAAAAATGATCAAAAAAATATGAGGAATGCATTAAAAATGGTTTGGACACCTAAATCTGTATATTTTTTTACAAAAGTACATATTTTGAATAGAAAAGGGATTAATTTGTGGTTAGAAACCCTAATGGTTGATAAAAGATATAGTTAATCATGCAAATATATTAATTCGAACATGATTTACTTGATTAATGATGAAGATGGTTTTTTAACCTGTTTTGGCGATAGAATTACAAGGTTTAGGGTTTTTAACTCAATATATTGATTAATATGTTTAGAAACCCTAAATTAGAGGAAAAGAAAATAAAAGTGCTCATAATCTGAAATTAGGGTTTCCTGTTGCTAAAAGATGAATTTAGAATCTTTTGTAAAAGAAAAATGAAATAGTTAGGGTTTGTAAGTCAGTTGGATAAGTTAGGGTTTAAAGTAATAAAGATGTAGTGGAACCCTAATTATGCTCAAAACCCTAAAAAGGGCAAATAACCTAGGAAACAAATAGGATTAATGGATCAAGATGACATGATTAATGATAGAGAAATTGAATGCCATTTTCAGGGACAAGTTGTGTGTGTGTGCTTGCTTGATTTCCTAATTGATTGAGTTATTTCTGCATTCAAGTCTGCTTAACTGGTATGTGGTTAATTATGAATAACCGCCTTAGTTTCCCGAGGATTTTCTGGATGGTTAATCGCATCGAAT
The DNA here is from genome assembly GCA_963693085.1 of Alisma plantago-aquatica. Taxonomy (NCBI): domain Eukaryota; kingdom Viridiplantae; phylum Streptophyta; class Magnoliopsida; order Alismatales; family Alismataceae; genus Alisma; species Alisma plantago-aquatica. The sequence continues at coordinate 723,582,135 of OY856414.1, forward strand.
GCAAATTATCAGTTTGGATGTTCATACTTGTAAAACTATAAAGTCACTATGATTATCACATTAATAATAGAAATATGTATTCTTGCACCTACATGCCACCCTGATGGATGATGCCAAAGGTCAGGCCCAGATGGGTAGACCAATGGACCCCTTGAGTGGTGACCAGACACCAAGCTCGGGAATGAGAAGGTGGCCTATGATATTGCATGGCTAGAGGGAACCATGAGTGGTGACCCCAGGAACCAAGCTCGGGATTGAGAAGGTGGCCTTAAGTCATTAGCAAAGGAAACCCCTAAGGTGGGTATGCCAGGGTTAGGGCAAAAGCGGTGGAGAATGTCATACTGGAAAATGTAAATTGGCTGGTTAATTAACTTGATTGTGATAATTAGATTGTTATCCATATGTGAAAACTTTTGGTTGTCCCCACATACCAGTATATTTCGATATACTGACCGACGTTTTGTTTGTCGGCGTTTTAGGTACAACCCTGAAATGAACAAACAGTAAAGTGACACATTGTGAAAATAAAACTTAAAGTGCCAGGAGGATTAGATAGAGTAGATTCAAGCTCTGGATAGATAGACTTCCAAGGTTTTTCAAAGGTAAGTAAAGTTTTAATTTTATACCAAATTCCAGTTAGTTAGTAGAATTTCATAATTATTATTGATTATTTGTTGAACCTTTGATCCTGTTAGTTGAAATACGGCTCCGACCTTTGAGTCTCCCTTAATTGGGGGTTACCGGGAGGGGGATCATTACAAGTAGTTTTAACATAAAACAATATATACAAGAAGTGGCAACAATTTATACAAGCAGTGGCAGACCCAAAAATTGAAGGCGGGTGAGGCCAAGTGTAACTAAATTTTTTTGGGTCTACAATAATATCAATGTCTAAATATAGTGATGTACCACCATAATGGTTGGAAATGATAAATGTTCTACAATTGAAAAAAATAGAATTCACTGATTACATGTAAATAAAAAGAATTAAAGAGAACCTTGACCATGTTTCATATTCTAAAAAAATTCCATGATCACTCTACAACAATAATTTTGTAGAGGACTCTGAGATCCGTCTCTTGTAGATGAAGTACTTGTCTGTATCATATGAATAAATTGTCATCTATATTAAAAGGAAAAAAAACTATAGACTTATAGCAGTAAAATTAATAAAATCATTATTTATATAGTACACAGAAGAATTTTTTCAATAAAAATATATTTTACAATACATACATTGTTACGATATTATAACATTTCTCCTAAGTGCAATAAAAAGAGGCGAGTTCATACACACTAAGTAAGAGTGTGATTGTTCTTTATTATAAACTTGTATATATTTGAGTTTGAATATGCTTATGACATATCGGTAACAATAAAATAGTAAAATTAGAAGGCATAAATTCCTTCATTCTTATGTTAAGTTAATCTAGAAAACCTATCTACTACAACCTATCTTTATTTTTTCATTAAATTAGTGTGTATTAATGTGATCTATGCAACCTTTCCTTATTCGGATATAATCTATTTCTATAATATCTCTTGCTTTGTTATTTTTCTCTCTTTCACAAGATATGCCTTTTCAATATAAGATGGGCTCTTTTTCTTTTCCACCGAAATTATGGTACAATTTTAATTGCTTTCTTTCTGTTTAATTAGAGGGAAAATCAATCGATTCTTTAAAATTCCATTTGTAGTAACTAACTCACTTTTCATATCAAGTGACTTTAAACAGATGCATTAATTACTCTTATCCATTAACTAGTACATACAATAACAATGAGTTGAGAGGGAAAGGCCATCCGTGCATGGCCCAATCGTTTATCTGACTTTCCATGTATGGTGAGTTGGAACTACTGATGATAATACTCTCTTGATTAATTCATGTGTGTTAAATACTCATGCAATGACGATAGTGGCATGTGAGGCAAATGTAATATTGTGCAATAAAAGTAGAAATAAATGTGAAAAGTTGACCTATGTTGGGTGAGTCCATGGCCTCATGTGACCACAATGTAGGTCCGCCACTATATACAAGCCTGGGATGAGTTTGTAACGTCCCCAAATTTTCACCTTCTCAAAACCCCATAGAGATGAGAAGACAAAATCCGAAAATGTTAAGCAATTGTATCAAAGTGCGTTGCGGAAGCAATATGCGCATACATGAACATACAACCATAACATACTCAACATTCAACATATTTATATTACAACATGAATTAAATTTACATATTGAAAGAAGATTTACAAGTCTAATAACATGTATGCTAACAAGATCTTAACATAATAGGTACAACCTGGACAACTTCTCACTTCCTTTCTTTTATCCCACGCTAGCTCTGAACCTAAATCATACGTGAAATAACGAATCAACACACAAGGTGTTGTGTACGTGGGTAGAAAGATACATACTAATATGCTTGCATAATTGAAATAACTTGAGAAAGAAAGAGTAAAAGAAAGCATTATTTAAAGCAATAATCAAGTAAACACACCTCTTATACATTTCATTTGATGCAATTGTACTACAATTTTATAAGAATTTCTCATACATCCAGTATGGGCAAAATTATTTTATCATACATCTAACATGGGCAATTCATCATACATCCATGTTAGTCAACATACATCCATATTGGGCTATGTGCACTAGTAGCTACAATTCATCAAAATGTTCATTTATGTTTCATTAAGTTTTGGCGAAGCATATAATACTAATACGCATCCAAGAATTTATATGCAAATAAAAGCATCCAAAGTACAACATATCATTATGCATCCACAAAAACTAGTCATATACTTCATAAGTCCCACGTACCTGAGTTCAGATATTTCTAATCATTCTTTCTCATCTAGATATCCGGTCATCACCTGATTAATAACAAATGTTCATCATATTATTGGTATTTTAGGTCCAAATTAGGGTTTAGGCCAAACCTTGGTTCAAACTAATCTAAACTTGTGTTTGATATTTTTTTACTCACTAGGGTGTCATTTTATATGTCTATTCCAATTTTTGTAATTTTCTGATGACTGGTCTATTTTCTAGAATTAAAATGGTATTGGTAGCATCTAAATAATCTTTAATAGAAAAAGACCTATTATTTAGATATATTACTCGGGTCAGAGTCTAAATATGGATTTATATCAATATTAGGGTTCTAGGACAATTTTATGAGAATTAATCTCAAATGGATATTATTTCATTCAATAAACTGTTAAAAGAAGCATTATAAAATAAATTAAATATCACCAAAAAATATGTCTTAAAAGTATATTCTAGAGGTTTCATAAGAAAGAGGACATTTTTCTGAGTCTGGGGATATTTTTCGGGTATTTTTAGGGCAAGGGGGCTATTTTCTATGTATTATACAAGATATAGACAAACCCTAGGAATTTAGATGGTATTTACCTGTATTGGCCAATCACCATTCGCCACGTGTATACTAGAGGGACGCTGCTCCTCATCTGAGATGGTCTGGTTCAGGCTGTTGGGTTGGTTCGTTTTCTAGACCACCTGGGTTCGATCTGACCCAGTTTGCTCCTCTCCTTCTTGCTTTCTCGCCGCACGACGCCCGCCTGCGCCCATCGTCCCGAGGCCCTCCTATCATTCTTCAACACTGCCTCAAGCCCAGCGTCGAGCTTCTCTTCTACACAACACCACTGTATCCTAGTACTTCGGTGAGATGGCACCATGCATTCTCCTCATCGTTGTCCTCTGGATCTTAGTTGAGGAGACCTGGAGCGGCGAGTCCATGAGATCGTCAACCCTGCTCTTCCGTACACAGGAGAAATGGGGAGCAACCTGGACCTCCTCTGATTTCCTCAGCTTCTAGATCTTCTCGACGGTCCTGACCTCCAAGCTGACGGGTGGTTTAGGTGGTGGCAGAGCAGATGGCGTGGGTTGTTGGGGTGCTGTGGTCATCCTCGACGACTTGGTTTCCCCCACACAAAACATCACCGGTGTGGTGGCGGAGGAGCCCGGCGGTGCATAGCCAGTGGGCTGTAGGAGGAGGTCAGTTGTGCATCTTTTTCAGACTTCATACCTCCACCCAAATCGTCTATCATCGAGTCATCCATGGTCTCCTCCCCAAAACAGAACTATCTATGAGTTCGACTGCTCCTAGTCCGACCTCCCTCCATCCTCCTTCGCAACCCCAGCACACGATCAAGCTCATCACGCAGCGGCTGCATATGTCCATCACCACCGCAGATAGGAGATCTGGCGAGAAAGGGTTGACTCCTTACATCATTTTGCAGCTGTCTATTCCATCTTTCTAGCACCGATGTCGTCGTCGTCCCCTCCGACTCGTGAGTGACCAGACCACCATGTTCAACCTCGTGTTTGGAGGTGGTGGTGGAGGGCTCTCCGGCAACCCCAAAGCAATGACGCCCTCCGGATTCAGCATTACCGTCTGGGAGTGGAAGAAGGAACTATGTTTGCAACCATAACCCACAAGATGAGCTCGTTGTGAAGATCTTGTTTTAACAGAGCTTATAGCACACTCCAGTTTCCGATTACTCTCCACTTACTTCAGATACGTGGCACCAGGGACTTGGCCTCAAGGGTACCAGTCTCTCCGTAAGAAACAAAGGTAGGTGACGACTGTTTTGTCTCTATATCTGGGTGTAACCTATCCCATCCGCTAACATGTGCCCCAAAAACCTTACTAACAGACCAGTTGTTCCTTGCACATCAGATAAAAACCCCAAGAAAATCGTTTATTGCTTATAATATCTGTAAAAGATATCCCCTATGTATCCAAATTTTCCAAGGATAATAATTCTCACATAGTAAGTCAAGATGGCATGAAATCCTAGCATAACCTTAGAAACACTTAATCTAACTCATGACCACAAGGAATTCCATACACACACACAAAGATATATATATATATATATATATATATATATATATATATATATATATATATATATATATATATATATATATATTGCCACCTAAATGAACTACTCGAAGAGGTCACTTTCATGATTACACAAATCAACCTTAAATGCCCATTGATTTTCAATGAATCAACATAAACCTAATATGATCGTGATTTCAGGCATCAGTCATTACTCAGACATTAGAATACATATATTTTACCAAGGGATGTCTTACCATATTGTCTCAATTATATCGACAAATGATATTTATCATCATTGAGCTTTAACTAGGTTCCATACCCTCCTTTGTAGCTTTATACACTTATTTTAGGTGAATTTAATCTGTAATTGGATAACTTTTTCCTCAATTTGGGTTTAGTCATCTACACAACATCCATGGTCCTCAATTAATGTATTGGGAAGAAAATTCCTAAAATTTAGGGTCATCACAGAGTTGTTGTGAATAAAATGGCATAGGGGAAGCATCAACATCGGGTAGTATCACTATCATCAAGACCATTGATATGAGCATAGGAAAAGGTGATAAATCATATAACAGTTGAAAATCATCATTATATGAGATAGTGAAGGCTTTAGAAGAGCATTTCAACTTATAAGCCAAGGAAGTTGTAAGGCCCTTGACTAGTTTAACCTCCAATCATGCTCAATTAGAATAATTATATGTATAATTACCTCAATTGAATACTTTATTTAGTTTTAAAATCAATTGATTAAGTAGGATCTCTAAATTGAAGCAAATTGCACTTTGTTTGCCCTAATTTCAAGTTTTCTTATAGGTTATGGACTGAATTGCAATTTACTATAACATGATAGCTGGATTGCAAGTTGTGTGAAAGATATATAAACTTATGTTATCTGTCATGTTTGATTTATCTACGAGATCAACTAGTTAAGAGATAACCATAGTTTGGCTTCGATTGCTACTTTGTTTTCTTGATCTTAAATTTTGTGTACGTTATGGACTAGTATGCAAATTCATATTTGAGGACCTAACTGCAAAATCGAGTAAAAGATATCCAAGTAAATTCCTTCCTTCATATTCTTAGCGTTATTTGATTTGGATATTTTATAACTTAGTTTAATTAGGTTCTCATCCTAGGATTTCTAACCCTCAATAACGTATAGGGTGTGTATAGGTTCGTTGGCTTAACCATGAGCCTCAATGGCTTGGGCCGTCTCTACCTTGATGGTTAGGCTTTTAAGGGTACCTTGGGTCCATTTTTCAAGGTTGATCATTGATAGGCCACCATGGACCTTGATAGGTTCGTCTAGAGGGGTGATAGGTTAATGGATGTGTGCACCTCATTAGCATAGTTTGTGACCTCGATAGGTTTGGTTCTTGACATCAACATCTCAACCCATGCACCTTTACAAGTTGTGAGGTGTTGAAACTCGATAGGTAGCTCTGATAGGTTGAATTCCTCTAGGGTACCTCAATGTCTCTTATGGTATAGAGCCTAAATTCCCTTACCTAGTTTACCCCTCAATAATTTTGATGGGTTGGGCTTGTTTGGGTCTTGTGACCATTTTTCCCATATATACACCCACCCCATCAAGCCAAAAACCTTCTTTGATATCTTGAAAACTTCTTGGACGAAGTGTAAGAGATTTGAATCCTATATAGGCCTCCATGAAGGTCGATAGCTCGATGGAGAGCTAGCATTTACTTACATGTCCATGCATGTTGGTGAACAAGCTTCCCTAGTTTCTCCCCTAGCTAAGTAGTTCAATTTCTAGCCCTAACAATGTGATATATTCCTTAATATTACTATTTCATCTCTCATTCTTCATTTTCTGATCTCCATGGAGTTCCATGGTGGTCCTTGATGCTTACAACTAAACAACTCTTCTTTCTTTGTATTTTTCCCTAGTTGGTTTTGGATCTTGCTTGGAGATTTTATTTTAGAGATTTTAGAGGGATGGCCTAGGATCTTGGATACTTTCTTGTGTCTCTATTTTGTATCATAGCCTTTGAATGTGAGTGATATATCTATTTCTATATTCTTTTGCATACTGGAAACAAGGAAACCCTAATCTTTCCCTAGTTTTGCTTAATATGCCTAAAATTGAATCTTCAAGGATTTTCTCTTAGCATGAAACATGATCACGAATTCACTTGGCTTTCTTACTTTTTAAATTCTGGTTCGTGGTGGAATTAATATGCTATCTTAAATTCATAAGGTGAAAATTCAAAATACATACACTTCATCCTAAAAGTGTTCCATTGAAAGATTTTTACATCAAATTGATGGAAATTAAAATATGCAACTTTCTCCATTGTTTCCAAGAGTTTATTAGATGAATTTAGCATGATTTCATGATTATTATTATTATTTAATGTCCTTGGACTTGGAACAAAAACTTAAAATATTATTTATGCATAAAATGGTCTTGTATTCCTTTTGATATCATGTTGATACAAAACAAAACATACAATGATCCTTACAGTTTGGACATGTTCATAATATGATTAAAAGAGATTTTCCTAAATTTTAGAGAGATGAAACTACGTGTGTATTAGATTCATTGCCTAAAGTTGGCCCATTTATGCTTAAAATGCTCCTTTTTTCCCGATCTTGCATATAATGCAAGTTTGTCAGATTTGTGAGTTTTAATCTAAAATTTGCATGATGTTTTTTTACAAACATCATCGAACATGCAAGTGGAATCCCTTTGTTGATCTATCTTTGATATAGACTTTTAAATATGATTTAGGGCCTTTTTTTGTTCAAAGATGGTATGTTGGGCTTGATGTGCCCTAATAAGATTGTTTAGGTCTTGGTATGGATAAGGACGGTCAATTGCATCATGATTTGATGATTGATATATGTTGTGACACATTTTACATACTCTTGATTTGTCACACATGTTATATTTCACAATTTCATCTATATAGATTGATTCAATAGGGAACAAAATTAACTGTCCCAATAGAATAAATTGTGAACCACTTCCAGTAGTCAGCAAATAATTTTGAGAAATTTCTAAGGTTGTATATTCTTTACTATATAAGGTGGTCGAAGATTGTTGTTCTTTGGTACCGATGTTAGTTTGTTGGTAAACAAATTTTGGTTTTCTTTAGCACCTATGTTAATTTGTTGGCGACTAAAGGTTAGTTCTCTTTGGTAGTCATGTGGTTCGTTGGTGATCAGATGTTGGTTTTCTTAGGCACCACTGTTTGTTTTTTCATGTTCAAAGGTTAGTTTTCTTAGGTACTGGTGTTGGTTTTTTGGTGACCAAAGGTTAATTTTCTTTGGAACCTATGTTGGCATGTTAGTGAAGAAAGTTTGATTTTCTTTGGTGCCCATGTGGTTTGTTGGTGACCAAAGGTTGGTTTTTTGTGGCACCTGGGTTGTCATGTTGGTGATCAAAGGTTGGTTTTCTATGGCACCTGGGTTGTCATGTTGGTGATAAAAGGTTGGTTTTCTATGGCACCCACATTGGTAGTTGTTGGTGATAGAACAAGTACTCTTTGGAACCTATGTTGGATATGGTTGGGTACAATTGGGTTTTACTATGGAGATCAACATTCACATGACATAATAATACTAAAAAAGTAGTCAAGTAGTATAAATACACCAAGGTTATCTTATGACACTACATTATATTATTTTATTACTCTTCTATACCTACAAGTATTTCTTCATTTTATCCTATATTTGATTTGTTGTAGTTGTACCTTGTATAGAATAGTACTTGTTGGCTATACCTCATGTAGAGGTCATTATATGATCATTAATTTGTCTTTGAATATTTTAATCATATTAAGCTTGTAAGAAATAAGAATTCTATACTTTTATATATCTTATACATGAGACGTGGATCTCACTCTCATGGTTATTGACATGTTATCAGTATTTTGGTGTAGTGAAAAGGATGCTTCTATGTAGACATAACAAGAAATAATATATTTAAGCCTAGAGTGCCTTTGTACTTTCACTTTTGTAATCAAGAGTTGGGCAGTTGATGATGTATTTGATATGTTGTTTACCCTTGGTGTTCTGTACACTTATAAGTTGTAAAATGAATCAATCATCATATGTTTATTTGACTGATTATGGACCATCTTGTAATCCTTTTGATAAAACAAATATAAAAGGAATTTCATTTTTTCACTATTGTATACATGTGGAATGATATTGATGGGAATTATTACATGTTTATATTACATATGGAGAGGTTTCATGGCAATTGTCTGTAACAAGATTTCGTCTTGATCTCTTTATTAAAAATCTTTCGACTCAACTTTGATGTTTATTTTTTGATGATGGATTTTTATCTGGGGATTTTTCCTAATGTTTGGTTTTGGTATGATCATTGGGATGGGTCCACATGAGTTGGTATCAGATCTAAGGCTTACATAGTAGACATGGAAAATAGGAATTGGGATGAATTGATAATTAAGTGATGAATATGACATGACATTGATGAATATTATTTGAACTCAGTATTTGGATGCTCTAATTAGGTATCCAATTGTTGAGGAAAGAATTTGTATGGAACTAATTGATTGTTCTGCTTCTGAGTACCCTGACTAAGTAGTTGGTTGGGAAACAACCTAGGAGTATAGTAAGATATTAAATTAATAAGAAAACAATAAGATAAAAATGGTGAGAGATGTGGAATGTGGATTAAATACAAAGTTATTGAACAACAATTAAGTATAGAGCTAGTTCAATAAGTGGTGGAAAGTACTAATTCAATCAGTTGAGAATGATAAAAGCAATGATTTAACTCATGAAAACTTACAAATTTGATGATTGAAAGAAAATACATGACATAATGATTATTAATATGAACTTGAATAATATAATGAGGAGTTCATGAAACTTGAAAGGTCACCTCGTAGGGATATAAATCCAATGTTTGAAGCAAAACTCTATCAAATGATGAGATTAAGGATACATGAATTTGTGTATGAATCTTTTTCTATGTGTAGCAGTCATGGGAATTCTAAAGTAGTTTATAGAACATATAAATGTATCTGTGAAGATTCATGGACAATATATGTTATGAGAAGTATCGATGACGTAGAATCATACAAGAAGTGGAGAACTCATATAATGAGTATGATTCGATATGAGAAGATGTAGGGTGATAGATGAGGAGTACATTAATCTAAGATGATCTAAGACTAGCCAATAAGTGTTATGAAAGACTGGAGGCAAATGGTCATGATACTACGAGGAAAGTAGAGAAATTACTTAGGAAATGATCTCTTGAGGATGAAAGAAACTGGATAATCATGAGGATAAGGTAAGAATAAAAGTAATATGAATAAATGTGGGGATATAAAAACACTTATCTTATATAGAATCATATTCATCTCAAGGATATATTGTAATAAGTAATATTTGAGGTTTGTATGACATAGTTAAGAGCAACTAAAAGAATTTCTACAATAATTATAAATCTAATTGGGTTGATGTTGTAGAAAGATAAGAATAAGTGGTCACATGACAATTGGGTATGATGTCATACCAATCCCTTCATATGAAAGAGTTTATCTGATTTAAAATTTGAATCTTATAAAATGAAGGCTTTTTTTGATAAAGGACATGTTTCTTTCATAGAAAAAAATCAAGGATGGTGATGATTAAGAGGAAAATTAGAATAATGTATAATGTAACTATTTGATTATGAGTGGACTATGAATCCACAACCACTAAAAGGTGTTACCTAGAAAAAGGGAATGGATCCATGCATGGAAGTATCCATTGCTTGATGAGTTTCAAAAACACAAGAACTAATCTCCTTAGTCAAAAAATTTCAATCATAAATATTTGATAAGAAGAGTAATTACATGAGAGTGAACATAAAGTATGATGAATTCCTCTTAATTTTTAATGGTTAAGGATGATGATAAGGAAGGAGACATAAGAGATAGAAAGAGACAACATGTAGGATAATGGAACATGATACCATCACTAATCCTTAAGTTGATTGGAAAATAGATATATAAGCCAATGATGATGATATGACATAACTCATACTAAGAAATATTGATAGGGACTTACATGATTCTTGTTATTTCTCACCACCTTATATCTATATCTCTGGGGGAAAATCCTTGTTAGAGTCTTATGGTCGTAAGGCCCCTAACCTAGATCAACCTCTGATAATGCTTAATTATAATAATTAGATTTAAATTTCCTTAATTTAATGTTTGAATTTAGTTTTAAGTAAATTGATCAAGAGTATATATGAATTGAAGCAAATTGATCTTTGTTTGCCCTAATTTTATATTTCAATACCAGTTATGAAATATATAGCAATTTACAAAAAAATGAGGGTTTTCTTGTCAATTGTATTCAAAGTATCTACACTTATGTTGTCCTTTATTTCATTCTTGGTTTACCTATGAAATCAATTGTTTAATATATAACTTTAATATGGCTTGTTTATGTACATCGTGGACTAGCATGCAAATTCACCTCAATTGAGGAACTAATTTCAAATGTGAGTAAAAAATCTAATTGATTTTTTTTCTTTAATAAAATTTCTTAATTTTGTTTTATATGGGCTCTTAATTTTCTTTATTATCTTTTCATCTTGGAGTTTCTAGCCCTCATCCTAGCATATAGTTTGCATAGATGTTTGAGGATTATGGCTTAGATAAAGCCTAGATGGATTGGGTCCTTTGCATCCTCAATGGATACTATTTTAAGGGACCCCGAGGCTATTTGTCAAGGTTGAGCCTCGATAGGCCACCATGGACCTCCAGAGCTTGGTTTAGAGGGATGACAAGTTGATGGATGTATGCACCTCGATAGCATAGTTTTGGATTCCTGACACATTTGGTTATTGACTCTTACACAGACACCCATGCACCATTAGTGACTCTAGGGTGTTGACCCTTGAAAATCATCTTCTAGAGGTTGGTTATGGATGGGGTGTTTGATTAATGGACATTAATCCCTTTTAAAATTGCATCTTCTAAATCTTTGCCTAGGACTTTATCTTACTTTTGCCCAATTCTTGAAATAATTGCAATTTACTTGCTCTTGACCAATCAATTAGAATTCTTATCATTTGCTCATGTTTTGCAGATCCCACCGTCATTCACATTTTCTCTACTTTAGAAGACAAAAGTCTGCTTCACTAGTTGGAAATTGAAAGACTAAGGACTTTAATTACATAATTCCAAGCATTTCAACACTTAGAGTCGAACGACTCAATCCGATGAGTCCATAAGATTCAACCACCAGAATACTCCACTCTAGAACTCCAACATGCCAACTCATGGCATTGATCTGTTGATTTAGTCTATGCCAAGGAGGCACAACCCTCTAGCCAACCGAATGTCTCATGGCTCAAATCGGTCAACTCAGGAACCGAACCAAATGACTCAAAGTTCCAAGAATTTGAATCAATTCCTTAGAGACCAAGTCTCAGTAGTAGCATGCCCACCTTAAATAAATTAGTGTCACCCTCAGTTTTAGGGTTTTGACCTACTTCCCTGAGCTCACGCACCCACAAATGGAATTTGGCAAATAAACATTCATCCCTTATCAATTTCATCTTTTAAATCTTTGCCTAGGATTTTATCTTACTTTATCCCAATTTCTAGAAATAATTGCAATTTACTTGTTGTGGACCCATTAATTAGAATTCATATCATTTTGGATCATATTTTTTGATTCCATCATCATTCACATTTTCTTTACTTCAAAATATAAAATCATGCTTCCCTATTTGGAAATCAAAATACCAAGGACTTCAATTACATAATTCCAAGCATTTCAATACTGAGTCAAGCGACTCAATCTGACGAGTCAATCGACTCACACACCAGAAAAGTCCACTCCAGAACTCCAATCGGCTAACTCATGATGTATATATGTCGACATCATTTATGCTAACAAGGAACAACCCTCTAGCCAACTGGTCATATCATGGCTTGAATTAGTTGACTCAATGACTTAATTGGGTGACTCAAGAAACCAAGCAACCAACTCAATTCCTTAGACCAAGTCTTGGTCAACAACATGTCAACCATAAATAAATCAGTGCCTCCATCCTTTTTAGGGTTTAACTTGATTCCCTAGGACCCCAAACCAACAAATACAAATTGGGTGACTCACAACATGAATTGATCGACTCATGGTCTGCTGTACAGACATCTACAGTAGTCGCCAACCAGATTTAGCATTGTCCTTAGGGTTTCCACCCCTTCTTCTCCCTATAAGAGGAGGGGGACTCCACAAAGAAAGGGATCAATAAAATTGTGTATCTTTCTTTGTCTTAAATTCTTATTTACATTCTTGCATTGGTTTTCTTGCTCTTGTACTCTTCTTTCCATAATAAAATTTCTAATTTGAATCTTGTTCTTTGTGTTCTTTCATTGGACAAGGAATTATGAAAGGCTGACACTTTATTATCACTAGACTAGAGTCCTTTCAGATTCTTTCTATTTTCTAGTTTATGGTTTCCTTTCTTCCTTCCTCTGTTCTTTCTTTATTTTCCATGAAGCATGAGTAGTCCTTCATATCAGTGCATGGGGAGTAGCTCCATAGCTGTAGTTGATTAGAATATGTTTTATATGATATAATTGTTACATGGTGCTTGTTTGATTTATTGCACACCTTAAACAATTTGGTATCTTGTTTTAGTTGAGTGTTAGTCTTGGTTGATGAAATATCAGACCCCAAGGCTCAGAACAACCAAACAAATGCATAGAGCTCTAGATGAAATCTCAGAAGGAACACTGTTGGGATCATCGAGCAAGGATATTCAAACAATATGATCAATGGGTTTGTGATAAGTTTGACTTTTGTAAATGCATTTGAGAATGTTTTCACATGCCCTCATCTAAGTAGTTTTCTATTCATGGAATCTTCATATCTAGTTTCCACACAAGTTGTGGGTGTGAAAATCATAACCCCGGTATCCTTTACCGTTGAATCAAACTCAATTTCTCCTACATTTTCCATTCAATCCTTCTAGTAGTTAATCTTTCCTTACTTTTTCTTAGAATAATCCTTTACTATTTTGTTCTTAGTGTAACACTTCATTATCTTGTTTTTAGTATAAATTTTCATTACTTTTTCTAGCATAATCAACCTTCAACCAACAAATTTTCAATTGTTGTTTAAATAATTGTTCAAAGTAAGTCAATTCAAACTCAATCTTAAAAAAATTGTTCTGTGGGACAACCATTTCTATACTAATAAATGATCAAACTTGATTAACTAGTTGTTTTGGCATTAACAAAGGTGAAACTCTAGGAATCAAACCCTAGTGAATTGTTGTGTGAAAGACATGCATTTGTACATTTACAACCTTTGGGGTGTAGAGCCTAGATACCCAAATTATTTTACTACTCAATAGCTTTGATAAGTTGCCTCTGTTTTGATCTTTTGAACCTTCTGCCTACATCTACACCCACCCCATCGACCCCAAAACCTTATTATAATTATTGGCACCTAATTGGACAAAGTGGTGAAGATATAGAATCTTGATAGGACCCCTTGGAGTTTGATATCTTGGTGGATAAATTGCATGTACTTACTGTCCATGCATGTTGGTGAACAAGCTTCCCTAGTCTCTCCCCTACTAGATAGATTTGTTTCTAGCCCATATTTGTTTCTAGCCCCAACCATGTTACATATTCCATCCACTTGGTCTTTTCTTTATGTTATCCATCTCTCCTTCTTCCTTGGTCATGATCCATGGAGTTCTATGGTGGTTCTTGATGCGTATAGATAAATAACTCTCCTTTCTCTTTCATTTTCCCTAGTTGCACTAGGATCATACTTGGAGATTTGCTTTTAGATATTTTGGTGGGCTTACCTAGGATATTGAAGGATTTCTCATCGATATACCATGTGAGCCTCGTGAAAAGCACCTTTGAAGGTGAGTGATATAACTTTTTTTAGCTTCTTTTTCCTTCTTGATACATACAAACCCTAATCTTGCCCTAGTTTTGGTTAATATGCCAAGTGAATATTTAATTGACATATTTTTCTATATATATGATGACAACTTTCTTTGTATTTCCTACTCTCTAAGTTGTGATTCATGTTGATATTAATATGTCCACTTATATTCATAAGGGTTTAATTTCGAAATACATACAACTTTGCCCTAAAAATGCTCCTTTTAAGGCATTTTGTTAACATATTGATGAAAGTAGAAATATGAAACTTTTTCCACTTTTTCAATGTATTTCTAAGATGAAATTAGAATGAGTTGATAACTCTTGTTATTATATAAATTATTTTTACTTGGAACTATAACATAGGAGTGGCTTTTATGCATAAAAATGGCTCTTTGATGCCTTGTTGATATCATGTTGGTACGAAAAAAACATATTATCCTTTCTATTTGAACATGTTTCTAAGATAATTACAAGAGGTTTTCATAAATGTTAGGTTGATGAACTTTGTGGGAGTTATATTCATTGCATAAAGGTGAATCACTTATACTTAAAATGCCTAACCTTACAAGTGCAACATTTACATACCAATGATTTTTAATTTGAAATGTTGTGTCGTGTTTTTTGCTACCATAATAAGGCAAATTCATAATTTCACATGAATTTTGAATCACTATGTTGATTCATATTTGATATAGACTTTTATGATGATTTCGGGCCTTTTTATGGCCAACGACAATAGATTGGGTTTGATGTGCTCTAATGTGATGGTTTGAGCCTTGGTACAGACAAGGATGGCTAGTTACATCACAGTTGATTGATATATGTTGTGACATGTTTTATATCTGTTGGAGTTTTCGTACTTGTTAAATAACATAATTTAATCTATATACCTTATTTGTAAGTTGATGGTCCCAAGCGAATTTGACCTAATTGAATCAAGTGTAGCCCTAATATTGTAGTAATCAAATTGTTATATACTACTTATTATTGAGTGTGACCATATGTTGGATTTCTTTGGCACCAATGCTAGTTTATTGGTGACTTAAGGTTTTCTTTCTATGCCACCAATGTTCGTTAGTTGCTAACTAAAGCTTAATTTTCTTTTCCACACATGTGGTTTTGTAGCGACGAAAGTTGGTTTTCTTTGAACTTGTGTTAGTATCTTGGTATTGAAGGTTAACTTTTTGAGGTTCATGTGTTGGCACTTTTGTGACTAAAGGTTGATTTTATTTGGCACCCATGTCCGTGTTTTGGGACCGAAGGTTGATGTTTTTTGGAACCCATGTGTGGTTTTGGTGACCAAAGGTTGATATTATTTGGAACATGTATTGGTATGTTGATGAATGATATTTTTTGTTAGCACTCATGTAATATTTTTGGTGATTAAAGGTTGGTTTTCCATAGAACATGTATTGTAATGTTAGTGACCAAAGGTTGGTTGTCTTTGGCATCCGGTGGTTGGTTGGTGATTGATGGATTGGTTTTCTTTTTCACATGTTTTGGTATGTTGGTGACTGAAGGTTAGTTTTCTTTGGAACCCATTTTAGTTTGTTACTCATTAAAGGTTGGTTTCCTTTGAACCCTGTGTTAATCTTGGTTTTATTTGTCACCCTTGTGGTTTTATTTGGCACCCATAAGGTTTTTTGGTGACCGATTGTTATTCTGATTTGGAAACTAGTATGGCATGTTGGTGACCAAAGGTTGGTTTTCTTTGGCATCCAAATCGGTAGTTGTCATTGACAAAAGGTAATTTTCTTTGGCATATATTATGAATATTGGTGGGTGTAGTTGAGGTTTTCTAAGGAGATTCATAATCCAAGGGCTTGATAATAATATATAGTAGTCAAGTTGTCAATATGTCTGGCTAGATTACCTTGTTATACTACTTGATATGATTTTATTTTTCTTGTACACCTATAAGTATTCATTTACCACTCCTATATTGCATATATTGTAGTTGTACCCTATATGGAATTTAATGAACATTCAAAATATCATTTGTAGAGGTTATCATATGCCAATTAATCTGTGCTCAAATAGTATCATCATTTTTTCTTTGTGTGGTATATCATAGTATCAGGACATGGGTATCAACCTTATGGTTCCACATTTTACAGATATGTTAGTGTGGAGGAAAGGGAATACTCATCAAGATATAATAGGAAATAATATATTCATGTCTATAGTGTCCATGTACTCTCACACACCTAAGTAATTGGTGGGTAGTTGATGATGTACATGATAAGTTGTTTACCCTTAATTTGTATTTACAATCACATGTTGTAAAATAAGTTAGTCATCTTATGCATTTATAGTTTCATAATTAATAACCATCATGAAACTTTTGATGAGATAAATATAAAAGTGGTTTTAATTTTTATCTATTATGTCTACATGCAGAATATTGATGATAGTTATTACAATGTACATGATGTTTTCCATGGTTCTATGACAATTTCTCATAATTAGATCCACATGTGGATCTCTTTCTTTGAGTTTTTCAACTTAGTTTTTGAGGGTTGTTAGTTTTATGTTGGGGTTTTGTCTAGGGACTAGTCCTACTGATCTATTTGTCCCAAAAGCATCACCCACATAAGAAGGAATTTTTTGGAAGAGTAGACAAATTAAGTGTGAGTAATAATACATATCGTAGAGATCTAAAAATCCCTAGCCATGCCATGGTTTCATTATGCCTAAATATGTCATGTAATATTGAAATCTAGGATAAAACATTTATCATATATATATGGATCATTATATGAATCTTTATTTGATAGTTAGTCAAGCATTGGAGATGCAAAAATATAACTTTCAATATAATATATGCACACAAGAAGTTAACACCAGAAGTGGGAGCGTAAATATTTGTTTATCGGCTTCCATGATGGTTTATGTATAAGATATGGTTTTGATAAAAATGGGTCGAAGTATTTTGTGTTTATGAATAATTAAAGTCATATTATTGTTTGAAGATGGCAAAAAGTAGTGGTGGTGTGCATGGAAACACAGTTGTCTATTCCTCTCAGGATTCTTCTCCTCACACAAACACGTATGAATCCCTCTCAAAACCACTAGATCAAGGCAAACGATCAGGGTTTGATTTGTTTTGGTTATCGAAGAAGGGGTGGGGCGTCATCTCTAAAGAAGATTGAGATCATTCTAACATATAGAAGGCTCATCTTCCCAAAATGTGAAGCAATAGAAAATGTTGGGAAATGGACAAACTACTTAGCAAGCTATATTGTTGGTTTCAAACCTCATCTTCCTACTCTAGAACTATTTTCTCCCAAATCTAGTGGGGGAATGGGTGAACTAGACTCAATAGTAGATGTACATTGTTAGATTATGGGATCCCCTGGGATGTAGAGAATGGTCTTAAAGTAGGCATTTGGTTTGTCACAGGTAAGCATGTGGTCTTGATGCAGTGGAAGTTGAGTGATGCTATTTAAGGTTTAAACTATCTAAAATACCTATCTGGGTGAAGATCCATGATGTACCGCTAGATTTGTGGGATAGAAGGATGTTCAATGCATTGGATCCTATATAGAGATTCTGGTATTTTTACGTATCATGACAAGTGAATGTAAGAGAATGGAGTTTCCCAAACTCTAGATCCTTATCCCCATTTATCTTAATTTTCCCAAAGAATTGGACTCCTATTTGGATGAAAGGGACATTCATATGATCAGATTTGAGTTTGAATGTCCATTAGTGAAATGTAGTTCTTATGGATTGTTTAGGTATGGTGAATGTGAGAAAACTATTATGGTTGGAAAGAAAGTCTGGGTTGAAAAGAAAAATCTAAACTCAATTAATGCTACTATAAATTCAACTCTGGAGGTGCCTAGTACAACTTCTGAGAATGTTATCAGGTCTGAGACTGAAGTCTTTATTATCTTTTTCTCATCAGTAGAAAGATAAATTTGAGGTGGTTGTTCATCAGTATGAGGAAAAGGAATTATTTAAAGTTGTTAAAGATTTTGAGAACAAAATGAAGGAATATGATTATACTTTTATCATTATTATGCTTGATAATAAACCTATTGATACTGTTAATGACAAAGAAGCAGAATTCAAGACATCAAATGACAAAATGAAAGTGACATGATTTTACCGTGCGTATAACGCAAGTATTTGCGTCAATGTAATATAGGCCTTGTGAGGCCCGAGTCGAACATAGGGAAATGTGATTTTGGGTAGACTACTACTAACTACTCGCGATCAGATAAACCAATTGTAAAAGTTTGGAAGTTGTTTTGAAAAAGAAAAATAAAAACAAAAGAAAATAAAGCAATCGATTAAATGGTTGGTTTAATCAATTCAAAAGTAATCTGTAGGATTGTGGTTTCACCGCAGGTTCTCATTGTACTAATTCCTTCACAATTATCACAATTCATCTTCATTTCTGGATAGTGGCCTGTAGCCAGAAATGCTCGATTTCGCGATACAATTCACTACCTTAATCTAAGTCAGTTCCACGCCAGTAGTAATCTATGCCCTAGACTAGGTGCATGAAAAACATGTCTCTGGGTTCCCACCATTAACCATACATTGCCTTTTCCAAAGGATTTATCAGTTAATGTGATTACCACCTCTTTTCAACCATTAATTCTTCGTCAAAAGCAATTAAGGGTATTAGATTACCATTATGGTGATCAAGCACAATGATAGCAATGGAGAAAATGATATCATACCATGGATTTGAGGGACAAATTATGATAAACTATGTAAGAAGAGTCATACAACAATTTCCCGTGCTACTCCGAGTCCTAGAGACAAAGGGGATTAGCCCCACATGTTCATCTCAATACAAAACACCATGAAGGAAGGAGAAAACGTGGATGGAGATGGTGTGACCCCTAAACGGAGAAGAACCAGGCGATCCTTGGTGCAGGATGAGCATTCTGCAAGCTTTAGGTGGTGGAAAACTCTGTCTACATCTCTGGAATCTCTCGGGGCGTAGCTCTCGACTCTATTCTTCACTCTCTCCTCCTTCAAGACTTGTGCAATGGAATAGAACATGAATGTCAGCTTTGGGTCATCTTTTCCTAGGTATAGATACTACTTACGACCGCCAAAAGAACACAACTGTCCAATTGAAATTGTGCTGGACAAAACTCTGATGCGACGGTGTCGATACCATCGATGGGATGTCGATGGTATCGACACCTTAGGGTATCGATGCTTTCTTCAATTTTTGGGTGCCGCCTGAAGCCTTGTCGATACCATCGACCATTCCCGTCGATGGTATCGACGACCATCGACGGGGTGATATTTGGCTCACTGTTGGACTTTCGAGACCATCAAAAAAGTGTCGATGGTATCAAACTATCTACTTCCTCTCTAACACAATCACTTTTTTCTGTCGATTCTATCGACAGACTGTCGATGGTATCGATGGGTCCATAATTGTGAATTGCCTGAAAATGAGAGAAAAACACAAATCAAATTCGAGAAATATGATACTCTATACAAAACAATGTAAAACAAGATGAATTTGATGCATGCAAGGATAATAGGCTAAAGGAGTTGAATCATGCGATATTAACCACAAATATGACCAATAAGCACATAAAACGAGTGTAAAACTAGCCTATAAAAGTGACTCAAAACCCCTACATCAAACTCCCTCAAGCTTGAACTTTGCTCGTCCTCAAGCAACAAAACTATAAAATATGATTGTGAGGGTCAACTAAAGAACATAATCACATAAAAGACATCACAATATGATTCCCACTACAAGGCGCATACCAGCTCTCACTAACCACAGAACGATAACTACCCTAAAGGTGACAATGATCATCCATGAGAAATGTCCACCCCATAATCAATGAACACAATCAAATAAAGCAGATAATATAATAAATTCCTCCAGTTCATGCATGGTGCATCTTGCGATCTCCTATCTACATTGCTCACATCCTAACTACGATCTACAATGGAAGCAGATCTCCTGATATACAAGAATGAGGAGATAATCATGGGTGGCCTACCATTTTGAGCAACGGGTGGATGGAGTGGGCGGCTATGAAAGAACAGAAAGCACAAACAGTTTAACATGCAAAAACAACAAAAATGACCTAAATGATGCATATGCATATGAAAATGACCTAATGCCTACATTTTGGGTGGAATGATGCATGCTCTACTATTCCGTCTCAATGTGAGATAGAATGTCTACAAAACAACATCATGTGCTTATTCTCCCTATTATGCAGGTGAAACAAGTTCCTTCCTCCCTCTGATCTCTACTTATTTTTTCTTTTCTTTTCTCTTTTTTTTCTTTTTCTCAATTCACTACGGAAATATTTACAAAACATAGTTTTTTTTTCAATTCACTATGGAAATATTTACAAAACATAGTTTTTTTGGGGGCTTATTTTCACATAACTGCTACAATTGATGCATTACAATCTACTTTTCAGAGAGTATAGAACAAGTTACCCTCTTTTCTTATTTTTTAGAAGAAATCAGGCAGATAATGTCCTATATGCTCAAAAATATGCAAAGTGCAACTACATGAAAGTAATTATGCAACTACAATGGCATGCACTCTAGAATGTGTGCATGCATAACTGATCTATTTTTTTTATTTTTCATTTTTTAATGCAAAATCTAGCTACAATGCAAACCTATCTAAATGACATGCAATCAAGAGATGAAAAACTGTAGTGTGCTCCTAGTTCTTTTTGGTGGAGTGTGAATGAGGTAAGGTGGATAGATCACAAGACTGAATGACAAAACCATTGGAAAAGATTATATGTCTCTCCTTACTAACATGTGCATAGGGTAACTAAGAGGTTTCTCTTTCTCACTTCAAATTAAAGTCCCCTTACCGTTAAGTTAGTTAAAGCTCAACATCCATATCCTTCCTCATTTCTTGAACCATAAGGATATACATTTATGATCATATGTTTTAAAGTTGACCTACCCAATTATTTTCATAAGTTATGTGCTCAATTTCAAACAATTCACACATCAGCCCCATATGAAAAACATTGAGATGACACACTTACATTAGACACCCACAGATTACACTAGATAGAAAGTGGGTCCTAAAAATCTATAAATAAAAAAAATTACAAAACTAGAAGAAAAATTACAAAAAGCTAAGAAAAATGCTCAAACAGAAGAAAATAAAATAAAACTAAGATAGAAACTGTTCCATCTCCCCCCCAAGCTTGAATTTCACTATGGCCTCATAGTCAAGAACAAACTCAGAAGGTGGAACAGTGATACCCTGCTACTGCTGAGGTGGTGGGTGTGGCAGGTACTGGTGAGTATGGGGGTTCCACTCTGGATACTTCCCCTGAAAGTTGGGATCATAGAGTGGCATGGGCGGTGGCTGTGGATATCCCCCAAAGTCATCTTTGCTCCAGTAATGATCATAGAAAGGCTACTGCTGCTGTTCGATCCTGCCCAACCTGTAATAGACCTGCTGCTGGTTGGGAAAGAGCTGGCGCTCATTCCCAAAGATCGCATGCTGATTTTCATAGAGCCTATTCTGCATACCCTGGATCCCTACAAAAGCTGTTTGATGTGACTACAACATTGTCTGCTAGGACTCCTAGATCGATTGGAGCATGGTATACATCCCCTGCATAGAATAGGGGTCATCTTCGTAATGGGAGGGCTGTGGAGGTTGTGGCTGGGAAGAAGAGGATGCTCCATAGTTTCATGGATGCTTTCTCGGAGCAACTCGCTGTCGAAGAGGAATAGTGGCTTCCTCCTCCCCTTCTTCATTATCATCACTTTCTGGAGCTGCCACCTCTTGAGCTGCTTCTTCTTCTTCCTCATCATCAACATCAATGATCGTCCACCTGTTGCTTTGGCCTGGTCTGATGTTGAAGGCAGGGTCGGGCAATTGCGCCCTTTGGAACACACTTCGCACATGACATGTGGCATAGGCGATGCCATGTCGGACTTCAAGGAGGCCGGAGTTGACAAAGTGAGAGAGGTTGAGCATGTTCCAACTCTCTATCTTGTCGAGCCTAGAAAGATCAAGCCCCAAGTGTGTGGCAAGATGAGTAATAAGGCCCCCAAAGTAGATCGGAGCCCGATGAGAAACATTGTTCTTTAACACCATCATGCGTCTGAGAGGAAGGATCCAAAATTGATAGGTTTCCTCTCTAACAAACAATGGAGGAAGAAGAGATCCGACTCCTGGAACTTGCTCTGAGACAACTTGGACCTTGCAAAGAATGACTTGGAAATTATCCGGTAAAGAATTCGAACAAAAGGATGCTCAAAATCAGCTACAACAGTGTGGTGCCAGTTGATAGAATACCCCTTGGGTATGGTGACCATCTTTGCATACATCGCTTCATAATCAACATTTTGTGGTGGCTGACACAGTTCATTATGGGCCCACCTATAAATCACGTTGAACTCATGGAGGGTAAGATTGTAATCTCGATTGTAGAGGCGGAAAGACCCACACCCCTCCTTCCATGTTGTTCGCGCCGACACTCATTCATTGGGAATGACAAAAATATCGAGTGATGCCAGGAACTCGATTGCAATATCCTTGTAGGTAGGCCATCCACTGAAGAATGGATGACCATCGACGTGGTCATGGAAAAACTCAGGGGACTCGCCCAATTGTCCCTACATCACATAGGCCATATTGGCCTCAAAACCCAGATCCTTGATAAGCTCACGGTCACCATACTGGGCCGACTCAATCGACCGCTTCCATAACTCTTCATGAACCTTCTTGACCTATGGCAATGGATGGACTAGCCTCGGGTGAGAGACTAATCCTTGCTACGGAGCGGGTAGTATAGGTGGTGCAGCCCTAGATGATGACGCTTCCGATCTCACCATGGTTACACGACAACGAGTGAGGAAAAGAAAAGAGAAAGGAGCTCAGAGAAGATGATCGGGGCACTCAGAGAAGATTGAGATCCACAAAGCCAAAGAAGATGCTTGGAGACGATCGTCGACGGTGATCTTGGTTGCTCTTGGGCGCTCAGGGATGCTAAGCCTCATATGTGGAGGATAGGTAATGAGATTGTGTGATTGGAATGAAGATTTTCCCTCCTTTTTATAAGGGATGTCTGGGTCTTCTGTCAAGGGCGTCGATACCATCGACAGTTCCGTCGATGGTATCAATGACTGTTGGAATCCGCCCCTCGCTGCAATCGACGACTGTTGATGGCTCGATGTGGGGACCCAGATCGGTCTCGTGTCGATGGTAGTGATAGGGTGTTGATACCATCGACACAGTCCACATATAGGCATTGTGGACCGCTCTATGAAGACCTCAGATCGCTGATGTGTCATTGATACTATCGACCCATGTGTCGATAGTATCGACACCTGTATGTTCCTTCGATCCCCGCAAAGTCTGACCAAGTCAATGTTGCTGTAGACATGTCGATACCATCGACCATTGTGTGGATGGTATCGAAATCACTGAGACAATCCATCTGAAAATCTCTAGAAAACTCGCTACCAGTGATGACGAGTTGATACAATCGATACCCGATCCTTTTTCACCTGTTCCAGTTTCAATACCATCGACAAGGCCGTTGATGGTATCGACAGAATGAAATTTTGGTAGAATTTTCGGCGTTCCAAATTCAATACCATCGACCCAGATGTCGATGGTAATGACCGTTCCCCAGCCTGCAGACTCAAAAACACACCAGGGTATCGTTTTTAAAGACTAAGTGATAAAATAATGAAAACTACCTAGGAATGCGAAAAATTTAAAGAAACAAACATCTATTCTACCAAGGTTGGGTTACCTCCCAACAAGCACCCTTCTTTAACATCTTAGGCTAGATGATATGTACACCCTAACCTGGGTTGTCAAGGGATGTCTCTAATAATTCATTTGGCAATTTGAATTCAACTCTATCATTACCAATACCCAGCGTCAAGTAGGCTCACCCAATGGCAGTGATTACATCAACTGTAGCTTGGAATAGCCTTCCTAATAACATCTCACATACTTCTAGCTCATGCATGTCCATTACCACAAAGTCAACTGGGAAGATGAATTTGTTGACTTTGACTAGCACATCCTTGCATATACCTTGTGGCTTAACAATGGATCCATCCGCCAACTTGATTGCCATGGAAGTTTGTGTTGGCTTCTTCAATCCCAACTTTTGAAAAGTGGCAAGTGGCATAAGATTAATGCCTACTCCTGAGTCACACTGTGCCTTTGGAAACTGTCAACTACCTATGGAACATGGAATGTAGAAATATCCTGGATCTTTCCTCTTTTTTTGGCAGTCTTCCTTGAGTTATAGAACTCACGGTTTCGTCGACACATACAACATCTGTATCTTTGATCTACCATTTCTTGTTGATGGCATCTTTCATGAATCTCCCATATGAAGGAATTTTCTCTATAGTTTCCACCAATGGAATGTTGATGTGGAGCTTCCAGAAGATCTCAAGAAATTTCTTGAAATGCCTTTACTCTTTCCTCAACTTCTGACTATCCGGGAATGACACAATTGGCTCTTTGATGCGCTTGTGTGTTGGAATATATGTAACTTTAGGGATCTCCTCCCCTATGCTTGCTTCAACCCTACCTTCTAGGATAGAACTCAGTACATCATACATCGATGGCATGACTTGTGGTTGCTTCTCCGTATTGCTAGTGGCTGCTCCACTACGAAGTATAGCTTTCACCTGCTCTTTCGACATAGGAGTCTCCTCAACAGTCTGAGATGTGGGCACGACAATGATGGAATCTTAGAGTGATTTGAATGGCATCCTACATCCTCCTAGAAATCCATACAAACTGCGAGGGTAAGGAACTTTGGGTTTATCCTCCAAGTCTATATGCATGGTACTCTGCTCATTTACCTCCTAAACAGGAAGCTATGATGCTTTGCAGACTGAAATATATTTAATTTGTTGATGTGGCTGAGCGGCCTCTGCATTCCTGACTGGTTTTTGTTGAATGATTTGCTTCATCGCAAACACGTCAATTGAAATTTATGTCATGGTTGTCTCTAGAGTCCTCAGTTGTGCACCATGACTCTGTAGAGTCAGCCCGAACTGATTCATAAACTCTCCTTGTGACTTAATTTGCTTTCCGAATGTATTCATCAGCTCTTGGTTTTGCTTTATGACTTGATTGAGCAACTCATTGCTCTTGTCTTCTGCACTAAGATATGGTTCAGCATCTGGATCATATAGAAAGTTATTGGGATCCTTCCATTAGAACTTCTTATCCTTCCTCCAAGAGTAATAATTATTCCTATACCCTTATTGTTGGTGCATAAATTTGACCTGTGCCTCATCATCAGATCCTTCATCCTCTTTTGTTGGCAATCTCTTTGCTATCAGGTCCATCTTCTCATTTAGCTCTTTAATTGCCTTTGATTCCCCTGTAACTCTAACTTGTTCTGGTGCATCTCTATTACCCCACGACTGCTTCTTGGCCATGTTCTTCAAGATCTCCCAACACCTTATACCTATGTTGTTCAAGAAGAAGCCCGAGCCCGCTGAATCTAAGTTGCTTCCGTAATGCTCATTGAGAGCAAAGTAGAAAATTTTAACTTGCTTGTCCTTGTCTAGCCCATGATGTGAGCACTTCCTTAGCATGATCTAAAAGTGCTCCCATGTCTCTGAATAAGTCTCACCGGCCTTTTGACAGAAGTTATGGATCTTTCTCACAAGGTCATTCATCTTTTCAGGCGGGAAGAATCTCTCGAAGAAGACCTCTACCATATGGTCCCAGGTCTCGACGTGCTCGTCATCGAGATTTATATCCATTCACGTGCATTTCCCGCTAAAGAACTGGGAAAACACTTTAAGTAGAGTGCTTCTTGTGGGAACCTGCCAATCTTTATCATATCACAGTTTTCCACAAATGTGGTGATGTGGACCACTAGATCTTCATTGTTTAGCCCATGAAATATATTAGACTTGACCAGGTTTATCAGTGCCAGATCAATCTTGTATGTAGGAATGTTGATCGCCTACTTTTCGATCGGCCCTTTGGATGCAGAAGAGGAAGAAGCCTTGATGTTCTCCCATATTGTCTGCTCCTAAGCCATTACTTCAGGTTTAGAATCTGTGTTTAAGACTTCAGGTTGATTGTAGATATATTCCTCCTCATCACTCGATCCCGAAGGCAGAATCTTAGGTGTCGACTGTGCATAGTCCGTACTACGCGTCTTCACCATGCACTAGTACCTGAAATGTGAAAAATCGATTAAGTACAGTGCTAGACGAATAAAGAATTTGAAAGATAGACAATTTACTCTCAATTATTAAAATTATTAAAAGTGGCCTAGAGTGGCCGCTTGTAGCACTCATAGTGCTGAAAATTGCTGTTTCCCTGGAAACGGCGCCAAAAACTTGACTCGACTTTACCGTGCGTATAAAGCAAGTGTACTCGTCAATGTAATATAGGCCTTGTAAGGCCTGAGTTGAACACAAGGAAACATGATTTTTGGTAGGCTACTACTAACTACTCGCGATCAGCTAAAGTGATTGTAAAAGTTTGGAAGTTGTTTTGAAAAATAAAAATATAAACAAAAGAAAACAAAGCAATCGATTAAATGGTTGGTTTAATCAATTCAAAAGAAATCTCTAGGATTGTGGTTTCACCGCAGGTTCTTGTTGTACTAATTCCTTCACAATTATCACAATTCATCTCCCTTTCCAGATAGTGGCCTGTAGCCAAAATTGCTCGCTTTTGTGATAAAATTCACTACCTTAATCTAAGTCAGTTCCACGCCAGTAGTAACATATTCCCTAGACTAGGTGCATGAAAAATATGTCTCTGGTTCCCACCATTAACCGTACATTGCCTTTTCCAAAGAATTTATTAGTTAATGTGATTACCGCCTCTTTTCAACCGTTAATTTTTCGTAAAAAGCAATTAAGGGTATTAGATTACCATTATGGTGATCAAGCACAATGATAGCAATGGAGAAAATGATATCATACCACGGATTTGAGGGACAAGTTATGATAAACTATGTAAGAAGAGTCATACAACGACTGCCCGGGCTACTCTCGATCCTATAGACAAAGGGGATTATTCCTGCATGTTCATCTCAATACAAAACACCATGAAGGAAGGAGAAAACATGGAGAAAATGTGGATGGAGATGGAGTAACCCCTGAACGGAGAAGAACCGGGTGATCCTTGGCACGGGATGAGTGTCTTACAGCCTTCCGGTAGTGGAAAACTTTGTCTACGTCTCTGGAATGTCCCGGGGCATACCTCTTGACTCCATTCTTCACTCTCTCCTCCTTCGAGACTTGTGTAATGGAATATAATATTAATGACGGCTTTGGTCTGTCTTTTCCTAGGTATAGATACCACTTACGGCTGCCAAAAGAACACATCCATCTGATTGAAGACGTTCTAGACAAAACTCTGATCTGACGGCATCGATACCATCGATGGGGTGTCGATGGTATCAACACCTTAGGGTACCGATGCTTTCTTCAATTTTTGGGAGCCGCCTGAAGCCTTCTCGATACCATTGACCATTCCCGTCGATGGTATCAACGGTGTGATATTTGGCTCGCTGTTGGACTTTCGAGACCATCAACAAAGTGTCGATGGTATTGAACTATCTGCTTCCTCTCTGACACTATCACTGTTGCTCTGTCGATGCTATCAACAAACTGGTGATGGTATCGACGGGTCCAGAATTGTGAATTGCCTGAAAATGAGATAAAAACACAAATCAAATATGAGAAATATGATACTCTATACAAAACAATGTAAAAGAAGATGAATTTTATGCAAGCAAGGATAATAGGCTAAAGGAGTTGAATCATGCGATATTAACCACAAATATGACCAATAAGTGCATAAAATGAGTGTAAAACTAGCCTATAAAAGTGACTCAAAATCCCTGCATTAGAAAGCTAAAGTCATTAAGAAAATTGTGGATCACAAGGAAATGTTGAATAATAGGTTCAAAGATTTAGGTGGTACAAGTGATAAGGGTGTGATGCATGATCCCAGCCAAGAATGGGAGGATAACATGCCAAATGGATGAATTATAAATTTCTATTGCTTCCTTGAACATTAGAGGGATGTACACTAAAGCTCTAAAAGTTTGGGAGTATGTAAAGAGGTTGAGACCTCATATCATTATCCTTTCTAAAACTATAGTCAGGAGCAACAAGATACACACACTTATTGATTAGTTTTTTTTTCTCATTTCTCTTGGATTTTGAACCAAAAATCCCATGTATTGGGTATGGTTGTTGTTCACTAGAAGGAAGATATTTGTTTAGTTAGGATGGTTTCTGAAACTAATCATCTATTTCATTCAAGGATGGAAGTTTTAGGTGCCATATCATACTCTTTTATTCTTATTGGAGTTTATTCCATAGTGAAAATTATGAATGAGAAAATCAATTGTGTGATTTTGATTCCTTATTTGATAATGTTAGGGATCCTTGGGTTCTAATTGGTGATTACAATGTTGTTGGAAAAGATGTTGAACATATTGGTAAAGAACCTCCCATGAGGAAAAGTATGCAAGAATTCAATTGACTGTATGCTCAACAATGGTCTTTTTGAATTGAAATTTGATGGTGCTTTCAATTCGTGGGACGATTAGCAAAGTGAAAAAGACTTTGTCATGTCTAAAATTGATAGGGTGTTATATAATTTTGAGTTTATGGCTAATTTTCCTAAATTTAAAGCTTTTGCTCATTCTATTATTAGAAGTGACCATTGAATTATTACTGTCTCTATTTACCTATTCCAATTTTTTTTATTACTATATCTGTTAAAAAAGAATCCATTATTAAATCTCCTTTAGCTTCATCCATGCATTGGTTTCAAAGGATGATATTAAAGACTATGTTTCTAGATGATCGAACACAGATGTTGAGGGGCATACTATGTTCAAGTGATAGAGGAAGCTTAAAAGCTTTAAAGTTGGTCTTCTTTCTTGGAATAAGGAAAGCAATAATATTTCAAACATTGCGAGGATTCTAGAAGAGGTTGCTAATCAATGTCAAAAAGGATGTTGATGCAAATCCCTAGGATGAGGCCCTTGTTTCAAAAGTTGTTAGTAGTTGAAAATCTACAAATACTTTTCTGGTTTAAGAAGAGTCCTTGTCGAGACAAAAGTATCATGTTGAATGGGTGAAAGAAGGAAATTTGAACTCTAAACTCTTTTATTCTACAATGAAAGTTAGAAGACAAAGAAATTATTTCAGTTGCACCAACATTGATAGGATCATGTGCAATGATATGAAGGAGGTTAAAAGGTATAACTTCTTACTATAGTGATATTTTCGATGACCAATTTTCTATTGATGTTGAAAGATTATAGAACCTCAACTTCCATAAACTAGATGAATTGTAAAAGCTTCACCTGGATAAATTTGTCTCACCAAAGGAAGTGGAAAACGTTTTTCTTAGCTTGAATGTAGACCAAAGCCCTAAGCCTGACGGGTTTAGTGTATGTTCTTTAGGGAATGTTGGAGTACTATGAATTAGGATGGTCATATCATCTATACTTGATTTCTTTAGACAAGTAAAAATGTTGAGAAAAGCAAATAGTACATTCATCTACCTTATTCCAAAGAATAATGATACAAATTTCCTCATAATCTGGTGTCCTGTTGCTCTATGCAATATCATATACAAAGAGATGTCTAAGAAACTTGTCAATAGATTACAATTGCCCTCCCTTCTCTCGTGAGCTTAAATCGATGTATATTTATCAAGAATAGGAGCATCAAAGATTTTATCTTATTATCTAATGAGATTATTCATGACTTTAGTAAGAAACATGGTAATTCTCATAATAAACGTCAATTTATCTAAAGCGTATGATTTTGTTAGTTGGGAAGTTATTCTTAATAGGATGAAATTTCTATGGAGTTGTATTGTATGGATTAGAGAAATATTTGATAAGACTTCCTATATAGTGTTAATTAATGGAGAACCTTCTAAAAGATTTAAACCAAGTAATGGTGTCAAGCAGGGTGATCCCTTGGTGCCTTATGTATTCAATTCCCAGATTATGAATGAGAAAGTTAAGGAAGGGGCTATCAATCCTATCAAAGTTTCTAAATTTTTTGAAGCTCCTCATTTAAAGTTTGCTAATGACTTAATGATTTTTTGGAGGCTAATGAACATAATGATTTTAATTTGGTTTACATCTTTCAAGACTTTAAATATTTGATGGGTCTAAGTCTTAACCATGCCAAGAGTGTTGTGTTGTACAATTGTGATATTAATAAAATTGTTATTGCTAGTATTATTACTATTGATGATGGGTCTCTTCCTCAAAGGCTCCTTGGGATTTCTTTGATCATTGGGAAATTTAAAAGAGATTTTGGTTCTCCTTTATTCAACAATATTAAATCCAGGCTATAGGATGGAAGTCTAAAATGTTATCTATGGTTGACAGGCAGGTGCTCATTCAATCCACTATTACAACGATGCAATTGTTATGGTCCTCTATGTTTCCTCTTCCTACTTCTATTGAAGCTAAATTGATTGTCTATGAAGGGGTTTCTTGTGGAAGTATACTGATACAAAGAAGAACATTCACCTTATGAACTATGATAAAGTCACTTTGCCTAAAGATGAAGGAGGTTTTGTCATAAAGTCGATCAAAGATACCATTAAAGATTCTTCTCTACTCAATCTCTAGATTTTGGTAGTAAAAAAGGTAACATGCGGGTTAGATGGATTATGAGAGGTATTTATCTAAATTCACTATCTAGAAATTTGTGAATAACAATTAATCTTCCTAGTTTGTTCATCAGTTGTTTTGTGTGAAAAGTGATTTACTTGGCATAGTTAATGATAGAGTTGGTAATGGTAAGTAATTTAGACTTTGGGGTGATCCTTGGTATTCAAGGAATCATTTTTTTGGGTGAAGTTATTGGACCATAGGATGTTTTAACTCTGGGGCTTTCTTATGATGCCAAATTTTGATGTCTCATTAATGATGGGGTTTGCTCGCAAGAAAAATCCATTTATCTCTCCACTAATGAATAACCATGTTCCTCTGGTTGGTGCAAACATGATCACTTGTGCAGAGGAGGTTTTTGATATAAATATTAAGTTCTTTTAGAATGAGTTCAGAATGAATGTGCACAAAGATCTTTCTTTACTTGGATCTAGAAACATAATTGACCATGGAACCTTATAATCCATACTTGGAAGGTCAAGCATAATAAGCTTCCAACCTCAGATTGTGTTAAATGGTTGGAGATTTATGTGGTATCTGTATGCTTTCCATGCATGGTTTAGGGTACAAAGACACTTCTTATGTTAGTTTTAAAAAAAAATTATTGATATGAGATTTGGAGTTTGTCCTATTCTATTCTTAATTTTCCGGGTTCTCTACATGTCCTTTGGATTACGTTAACTAGACTAGCAAGTATGTTCATCTATTGGATTTGATATCATGTTACAACCCACATTTTTGGGTTCATTTGGTGAGAAATGTAATTTCTCATAATAAAGATAAATGAAAAAATAATGATTGAATGCATGAATTTCGTTTAAAATAGCCTTGTTGATTTATTTGTGGGCTTTATTGCCTATTGGGCCCAATAACAAGGAAAAGACAAAAGAAAATCCATTATTAATAAGAAATAGAGAAAAGAAAAATATAGAAATCTCTAGAAGGCAATAGAGTGTAATCCAAAGGTGGATTTCGTGCCTCTTGGGTTCCTTGGGCCCCTACGAGTCCAAAATTACAAAGATAAAGCAATAAGAAAAGAAAAGATCAATTAGATATTTCTTTATTGAGAAAGAAATTGAAAATAATGATTAAATATGGAAAATAAGTATAATTGAGTTGTCCTTGATGGATTTTTGTATCCAAAGGATTCCTAATGATAAAAGGGATGCCAATGAGGAAAATAAAAAGAAAGATAAAGATAAATCCTTGAAAAGAGATATTTTACTAAAGAAATGAATAAGAAGAAAGAGAAAATAGATAAAGGATAAGTAAAAGGCTAAGGAATATTCTCCAATATGGGAATTCGTGCCTTTAGGATTTCTTGAGGTACAAGAGACCCAAAATAACAAAATAATAGGAAAGGGAAAAGAAATACCAATTAAATTTGGATTAATTAAAGGATAACTTAGGAGGGAAGTAAACCTTCTCATCCATTGCAATTTGTCTCCCAAATTTCGTACATATCTAGATAATGTGGAGACAAACGTTCCCTTAAAAGTTGAGACAAAAAGGAATTATGGTTTGGGAGATATCAATTTCTCAAGATTTCTCCAAACTAAGGCATTTATTGGCAATAGAAAAAAAAAGATACTTCCTTTTGTTTGATCGCGTGCAACGAAGACCATTGGATCTTGATCCAACACCTGGTGCTTATCGTCTAAGTCTCATTGGTACTGGGAATCTGCCATTGACAGAGGGATTTTCCCTCTTGGATTCCTTGCGATCCACTGAATGTGCAAGCTTGTTGATGTTTCCGTTGGACTCAGGAGAGGAAACCAAAGAGAATCATCCCTGGTTTGTCGAAGATTGGTTTCCAATTGGGAAAGTTCCCAATCTAGTAGGGACTTTCCTGGCCCTATATATAGGGAGGGATGAACAAGGGAACTAGCACCTCTATTTGCTATTCCAATCACTGTAGAAGAGTGCGAGGAATGTTTTAGCACGTCCAATTGATCCGTTCGTCCTGTCCTCCATCCTCGTCACCTCCGCGAAGCTCGCCGGAGTCCGGCAAGCAGGAGAGGGCCCTGATGTGATCGCAACATGCAATTGAGCCTGCAGTCGACTTCGACGGAGGGAGGCGGAGCTCCCAGGCCAATTAGCATGTTCGCAGGTGGCCGAGAGTCCAGAGTCAACTCCCAAATTGACCACTAGATCTGCTATGTTTGACACAAGGTTGAAGATGAAGACCCCTTGGTCTTTTACACTCTTGCCCATCCGCGCCCTCTTAGCAGGTAAGGGTGTTTTCGTCCTTGAATCATCTCTGTGGGAGAGTATCAGGATTAGGTTCCATACCTTCAAATCATCATCATTAGTGTTCACATATCCAAGGCATGGTCAAGGTCACATATAAAGCATGGTCGGGGTTACCATTTGAGTTACTCATAATATGTGCATTACATGTCATTAGGGGTACATATAAGTTTATTACTAACATTATATGTTCAATAGGGCATTTCCAAGCATATTAGGGCATATGTCTAACCTCATTTAGTCATTTCTAAAGATCCAAGCACACTAAATTCCCAATCATGGAATTACGGTTTCTAGACTTAGGATAGATAAATCTCAATATGTTACATAAGACACACAAACACCAACAAAAGAATACCATCAAGATTTATCTAGTGTTCTCTATCAAGAGGAGGCTCCTCACCATAACAACCCCATGAATTATGTTCTCCTCCTAAAATGCATTGAAAACCATGAGGTTGAGACCCATGTCCAAGTGATATGACATAGAAACATATAAAATTCTCTTCTTCCAAGCCTACTAATAACATAATAATAAATGCAATCTAATTGAATAACATTAAATATCCACAAGGAATAATCAATAGTAGATACATGATAAGAGTAACATTAGCAATATTATAAGGCCTACAATAAAAACAAAAACATTAAATATGATTACACAAGTTACTTAAATAGATATCTCTACACATCTTGATTACTTGTTTTATTAGTAAACCCCCCTCAAACCACTAGCTAATGTCACAAAGTCCCCCAACTTACTATGCAAGGTGTTAGGATTAATGGTATCCATAAGATCCATCCAAGCCTCATTCAGTGTGAGTATAGACAAGTACACGCTTGATAGAGAAAACATATCAGTAGGGGATCACAAGCCAACCTGCATCATATGTTCTATCCTCAGCACTAAGGGCATGACACTTCATCAAATTGGCTATAAAGACTTTTATACCCCATGTCTCATCACATTTTCACATATCACTGGACATAAAAACTTGACTTCACTCATATACATAACCATAATTTGAGTTTCAAGGAAACATACCCCCATTCACCCATGTATACTAAAAAGTATACTACTACGAGTACCATCTTAAATTACAAGATCTATACAAGGATACCTATTTCACTACCTACCTTCTGAACATTGGCATATCTCTTAGGATCACAAGGCACTATATTAATAAAATTTCACTTGATTATTTAGGATAATGACTCATATTTTATGATTTAACCAAGTTTCAAAAAAGTATGAAAATGTATTACAACATAAGGGTATGCAAAAGAAACCCCAAAAGCTATACAAACTTCATATCATGTATCAAAGTGATATTACTTAGCACAGTTCACCATTTTTTGGCATACAAGGCCACATATTAGTTTCAAAATGTTCTATCCATATATTAGTTTTGTTTACATATCAATAATAAAACATCGTGAAAAATTTCATGTTATAGATCCAAAGTATGATAAAGTTATGGATACAACTAGAATAAGCATAAAAAGGTCACTTTTTTAGTATGGAAGAGTTGCTTTATATATAAAACATAGCTTTTATGATATTTAAGAATTATAATAGTAGGAAAACATGTTATTTTCAGCTTATATGATCATCCAAAATAATACAGTTTGAGGTTTTCCTTTACATGGTATCATAAAATCCATGAAATGCTTTTCTTTGGACATGCTTATTGATACATAATTTGTTTTTTCCTTGAAGATGATCTGGGGAATAAAAATTATCTTTCTTTAGATACACCAAAGGAAGATATGTCATCTTATTTCAGAAGCATGCAAGATTCAAACTATATACATTGGCCTCCTTAGAGCTCCCCATGACAAGTTTAGCTCCTCTCCATCTTATCCAGTATATCTTGAGTGTCAAATGGGTATCATAGTTTATGAGGTTGGGTTATATATATGAAATGGTAGGTTTAAAGGACAAAACTACCCATCCTTGGACCCTCACTTATCACACATCGACCTCCACCCATAGAGGTACACCCACTCAACTTCACCCATCGAATCTTTACTTCACCAACCCATTGAGGCTCATTCTATCTCCACCTATTGAGGCTCAACTACCCATTGAACTCATCTCAACTTCACTAGCTCATTGAGGATCCACTTCACCAACCCATTGAGGCTCATGTCAAAATTTCCCATTAAGTATCCATTTCACCAACTCATAGAGAATCCACTTCACCAACACCTTAAGGATCCACTTCACCAACCTATTGAGGCTCATTTCTACCTTACCCATAAAGAATCAAACCATTACCCATATCGGTCACAACTCCTTAACTCATCGAGGTCCAACTTCACCAATCCACTTAGGATCACTTCTACCTGACACATCTACTCTTGACATATCCATTGTGGGTCAATCCATTGAGGTATGGTTTCAATCTCATATACAATAAGCACCATCAATCACAAAACCCTAGATTAGTATGGGGGTTATAACTCAAGGACAAAACAAGATCATCTAGGGTTCAAAATCATCAAAACCATACTAGAAAAAGTGCATACATGGAAGAAACATGAACATATATATTTTTAGTATATTTGCAACCATTTCATCATATATTTAAGTAATCATGCAAACCATTCATTAGATCAAACAAAGTATACTAGAAAAAAAGGGTTTTCTCTTAATCAATTGATCAAACTTCTAAATCAAGCACACAATTAAGAAAAATATATAACATTAGGGTTTAAGATAGGATAGGAGTCTTATATGTGTTAATGTGACAACTTAAAGTTTTAGCAATCACTTTTTGTTCTCATAATTTGTGTGCATGTTGCTTCCTATTCTTTGGTCCATAGAAAATAGCATACTGAAGATCATGGGTTGATCCACAATTGCATTAGGGGAGAGTTCCACTTTTTGAGCTTGATAGAAAAATCTAGGGATTGTTTCTAGTTGTGATGTCTTTTACAAGTTCTTCATGTTGTCAAGTAATTTATGAGCTATATGTGTTTTAGTGGAAGAATGCAGAACAAATAGAATAAGCAGTGGCTTAATCTACAACCATTATAATATATGATAATGAGGAGGAATCCATTATATTTAAAACTATTATTGAAAGAATGAAGTTGTTTGAATTGTAAGTATATATGTGTATATATGCTTACACAATTAGTTATTTATTACATTTACAAAAGGAAATGTAATTAAGTTCTTTACATATAAAAAATATATGATATTTTATTATTCAGTATATGACTTAAGGTTCTTCACCAAGCCATGTTGGTAGTATAGAAATCTGGAATTTGGTTACTAAAATTGTTGATCTCATATCTAGAATGTTTATTATGTGATTTTTTTTGAAGATAAGGTAAATGACTACAACTATATATTTTCTAAATTGCTACTTTTGCTATGTATTCTCTGAAAGAACTACTTTTCAATATAACTTGTTAATAGTTACTATCTAGTGGTATTCTTATTAATAATATTAACAAAAGATAGGTAATATAGCAAGGTAAATACATTGATATAATCATGCATCCTTATTAATTTGAATTATTTTATAATGAAAATAAAATATATTTTTGTTTAGTTGAAGCTAGTAAGAAAGCATTTTGAGCATTGAGGCATTCAAAAAGTATTTACTAAGTAGAGTACTATAAGTCAATGCTAAAAGAAAATAAGTAAATTGACCTCCTAAAATATTCATATCATAATAATTGAAGATCGTCGCATTGAGTTTGTTAATAAATCATTATTTAATTACTGACAATATGACTAGTGCGCCTTCAATAGGTTGATTGAAATTTCTTACACTCTCTTGAAGGGTACCATACATCATGAATAACTAAATGCATTTTCATAAGAAAATAAAATATTTGAAACAACATATAAGATTCACTCTAATTTATAAGCTTTTGAATAATATCATTCAAGAATTTGAATGAAACCACAAGAATTCATTTGATATTAATTAATAATAGTAAGGAGTTCTTTCCCAATTTGTATTGTTGTAGTTTGCACTATATCAACACTATACTATAGGCCAAGCTGGATACATCATGATAGACAACACCACCATCAACTAGCAGACCATATGACTAATATTCTTATTATTAATGTTATATATAGCAAAAATCCTTTTTTTTATTGGGAAATATGGGTCCTACTTGCCTCATATCTACCAGTGGTGAAGATGGGGATCACATCACACCCTGTAAGTTCACATCGATAGAATTTTGCATTTAATATGTAACTATCATCATATCGATGATGTTTAGTTTTGTTGAAATGGATCAATGAATAACTATTATGAGATTATGTATTTGTGCCTAGAGCTAGGAATGTAAGTTTTATTCTTAAAAAAAAATGTTCCATTACAACAACAGATAATATATATGGTAATAGGTTTGACATAATATGCAACAATGTGGTTCTCACTTGGTAGTCCCTAACTAAATGCCTTGAGTTGAGAAAGTGTCTTTTTCATTTAAAGACAAAGTTGTCATTACTAATATGTTAATTCATATGTTGTATGGTTATCTCATGATACACAATAATGTCTGTCATGCTTCCCTAGAAAAAAATGATCCTAAGTCAAGTATCTCATCCTTTATAACAAAGAGTTTCTATTTTCACCCATTAAGTGTCAAATAAAACAATAATAATGGATCCTATAGATAAAAAATATCTAAGTTTTGACTAGACTTTAAGATTAATCTAGATGTTTCCTTCCTATAACACAAGTTCATGTCACTGAAGAAGAAATAAATAGAAAAATTAGAAGCATAAAAATAGAAAAGATAAAATGTTATAGAATATGATTGGTTAGTTTTCTTGGCATTGTTTATCTTGGAAATCATTTATATGATAATCAAATTTTAATTATCTAAGTGTATGGGCATGATCACCATGTATCTATTTACTTACTCCTTGTGAAACTTCTTTAATCATAATAAACTTATATTTAAAAGGAAGTAGTATGGATCATACTATGGAATCAACATTTTTTCTGAATTGTTAGAAAATGCATTAATGTAGGAATGACATCTATAGCTTGTACAAATAACAAGAGACTTAGAAATGTCCTTGTCAAGGTCTCTTTTGTTAAAAATTATGTTCTATTGAACATGGGAATGATTTTGTATATAGATCACTTCTAAATTAATAAAGCAACTAAGTTCACAACTGCATGTTTTTTGATCAAATAATGTTCTTTAGTTGGGTTAAGAAGTGGGTTTTACCGACATACCTATGAGTTTGTATGTCTTAGGTAAAACATCCTCAACCATGTATGAGTTCATTTATACTACACTTGTCCAAATTTATATCAATACTATGTGTATAATATTTGACTTCTAAAGGTAGATAAGCATACATTCATTGTACTCTAAATGAAAGAAATAATTTTGTCTCTATATGGAATGTATTTGTTCACATTTAAGGGACTTTAATACATTTACAATTGGACATAAAATGGTCTTATATGAGTACCCATTTGATACAATTATATTTCTTCTAATTTTTAGCTCTAATGATATTCCAAAAGGCTGGACTAAACATCCACATAACAATATAATACAATATAAATAGTAAAACCATAATAACAACACCAAATATAGGGTAATTAATATATTTAAAACAAAAAAGTCAATCTTGTTGGTTCAAAATTCACAATCAGTTTCTTTGGTCAAATATTTTATAAATGTATCTTAAACGTCCATTAAAAACTTTAGCAAAAATGTAATAGAAGTATATATATATGTATATATAGCCATATATAGATATATATATATATATATATATATATATATATATATATATATACATATTTATAGACATATATACACATATACTCACTATTATATGCATATACTTTATTCTTAAAAATGAATAAGTTTGAATGGTTAAATGCACTAAGTTGAGAAACATTAGATGCCTAAACAAATAAAGGTTTATATCTCTTGATTTTGAGTAAGATGAGATATAAAAAACCTAGATTGGGCTCGAATTTTCTAAATGAAGAGAAATGGTTTAGGTAACATAAATGATTTAATCAAACTCCTACCTCCAGTGAGTAGGGTTTTGGTCATGTTTGATCTTTTGACTCAGAAACTCTGAGGAGTCTTGTTGGATGATGAAATTCTTGGTAGCGTAACTTCTAACTGATTCTCAAGGTAGTTATACATTAGTTCATCTTATTAAAAGAAACTTAATTCCATACATAATCACTACACGTGTCAAATTGCATTATCTTGTTTACGCATGCAAAAATTCAAGTAGGTTACCAATCTTAGTTGAACCCAGTTGAACTATTATCTATTGACAAAGTTGAAGTTTGACTGGGAGTCAATTTGGATTATAATATTGAATCATGTAGTTGCTTATTGAGATATTCAAACCTATTGAAATACTTCTCCTTTATGCCTTGAAGTGTCACTGAAGGAGTATTCTTAACTCAAAACTTGAACCTAACATATATCCTTACATAAGAATCATGAGCAACCTCATATGCTTTCAAATCAATGTACATTTAATGTCATTATGATAAATCTATTATATTTATTCATATATCTCCGAGGAAAAGCAATCTTTAGAAAATTATACTTACCTACTTTGAGAGATAACATGTGAGTTCCTACTTTTTGTTAGTATCAAATTGTGTTCTTATCACTCTAATAATGTAATTTGATGTTAGTTAACAACATATGATGATTAACTATACTATCTTCTGAAGAACATGCTTAATATGCTTTGAACCACGACCAGTTGTGGATCTTCTCTTCAAATCTCATCATGATATCAACTAAATGATGAAATTATGTGTGCTTCCATGGATAATGAAAAATGCAAAACAAAAATAAATTAGATCATCTAAGTACATGACAATATATGATAAGGAGGAGCAATGTATATAGGTATGTGCATTGTCTTTTAGAATACTAGTGAACTAATTAAGTTTTTTTTAACTATAAAGCATATATATAAATAGTTTTTATAAATTTCAATTGTTCATTGATTATCAAAAGGAAGCATAATCAAGAAATTTTTATTCTTAATCTAGTTAGAAAAATTTCTTTTAAATTTCTCTATTTATTATACAACTCCAAAAATGTTCATCATGTCAACTTATATATAACTTATAGATTTTGGTTATCCAAACTATCATTGTAAAAAAACTATTTCTATTGTGGAAAAAGTGAGGACATGGTAAATATACATAAATATATATGATCCAAACTACTACCTTTTGTTTTATATACTTTAAAGAAATGCATGAAATAAATCTTATTGACAAATTATTGTCTAATTTTATTTAGTTATTTTTTTTAAAAAAATGCCAATAAAGCCCATTAATAATAGAACCTTAAAAATCCTTAAAAATTCTGCATGAACAAATTATAAGACACACCTCCTTTTTCATTTTTAATGATGTTATAGTGAAAATAAAAGTGTTTTTGTGCTTATTTGTGACTATTTAGAAACTCCTTATCAATCGAGGCATCAACAAGTATTTAATAAGTACAGTACTATAAGTGAACCCTACAAAAAGTAAATAAAATTGTATAGTATTTTCTTACAACTTACTACCTTCTATTTTAGTCATATTTCATAAAAATGAGAAGTTTCATTAAATGTGTTAAGAAATCACAATTTATTTCTATATGATACAACTAGTTTGCCTCCAATGGGTCTGTTGAAGTTGTCTATAATATCTTGAGTGGGTTCCATGAACCATGACAAGAAAAGTGCCTTTTCATAAGAAATCCAAATGTTGGAAAAAAATTAGACCCTCTCTATTTTATAAACTTTTCAATATTTCAGTTTGTGTTGTATCAACATGAACCTATAGGTTTAACTTCAGACATCAAGCTACAAAACACTACCATCTCTTAGCATTTTACATTCTTATTGATTTCTTACTATGACAAACATTGTTTTAGTTCTCTATATAACTAACATTCTTATGATTCCTTACTAAGCATATTACATTCTTATTAATTTCTTTCAGGAACTATGGCCCCTGCCAGACTCATCTCTACATTGGTGAAATAAGGATTTCATAACCACCCTGAATGTTCACTTATATAGTCATTAACATCACATATGTAGATATCATCATACCAAGGATTTGTGATTATGATGTAATAGATCAATGAATATTTTTCACTTCTAAAAATGATGTCTTGTTGCTTTATCCCTAAAGTTGGGATGGGATGCTAAATTCTTGAAGACAAAATTGTCAATAAAATAAGGGATAATATGTATGGTGATAGGTTAGCACATGATATGTAACAATGTGGTTCTTGCTTGGTCTTCCCTAACTGAGTTCTTAGATATGAGGAAATGCGTTTCATTGTTTGAAGATGAAGTTTTCATCGCACAAATGGATAAATGTTTGGTGAATGATTCTCATGTGATATGCAATAATAAAATTAACCCTTGATCTTTCACTATCTGACATCAAAATAAGTAGAGTATCTTGACCTATTTATGAATGCATATTCATCCTAGTTTTAGTTGCATTTTTAGCTTAATTTTGCATCCATTTCCATCATTTCACTTTAGAACTTGCTCATATTTAGGTTTTCTAAAGTTTAATGTTAATTGATAGGCTTATAGTTCATTTT
This sequence comes from Alisma plantago-aquatica, assembly GCA_963693085.1. Lineage (NCBI taxonomy): Eukaryota > Viridiplantae > Streptophyta > Magnoliopsida > Alismatales > Alismataceae > Alisma > Alisma plantago-aquatica. The sequence goes on from OY856414.1 coordinate 723,624,441, forward strand.
TCTGGTTTTCATGTCAGGCTTTGACTTCATTTCATGGTGGGAGTGTAGGAGATGGTGGTCCCGTTATTTTTTATGATTTGTTCCTTCATCAGTTATTGAAACCATCTGATTGCATTAAACATACCAAACCATCAATGTTGCTCATTCTACCCCTCGATTAGAAGATTTTCTAGTGGTGTAGGCCATCATCCGTACACCTATACCCCCAGGTGGGTGTACTTCTGCAAAAACCAACATGCCACATCACCCTACCCTTCCTTAGATCGACAACCAAAGAAAGCCTAGAGGATGCCTTGCAATGGATAGTCTGTGACCAAAGACCAAAGAAAACCCATGCCTCACCTTTTGATGGCATGTCCAACATTTCCTTCTGATGGATGTCCAACACTGCCTTCCTGTTTCCTACACTTTCCTTTTGATGTCCATTTTGTATCATCAACCAATGGTAGTTATGAATCCTCCTTGTGATTGCCATGCCACATTCATATTCCGATGGCGTCTCAACTCCCTACTACTGATTGTTGTTTTGCATAGCCATCAGATGCTAGTTCTGTGACCATTTGCCTATAACTGTCTTGCATAGCCTTCGGATGCTCGTTCTGTGACCATTTGCCTATAACTGTCTACATTGAACATCACAAGACATATCACCTATTGATGGTATTACTTCATGTCATGAACCCTTCATCTTCTTCACATGGCCACCAACTCTTCAAATACATGGCGGTTGACACTTCACTCCATGGCAGCTGGGAGGGTTCCAAACCCTACCCTAAGCCTATAAATAGAATACCATGAACTACGAAAATGGGATCCAACCATTGGCACTGCAAGGATTCCACATCCTCTCCAGGCCTTCGACCTCCATAGACATTGACCCCTCCATCAGTTTGCAAGCACCAACTGAAGCTCCCTATGGCTTCACAAGATTTCAAGGTCCTCACCTCGAAGGAGGTTTGTTTCTATAGAGTCCATTCCAATTGGTTGATGACCTCCACCTTTGTCAACCTACTTATTTCTCCGCATAGAAGTAAATCTATGAAAAACACTAGAGGGGGGGTGAATAGAGTTTTTAAATATTTTAACAATTATTTAACTCAAACAACCAATCACAAGAATATTGGACAAGGGGACAAGGATTTAGAGTGGTTCCTACCTTAGCAAATACTAAGGTAGTCAGTCCACTACCCGGTTGCTTACCCAACCGGGATTTGGAAAGAATTTAATTTTATTACCTCGCAAGGATTTTACATAAAATTACAATTCTCTCCCTAAACCCTTCAAGCAGCCTTCACCTTGAAGTAATTGCACCACCTTGAAGCAGCCTTCACCTAGAAGTAATTGCACCAACTTTGAAGCAGCCTTCCTCCTGAAGTAGCTTCCCGTTGCATTAGCCTTCTTGAAGTAGCTTCCCGTTGCAATAGCCTTCTTGAAGTAGCTTGAAGTCCACCTTCTCTTCCGAGAAGAACCTTCTCCAATCCGCAGCCTCCAACCCTAGGAGTAGCAAGGAGAATACAAAGAATAAAAAGAACAAGAAGGAAAATAGAAAGTACAACTTATCCTTTAAAGCACAAGGCTTGATTTTCCTATATCAAGCATATTGATCTCCTAACCAATGAGTGTAGAAGTGTAAGTGTTGTGGAAAGGAGATGCTAGCCTATAGGACACGAAATAGGAGAAATGGGAATGAATAGCCAATGTTGGAATTGCTCTATTGCTCAAAATAGATTGCCAATGAGTATTCAATCTCAATTGTAGCACAAGTGTATCTTAGGTGAGTTTAGGTGTCCTAAGGCATGTCCAATTTATAGAAATGACCTACAAGTGCTTAAGGATGTTCTAGACACTTTCTAGGGGATTCTTAGTGCTTAACTAGCCGTTATGTGTCCACTAATTGCATTTGCAACGGCTAGTTAATTGACCCTGAAAAGTGCAGACAGGACTTTTCTCGGTCGAAGATTTATCGACCGAGAGTCCTTCTCGGTCGAAGATTTGTCGACCGAGGGACCTCCTGGAGCAAGTGTTTACAACGTTCATTTCCAACTCCCAACCACTTTGTCTGCTGGGTCTAACGGCTAGTAGGGTCTATTCTCGATCGAAGATTTTGTCGACCGAGAGTTTCTTGGTCGAAGTTTTTGTCAACCAATATTTTCTCGATCGACGATTTGTCGACCGAGAATATTACTGACTCAATGTATTCATTTACTAAGTGTGTGTATCAATGTGCAATTGTGATACTATCTTGGGGAATGGCCTATCTAAGTGTTGTGAGTGGATAGGGAAGATCTAAACGCTTGATTTACATGATATCTAATTACTTGTACATTATATACTTGTACAAGCATTTACATTTGATTACAATCATGAAAATAAAGTGATTTTATCAAATTGTTCTTCCAAGTCTTTGTTATCCACCACCTTATATGCTTGTTCCTGAAATACTCAAATAGCACGTTAAAACCACAAGAATGAAATGTTTGTCATTATCAAAACATAAGGGATTAACATAATGTCCAATTTAGCCAACAATCTCCCCCTTTTTGAAGATGACAAACATTTCCTAAATATAAAATAAGGAAATATAAATCATATGAGTTTCATACCTGAAGTTTACCTTTTGTAGCCATTCTTGTGTTTTGCAAGTGGGTGCTGGCTGAGATATTATGAAACTCATTTTATTTATGTTTTTGATTTTATATTATTTCCCCCCCTTTGTCATTTCAAAAAGATATCCAAGTTTACATTGTATTTCTCCCCCTTAATTTTATGCTATGCTCCCCCTTAAAGAGATATTCAATTTAAAGTCAAGGGATTAATATAAATGTAAGCCATTTATTGTCGAATTTAGCCATAATGTATCTCTAACCAAATACACGGGATGTTAAGCCCAAATTTGTTTAGAGAATTCCATTAAGAACAAGATATATGTCATATTCATGAATTTTGTAGATTTCTTTGTTTACATAACAAAAATTACTTTCAAGAATACTAAGGTCATAACAAGCTTCAAAGTTTTGTAAACTTCTTAATCTCATAATCAAATTTGTTTTTGTGAGCTCCCCCTTAATCTTATAATTAAGACAATTTTAGGATTCTAAGGTCACAAATGATTTTTAAGATTTGATTTTGACCTTTTATTAAAGCTCCATGTTTTCAATATGATAAACTCATTTTAAGTCAAGATACTAAGATTAAATGCATTAAAATGATGTACAAATAAGCATTTTGTCAAGCTTATTTTAGGTCGACCTTGACTTCGACCATAACGCCCCTTGGTCAAATTTAATTTCAATCGAGAGGCAAAATCTGCAGTTTTCACATTTGAACATTCATATGTGAAGTATAATTTCTGCAGGTAGCTTGATTAAATAAATATCAATTTGAAGCACATTAAGAGATACCTATTATGAAGACTTAATATGGGCATCATAGTGAAGTCTTTGACCTTGATTTTTCTAGAATGTATGTTTTACATTCATTGTGAATGATGTTTCATAAGCTTTGTTATGGGTACATAAATATCAAATCCCATTTCTTCTTGTATCCTTATTTTCAGATTTAATCATAAGATTCTTTAGAAACATATATTTTGAAAGCAAGATTAATATCTTAAAGTCAAGATTTTTGCTTTTGATTTCTTAGAACAAACAAATAAATAAAAACATTAATATTTTTGTTCTAAGAGACACCGTTTGGCTTGTCATAGCATCATCATTCATTTATAATGTGTTGAATCACAATGATCATCCATTTATAGTTTGTATTATTTTAGACAAACCAAGTAAAACTGAAACACAATGATCATGGTACAATGATTTTGATAGAACAGTAGAAGCATATGATTATAATCATTTGTATCAAAACACATGATTCTTATAAGAATTACTTTAGGAAAACCATGTGGATAATGATAAAATAGTAATTTCTTTTGATTAAACTAATCATGATTTTTAGTTTTAAACTATTTAGAGGATAAACCAAAATAATCTACATTTAGGTTCATAAGTTTTTAATTTTAAGATAAGCTATATAACTGATCATACCTAACAAACTTTTTCAATCAATGAATAGGGTTTGTTCAAGATCAGTCTTCATATGTCACTTTTGCAATATGTTTAAGGATTTGCATATTCATAACATTTATCAAAAAATATTTTGTTTCAAGAATGGTCTTCAGCATATATTCTTGTTTTGCATGTAAAATCAGTCATAATTGATAGCAAATAGATTACTTGAAGACATATTCAACAGATTTATTGCAGACTTGACAACAGAAACCTGCTCGGTCGACCATTTCTCGACCGACAGTTCTCTCGGTCGACAGTTTCTCGACCGAGAAAGGTTCTGTATTGTTTCAGACCTGTTTTCAGAAATTGTTTACAAGTAAAAGCAAAAATATGAAAGTTAAAGCTTGATTTGGTTGAGATATTTGAATATCAAAGCAACATTTAGGTTAAATCTCAACTAATCATATACATTTTGAGAATCCAAATTAAAACAAGTAGTTTAAGATGTATATTTGGAAATTTTAATTTCTTGGATTAACTTAGTGTCCTATTATGTTAAGTTGAGATAGACATAGAGATATACAACTTAGAGTCTTTGGTCATATCTCAACTTTAATTTTATCCATTTAGTTTGGGGGTTTTGGAACCCATACTAACTCAACATCTTTTTCTTGTAAGGACATGAAAAAGAATAGTGTCCAAGGCGCAAACAGTAATGACAACATATAGAATCAACCTCATATCTCTTTCTATGATTTTGTTCTAGGTTGTTCTTGGGTACATATGTATTTGTGCCTTTAGGTACATACATAGATCGGCTCTTTGGCACTTGTGTTCTTCCCCAACTAGGTTTTTGATAAGATTTTCCTTTAGGCTTGTAACCTAGTCCTCTCCTTCCAATTTGATGGTAAGAATTATTTAAGATTTTATCAAGAGTGTCATTATTACTCAAACTACTAACTTTTTGTTGCAGCTTAACAATCTCATCCATTCTCTTATTGATGTCTAACTTTGCTTGATCTAGATTAGATAGCAAGGAATCTCTTTATTTCACAATAATATCATAATCTAGATGTGTACACAAAATAGGTTGTTTTTGAAGATAATTTACTTGAGTTTGCAAATTTAATTTTTCTAGGGAAAGAAGATTGCAATTTGCTTCTAAAGATTTTAGCTTAATATCATGATCTTCAATAACCTTTTTGAGATCTTCATTTTCAGATGTGAGAGAAAGAAGCTTAGCATGTAACTCATCATTTTCTTTATTAGATTTCTTTAATTTCTTCTTGCACTCAATATATTTATTATGTGTCTCTTCAAGACTAGCAACTACCTCTTCTTTAGATAAATCAAAAAGGCTTACCTCTTCTTCTTCTTCACTTGTTGTAGCAATAAGACAATCTTTGTGCTCATCTTCCTTCTTTGATCTCCATGGGCAGCTAGATGTTGTGTGGCTTGTTCCTAAGCACCAATTGCCACATGTTGTAGATTGGTCCAGGTTGCTCCTTTTATTACGGTTGTAATCACCATCACCCTCCATTCTTCAAGACTCGATTAGAGCTCCTTGAAGCCTGCTCTGATACCAATTGAAAAACACTAGAGGGGGGGTGAATAGAGTTTTTAAATATTTTAACAATTATTTAACTCAAACAACCAATCACAAGAATATTGGACAAGGGGACAAGGATTTAGAGTGGTTCCTACCTTAGCAAATACTAAGGTAGACAGTCCACTACCCGGTTGCTTACCCAACCGGGATTTGGAAAGAATTTAATTTTATTACCTCGCAAGGACTTTACATAAAATTACAATTCTCTCCCTAAAACCTTCAAGCAGCCTTCACCTTGAAGTAATTGCACCACCTTGAAGCAGCCTTCACCTAGAAGTAATTGCACCAACTTTGAAGCAGCCTTCCTCCTGAAGTAGCTTCCCGTTGCAATAGCCTTCTTGAAGTAGCTTCCCGTTGCAATAGCCTTCTTGAAGTATCTTGAAGTCCACCTTCTCTTCTGAGAAGAACCTTCTCCAATCCGCAGCCTCCAACCCTAGGAGTAGCAAGGAGAATACAAAGAATAAAAAGAACAAGAAGGAAAATAGAAAGTACAACTTATCCTCTGAAGCACAAGGCTTGATTTGCCTATATCAAGCGTATTGATCTCCTAACCAATGAGTGTAGAAGTGTAAGTGTTGTGGAAAGGAGATGCTAGCCTATAGGACACGAAATAGGAGCAATGGGAATCAATAGCCAATGTTGGAATTTCTCTATTGCTCAAAATAGATTGCCAATGAGTATTCAATCTCAATTGTAGCACAAGTGTAGCTTAGGTGAGTTTAGGTGTCCTAAGATATGTCCTATTTCTATAAATGACCTACAAGTGCTTAAGGATGTTCTAGACACTTTCTAGGGGGTTCTTAGTGCTTAACTAGCTGTTATGTGTCCACTAATTGCATTTGCAACGGCTAGTTAATTGACCCTGAAAAGTGCAGATAGGACTTTTCTCGGTCGAAGATTTTTCGACCGAGAGTCCTTCTCGGTCGAAGATTTGTCGACCGAGGGACCTCCTGGAGCAAGTGTTTACAACGTTCATTTCCAACTCCCAACCACTTTGTCTGCTGGGTCTAACGGCTAGTAGGGTCTATTCTCGATCGAAGATTTTGTCGACCGAGAGTTTCTCGGTCGAAGTTTTTGTCGACCGATATTTTCTCGATCGACGATTTGTCGATCGAGAATATTACTGACTCAATGTATTCATTTACTAAGTGTGTGTATCAATGTACAATTGTGATACTATCTTGGGGAATGGCCTATCTAAGTGTTGTGAGTGGATAGGGAAGATCTAAACGCTTGATTTACATGATATCTAATTACTTGTACATTATATACTTGTATAAGCATTTACATTTGATTACAATCATGAAAATAAAGTGATTTTATCAAATTGTTCTTCCAAGTCTTTGTTATCCACCACCTTATATGCTTGTTCCTGAAATACTCAAATAGCACGTTAAAACCACAAGAATGAAATGTTTGTCATTATCAAAACAAAAAGGATTAACATAATGTCCAATTTAGCCAACAATCTAGTTCACAAGGAGGAGGAACAACAATCACAATTCATCCCTAAAGAATGTCCAAGTGTGTCCTTGCTTGTTCATTGACAAACTCATCTTAGAGTTTGAAGAGTTGTTCATGCACACCATAGCTGCAAATCCTTCATTTTCTATGACCATGGAATTATTTCTCATCTCCTATGTTGTTGTTACTACTGCCATGAGCGAGTATACCTATTTCTAGGGTGCGGGGAGTACCCCACTACCCCATTTTGCTCTTGCATCTACATCTATTTTTGTATGAACCATTGCATCTTTCAAATCAATCATTTTATACTTGCATGCTTTTTGATCAGAAAGTTTACATGTCTATTGAATCTTGTATGCAGAGAACTTTAAACTCAAGATCTAGGACATCTAATTAAACCCTTGAAGAGAATTTCATATAGGTATTTTCTAAGGTGATAGATGAATGAACTCTAGGTAACCTGATGGAGAGCTTAGAGTGATATCTATCTGGGTTTTTATCATAGTGCTCAAGGAGGATTGTCCCGGTCTCAATATATATATATATATATATATATATATATATATATATATATATATATATATATATATATATATATATATATATATATATATATATTGTTGGTATGTATGCCCTGAGAGCCAATCATGGGATGATTGGTGGGATACATTAAGATTGATTTGATAAACATCAAAGGCAAGCTTCCAATTCTTTCTGGTTCAATCATATGAGATAATGATAGAACATATTGAATGTCTAAAGAATGGCAATACTCAATGACGTATGCTTTCAGTTTGAGGATCTAAACAATGAGATCATACAGATGTTAAGAGTTTGTACATTCTTGTTATGTCCCTAGTCGGATGTCATTGTGGAAGGTAGATAGAAAAAAATGACACAAAAGACTAGATTGTGGTGTTGGTTGATGAGAGAATCTCGTTAGTCATGATATGGAGATATCAAACCAAACACATAGGTACTTGTTAGAGAAAAAGTGTACCGGACAAACCCACTGTGAGTTTGACACATGGAACCATGATATGGTAGTTACAGTAAGTTCTCACAGTGATGGTGGTGAGTGTGATTCTTTGACCTGAAATCACTACACTCAACACATGTCGTTGGGTACACATTGACATCATCAAACACAGTCCTGAAACATGGGTTGTTATAAAGGTGATGATTGGGTGGCTTTGACACATGGGGCTTTTGAGGGGTGAGTGATAGATATGGGATTTGTCCCTCCTGAGGGAGTTTGATATCCATGGACACTTGATGAGTAGGATTGGGATAGGCATGCACACACATGTGTGAATCAATATGTGATATTGATGTCATACATATCTCCTCCAGTCTACTCTGAGATCAAGAAAGTGAATGAACATTGACATGATGACTGTTCCATGCCTTGAGTTCATTCGAGATGTCAGAGATAAAGGAATTATACATTCACTGTAACACCATTCACGGATTGTAGGATTGAAAGTTGTTCTCGAACTTTCTATTTTACTTGGGTAGCAATGATGTGCGACTAGGCACCACTCTTTTCTTGTGAAGTCATAAGTGTTATGGACTTTCACTGCCAACGTGAAATGGACCTGTAGGGTCACACACATAGGATTTAACCTGGAAGAGGAGTTTATCCACAAATGATGTTTAGATTGATTAATAAAGGAGTTTAGTAGTTCAATTAAACACTCAATTAATTGATAACTCAAAATCATAGTGTTCAAGGTGTTGGACCAGATGATTAAGAGTATCAGATTGATTGGAACTGCAATTGACTAATTTGCACAGTCTATTTCCCCAACCGATCGACTCATAGGGTTAAACCTTGATGAACTGATCAGATAAAAGTGATGAGTCGATCGACTCATGTGTCAATGAAATGATCGGCTCAATTGTTGAACCATTCGATTCGTGTGACTGACCAAGATCGTTTGGAAAGTCAGAAGACACTTTTTGCAAATACATATTTGTTTCACTTGTACAAATTTTATTTGGACAAGGACTAATATTTGATTAGTTGTAAACAAACATGAAAGTCAATTCGAGTTGGACTAGGACCATGAACTGATCGACTCATTCTTGAACCGATCGGCTCATTCTTGAACCGATCAGCTCAGGTGTCCCAACCGATCGGTTGAGGTGCGAAACGATCGGCTCAGGCCCCCTACCGACCGTTTCATGCTTGAAATGATCGGTTCAGCTGGCGCAGTTGGTTGTTTTGTGGAAAATCTCGAACCCTTCTACTCTTGCTTTAATATCGCATTACCTGGGGTAGAGAACCCTATCCCATGACCCTCCTATATATATAGGGTTATTGGGGGCTTCTCAAAGCACAAATCAGAACACCAGTTGCTCTGCAAAGTTGTCGTTCTCTCTGGTTGTGGTAACCAGGAGAGCCCGAGCAAGTGCTACCTGATAAGGGAGGCACAACAAGGGAAAGACAACTGCAGAAAAGTGACTAGTGGTAGGAGAGTGTGTCGGTGACTAGTACGCTGACAGGAGGGTGTGAATCCTTTCGGTGCCTTGTGTGACAAGGCGATCGGAGTTCCAGGTAGTCCGTGTGGACTACTTAAGAGGCGGGAGACTTCTGCTGCTTGGAGGATAGGGTCAATCCCGATAGTCCTGGTGAGACCAGGAGATGCATAGACACTGTCCAAGACCGGAGGTGAAGACCATGCAAGCCGCGTGGTAACGTCGCCGAGCAAGCCTCAGGACAATGTATGTCTCTACAAACCATCCTTCCTATTGTATAGACGTTGACGCGATTCCTTTATACTGGGTTTGTAGAGAAGGATTTTTTTTTGTTTCCGCTACCTTCTCTGTCTCCCCTAAAACCCAACACATACACACACACACACACACATACATATATATATATATATATATATATATATATATATATATATATATATATATATATATATATATATATATATATATATAGAGAGAGAGAGAGAGAGAGAGAGAGAGGATAGAATACGCTCGAGTGTATTCGGAGTAGAATACACTCAAGTAGTTTTTCATGATGCAATATTTTTGTCAAAAATCTAATCCATTGGTATCCTTAAACATCTTGTGAAAATCTCATACACAAAATTTGAGCACATTTGGACATTTATAGGTCATTTTATAAAGACCACAAAAATTATGCATTTCAAATTAGTTTCGCACGTCAATTTTGTTGCCCTTTGATGAGTGATTTACACTCATCCAAATGGGCTCAAAATTTGTATGTAGCCTAGATATAGTGTGACGGTGAAGATCAATGGTTTACAATTTGCAAAAAATAGTCTTGATATGCAAACACACTTGAGTGTATTCGTGCGATCTTTACAGTCAAGTGTGTTCTAGCCTAACATATATATATATATATATATATATATATATACATATACATATACATATACATATACATATACATATACATATATAAATAAATAAATATATATATATATATATATATAGTGTGTGTGTGTGTATATATATTCATGATTAATATGATGCAGTGAGAGAGTGAATGATAAGTAATGATGCTGAAACCCATTCCACCTTAGTGCTCCTATCCATTAATTTTCAGCCCTTTTAATTTGCCTTTACTATTTGCAACTTTAATTTAATAATCAAATCCAAATCTTGGTAAAATACTAGTTCTTGCTTGGTTACCTTAATCATTCGATTCTTAAATACATTGTCCTTTGGGTTCGATCATGAAATATGCTATAATAAGACCAGTCTGCTTGTGGGTGGTGAGTATTGTACTTGTTTTGGTAAACTCCAAGGATTTCTCCCCTAGAAAAATTTTATGTGCAGTAAAATCCACGTCACCTATATAAAAAAGAATTCCAAATTTTCTCTCTTGATTTAGTCAAACCAAACACAAATATTGGATCCAACAGATCTAAAATCAGCCAAGCTATCTTCATCATGTAGCTATTCCCATACTAAAAAATAGGTTCCACTCGCTCAAACGGGCAATAAACCAATACGAGAAGAACAAAATTAAAATTGAAAAAGATTAAGGAATGTTATCAGTAAGTCTTCTTGTCATTTTCTATCATGGAGACCATGTATAGATAGTGACGTTTCATTACCTAAGTGTATTTACATGATCAACACATCTCTATTTTCATACATATTGTGAAACTTCTTTACTCATGTCAAACTTTTCTTTAGTAGTAAGTAGTATGGGTCATATTATAGAACCCGACATAGTTTAAGGAACTTTTAGAAATGGCATTACTAGTATCAATACATTCAAGGCATTAAATTTTTAGGATACTATAATAGAAACACACACACACACACACACACACACACACACACACACATATATATATATATATATATATATATATATATATATATATATATATATATATATATATATATATATATATATATATATATATAGGGTCCATATTTAATACCCATGCAGGTATCTATCACCCCCTATCTTAGTTATGTTTTTAGGAGTTTCTTACTTTTGACATGAAGAGGGTTACTTTACCTTGGAAACTATTACTTTTCATGCATAGATAGTTACATTTGCAACAACTTTAACAAATACATTATTACATATATATTTGTTGTGTATTCTGTCCGAATTTACCTTTTTAGTCTTATAGTTACTTTTTTATCAACATAGTTACTTTTTGTGCAGCGAGTTAGTTTCCTGACCCTATAGTTACTTTTTGGGCAGACGGGTAGAGAAAATCTAGGCTACCCGCCAGGTATTGAATGAACACCCATATATATGTATATATATATGTATATACATACATACATACATATAGATTTCCATCAAGGAGTGGCTCAAGTGGTCAAGCATGATCTCCCCTAACAAAGGGACTTGGGTTCGAATCCTAGTTGTCCTCTTGATTTACCATCCTCCTGCCTTCACTTTGCCGACAAGGAGTGGTTCAAGTGGTCAAGAACGGTGTCCCCTAACAAAGGGACCCAAGTTCGAATCCCAGTTGTCGCCTTGATTTACCACCCTCCTGGCCGTTCAGCCTCTACCATGGGCATGGGAGAAGGGGGGGGGGGAGAAATCTTTCTCTCTTAATCCCATACATACATATAGGCCACTCATTCACTACCCACATGGGTAACTAACTACATATATCTATTTGTAATGAGGCAGACAACATTTGTAATGAGATGACCAAATTTATAATACATACCTCATTTTGTATTATAGTGGAAACTACTATCATAAATATCATTTTTACTATAATCAGACGTGTAATACAAAATGAGTGTTTTTATTACAAATTTGGTCATCTCATTACAAATGGTCTCTATCTCATTACAAATAGGTACCTTTCTATTACAAAATAGATCCACAAGTAACAAAAGTTAGTTTCCCACAAGTGTAGTATTATATATATATATATATATATATATATATATATATATATATATATATATATATATATATATATATATATATATATATATATATATATATATATATATATAGTCAGGCTAGAATACACTCAAGTATGTTAGCATATGAAGACTATTTTTCTGCAAAATGTAAACCATTGATCTTCATTGTCATACTGTAATTAGACTACATACAAATTTTGAGCCCATTTGGATGAGTGTAAGTCACTCATCTGAGGGCAACAAAATCGACACACAAAACTAATTTAAAATGCATAATTTTTGCGATCTTTATAGCATGACCTATAAATGTCCAAATGTGCTCAAATTTTGTATTTGAGTTATTCACAAGATGATTAATAAGATCAATAGATTAGATTTTTCAAAATAATATTACATCATGAAAAACTACTTGTGTGTATTCTGCTCTGAATACACTCAAGTGTATTATGTATATATATATATATATATATATATATATATATACATATACATATACATATATATGTACGTTCATTCAATACATGTGCGGGTAGCTACCTGCCCCCTCATTTGGTTAGTTTTTTTTGGAGTTTCTTACTTTACACATGTAGAGGGTTAATTTACCTTGCAAAATGTTACTTCTCATGCATATATAATTAAATTTGCAACAACTATAACAAATATACCATTACATATTTATTTGCTGTGTATTCTTCCCATTTTAATTTTTTGAGTAGAATAGTTACTTTTTGGTCAATATAATTACTTATTTGTTCATAGTGTTACTTTCTTGACCAAATAGTTACTTTTGGGCGGCACGGGTAGTGAATTCTAGGCTACCCGCGCTGGTATTAAAGATGGACTCTCTCTCTCCCCCTCTCTCCCTCCCTCTCTCTCTCTCTCTCTCTCTCTCTATATATATATATATATATATATATATATATATATATACACACATCATATTTATCTTGGCTTTCCAAATGGATCAATTTGAAAATATATCTAAATTTTGATCTATGGTATATGTAATATTCAACTAATTATATGAATGGTTAAATCAAACCTGCATATAAGAAATGTTAGAGTCATTTTTTCTAGCCTTTTGCATTTAAACTAGATATTAGGATAGATAGCTACATGTTGGAGAGACCTTTGGACGGGACTAAGACACAACTTGATTGACTTTGAGTCTTTGTCAGTTCAACTGACTATACCTAGATATCCAGACTAACTATCTAGGAACTGGTAAGAGGTAAGCAACCCATTTATTTTAGATCATTTAGGTATTTTTGACAAAAGTTGGTCAAGTTGTTGGATGGAACTATAGATATATCTTCATGTGCAACTGAATTACATCCTAAAAACCATAGTTTTCCCTTAAGAGATTGTTTTGGGTGATATGGATGAGATCTTGATAAAAGAGAAAGAATAAATCCTTGTTCATACAATTTGGTTAAGTTTGTCTTATTAGGTATTTTAGATATTGGTTCTTGTTGTTGTAGCTATATTTTAAGTATATAATAACCTAGTTTTCTTTATATTATCTTCTCTTCTCTCATTTTTCTTAAAGAATTGATCTAGGATAAAGGAGATATCTCTAGTCTTTAAGCTTGATTTTGTTCTTGGTGAATTGATACAAGTTGAAGATATAACAAAATCTATAGAATGTGAATCAGTAGTAGAGAGTTATTGCATGAGTAGGAAATTGAAAGTTTTGGTACTTTACACTCATTTAGTTTAATTCTTCAAATTTCTTCATTTCTACCTATAAGATAGTGAACTCCAGAGTTCCTATTGATTACATGTTGTACTAGACATCTTAGGTATTGCTAATTAATTGATATAGTGATGATAAAATGATGAAATAAAGAAATAAATTAATATGTCTAATCTAGTAGGGAATTTAAAATTTAATATAGAATCATCTGAGAATACCAAAATCTAAGATTTTTGGTTTTTTGAATTTATGGTATACAAAATTGTAGATAATTGTCGAATTGGACTTCTCTATTTCATTTAGTGAATAAATTAGTAATGTTTGAATTTTCATAGTGTTAGTTGTAAATTCGGGTTTCCCATTTTTTTAAAATTATATATATATGAAGGCTAGTTTCAAAACCCTATTGTAATGTTATAAATATATCCAATCAAAGGTCCATCGATAAAAGAGTGAATGAAGTTAAAGATGAGCCATTGTAGAAATTTTCCTAGGAGGATTATATTGGGAAGAGAAAAATATGTTATTGGATAGATGAGTATCACCTAGACCATGATCCAGTCATGGTTAACCACTAATCCAATGTTCCCTTATAGATAGTAAGTACCCAACACCAACTGACTAGGTACAAGTGGTACTACTTCTTCTCAATATAGTACTTCACCATTACTTCACTTTGCATGTCAAACCTAGTAAAACCACATTACCTAGAGTTGGAGAATTTTATCCTATAGGTACCCATTGTGAGTGTCCATGACACAAGAACACATATTATATGCATTGTTTATCCATGTTTAGACCATATATGAAAACATGATCACTAGCTAGGGTAAGTTTAGTTAGTAGTCATAAGGTAGTAAGTTTTTCCATAAAACTTATATGTTAAGAATCATAGTTTTTGCTTTAGGATCCAATGTGACTCTGAACAAAATTAAAAGATAGTTATATAGTCTATATTTAGAGTCATTTACTAGTCCAAACAAAAAGTTTAACATTTAATATACACAATGTTAAGAATTAATTAGTTATTTACTTATCTGCTTTATTGTAATTTTTCATATACTACATGCTTGTGACTTCATTAAATTCATCACATCATCTATTTGTGATGAACACTCCTAATCTTCCTAGTGTTTTAAAATACCTACTTTAGTTCATTTAACTATTTCATTCAAATACTCATTTACATAGACAATATGTCGCCCCTCAACAAACAAAAACTTTGTAGCTTGTAGAAAAGGAGTATATACGCCTCTTAAGCATGAAGTATAGAAATTCCTTTTCTATGTAGGTTGTCTTCGTATCGGAAGTAGTTATAAAGGTACAATTGTTTTCTCTTAGTTTTAATTGGAGTTTGGAAATATGATATTAATTCTTTGTAATATGTAGCACTTTAGTACCTAGTATCTTTTAATATTTACATGTAAGCTTTTGTTTGTGTTGTTTGTTTGTGGTATATTTAGTTCTAGAATAATTGTGGAAAACAAAATTGTTTAGTCTAAAATTAGTTCCTAAACTAATCCACATGTTCTTATTATGTATGATTAAAGATGAAAAACATTAGTATTTGGTTTAAGGATCTATACTAGTTTACCAATGTGGATTGGGTTTATGGAAATATGAGGGTTGGGTCTCTATTTACAATGACTTTAGTTTAAAACTTGTGGAAAATCACCATGTTGGTAAATGTGTATAGGCCAAATTGATGGAATTTCTCACATTCTACCCATAGTAGCGTCTATAGATGATGTAAGTACTATATGTATTAAATAATTCCTGAATGTGGGGCTTCAATAGTTGACTTGTACAATGAATAAAAGAGTGAAGTTTCTTTTTATTTCAATAGAGTTGTCTGGAGGATAAAATGGGCTACACCATTTATAAATGATGCCACTTTGTGAATGAGGAAAACCCAACCACATAGTAGACAAAGTGGAAGTAACACGAGGCTAATTTTCTCAGTTTCACATCAATGAAATATATATTAGAGGTATAAAATGCCATAAATAAGATAACATATCCCATATTTTACTTCTAGTGGTATATGAAAAAATATACCATTGTCTAGAGATACGAGTTAGGATAGTGACAATGACAGTACCTATGAGGTCAAATCAAGGCATGTAGTACATGGTAAGAATAATTATACACCATGTTGCTCTTAGACTACACAATGTTATTAGTGTGGCCAATATAGGCGTGTATTACCTTCTTTCCATACCTTTAGGAAGGCTGAGAGGTTATTCAAAGGCGAACACAATAGCTAAGTCAACAACAAGCTCAGATAGATGATAAAGGCCAATATAGGCGTGTATTACCTTCTTTCCATACCTTTAGTACCAGAAAACCATAGTCAAGGATAGGTCACTCACAAAAAAACACTTCAATCTACACTTTCAATCTTGTTGAATGATTTATCTCACCACAGTCATAATATTTTCAAAAATGATAAAGTATTGTAGTTTTCCTATTAAGAATGTCACATGAGACTTTTATTGATAATCCATGAGTCACTTCATCCATGATGATGGAAGATTCTCCATCTTATCTCTTATGTAAATTAGGATACATCATTAAAGTGGATTACTTACCAATTGAGATGCAAAATTTTGAGGTTATCCTTTGAATGGATATTTTATAGAAGTAAATAGTGAATATGGAATGTTGGTACAAGAATGTAAAGTCTCATAATTATAGTATATCTTGGAATTTCTGAGGAGATATAATTTTTTTCCCAACATGTTTAGTGTTTTTTGTTGTATTAGAGAAGATGATTAGACAAGGTGATTAAATATTTTTAACTCATGTAGTAGACAAAAAGGTTTAGGTGCCCATGGTATAGGGCATGCCAGTGGTAAGTGAATACCAATATGTTTTCATTATAGAGTTATAGGATATACAATTAGTAAGGGAGATTATGTTTAGTCAATCTATTATTGTATACATAATTGGTAGAAAATGCACAATGAAGAACTGCTCTAATGAAGATGAGAGAGTTAAAGACCCAGTCCATTAGTTGTTTAAAAATGGTTCTATGCAACCAATTGTCTCCATGGGCATCACCATTATTGTTTGTGGAAAAGGACATTGTTGACTCAAACTCAATGTTGACTCGGGGTCTAAATTGACTAAACCCTTGTTTTGATGATGACTAACCATTCCACTTATTTTTGTCTAATGCTTCTACTTGAGTGATTTTAGATTAGGTATAGACATACTCCAAATGCCCTAACTTATGCATCCTAAATTGGAGAAAAGACAAGTAAAAATTAATACAAGTGCACTTTTGTGGAATATGATATAAATCCATTAGAATCATGTTGTAAATCACTTGTAATGATTTTATGACTTATGGTTAAGCTTAGAAAAATTAGGAGGACTTAAATCGAATATTTAAGCACTTTAAAGGCATATTACAAAATTCATTATAGAGTGTTAATCGGTTGTGACACAAACTCGATCGATCACTTGATGGATTTTGAGACTGCCCAGATTCGCTTGAGTTTTCTTTACATAGAACTCAACCAATCCCTGCACTGAACCAAACTAATTTCAAGCGACCGATCGAGTTTCACACAAGACACACTTGATTGATGCTTAAATTTGTCTTTGTCTCACAGTGCAATTGGTTGAGTTACCTTTATGAAAACTCGACCAATCGCACTGTATGGAGAAGTGCAAAAAAGTGCTTCAATCTGTTGGAGTGTTGTAAAACTCAAAAAATATTTATTGCAACACCCCAAATGGCTAGTATTCATCCTTCAATATTTCTACTGTCTAGTGGGCATCCCCAACTATAAATAGGACCCCTTGGGCTTCATCCCATGGTTGGCCAGGTACTATGAAGGTCCTTATTCTATAGTTGAGTGCATCCTACGACCTCCTCTCTCTTTAAGCTTAATAACTTGCTACATCCTTTAGAGTGAGTAGGAGATTTGTAAGAGAACTAGTTCTACATGTATATCTTGTGAGAATCTCACTTCCACCACCTGCCAATCTCTCATTTATACCATGATGATGAAGATGAATGTTTTCTATCTTAGCTAAGAGAGGTAAATAAGAACAAGGTAATGCGTCCCTTGGTGAAAGCTTCTCCTTGGTGAAGGTGAAGTTATAGGAGGAATATCCAAGAAGACTGGGTAATTCCTCAAAGATGGAAGACTTTTGCAAGAGTGGGTAAGTCTTTGGTGAAGGTGGAAGAATCAATGTTAAATGGGTAAGTCCTTAGTGAGGTAGAAGACACTTGATTGGATAGGTAAGTCCTTTGATAGGTCATTGGCTCCCTTCCCCTAAAAGGGAAAGCTAGGTATCCTTGACCCGGAGAAGGAAGGTCATCTGTTGTAACTCTAATAAGTGAATATAAGAAATAGACATGGTTAAGAAGTCCTATAGGTTGACCTCTCTAGGTAGTGGACTAACAATCTCCTAGTTTGGAGATTGGAACCACTCTCCATAGCTTGTGTTGTTGTTCTTGTTTCAATCTCTCTCATCCTTGCTATGCATGTTTTGAACTCAAATTCTAATTTAGCAACCTTATCTTATGATATATTTTGAAGGTCTAATGAATTTGGTTTAAGTGCATTTTAGCTCTATTCACCCCCCATAGAAAATCACCTATCCTAGAATCCAACAAGTGGTGTCAGAGTGGGTCTTCTCCAACCATACTTCTACAAGTAGGGGAAGATGGGTGACTATAAAGGTGGGAGATACCTCATCAATAGTACAATCTTTGATGGGACCAATTTCATTTATTAGAAAAGAAGGCTACAATTCTACGACCAAGGATCAATTCTTGAGCTATGGAAAATGGTGGATCATCCATACAAGCTACTGGAGACAAATATAGAAGAATGACATGAAGCTACCTTGAAGAAAGGAACCTTGAATGCAAGAGACATCAACATTCTCTATGCCTCCATGTCACCCACCGAGTTCAACTGGATTTCCTCTTGTGAGATGGCCTATGTTGTATGGAGAAATCCATTCATCACTTATGAAGGGACAAAGAAAGTGAAGGAAAGCAAAGTCTACATGCTCAAAGGCTTCTTTAAAACTTCAAGATGGGAAAGATTGGAAGGGTGGCGTATATGTACTCAAGGCTCAACACCATTGTAAATGGTCTTGCCATTCTTGGTCATCCTATAGATAAAGGAGAGTTAAACTCAAATATCCTTAGAACTATTCCTAAGAGGTGGGAACCCAAGGTGACTTCCATTGAAGAAGTAAAGTCTCTTGGTGATATCCCCATTGAATAGATCATAGGATATCTACAAGATCATGAAGTCAAACTTGACAAGCAAGATGAAAAAGAAAGAAAAGAAGAGAAAGAGCTCCATATAATGAAGAGGGCTGAAATCAAAGCACATATTGAAGATATTGTTGGTCAAGACTCTCCATCCTCTCAAGTTGATGAAGATGTCATGTAATTCAAGGGTAGACTCTACATAGGAAATTCAACCTCATTCACCCGGTGCTTCAAATGAGGTACGAAGAGCACTTCAAGGAAGATTGTCTACAAGGAAAAAAGTTCCATCATCACAAGATAAGAAAAAATAAGTACAAGAAGAAGGAGAAATGAAACAAAAGTACAAGTGACTCCTCCAATTCAAACTCAAGTGACTCATCCAACTCAAGCTCAAGTGAAGAATTAAGTGGGGGATCTAGCTCAAGCTATAGTGATGAAAGAGAATATCATTTGGTCTTATGGCCTCAACAAGTGAAGACTTTTTTTTTATTTACTTGGGAACCACCCCCGAGGAGGAGCCACTTCAGTGACCCCACCCCAGAAATGTAAACCCTCGGGACATGAGTAGTGTGTGGTTTGGTCACCCCCTCCCACGACCAATTAAATTCAGTTACAACAACAAGTGAAGACTCAAATGAGGTAAATCTAAACTCTTTTGATAAATAATCTTTAATTGGTATTTTTCATGCTACTCGTGCCTCTCTTAAGTCTTCTAAAAAGAAAAAGAAAAAGCTTGCAAAAATTGTTGTTAATTTGCATTTAGAAAAGGATGATCTTGAACATGCTAATATTTGCTTGCTTGATGAAAACAATGCTTATCTTATTCAAGTAGATTCTCTTAAACATGAAAATGCTAATTTTCTTGATAAGATTGGATTTCTAGAAGCTCAACATCCTGTGCATAGTTCTAATTAAGAGCATAGTCATATTGTGAATTCTCTCATGCTTGATATTAATGTTCTTATATTTGAATAAAGATTTGCCTTTGCAATATTTATTCTGAAAATAGGATCTATCGTTCTAAGATTACTTTGTTTGAAAATGAAAATGCTACCTTTCTTGCTGAAATCAATCTCCTTGAATCTTGTTCTAGTTCTACTAGTATAGAGTATAATGTTACTGCCCTTCATATTGATAGATATTGTTATTTGACCAAAGCTCTTTGCCTAGAAAATGATATTTTGCATGTTAGAGATATTATAAATCATATGCCTTCTACTCTTTCTTTTCTTATGCATGATAATCATTGTTTGATATCTTCAATGCAAAGATTCTTAGATGATAAAAAGAATCTTAATCAAATCCTAGACCATACTACCCAAAAAATGGGTTGAGATTGTATTGGACTAGATTCTAGACAAAGGAACAACAAAGACAAAAGACCTTCAGTTTTTAATGAAGAATCCTCTAGTTCCAAGGCTAGGAGATCATGTAACTATTGCAATGAAATTGGTCATTATTTGAATTATTGCCCTTTTTGGAAATCAACCAAGAGAAATACGACTTGGATTGCTAAGCTAACCCCTCTAGACCAAAAAATATGATTGGAGACCATTTTTCATCCTTCATCCTGTAGGTCAAGTACAAACGGATTGTCATGAGCTATTAAATTGAAAATTGACTTCTCAGACCACATGAAAGAAGAAAGGTGAGATGTGTATGGGACGATAACATGTGGAAAAGGAATGGTAAGTACAGAGGTAAATGTTTTCTTGCTCGCATCCAATCCTAACTTGTTTCTATCAAGTTAGTGTGCACTATGCATATGCTTTTTAGTCAAAAGTGACATTTTTTGATTCTCTTCACACTCTTGCTCAAAAACTATTTCTTATGCTTTCATAGTGCATTACTAACTTGCTTACACATGTTTTTAGTGTGCCTCTTAATATATTGTAGTGAAATATATGTACTTCTTGACAACATCTATATAATTTGAGTTTTTCCTGTAAGAAACTAGACTGACACGCACAAATGGGTGTTACCAACAACTATTGTTAGTAGAATAGCCAAAACACAAAAATTGACCAACAAAATTGTGCACAGAATATACAGTTGGCTTTTTGGATGATAAGTTCCTTCTCAACTAGACTTTCTCAACCATTAGACTTATTATATGAAACTCCTATTGGTATCTTCATATATCCTTGTTTCCCTTCTTTAAATTTCCTGTCTTGCATATCACTCAAATATTTCTAATTGCTATAATTTGGTATCTCACAAGTGGTATCCCTATATCTTGCAAATACTTGTCTTGAATTGTTATGCAGGTTTTGATGGTGATCTCTTTGAATCTCTTGGTTGCGTCTTAAATAGCTTTTGTTGTGCTCTAACTTGCTACATCTATCTTGTTGTATATCTTGTTTGGATACAACCTTGAGGTCCTTAGTGGTAATCATCATTTGTAATGATGCCTATTTGCTAGTGGGTTATATCCTTCCATGCTTTTGAAACTGCATATATGCTTTTTTGGATATTTCTCTACATCTAATCATAGATTTTTCTTTAACTTTTACATCTTTTTCTATGATCTAGATCCTACTAGTAGTCCTAATTTTTGATATCATCTACTAGTAGTTCATATACATGTAGTTGTAGCCTTGTGTATCTTTTCATCAACTGGTATTCAACTATATGCTATGCTTGTATCTTGTTTCATACTTGATCAAGCTTGTTCCTTGAATTGCATATATGCTATCTTGAGTTGTTTTCATAGCCTTGTGATGATAAAAAAATAGAGCTACACTATATGTCGATATTGGAGCATTTGAAGAATTTATGTTGTTTTTCAATGTTATGTTCCAATGTTAGTTTTTGGTGCAGAACCAGTGTTTTTTTTATATAGAAACGACCTTCTAAGAAAGAATCTTGACTTTAAACATGAGCCCTGACATTTTTTATGTGAATTTTGTCATCTTGAGGGTCAAAATCATGATTTATTAATTTTATGCAGCCCATTATGGGTTGTTCAAATGCATGTCTTGACTTGTTTTACATACTATGTTTGAACAAGCCCCTAGTGTTGCTCTTTGAATCTCCTTTCTAACTTTTGGTATCTCCTTGTATCTAACATATTTTTTTTATCTCTTCAAGACCCTACTTTCTGAAATGAAAAAGGGGGAGAAGGCATGTTTTTTGTTATATAGGAGAAGGCATGTCTTTTATTAAGGGGAGAAGTCATATATGTATAACATATATGAGTAGAAGATATAGTTTCTATAAATGTTATGAAAGCTAACTTTGCAGGATAAGTAGCATCAATTGAGGGAGATTATGAGAACTCCATGAGAATTAATTGAGGGGGAGAATATGAAGTCAATCTTATTGAAACCCCTACGTTCCTCCAAAGGTATGCTTTTACTTAAAAGATTTCAATACATTTATGGAATGTTTGTCTCCTTTAAAAAGGGTGAATGTTGACTCAATGTCTAAATTGACTAAACCTTTGTTTTGATGATGACTAACCATTCCACTTATTTGTGTCTAATGCTTCTACTTGAGTGATTTCATATTAGGTATAGACACACTCCAAATGCCATAAATTGCCCATCCTAACTTGAAGAAAATACAAGTCAAAATCAATGCAAGTTCACTTTTGTGGAATATGATAAAAATCCATTAAAATCATGTTGTAAATCACTTGTAATGATTGTCTGACTTGAAATCACACTTAGAAAAAATAGGAGAACTTAAATTTGATATTTAAGCACTTTAAAGGCATTTTCAAAAATTCAATATAGAGTGTTAATCAGTCAAGATACAAACTTGGTCGATCCCTTGATAGATTTTAAGAATTCCTAGGTTTGGTCGAATTCCCTATACACAGAACTTGACCGAACCCTACAATGAGAAAAACTAATTTCAAGTAATTGGTCGAGTTATACACAGGACAAACTCGACTGATGCTTCAAATTGTCTTTATTGCATTGTGCAATCAGTCGAGTTACCTTCATGAAAACTCAACAGACCACACTGTACAGAAAAGTGCATAAAAGTGTTTTTAGCCATTGGAGTGTTACAAAACTTCAAAAATATTTGTTGCAACACCCCAAACGCCTAGTACCTGCCCTTAAGTGTTTCTACTGGCTAGTATGCATCCCCAACTATACATAGGACCCCTTGGGATTCATCCAATGGTTAGTCAAGAACTATGAAGGTCCCTATTCTATAGTTGAGTGCATCTTATAGCCTCCTCTCTCTATAAACTTAATCTCTTGCTACATACATTAGAGTGAGTAGAAGATTTGTAAGAGAGCTAGTCCTACATGTATATCTTGTGAGGCTCTCACTTCCACCACCTCCCAATCTTTCATTTCTACCATGAAGATGAATATGAAGGTTCTCTCTCTTATCTAAAAAAGGTGAAGAAGAACAAGGGAAGGCATTCCTTAGTGAAATCTTCTCCTTGGCGAAGGTGAAGTCAAAGGCATCATATTCAAGAAGAGTGGGTAATTCATCAAAGGTGGAAGACTTGTACAAGAGTCGATAAGTCTTTGGTGAAGGTGGAAGAATCGGTGCAGAGTGATAAGTCCTTGAAGAGGTAGAAGACTCTTGGTTGGATAGGTAAGTCCTTTGGTAGATTGTTGGCTACCTTCCCGTCAAAGGGAAAGTTGGGTACCCTTGACCCGGAAAAGGAAAGTCATATGTTGTAACTCTTATAAGTGAATATAAGGAGTAGACATAGTTAGGAAATCCCAGAGGTTGACCTCTCTAGGTAGTTGTAACGACCCCGCCTCCCGGTAACCCCCAATTAAGGGAGACCCGAAGGTCAGAGCCATTAACCAATTTACAGGATCAAAGGTTCAACATATAATCAACAATAATTATATAATTCTACTAACTAAACTGGAATTGGGTACAAAAATTAAAACTTTTACTTACCTTTATAAAACTGGGAAATCTAACTATCCACAGCTTGAGGTACTCTATCTAATCCTCCGCGCACTTTATTTCTTATTTTCACGATGTGCCACTTTTCTGTTTGTGATTTTCAGGATGTTACCTAAAATGCCGACAAACAAAACATCGATCAGCAATTGCTGGTATGTGGAGGCAACCAAAAATTTCACAATTAGGTTTAACAATTTAAGTATTGCAATCAAGGTAATTAACAAGTCAATTTACAATTTCCATGTGACAATCCCCACCGCTTTTTCCCTAACCCTGGATTTGACTTAAGGCCACCTTCTCAATCCCGAGCTTGGTGCCTGGGAGTCACCTCTCATGGTGCTCCTCAGTCTTGCCTCATCAATCACATTCTCATTCCCGAGCTTGGTGTTTAGGGTCACCTCTCATGGTGCCCATTGGTCTACCCTCCTGGGCCTGACCTTTATGGCATCTTCCATCAGGGTGGCATGTAGGTGCAGGATTTCCACATTTATATTAAATGGTGATATTCATAGTTACTTTATAATTGCAATATGAACATCTCAACAGTTTAGTTGCATTCAATGCGATTAAACATCCGTAAACCTTTCGGGAAACTAAAGCAGTTACTCATAATTAACCACATACCTGATCCAGAGCAACTTGATTGTCCAAGCAATAAGGATAAAGAATCAATCAACAAGCAATCAACAATATCCTGAAATTAATGCATACGATCCAAGTGTTATAGTTTATCCAGAACATTCCAAAGCTAGACTTGGATTCCACCTTAGGCTTTCTAGACCACATTAGGGTTTTATTAGGGTTTTCGCCTCCATAATGCTTTTATCATATTAAATGCTCTCTTAATTCATAAACCCTAATTTCAACATCATAAGCCCAATTAAAGTCGATCATTTCTTTTTGATACCTAAATTACCTTCTTTATCCTTTTAAGTTATTTCAAGGTCATTAGACTCAATTATCACCTTTAGTTTCTTTCATATTAACAACTAATAATTCATTATGGTCTAATCCCCATATGGACCCCTGTTATTATTAATTCTACCTTGATTCAATTGAAAACCCTAATTTCTATATTAAGGTTATCTTTCCACAAATTATGGACTTTAATGCTCGCAATAGCTTAGATTCAGCATATTCCACTTTAATCATGAAGTTAGTCAATTAAAGCCATTAAGAGTCGAATTTACCAACATTAGGGTTTCAAGGCCCATTAAAGTATTATTCATTTAAACTAATTACATGCTAATTCATCCTTTTCCAATCTTAATGATCATTTTTATCATTAACAGGCTAATATCAACTTTATATACTCATTTAACCCTTTCTAACTCATTAATCATCAAAGGTTAGGGTTTTTCAATTGATTAAACTATAAAAGATAGTATCTCTATATACTTTTCGAATTACATAAGGAATCAGGCTCCAATTATATTTTATTTAGATTCCTCTCGATTTTCTGAGCAAGTTTCATGTATAACATGTCCTTATTCGACCTACCATTTATTTACTATGAATTAAACAAATTTTACTTACTCTGGCCAATAGGAGGTTGCCACGTAGGACCTTGCATGCAACGTTGGCTGCGACTGGTTTGAGTTTATAACTGAATGACTAAAATACCCTTGGTTAAGTCGACCAGCTCTTTTAACCCACAGGGGTAGAAACGTCCAACAGCAATCTGTCACCTTCAACCTTGAGCGGCTATAGTGTCGTCGTCCTAGTCACGCGCAGGGTGGCTTCTCCACCACTCCTGGGTCCTCGAATACCCTCGGGAACATGCCCCTTACCCTCGTCCCTCTCTAGCGCAGGTGGGGACGCCTTGGGTCAGGCCGCAATGGCCGTGGACTGGCTCTGCAAGCCCGCGGCTCGCAGCTTTGCTGCAGCCGTGCTGCAGGTGCGCTACCGGCGTTTGGGCGCCGACCGATGCTCCAGGGCATCCGCTGATCATACGTGAGTCCTCGGGGTACATTAGGCCTTCTCCAGCATGGTTCTACCTCCCTCCATCGCTCCAAGGAACACACCATCCATGGTTTAGGGTTTCTTGATTAAGAACCAAGAAGGAGACGTAGGAGAGAGAGGGAGAAAGACGTAGGACCCTTTAGAACTCGAACCAATGCCTCACCTTTTATATTGGGTGGAATATGAAGCCCTAAGGCGTGGCTCATGAGGACTTAAGTCCCAATTCGAAAGGAAATACACTTTCCTTGGTTGTGAAGCAACCATCTCTCTCTTTCTTAATTAATTTTTTTTAATTTCCTTGATATTCCTTGTTGCATGGATATTTTAGGAATTCGAATTTCCTCTTTCTTATCCTCTTTATTCTTACTCTTTAATCCATTAGAACGAATTTCTATTTCCTTTTAATAGAAATTACTTCCTTTTTCATAATGCCACCAAAACATTAATAAGGCATCATATTATCTTTTATTCTGCAAATTGGTATTTTCTCTTTCCTCTTCCTTCATTGGGGCTCCTTGTACCCCAAGAAACTATATTATTTAGAAATTACTTTTTAAGGATACTTATTATCCTTCTAGATGCATCTATATGCATTATTTCACATTATCATGTTTATTTCTCATTAAATTATTTCTTTTTGAGGATTTCTCTTTATTTCTCTTTTATTTTCTTCATTGGTATTCCTTTTATTATTAGGAAGCATTGGGACACGAAATCCCACTATGGATTACCCAATTATACCTCTTTTCACATATTTTCCACATTTCATCAATGTTTTCAAATTTATTATTAACAAGGAAATACTTAATTGATATTTTCTTTTCTTATTGCCTTTTCTTTGCAAATTTGGACTCCTTGGAACCCAAGGAATCTAAGAGGCACAAAATCCTGTTTGGATTTTCCTTCTAGAGGTTTCCACACCTTTCTTATCTCAAATTCTCAATTATTCATTAATTAATTGAATATCCTTGTTATTGGGCCCAATAGCCAATAAAGCCCACAAATCAAACAACAAGGCTATTTTAAATGAAATCCATTTATTCACAACAAATTATAATTTGTCCAAATATCTTTAATATGAGAAATTACATTTCTCACCAAAGGAACCCAAAATTTGGGGTTGTAACATCCTTCCCCTCTTATGAGAATTTTGCCCTCAAAATTCCATCAAGCAAGCAAACAAACAAGATAAGTCTTCTTATGTCCATCAAGGCTTCCATGTGGCTTCACCCTTTCCATGGTGTTTCCCAAGAACCTTCATTATCTCATTTTCTTCCATCTGAATTCTTTCTTACCTTGGTATATCATACCCTCATAGGTGACTCAGGACTTTTCAGCCTTTCAAAAGCGGAATAGGTTCAAGGCTCAACACATGGCTTGGGTACCTCACATAGTGCTCTAGATCGGACTCATGCAACACATCATTTTATCCTGAGGGGTAGGCTAAACACAACCATCTCCTCCCATCCATCTCAAATGGACCCATATATCGGGGACTCAGCTTCCTTAGCTGTAGCTCAGAGGGGTCGGACCTTCACATCACATATTCTCCCACAGTAAACTGCATATCAGTCTGCTTTGCATCAGCTCATGACTCATGTCACCACTGGGCTTTCTCTTAGCCATTGCACGATCAAAGAGACTTCATCTGCACACACTTGTGGTTCTTTTCTGACCTTCGTGAGGCCTCCTTCACCAACATCATTATAATGAAGTGGTGACTGACACAACCTCCCTATAGAACTTCTTGCATCCCGATAAAGTCTATGGTGGTTAACATCACATCTTAAGAACTGTCTCTATGTATCACCCTAAATGAGCAGACATGCTCTCATCAGACCCTCTAGTCCGGATCATACTGTCCATTAGTATGGGGTGATAAACTGTACATCCACTGAGCTCTTCATGTATCTACTTCCACCTCATGGAAGTGAACCTTTAGGTTACATCAAGAACCTTTGAATTCACATCATGGTGTAGTTGAACCATCTCTTTTCATATGTTGTGATGTCCCCGGATTTTCTAAAACTTAATCTGATGTGTGACATCTAAATTGAAACCCTCACCTCAGCGAGCATTCCAATTTAAACATCCCACACTAGGCTAAGAAGAAGAAAATTAGAGGAAGTCAGAAGGAAATAGAGTAGCACATATACATGAACAATAACCAAACCACAACACATACGTTCACCATTCAACATATAATTACAACATGAATTGTTAAAACATTTGATATTACATATTCAATAGCAAACTTATACATATACATGTGCTACAGCTAAACAATAGGATCTTAAGACAACAGGTCCACCTGTACATCAGCTCGCTATACAACTCTCACTCTCCTGGATCTTCAAGAGCATAACCACAACCTAAACAAAGATTATATGTGGTACACGTTAGCACAATATTTCAAGAATATTGTACTGAGTACGCCTACGTGTCTTTTATATACCTCCCATCATATCTTGGCAATAAGATAAAACTTATATACTTGGCAGTAACTGAAGAATATAAGAAAAGCGTATACTTGCACAAAGATATTCATTAACAAAAGAGAACACATATTTTAAGCTTGTTTTCCATTATATACTCATGCATCCGCCTACCAATGGGATAGATGCTTTATGGCCTCATGATCCGCTTACCAAAGAGATAGATCATTTCATATGGTGATCCTCTTACCAAAGAGATAGATCACCTTTAAGCACTACGCTTACCAAAGAGATATAGTGCTTTCATATAATGGAATAGATATATTATGTTTCAAGTGTTCATAGCCATAAGTATGGAAAATCAAGCAAGATATCATACAAGAACAATCATTTCATCCAATATCATATGCCAAGTATTTTACTATGCATATAGCACAAGCATATTGTATAATAAGCCAAGTAAGAGGTAATGGCGTACCTTTATCAAGAGAAACCTAATCACACACATATACTCCTGATGTCATCTATATCTTGGTCAAACCTGATTAAGATAAGATTACATACTATCATCAGGTTCTCATCATCATACGTCTCATCTTAACCCTAAACGTGTTCATATTAGGGTTTGCTTATCTCATTAGGATATATACATTATTACTTGTCTTATCTTCATCCTTATGTGGGATTTATGTTACTGATATTATGTTCCAGATTAGGATACATAATCTAAAAATTAGGTTCCATATCATTATTTATACATATTAACCCTAAGTTACATGTATTACTCAAATTAGGGTTTCATCACATTTTTCAAGGTTCATCTTCATTTAACATGGATTTTATGCATAATCATGATCTCATAATTAAAACTGAGGTTCTATATACTAATATATGATTACTCTGCAGATTTCATCATTTATTGATCATGCATGTATTTATTACATTTTCTTTAGGGTTATTAGCCCTAATTAACCATATAAATCAAATTATATGATTTAGTACATCATCATGACCATGCTTGATATCAGGTGCATTATAAACATTATTATGGAGTTACTGACATTTTCCATAATTTTATGTCATCATTTGCTATTTATTATCCATTAAACGAGCATTTCACAACTTATATGATATAACTGAAATTAGTGCATAAAATAACAGATATTATGCTTCCAATGCATTCTACGCATTTTTCTGAGAATTTTGGTATATTGTTTGTATTTTTCTGACAACGGAGATAATTATTAGGAATTATACAAGATCTGGTAATTTCTGAGATTTTTACCTTTTTGGGCCAACCGCAGGACGCCACGTGTCCTCTAGGGTTGCGGCTGCTCTTCAGCTTGTCTCAAGTGAGCCTCCGGTTCACTGTTCATGCGGCCGGTTCGCTACCTGGACCCGGTCCGCCTTTCTTTCTTTCTCCCACGCGATCCCGATCTCGGGGACTCGCTCGTCCCATCTGCTTTGCGTGAGCGCCGCCGCATGGTGGATCTCCGGCGAGCAAACCGCCGCACCAGAGTGCTCCTTGTCAGCTCCAAAGGCCTCCATCAGCTTCGGCATCATAGTTCTAGCCCCATCGGCTTCTCAGCTTTGCCATGGCGCCTCCGAGTCACCGTGTCCGTAGGCTCGCCGTCGGTAGGCTCTGACTCGGCGGAGCAGAAGAGGCAATCTGCCTCTGGTCATCCATGTGCCAAGGTGAAGGTTCCAAAAGCTTCGCACCACCTCCAGGAACTCATCCACGGCCATCCGTGTTGGGGAGGAGCACCGCGCACAGGCCTCTGAGCTCCACCTTCTCCTCTGGCAATGACCACCTCCTCGGCTCACAAAACCACCATCTCAGGCCACAAAAATACCCACATCCATCTCCTCAGGCCTTCAACTTCCTTTCCCTACTCTCTTCTTCCTCTGATTTACCCTCTACTAGCCATATATTTCTCTTGTGGTGCTCCCCATCCTTCAGCTATGAGAAGTAATGGAGACAAGGTAGGGAGTGGGAGTCTGATCTCCCTCGACTCTCAACCACTACCCTCAAGTAAGGGGGTCATCCTGCTCCTTGCAGTGTGGCGAGATCACCTGATCGGTTGCCATTCACATTCGTACCCACGATCAGTGACGTGGTGGAAGGGTTTTCGGCCTTGTCTTCTCCCCCACGTTCCCCATTACGACTGGAGGTAGGAGGAGAACTCCTTATCGTTTGATCATCATCCAAGGGCCCGAGTCTCTCCACATAGAAAAGAATCTGTCGCTGACTCAAGTCAACAACTCCAGCCATTGGATTAGCCAAGGGTGGTCGCGATTTGTCTGCAAAATCTGCCCTTATCCAAAGGGGCGTGCGACACAGCCTAGCTCAGGCTCAATCTATTAAACTTAAGCCTATTAACCTCAAATATGCACATTTATTTCACCAATTCCATACCTAAATATTTCTCTCTAGGATACTCCAATGGACACCAAATTTTAATCTCAACGTTACCACCTCTCGAGCTACATTGTACACAAATTGGTGACAAAAAAATAAACTATATGATCATTCAATTAAATTCCTCAAGAAGGCATAACTTATGGATCCAGAACATTATATAAACCTCGATCAACACTCCAACATTACTAAAACACTTAGGATACTCAAAACAACTCGACATGTATGACTTCACTTGTGTCATTAGACATTTAGGATTCAAAAAGTCCACTCCATCACATCCTACACACCTTAAAAGATATTTTGTCCTCGCAATTAAGCCAGAAAACCCACTTTGTCACATCATATACATCTCAAAAGAACTTTCATCCTCGAAAGTACACCATACTCATACTTCTAGGAAAAACCTTATCTTGCCTTCATCCACATGTAGGCACCATTCTATGTGTAACATATCCACAAAGGTTACCTAGAACCATGTATCCAAAACACTATTAGGAGGTTTCAAGAGCATCAAGGGTGAAACATCACTTCATAGAAGGCTCAACTAGGGTTTAGAAACTCTAGTTATGTCATTACCCATCTCATATGTTAGAGTTGCATCCTTATCTTTACTCATGCATTAGGGTTCAGTCATCATATTACCATATTCCCAAGGAGTTAATCCAAGTTAACCGATACATCAAGGTGTCATCAACATTTTATTGAGGCAATTCGTTAGAACATGTTCATCATTAACATATGCCTTTTAGGAGGGAGTTAATTATCATTAACTCACTTTATCCATCTAGATCATATTAAGGTGTCATAATCATTATGTTGTGCTCACTATCAAACAAAAATTTTCATCACTATTAAGCATTAAGGTTAACACCTCATGTAACATGTTTCATTCATATGATCTTATTTCATTGCTCAAAATATATTGTGACATTTACTAGTGATTTTATCACAAGATTAACCAACACTATCACACTATCATCATTATTAAAGCATATGGTTAACCATTTATGCACCGATATATATATATATATATATATATATATATATATATATATATATATATATATATATATATATATATATTAAACCATCTATAGGTTTCCATCAGGTCATCTCTATATATCATGTCATCGAGATCATATTACAATTTTATCTTTGTTTCACCATGGTTGTACTAAACCAACTTATACGAGTGGCTTGTTAAACATATATCAAAACTTTATCTAGTCCAAATGAGGTTCTCGCAACCCTTATCACGAAGATAGTTGCTCATTCTCTCTGAGCTAACTCAACTCTATGAGTATCTCATAAGCACATACTTTATCTTTTCTCTCTTAACTTAGGGTGCTCAGATGTATACCTCATTGGAACTAGTGATAGATTTACAAGCACTAGCCACATAAGCACAAACCAAAACATGCTATGACATACTATTCATAGGTCTTCTACCCATGACACATCTTACCCAAAACTTTCTTATATACACCACTAGATTCCTATGTGGGAAACCACCAACCCGAGCACGAGGCTTCTCAAAAACTAACATAGCTACCTCCTCCAGGGTCTTGGGCTCTCTCCCTCACCCAGATGGCAGGCACTCATATGCACATATATAAACAACCTCTCTCTATCTCTAGGGTTTGGTCATCCCAAGGACATCTAGTGTTCAACAAGATTATAGGAATCATGCATTAAGCAACACAACTCATTCACTCAGGAGTAATCTAGTTTAGGACATATCATATCACGTATCTCAGAATTCTCATATTATGGAGTCTAGGTTCTTTGACCTTCTCCATGTGGGTCTCACTCTCACTAGAGTTAATCCTGAAACTGGTCCTAACACTAGAGGTCCTCCTTTGTAAAAGAGCTTGAGGCTCATGCTGACTTACAACTTATCTTAACTTAACTTATATTATCTCATAAAAGAACTCATACTTGCATCATCAAAACTTATCTCAAAACCTCAAAACTGAACTTACATCCTCAAAGATGAACATAGATCATCACAAACTATCTTATATCATCTATATAAGACTCAGATCATATCATCAAACTTATTCTATCTATCATATTTATCAAAAAGGCTCTAGACATCTAATCTAGAACTACTCTCTCTTCTAGACTGATGTCATCACTTTCACTTAGGTTGCATGAACACCTCCTACTCGTACATGTGTGGGGACACATTTTTGTAATACATATACATAATAAAATATTATATAGTTTTTCTTCGATAAAACAAGCGTCAGAGAAAACTACCAAGGTTCGATCCGATTGGAATAAAAAACCAAAACCAGAAATGAGTGTCCCACACATAGTAGAGAGTCCAGTGTCATGAAAACTAGTGAAAAGGGTGAGAAGAAGGGGTAGACCAGTGTAGCTACTCTAGAAAACGTGCGCAATATGTCTAGGGTTTCTCTTCCCTTGATGCACGTCATTTCCAAATAGTGCAACGTCCCATACCGTTGCACTACATGGAAAGGATGACATCTAAGGACTTGCTACTCAACAAGCACCAGTCTAGACCTAGTTCTCAGACATCTAGGTGCTAACCTAGAGGCTAGGTCAGATCTAGTCTCTAAAAGACGACTAATCTAACCTTAAAAGATTATTAAGTTCAAGGTTTTCTGGTTTTGAGTTTCATAGTGAGCAAATGTCAGGCTTTGCTATTGTTCATGCTCTGATACCATCTGTGACGTCCCCGGATTTTCTAAAACTTAATCTGATGTGTGACATCTAAATTGAAACCCTCACCTCAGCGAGCATTCCAATTTAAACATCCCACACTAGGCTAAGAAGAAGAAAATCAGAGGAAGTCAGAAGGAAACACAGTAGCACATATACATGAACAATAACCAAACCACAACACATACGTTCACCATTCAACATATAATTACAACATGAATTATTATAACATTTGATATTACATATTGAATAGCAAACTTATACATATACATGTGCTACAGCTAAACAACAGGATCTTAAGACAACAAGTCCACCTGTACATCAGCTCGCTATACAAGTCTCACTCTCCTGGATCTTCAAGAGCATAACCACAACCTAAACAAAGATTACATGCGGTACACATCATCACAATATTTCAAGAATATTGTACTGAGTATGCCTACGTGTCTTTTATATACCTCCCATCATATCTTGGCAATAAGATAAAACTAATATACTTGGCAGTAACTGAAGAATATAAGAAAAGCGTATACTTGCACAAAGATATTCATTAACAAAAGAGAACACATATTTTAAGCTTGTTTTCCATTATATACTCATGCATCCGCCTACCAATGGGATAGATGCTTTATGGCCTCATGATCCGCTTACCAAAGAGATATATCATTTCATATGGTGATCCTCTTACCAAAGAGATAGATCACCTTTAAGTACTACGCTTACCAAAGAGATATAGTGCTTTCATATAATGGAACAAATATATTATGTTTCAAGTGTTCATAGCCATAAGTATGGAAAATCAAGCAAGATATCATACAAGAACAATCATTTCATCCAATATCATATGCCAAGTATTTTACTATGCATATAGCACAAGCATATTGTATAATAAGCCAAGTAAGAGGTAATGGCGTACCTTGATCAAGAGAAACATAATCCCCACATATACTCCTGATGTCATCTATATCTTGGTCAAACCTGATTAAGATAAGATTACATACTATCATCAGGTTCTCATCATCATACGTCTCATCTTAACCCTAAACGTGTTCATATTAGGGTTTGCTTATCTCATTAGGATATATACATTATTACTTGTCTTATCTTCATCCTTATGTGGGATTTATGTTACTGATATTATGTTCCAGATTAGGATACATAATCTAAAAATCAGGTTCCATATCATTATTTATACATATTAACCCTAAGTTACATGTATTACTCAAATTAGGGTTTCATCACATTTTTCAAGGTTCATCTTCATATAACATGGATTTTATGCATAATCATGATCTCATAATTAAAACTGAGGTTCTATATACTGATATATGAATACTCTGCAGATTTCATCATTTATTGATCATGCATGTATTTATTACATTTTCTTTAGGGTTATTAGCCCTAATTAACCATATAAATCAAATTATATGATTTAGTACATCATCATGACCATCCTTGATATCAGGTGCATTATAAACATTATTATGGAGTTACTGACATTTTCCATAATTTTATGCCATCATTTGCTATTTATTATCCATTAAACGAGCATTTCACAACTTATATGATATAAATGAGATTAGTGCATAAAATAACATATATTATGCTTCCAATGCATTCTACGCATTTTTCTGAGAATTTTGGTATATTGTTTGTATTTTTCTGACAATGGAGCTAATTATTAGGAATTATACAAGATCTGGTAATTTCTGAGATTTTTACCTTTTTGGGCCAACCGCAGGACGCCACGTGTCTCTAGGGCTGCGGCTGCTCTTCAGCTTGTCTCAAGTGAGCCACCGGTTCACTTTTCATGCGGCCGGTTCGCTACCTGGACCCGGTCCGCCTTTCTTTCTTTCTCCCATGCGATCCCGATCTCGGGGACTCGCTCGTCCCCTCTGCTTTGCGTGAGCGCCGCCGCATGGTGGATCTCCGGCGTGCAAACCGCCGCACCAGAGTGCTCCTTGTCAGCTCCGAAGGCCTCCATCAGCTTCGGCATCATAGTTCCAGCCTCATCGGCTGCTCAGCTTTTCCCTGGCACCTCCGAGTCACCGTGTCCGCAGGCTCGCCGTCGGTAGGCTCTGACGCGGCGGAGCAGAAGAGGCGATCTACCTCTGGTCATCCATGTGCCAAGGTGAAGGTTCCAAAAGCTTTGCACCACCTCCAGGAACTCATCCACGACCATCCGTGTTGGGGAGGAGCACCGCGCACAGGCCTCTGAGCTCCACCTTCTCCTTCGGCGATGACCACCTCCTCGGATCACAAAACCACCATCTCAGGCCACGAAAATACCCACATCCATCTCCTCAGGCCTTCAACTTCCTTTCCCTACGCTCTTCTT
Source organism: Alisma plantago-aquatica (assembly GCA_963693085.1). Classification (NCBI taxonomy): domain Eukaryota; kingdom Viridiplantae; phylum Streptophyta; class Magnoliopsida; order Alismatales; family Alismataceae; genus Alisma; species Alisma plantago-aquatica. The sequence continues at coordinate 723,660,594 of OY856414.1, forward strand.
CCTCTAATCTACCCTCTACTAGCCATATATTTCTCTCATGGTACTCCCCATCCTTCAGCTATGAGAAGTAATGGAGACAAGGTAGGGAGTGGGAGTCTGATCTCCCTCGACTCTCAGCCACTACCCTCAAGTAAGGGGGTCATCCTGCTCCTTGCAGTGTGGCGAGATCACCTGATCGGTTTCCATTCACATTCGTACCCAGGATCAGTGACGTGGTGGAAGGGTTTTCGGCCTTGTCTTCTCCCCCACGTTCCCCATTACGACTGGAGGTAGGAGGAGAACTCCTTATCGTTTGATCATCATCCAAGGGCCCGAGTCTCTCCACATAGAAAAGAATCTGTCGCTGACTCAAGTTAACAACTCTAGCCATTGGATTAGCCAAGGGTGGTCGCGATTTGTCTGCAAAATCTGCCCTTATCCAAAGGGGCGCGCGACACAGCCTAGCTCAGGCTCAATCTATTAAACTTAAGCCTATTAACCTCAAATATGCACATTTATTTCACCAATTCCATACCTAAATATTTCTCTCTAGGATACTCCAATTGACACCAAATTTTAATCTCAGCCTTACCACCTCTCGAGCTACATTGTACACAAATTGGTGACAAAAAAATAAACTATATGATCATTCAATTAAATTCCTCAAGAAGGCATAACTTATGGATCCAGAACATTATATAAACCTCGATCAACACTCCAACATTACTAAAACACTTAGGATACTCAAAACAACTCGACATGTATGACTTCACTTGCATCATTAGACATTTAGGATTCAAAAAGTCCACTCCATCACATCCTACACACCTTAAAAGATATTTCGTCCTCGAAATTAAGCCAGAAAACCCACTTTGTCACATCATATACATCTTAAAAGAACTTTTGTCCTCGAAAGTACACCATACTCATACTTCTAGGAAAAACCTTATCTTGCCTTCATCCACATGTAGGCACCATTCTATGTGTAACATATCCACTAAGGTTACCTAGAACCATGTATCCAAAGCACTATTAGGAGGTTTCAAGAGCATCAAGGGTGAAACATCACTTCATAGAAGGCTCAACTAGGGTTTAGAAACTCTAGTTATGTCATTACCCATCTCATATGTTAGAGTTGCATCCTTATCTTTACTCATGCATTAGGGTTCAGTCATCATATTACCATATTCCCAAGGAGTTAATCCAAGTTAACCCATACATCAAGGTGTCATCAACATTTTATTGAGGCAATTAGTTAGAACATGTTCATCATTAACATATGCCTTTTAGGAGGGAGTTAATTATCATTAACTCACTTTATCCATCTAGATCATATTAAGGTGTCATAATCATTATGTTGTGCTCACTATCAAACAACATTTTTCATCACTATTAAGCATTAAGGTTAACACCTCATGTAACATGTTTCATTCATATGATCTTATTTCATTGCTCAAAATATATTGTGACATTTACTAGTGATTTTATCACAAGATTAACCAACACTATCACACTATCATCATTATTAAAGCATATGGTTAACCATTTATGCACTGATATATATATATATATATATATATATATATATATATAAATATATATATATATATATATATATATATATATATATATATATATATTAAACCATCTATATGTTTCCATCAGGTCATCTCTATATATCATGTCATCGAGATCATATTACATTATTATCTTTGTTTTACCATGGCTGTACTAAACCAACTTATACGAGTGGCTTGTTAAACATATATCAAAACTTTATCTAGTCCAAATGAGGTTCTCGCAACCCTTATCACGAAGATAGTTGCTCATTCTCTCTGAGCTAACTCAACTCTATGAGTATCTCTTAAGCACATACTTTATCTTTTCTCTCTTAACTTAGGGTGCTCAGATGTATACCTCATTGGCACTAGTGATAGCTTTACAAGCTCTAGCCACATAAGCACAAACCAAAACATGCTATGACATACTATTCATAGCTCTTCTGCCCATGACACATCTTACCCAAAACTTTCTTATATACACCACTAGATTCCTATGTGGGAAACCACCAACCCAAGCACGAGGCTTCTCAGAAACTAACATAGCTACCTCCTCCAGGGTCTTGGGCTCTCTCCCTCACCCAGATGGCAGGCACTCATATGCACATATATAAACAACCTCTCTCTATCTCTAGGGTTTGGTCATCCCAAGGACATCTAGGGTTCAACAACATTATAGGAATCATGCATTAAGCAACACAACTCATTCACTCAGGAGTAATCTAGTTTAGGACATATCATATCACGTATCTCAGAATTCTCATATTATGGAGTCTAGGTTCTTTGACCTTCTCCATGTGGGTCTCACTCTCACTGGAGTTAACCCTGAAACTGGTCCTAACACTAGAGGTCCTCCTTTGTAAAAGAGCTTGAGGCTCATGCTGACTCACAACTTGTCTTAACCTAACTTATACTATCTCATAAAAGAACTCATACTTGCATCATCAAAACTTATCTCAAAACCTCAAAACTGAACTTACATCCTCAAAGATGAACATAGATCATCACAAACTATCTTATATCATCTATATAAGACTTAGATCATATCATCAAACTTATTCTATCTATCATATTTATCAAAAAGGCTCTAGACATCTAATCTAGAACTACTCTCTCTTCTAGACTGATTTCATCACTTTCAGTTAGGTTGCATGAACACCTCCTACTCGTACATGTGTGGGGACACATTTTGTAATACATATACATAATAAAATATTATATAGTTTTTCTCCGATAAAACAAGCGTCAGAGAAAACTACCAAGGTTCGATCCGATTGGAATCAAAAACCAAAACCAAAAACGAGTGTCCCACACATAGTAGAGAGTCCAGTGTCATGAAAACTAGTGAAAAGGGTGAGAACAAGGGGTAGACTAGTGGAGCTACTCTAGACAACATGCGCAATATGTCTAGGGTTTCTCTTCCCTTGATGCACGTCATTTCCAAATAGTGCAACGTCCCATACCGCTGCACTACATGGAAAGGACGACATCTAAGGACTTGCTACTCAACAAGCACCAGTCTAGACCTAGTTCTCAGACATATAGGTGCTAACCTAGAGGCTAGGTCAGATCTAGTCTCTAAAAGACGACTAATCTAACCTTAAAAGATTATTAAGTTCAAGGTTTTCTGGTTTTGAGTTTCATAGTGAGCAAATGTCAGGCTTTGCTATTGTTCATGCTCTGATACCATCTGTGACGTCCCCAGATTTTCTAAAACTTAATCTGATGTGTGACATCTAGATTTAAACCCTCACCTCAGTGAGCATTCCAATTTAAACATCCCACACTAGGCTAAGAAGAAGAAAATCAGAGGAAGTCAGAAGGAAACACAGTAGCACATATACATGAACAATAACCAAACCACAACACATACGTTCACCATTCAACATATAATTACAACATGAATTGTTACAACATTTGATATTACATATTGAATAGCAAACTTATACATATACATGTGCTACAGCTAAACAACATGATCTTAAGACAACAAGTCCACTTGTACATCAGCTCGCTATACAACTCTCACTCTCCTGGATCTTCAAGAGCATAACCACAACCTAAACAAAGATTACATGCGGTACACGTCAGCACAATATTTCAAGAATATTGTACTGAGTACGCCTACGTGTCTTTTATATACCTCCCATCATATCTTGGCAATAAGATAAAACTAATATACTTGGCAGTAACTGAAGAATATAAGAAAAGCGTATACTTGCACAAAGATATTCATTAACAAAAGAGAACACATATTTTAAGCTTGTTTTCCATTATATACTCATGCATCCGCCTACCAATGGGATAGATGCTTTATGGCCTCATGATCCGCTTACCAAAGAGATAGATCATTTCATATGGTGATCCGCTTACCAAAGAGATAGATCACCTTTAAGCACTACGCTTACCAAAGAGATATAGTGCTTTCATATAATGGAACATATATGTTATGTTTCAAGTGTTCATAGCCATAAGTATGGAAAATCAAGCAAGATATCATACAAGAACAATCATTTCATCCAATATCATATGCCAAGTATTTTACTATGCATATAGCACAAGCATATTGTATAATAAGCCAAGTAAGAGGTAATGGCGTACCTTGATCAAGAGAAACCTAATCACACACATATACTCCTGATGTCATCTATATCTTGGTCAAACCTGATTAAGATAAGATTACATACTATCATCAGGTTCTCATCATCATACGTCTCATCTTAACCCTAAACGTGTTCATATTAGGGTTTGCTTATCTCATTAGGATATATACATTATTACTTGTCTTATCTTCATCCTTATGTGGGATTTATGTTACTGATATTATGTTCCAGATTAGGATACATAATCTAAAAATCAGGTTCCATATCATTATTTATACATATTAACCCTAAGTTACATGTATTACTCAAATTAGGGTTTCATCACATTTTTCAAGGTTCATCTTCATATAACATTGATTTTATGCATAATCATGATCTCATAATTAAAACTGAGGTTCTATATACTGATATATGATTACTCTGTAGATTTCATCATTTATTGATCATGCATGTATTTATTACATTTTCTTTAGGGTTATTAGCCCTAATTAACCATATAAATCAAATTATATGATTTAGTACATCATCATGACCATCCTTGGTATCAGGTGCATTATAAACATTATTATGGAGTTACTGACATTTTCCATAATTTTATGTCATCATTTGCTATTTATTATCCATTAAATGAGCATTTCACAACTTATATGATATAACTGAGATTAGTGCATAAAATAACAGATATTATGCTTCCAATGCATTCTCCGCATTTTTCTGAGAATTTTGGTATATTGTTTGTATTTTTCTGACAACATAGCTAATTATTAGGAATTATACAAGATCTGGTAATTTCTGAGATTTTTACCTTTTTGGGCCAACCGCAGGACGAAACGTGTCCTCTAGGGTTGCGGCTGCTCTTCAGCTTGTCTCAAGTGAGCCGCCGGTTCACTGTTCATGCGGCCGGTTCGCTACCTGGACCCGGTCCGCCTTTCTTTCTTTCTCCCACGCGATCCCGATCTCGGGGACTCACTCGTCCCCTCTGCTTTGCGTGAGCGCCGCCACATGGTGGATCTCCGGCGAGCAAACCGCCGCACCAGAGTGCTCCTTGTCAGCTCTGAAGGCCTCCATCAACTTCGGCATCATAGTTCTAGCCTCATCGGCTGCTCAGCTTTGCCCTGGCGCCTCCGAGTCACCGTGTCCGCAGGCTCGCCGTCGGTAGGCTCTGACGCGGCGGAGCAGAAGAGGCGATCTGCCTCTGGTCATCCAAGCGCCAAGGTGAAGGTTCCAAAAGCTTCGCACCACCTCCAGGAACTCATCCACGGCCATCCTTGTTGGGGAGGAGCGCTGGACACAGGCCTCTGAGCTCCACCTTCTCCTCCGGTGATGACCACCTCCTCGGCTCACAAAACCACCATCTCAGGCCACGAAAATACCCACATCCATCTCCTCAGGCCTTGAACTTCCTTTCCCTACTATCTTCTTCCTCCGATCTACCCTCTACTAGCCATATATTTCTCTCGTGGTGCTCCCCATCCTTCAGCTATGAGAAGTAATGGAGACGAGGTAGGGAGTGGGAGTCTGATCTCCCTCGACTCTCAGCCACTACCCTCAAGTAAGGGGGTCATCCTGCTCCTTGCAGTGTGGCGAGATCACCTGATCGGTATCCATTCACATTCGTACCCACGATCAGTGACGTGGTGGAAGGGTTTTCGGCCTTGTCTTCTCCCCCACGTTCCCCATTACGACTGGAGGTAGGAGGAGAACTCCTTATCGTTTGATCATCATCCAAGGGCCCGAGTCTCTCCACATAGAAAAGAATCTGTCGCTGACTCAAGTCAACAACTCTAGCCATTGGATTAGCCAAGGGTGGTCGCGATTTGTCTGCAAAATCTGCCCTTATCCAAAGGGGCGCGCGACACAGCCTAGCTCAGGCTCAATCTATTAAACTTAAGCCTATTAACCTCAAATATGCACATTTATTTCACCAATTCCATACCTAAATATTTCTCTCTAGGATACTCCAATTGACACCAAATTTTAATCTCAGCCTTACCACCTCTCGAGCTACATTGTACACAAATTGGTGACAAAAAAATAAACTATATGATCATTCAATTAAATTCCTCAAGAAGGCATAACTTATGGATCCAGAACATTATATAAACCTCGATCAACACTCCAACATTACTAAAACACTTAGGATACTCAAAACAACTCGACATGTATGACTTCACTTGCATCATTAGACATTTAGGATTCAAAAAGTCCACTCCATCACATCCTACACACCTTAAAAGATATTTCGTCCTCGAAATTAAGCCAGAAAACCCACTTTGTCACATCATATACATCTTAAAAGAACTTTTGTCCTCGAAAGTACACCATACTCATACTTCTAGGAAAAACCTTATCTTGCCTTCATCCACATGTAGGCACCATTCTATGTGTAACATATCCACAAAGGTTACCTAAAACCATGTATCCAAAGCACTATTAGGAGGTTTCAAGAGCATCAAGGGTGAAACATCACTTCATAGAAGGCTCAACTAGGGTTTATAAACTCTAGTTATGTCATTACCCATCTCATATGTTAGAGTTGCATCCTTATCTTTACTCATGCATTAGGGTTCAGTCATCATATTACCATATTCCCAAGGAGTTAATCCAAGTTAACCCATACATCAAGGTGTCATCAACATTTTGTTGAGGCAATTAGTTAGAACATGTTCATCATTAACATATGCCTTTTAGGAGGGAGTTAATTATCATTAACTCACTTTATCCATCTAGATCATATTAAGGTGTCATAATCATTATGTTGTGCTCACTATCAAACAACATTTTTCATCACTATTAAGCATTAAGGTTAACACCTCATGTAACATGTTTCATTCATATGATCTTATTTCATTGCTCAAAATATATTGTGACATTTACTAGTGATTTTATCACAAGATTAACCAACACTATCACACTATCATCATTATTAAAGCATATGGTTAACCATTTATGCACTGATATATATATATATATATATATATATATATATATATATATATATATATATATATATATATATATATATATATATATATATATATATATATATATATATATATATATATATATATATATTAAACCATCTATAGGTTTCCATCAGGTCATCTCTATATATCATGTCATCGAGATCATATTACATTATTATCTTTGTTTTACCATGGTTGTACTAAATCAACTTATACGAGTGGCTTGTTAAACATATATCAAAACTTTATCTAGTCCAAATGAGGTTCTCGCAACCCTTATCACGAAGATAGTTGCTCATTCTCTCTGAGCTAACTCAACTCTATGAGTATCTCATAAGCACATACTTTATCTTTTCTCTCTTAACTTAGGGTGCTCAGATGTATACCTCATTGGCACTAGTGATAGCTTTACAAGCTCTAGCCACATAAGCACAAACCAAAACATGCTATGACATACTATTCATAGGTCTTCTGCCCATGACACATCTTACCCAAAACTTTCTTATATACACCACTAGATTCCTATGTGGGAAACCACCAACCCGAGCACGAGGCTTCTCAGAAACTAACATAGCTACCTCCTCCAGGGTCTTGGGCTCTCTCCCTCACCCAGATGGCAGGCACTCATATGCACATATATAAACAACCTCTCTCTATCTCTAGGGTTTGGTCATCCCAAGGACATCTAGGGTTCAATAAGATTATAGGAATCATGCATTAAGCAACACAACTCATTTACTCAGGAGTAATCTAGTTTAGGACATATCATATCACGTATCTCAGAATTCTCATATTATGGAGTCTAGGTTCTTTGACCTTCTCCATGTGGGTCTCACTCTCACTGGAGTTAACCCTGAAACTGGTCCTAACACTAGAGGTCCTCCTTTGTAAAAGATCTTGAGGCTCATGCTGACTCACAACTTGTCTTAACTTAACTTATATTATCTCATAAAAGAACTCATACTTGCATCATCAAAACTTATCTCAAAACCTCAAAACTGAACTTACATCCTCAAAGATGAACATAGATCATCACAAACTATCTTATATCATCTATATAAGACTTAGATCATATCATCAAACTTATTCTATCTATCATATTTATCAAAAAGGCTCTAGACATCTAATCTAGAACTACTCTCTCTTCTAGACTGATGTCATCACTTTCACTTAGGTTGCATGAACACCTCCTACTCGTACATGTGTGGGGACACATTTTTGTAATACATATACATAATAAAATATTATATAGTTTTTCTCCGATAAAACAAGCGTCAGAGAAAACTACCAAGGTTCGATCCGATTGGAATCAAAAACCAAAACCAGAAATGAGTGTCCCACACATAGTAGAGAGTCCAGTGTCATGAAAACTAGTGAAAAGGGTGAGAACAAGGGGTAGACCAGTGGAGCTACTCTAGACAATGTGCGCAATATGTCTAGGGTTTCTCTTCCCTTGATGCACGTCATTTCCAAATAGTGCAACGTCCCATACCGCTGCACTACATGGAAAGGACGACATCTAAGGACTTGCTACTCAACAAGCACCGGTCTAGACCTAGTTCTCAGACATCTAGGTGCTAACCTAGAGGCTAGGTCATATCTAGTCTCTAAAAGACGACTAATCTAACCTTAAAAGATTATTAAGTTCAAGGTTTTCTGGTTTTGAGTTTCATAGTGAGCAAATGTCAGGCTTTGCTATTGTTCATGCTCTGATACCATCTGTGACATCCCCGGATTTTCTAAAACTTAATCTGATGTGTGACATCTAAATTGAAACCCTCACCTCAGCGAGCATTCCAATTTAAACATCCCACACTAGGCTAAGAAGAAGAAAATCAGAGGAAGTCAGAAGGAAACACAGTAGCACATATACATGAACAATAACCAAACCACGACACATACGTTCACCATTCAACATATAATTACAACATGAATTGTTACAACATTTGATATTACATATTGAATAGCAAACTTATACATATACATGTCCTACAGCTAATCAACATGATCTTAAGACAACAAGTCCACCTGTACATCAGCTCGCTATACAACTCTCACTCTTCTGGATCTTCAAGAGCATAACCACAACCTAAACAAAGATTACATGCGGTACACGTCAGCACAATATTTCAAGAATATTGTACTGAGTACGCCTACGTGTCTTTTATATACCTCCCATCATATCTTGGCAATAAGATAAAACTAATATACTTGGCAGTAACTGAAGAATATAAGAAAAGCGTATACTTGCACAAAGATATTCATTAACAAAAGAGAACACATATTTTAAGCTTGTTTTCCATTATATACTCATGCATCCGCCTACCAATGGGATAGATGCTTTATGGCCTCATGATCCGCTTACCAAAGAGATAGATCATTTCATATGGTGATCCGCTTACCAAAGAGATAGATCACCTTTAAGTACTACGCTTACCAAAGAGATATAGTGCTTTCATATAATGGAACATATATATTATGTTTCAAGTGTTCATAGCCATAAGTATGGAAAATCAAGCAAGATATCATACAAGAACAATCATTTCATCCAATATCATATGCCAAGTATTTTACTATGCATATAGCACAAGCATATTGTATAATAAGCCAAGTAAGAGGTAATGGCGTACCTTGATCAAGAGAAACCTAATCACACACATATACTCCTGATGTCATCTATATCTTGGTCAAACCTGATTAAGATAAGATTACATACTATCATCAGGTTCTCATCATCATATGTATCATCTTAACCCTAAACGTGTTCATATTAGGGTTTGCTTATCTCATTAGGATATATACATTATTACTTGTCTTATCTTCATCCTTATGTGGGATTTATGTTACTGATATTATGTTCCAGATTAGGATACATAATCTAAAAATCAGGTTCCATATCATTATTTATACATATTAACCCTAAGTTACATGTATTACTAAAATTAGGGTTTCATCACATTTTTCAAGGTTCAACTTCATATAACATGGATTTTATGCATAATCATGATCTCATAATTAAAACTGAGGTTCTATATACTGATATATGATTACTCTGTAGATTTCATCATTTATTGATCATGCATGTATTTATTACATTTTCTTTAGGGTTATTAGCCCTAATTAACCATATAAATCAAATTATATGATTTAGTACATCATCATGACCATCATTGGTATCAGGTGCATTATAAACATTATTATGGAGTTACTGACATTTTCCATAATTTTATGTCATCATTTGCTATTTATTATCCATTAAACGAGCATTTCACAACTTATATGATATAACTGAGATTAGTGCATAAAATAACAGATATTATGCTTCCAATGCATTCTACACATTTTTTCTGAGAATTTTGGTATATTGTTTGTATTTTTCTGACAACATAGCTAATTATGAGGAATTATACAAGATCTGGTAATTTCTGAGATTTTTACCTTTTTGGGCCAACCGCAGGACGCCACGTGTCCTCTAGGGTTGCGGATGCTCTTCAGCTTGTCTCAAGTGAGCCGCCGGTTCACTGTTCATGCGGCCGGTTCGCTACGTGGACCCGGTCCGCCTTTCTTTCTTTCTCCCACGCGATCCCGATCTCGGGGACTCGCTCGTCCCCTCTGCTTTGCGTGAGCGCCGCCGCTTGGTGGATCTCCGGCGAGAAAACCGCCGCACCAGAGTGCTCCTTGTCAGCTCTGAAGGCCTCCATCAGCTTCGGCATCATAGTTCTAGCATCATCGGCTGCTCAGCTTTGCCCTGGCGCCTCCGAGTCACCGTGTCCGCAGGCTCGCCGTCGGTAGGCTCTGACACGGTGGAGCAGAAGAGGCGATCTGCCTCTGGTCATCCATGCGCCAAGGTGAAGGTTCCAAAAGCTTCGCACCACCCCCAGGAACTCATCCACGGCCATCCGTGTTGGGGAGGAGCGCCGCACACAGGCCTCTGAGCTCCACCTTCTCCTCCGGCGATGACCACCTCCTCAGCTCACAAAACCACCATCTCAGGCCACGAAAATACCAACATCCATCTCCTCAGGCCTTCAACTTCCGTTCCCTACTCTCTTCTTCCTCTGATCTACCCTCTACTAGCCATATATTTCTCTCGTGGTGCTCCCCATCCTTCAGCTATGAGAAGTAATGGAGACGAGGTAGGGAGTGGGAGTCTGATCTCCCTCGACTCTCAGCCACTACCCTCAAGTAAGGGGGTTATCCTGCTCCTTGTAGTGTGGCAAGATCACCTGATCGGTTGCCATTCACATTCGTACCCACGATCAGTGACGTGGTGGAAGGGTTTTCGGCCTTGTCTTCTCCCCCACGTTCCCCATTATGACTGGAGGTAGGAGGAGAACTCCTTATCGTTTGATCATCATCCAAGGGCCTGAGTCTCTCCACATAGAAAAGAATCTGTCGCTGACTCAAGTCAACAACTCCAGCCATTGGATTAGCCAAGGGTGGTCGCGATTTGTCTACAAAATCTGCCCTTATCCAAAGGGGGCGCGACACAGCCTAGCTCAGGCTCAATCTATTAAACTTAAGCCTATTAACCTCAAATATGCACATTTATTTCACCAATTCCATACCTAAATATTTCTCTCTAGGATACTCCAATTGACACCAAATTTTAATCTCATCCTTACCACCTCTCGAGCTACATTGTACACAAATTGGTGACAAAAAAATAAACTATATGATCATTCAATTAAATTCCTCAAGAAGGCATAACTTATGGATCTAGAACATTATATAAACCTCGATCAACACTCCAACATTACTAAAACACTTAGGATACTCAAAACAACTCGACATGTATGACTTCACTTGCGTCATTAGACATTTAGGATTCAAAAAGTCCACTCCATCACATCCTACTCACCTTAAAAGATATTTTGTCCTCAAAATTAAGCCAGAAAACCCACTTTGTCACATCATATACATCTTAAAATAACTTTCGTCCTCGAAAGTACACCATACTCATACTTCTAGGAAAAACCTTATCTTGCCTTCATCCACATGTAGGCACCATTCTATGTGTAACATATCCACAAAGGGTACCTAGAACCATGTATCCAAAGCACTATTAGGAGGTTTCAAGAGCATCAAGGGTGAAACATCACTTCATAGAAGGCTCAACTAGGGTTTAGAAACTCTAGTTATGTCATTACCCATCTCATATGTTAGAGTTGCATCCTTATATTTACTCATGCATTAGGGTTCAGTCATCATATTACCATATTCCCAAGGAGTTAATCCAAGTTAACCCATACATCAAGGTGTCATCAACATTTTATTGAGGTAGTTAGTTAGAACATGTTCATCATTAACATATGCCTTTTAGGAGGGAGTTAATTATCATTAACTCACTTTATCCATCTAGATCATATTAAGGTGTCATAATCATTATGTTGTGCTCACTATCAAACAACATTTTTCATCACTATTAAGCATTAAGGTTAACACCTCATGTAACATGTTTCATTCATATGATCTTATTTCATTGCTCAAAATATATTGTGACATTTACTAGTGATTTTATCACAAGATTAACCAACACTATCACACTATCATCATTATTAAAGCATATGGTTAACCATTTATGCACTAATATATATATATATATATATATATATATATATATATATATATATATATATATATATATATATATATATATATATTAAACCATCTATAGGTTTCCATCAGGTCATCTCTATATATCATGTCATCGAGATCATATTACATTATTATCTTAAATGAAATCCAATAAAGCCTATAGCCAATAAAGCCCACAAATCAAACAACAAGGCTATTTTAAATGAAATCCATTTATTCACAACAAATTATATTATTTGTCCAAATATCTTTAATATGAGAAATTACATTTCTCACCAAAGGAACCCAAAATTTGGGGTTGTAACATCCTTCCCCTCTTATGAGAATTTTTCCCTCAAAATTCCATAAAGCAAGCAAACAAACAAGATAAGTCTTCTTATGTCCATTAAGGCTTCCATGTGGCTTCACCCTTTCCATGGTGTTTCCCAAGAACCTTCATTATCTCATTTTCTTCCATCTGAATTCTTTCTTACCTTGGTATATCGTACCCTCATAGGTAACTCAGGACTTTTCAGCCTTTCAAAAGTGGAATAGGTTCAAGGCTCAACACATGGCTTGGGTACCTCACATAGTGCTCTAGATCGGACTCATGCAACACATCATTTTATCCTGAGGGGTAGGCTAAACACAACCATCTCCTCCCATCCATCTCAAATGGACCCATATATCGGGGACTTAGCTTCCTTAGCTGTAGCTCAGAGGGGTCGGACCTGCACATCACATATTCTCCCACAGTAAACTGCATATCAGTCTACTTTGCATCAGCTCGTGACTCATGTCACCACTGGGATTTCTCTTAGCCATTGCACGATCAAAGCGACTTCATCTACACACACTTGTGGTTCTTTTCTGACCTTCGTGAGGCCTCCTTCACCAACATCATCATAATGAAGTGGTGACCGACACAACCTCCCTATAGAACTTCTTGCATCCCGATAAAGGCTATGGTGGTTAACATCACATCTTAAGAACTGTCTCTATGTATCACCCTAAATGAGCACACATGCTCTCATCAGACCCTCTAGTCCGAATCATACTGTCCATTAGTATGGGGTGATAAATTGTACATCCACTGAGCTCTTCATGTATCTACTTCCACCTCATGGAAGTGAACCTTTAGGTTACATCAAGAACCTTTGAATTCGCATCATGGTGTAGTTGAACCATCTCTTTTCATATGTAGTTCAACCAGATCTATCCCTTGACATAACTCTTCCTTTCTCATGTCATCTAGATAAGGCGATCTACCATAACCCATATTGTATCTTGACCTTCTTGGTCTAGGAGAGACTCACAACATCCATAGTGAAGAACTCCCATTCCCTCTCGGGAACTCTTTATACTTTATATTCATGCACTGGGTTAATGGTGTTCGTCCTTCACCTCCTGGCTTGCATGGCCACATGCTACATGCAACTTTGTTTTAAGCATCCAGAATGCTACCATCACTTACTATCTTTATAGTATCAAGGTGTATCATAATCTTAAAACCATGATCTCCTGTACGTCATGATTCCTCGAGATCGATACCTCAGAAACCCTAAACTACTTCCATCAGGATTCTATTACCTCCCTATCCAAAGAAGTGTATCTGAGGTTTTATCACCATCCTTTCACTACCTCAAGGACTAAACTGGCTAACCAAACAACCATTAACTTGTTCCACATATCTTATTATATCTGTGTGTTAGCCAAAACTCATCTTCTTTCCAAACTTAGGGTTAGTCGAACAACCTCAACCTCTTCTAGCCTCTAGCTAAATTAGGTAGCTATATCTCAACCAGAGCATTCATTACCACTTCACCTCCTTAGGTGTCAGGTAATGTGACGATATACACCTCCATTTATTATACTTATCATCTCATCTCAAACTCTAAATTGGTCTTCATCAAGAAACTCTGAGCTCATCCTCATGGTGATTCAACTCAACTTTGCATAACTTGCAATTTCCACATAGCTCAAGATAAAACATCCTTACAAGATGATTTCCTTAATACTCTTAGTGTTAGTAAACCATCCATGTACCATTCACTTCACAAGGGTATGTTATCATCTCTATCATCATACCTTGTAGCTACGTTCCAACTTACATCATCCTTATCCTTGGTGTAAGTCATACATATTGTCCTATCTCTCACTCCCATAACAAGAAGAAATAAGCATTTTGCTGCAGTCCAAATACAGAGTTCTTCCTGTTCCAAGAGTAGAGATGGTACAGCCCACCTCACCCGTACACTTTCAAATCCAAGTTGAAACATGCAGCTTATGTCTCTATATCACAAACATCATGATATCCACACTACTTCCAGGGAAAACTGGTCTCGGACTTACCTGGTCCAAGCATAATCCTAGGTCTTCTCCTCTAGGTCTATAGGGAGCCGACACTTTTGGGGTCATCCCTTTTCCCTTATGCATCAGAGAGTGCCCTACTCATCTGCCCTTTGGGTCCCATGAGTTCATGAAGGTGATCAATCTCCTAACCCATGGCCCTCAGACAATGATAGTTGTTACCTCCCGACCCCATGGTCATGTGCAACTAGGGAATTAGGCGACTCCTTCTTCCATCGGTCTTATCCCTACCTGACCCTTGGATAGACTTAGGATTCTAACATAGTACATGTCCAACATAGAACCTTACCCAAGCCTTCATCATCTCTCTCTGCATTATCGACTGATTTTCATCCTTTCACAGGGATCATGGCAACCTGCCTATCTTGGTCAGGCCCCATACCGGTTACCTCCATGGCAACACATCCGTATGCACATAGAGATGGCTATCTATGGGTCTATAGGTTCATTCTCATGCCATGTACTCTTCAACTAACTTCTCAAGATCCTATGAAACCTCCTTAGGTTTCCTCAACACCAACCAAACTGGTAAACTCCCTACCAAAGGGTCGCTCTCCCAGGATGGGAGGAAACTACACCTTGATAACAAAGGTCACAAGCATCCTTAGGGTTTACATTATCATGAGCATGCCTAACCTAACAGTTACTAAGGCACAAGCAGACCACCTATTAACTATGCTAGGTCATACTTGTCATCTTTCCTCAACATTAGATCAACTTAGCTGTGAGGGGTTCATCAAACACACCCTTAACCTAAGGGATTTCCTTTACCTCTACACACAAGGAGTACCATGCTCGAAACTATATAGACTCAAATCTCATCATGAGCATCAGATACACTGCTTCCCCTCCTAGGCCTAGGAACCCTAGGTTCGCATTTGGGTATCCAACTACATGCTCAACCTCTTAACCACGAATCAAGCATGTCCAAGGTATGTCATGTACCTCCATGATCTTTCTATTCGAGCAACGCTTCGGAGTTGAGTCCTCTTCCAGGGAAACCAACTAGGTATAAAGCCTCACAACTGGTTACTTAAACCTCCTTAGGGTCTAAAGCACTCTTTCTCTCATCAAACAGGTAACCACTTATACCATGGGTACTAGAATCATCATCCTCTCTCTAGGGTTTGGTTCCTCTAAAGGCAACCAAGATATCATCAACTTCCAAGAATCAAGCATAAGGCAACCACTATCATCCACTTAGGTCACATTATTCTCGACTCTCCACTGTTCCTCAAGTTTTGGGGTTTTAGACTTCCAACCTCCTTGTTGGGGTCCTGCTTCCTCTCTCTAGAGCTAAAACCACCTCTAACCATACCTACTAGAGGTCCCTTCTCCATGAAGGCTCATATTCTCAAGCAAACCCCTATGTGGTTGAAGTCTATGCTCAACTCATGTTTGGCTCAATATTATTCATATCCCTTTATGCTTATCTCATAAGCCATCCATCATGCCCTTCTGGCCAGGGTTTCATCCTACTACCATACCGTCGACGTACTCTGGGTGCATGCTATCCCCTACTTGCATAAGCCATAGGGTAACCATAGGTTCTCCTCTAACCTCTTCCATGATGGAGCTATCCTTCGCTCAAATAAGAACGACCCTTCTCAGGGTTGGGTTGCCAAGGTACTCGGTCATCAACCTTCTTATGGCATCCCAGAGGCATGTCCAGCCAAACACTCGGTTAACCATGACATCTAACTCATCATGTCATCTCTCTCTCTCTCTAACCTTCACTTAGGGTTAGAGTTAACATCATCCTCAAAGGATATGCTAGGTCTCTACCTCTAATGGAGGTCTCTACCTCCAAGACTAACTCTCTCTACTCACCCTCCTGACAAGGAGGTCTATCCTCAGGACTCTCCTGAGGGCAATGACAACTCGTGTCATCCGACCTAAGCATGTATCTATTCTTTGCGCTTTATCTATTAAGCTTATGTCCATGACATCTTATTTACATGCTTTTCATTAATTTGGTGGAGGATTCCTTAGACCTTGTTATCTTTACCCATACCTCAAGAGGGTGAGGAGAAGAGGGAAAACCCTAATCCTTAAGGTCCTTAACAGAATTTGAGTTGCGAAGGGATGAACAAGATGAGAGAGTCCTAGAGGTATCTTATTTCGATTCATACCCTAAGATTTTGGCCAGGCAGTCACACAATCCGGGAGTCCTCGTATTCCGACTAGCAGTGCGGAGGAAAATCTTGCCAGCCCCCGGAAGTGATCCTTTTCTAGACACCTCAGTCTTTCGGGTACTCCTCTAATAACTCCCTCGGTTCTATGGAATTTGTTAAATTTAATATTTATTAAAGATTAAATGAGGAACCTATGCTCTAATACCAATTGTAACGACCCCGCCTCCCGGTAACCCCCAATTAAGGGAGACCCGAAGGTCAGAGCCATTAACCAATTTACAGGATCAAAGGTTCATCATATAATCAATAATAATTATATAATTCTACTAACTAAACTGGAATTGGGTACAAAAATAAAACTTTTACTTACCTTTATAAAACTGGGAAATCTAACTATCCACAACTTGAAGTACTCTATCTAATCCTCCGTGCACTTTATTTCTTATTTTCACGATGTGCCACTTTTCTGTTTGTGATTTTCAGGATGTTACCTAAAATGCCGACAAACAAAACATCGATCAGCAATTGCTGGTATGTGGAGGCAACCAAAAATTTCACAATTAGGTCTAACAATTTAAGTATTGCAATCAAGGTAATTAACAAGTCAATTTACAAATTCCATGTGACAATCCCCACCGCTTTTGCCCTAACCCTGGATTTGACTTAAGGCCACCTTCTCAATCCCGAGCTTGGTGCCTGGGAGTCACCTCTCATGGTACTCCTTAGTCTTGCTTCATCAATCACCTTCTCATTCCCGAGCTTGGTGTTTAGGGTCACCTCTCATGGTGCCCATTGGTATACCCTCCTGGGCCTGACCTTTATGGCATCTTCCATGAGGGTGGCATGTAGGTGCAGGATTTCCACATTTATATTAAATGGTGATAGTCATAGTCACTTTATAATTGCAATATGAACATATCAACAGTTTAGTTGCATTCAATGCTATTAAACATCCGGAAACCTTTCGGGAAACTAAAGCGGTTACTCATAATTAACCACATACATGATCCAGAGCAACTTGATTGTCCAAGCAATAAGGATAAAGAATCAATCAACAAGCAATCAACAATATCCTGAAATTAATGCATATGATCCAAGTGTTATAGTTTATCCAGAACATTCCAAAGCTAGATTTGGATTCCACCTTAGGCTTTCTAGACCACATTAGGGTTTTATTAGGATTTTTGCCTCCATAATGCTTTTATCATATTAACTGCTCTCTTAATTCATATACCCTAATTTCAACATCATAAGCCCAATTAAAGTCGATCATTTCTTTTTGATACCAAAATTACCTTCTTTATCCTTTTAAGTTATTTCAAGGTCATTAGACTCAATTATCACCTTTAGTTTCTTTCAGATTAACAACTCATAATTCATTATGGTCTAATCCCCATATGGACCCCTTTTATTATTAATTCTACCTTGATTCAATTGAAAACCCTAATTTCTATATTAAGGTTATCTTTCCACAAATTATGGACTTTAATGCTCGCAATAGCTTAGATTCAGCATATTCCACTTTAATCATGAAGTTAGTCAATTAAAGCCATTAAGAGTCGAATTTACCAACATTAGGGTTTCAAGGCCCATTAAAGTATTATTCATTTAAACTAATTACATGCAAATTCATCCTTTTCCAATATGAATGATCCTTTTTATCATTAGCAGGCTAATATCAACTTTATATACTCATTTAACCCTTTGTAACTCATTAATTATCAAAGGTTAGGGTTTTTCAATTGATTAAACTATTAAAGATAGTATCTCTATATACTTTTCGAATTGCATAAGGAATCAGGCTCCAATTATATTTTATTTATATTCCTCTCGATTTTCTGAGCAAGTTTCATGTATAACATGTCCTTATTCGACCTACCATTTATTTACTATGAATTAAACAAATTTTACTTACTCTGGCCAATAGGAGGTTGCCACATAGGCCCTTGCATGCAACGTTGGCTGCGGCTAGTTTGAGTTTATAACTGAATGACTAAAATACCCTTGGTTAAGTCGACCAGCTTTTTTAACCCGCGGGGGTAGAAACATCCAACAGTAATGCGTCACCTTCAACCTTGAGCGGCTATAGTGCCGTCACCCTAGTCACGTGCATGGTGGCTTCTCCACCACTCCTGGGTCCTCAAAGACCCTCGGGAACATGCCCCTTACCCTCGTCCCTCTCTGGCGTAGGTGGGGACGCCTTGGGTCAGGCCGCAACGGCCGTGGACTGACTCTGCAAGCCCGCTGCTCGCAGCTTTGCTGCAGCCGTGCTGCAGGTGCGCTACCGGCGTTTGGGCGCTGACCGATGCTCCAGGGCATCCGCTGATCATTCATGAGTCCTCGGGGTACATTAGGCCTTCTCCAGCACGGTTCTACCTCCCTCCGTCGCTCCAAGGAACACACCATCCATGGTTTAGGGTTTCTCGGTTAAGAACCAAGAAGGAGACGTAGGAGAGAGAGGGAGAAAGACGTAGGACCCTTTAGAACTCGAACCAATGCCTCACCTTTTATATTGGGTGGAATATGAAGCCCTAAGGCGTGCCTCATGAGGACTCAAGTCCCAATTCGAAAGGAAATACACTTTCCTTGGTTGTGAAGCAACCATCTCTCTCTTTCTTAATTAATTTTTTTTAATTTCCTTGATATTCCTTGTTGCATGGATATTTTAGGAATTCGAATTTCCTCTTTCTTATCCTCTTTATTCTTACTCTTTAATCCATTAGAACGAATTTCTATTTCCTTTAAATAGAAATTACTTCCTTTTTCATAATGCCACCAAAACATTAATAAGGCATCATCTTATCTTTTATTCTGCAAATTGGTATTTTCTCTTTCCTCTTCCTTCATTGGGGCTCCTTGTACCCCAAGAAACTATATTATTTCGAAATTACTTTTTAAGGATACTTATTATCCTTCTAGATGCATCTATATGCATTATTTCACATTCTCATGTTTATTTCTCATTAAATTATTTCTTTTTGAGGATTTCTCTTTATTTCTCTTTTATTTTCCTCATTGGTATTCCTTTTATTATTAGGAATCATTGGGACACGAAATCCCACTAAGGATTACCCAATTATACCTCTTTTCACATATTTTCCACATTTCATCAATGTTTTCAATTTCTTTATTAACAAGGAAGTACTTAATTGATATTTTCTTTTCTTATTGCCTTTTCTTTGCAAATTTGGACTCCTTGGAACCCAAGGAATCTAAGAGGCACGAAATCCTCTTTGGATTTTCCTTCTAGAGGTTTCCACACCTTTCTTATCTCAAATTCTCAATTATTCATTAATTAATTGAATATCCTTGTTATTGGGCCCAATAGCCAATAAAGCCCACAAATCAAACAACAAGGCTATTCTAAACGAAATCCATTTATTCACAACAAATTATATTATTTGTCCAAATATATTTAATATGAGAAATTACATTTCTCACCAAAGGAACCCAAAATTTGGGGTTGTAACAGTAGTGGACTTAAAATCTCCTAGTTTGGAGATTGGAACCACATTACATATCTTATGTTCTTGTGTTATTTTAATCTCTCTCATCCTTTTTATGTATTTTGTTTGCACTCAAATTCTTATATAGAAACCTTATCTAGTGATCAATCTTGAAGGTATAATGAATTTTTTAAAGTACTTTTTAGCTCTATTCACTACCCCTCTATAGCAAATTGGCCATCCTAGGATCCAACAAACATATCCATGAAGTTATGTATAGATAACTACTTCAGAACAAAATCATTGTCAAGAATTCATACCTTTTCCACAAATAGATGTTGTGTTTTATCAGTTCAACTGAGCCACTATGTTCCCAATGATATATCTAATACTAGTTTGCAATAAATTAAAGAATGACTCATACCTAATACAACTATTAGGATTAGGTATGGACACTATAGATTTTATGGTAAGACATATGGGCTAACCAATGTAGTTGTAGGTTTTTTGGATCTTATGAATAGAGTGTTAAAAAATATAAGATCAATTCACAGTTTAGTTCATGGATGATATTTTTATATATCCAATAGATGTAGAAAGTCATGAGAGCAATTTTTGTTCAAATGTGATTTTTGGGACATTATCATGTATATGTTAAGTTT
Organism: Alisma plantago-aquatica; assembly: GCA_963693085.1. Lineage (NCBI taxonomy): Eukaryota > Viridiplantae > Streptophyta > Magnoliopsida > Alismatales > Alismataceae > Alisma > Alisma plantago-aquatica. The sequence goes on from OY856414.1 coordinate 723,681,891, forward strand.
AGCTAGTGTAAGTTTTGACTAACTCACATGGTGTCCTTATATCATGCCATATATGAAAAGGGGAATTGCATAGATACTAAGAAGTTCGAATCAATATTTTTAGTGGGAACACTAAATATTCAAATTCAAGCATAGAGTTTCCTTAATTTCACCACTTACTATTGATGATTTGTCAAGACTTTTAGGTCTATATCCTTTTTGTTGACTAAGCTAGAAAAGAAGAATGTACCTTTTGTATGGGATAAGAATGTCAACACAATTTTGGTTGTTAAAGGAGAAGTGAACATATCACTAGTATTGGTTCTACCTAAATAATAGAAAGTTTTGATTCTACCTAAACAACTAGAATCAACTTAACATGCATGTCAATGAGAATATAAATGCTAAAATAATACTAAATCCTACCCACATAAGGGGCTCCTACATGAATAAATATTTTCTTAACTTTTGCTATTGCAAGTTTAGTAATTTGTAACATGGCCAATATAGGATCTTAATCACCAAAATTCCATGATAGTCTATTAATTCGGGCAATGACAACTCGTGTCATCCGACCTAAGCATGTATCTATTCTTTGCGCTTTATCTATTAAGCTTATGTCCATGACATCTTATTTACATGCTTTTCATTAATTTGGTGGAGGATTCCTTAGACCTTGTTATCTTTACCCATACCTCAAGAGGGTGAGGAGAAGAGGGAAAACCCTAATCCTTAAGGTCCTTAATAGAATTTGAGTTGCGAAGGGATGAACAAGATGAGAGAGTCCTAGAGGTATCTTATTTCGATTCATACCCTAAGATTTTGGCCAGGCAGTCACACAATCCGGGAGTCCTCGTATTCCGACTAGTAGTGCAGAGGAAAATCTTGCCAGCCCCCGGAAGTGATCCTTTTCTAGACACCTCAGTCTTTCGGGTACTCCTCTAATAACTCCCTCGGTTCTATGGAATTTGTTAAATTTAATAATTATTAAAGATTAAATGAGGAACCTATGCTCTAATACCAATTGTAACGACCCCGCCTCCCGGTAACCCCCAATTAAGGGAGACCCGAAGGTCAGAGCCATTAACCAATTTACAGGATCAAAGGTTCATCATATAATCAATAATAATTATATAATTCTACTAACTAAACTGGAATTGGGTACAAAAATAAAACTTTTACTTACCTTTATAAAACTGGGAAATCTAACTATCCACAACTTGAAGTACTCTATCTAATCCTCCGTGCACTTTATTTCTTATTTTCACGATGTGCCACTTTTCTGTTTGTGATTTTCAGGATGTTACCTAAAATGCCGACAAACAAAACATCGATCAGCAATTGCTGGTATGTGGAGGCAACCAAAAATTTCACAATTAGGTCTAACAATTTAAGTATTGCAATCAAGGTAATTAACAAGTCAATTTACAAATTCCATGTGACAATCCCCACCGCTTTTGCCCTAACCCTGGATTTGACTTAAGGCCACCTTCTCAATCCCGAGCTTGGTGCCTGGGAGTCACCTCTCATGGTACTCCTTAGTCTTGCTTCATCAATCACCTTCTCATTCCCGAGCTTGGTGTTTAGGGTCACCTCTCATGGTGCCCATTGGTATACCCTCCTGGGCCTGACCTTTATGGCATCTTCCATGAGGGTGGCATGTAGGTGCAGGATTTACACATTTATATTAAATGGTGATAGTCATAGTCACTTTATAATTGCAATATGAACATATCAACAGTTTAGTTGCATTCAATGCTATTAAACATCCGGAAACCTTTCGGGAAACTAAAGCGGTTACTCATAATTAACCACATACATGATCCAGAGCAACTTGATTGTCCAAGCAATAAGGATAAAGAATCAATCAACAAGCAATCAACAATATCCTGAAATTAATGCATATGATCCAAGTGTTATAGTTTATCCAGAACATTCCAAAGCTAGATTTGGATTCCACCTTAGGCTTTCTAGACCACATTAGGGTTTTATTAGGGTTTTTGCCTCCATAATGCTTTTATCATATTAACTGCTCTCTTAATTCATAAACCCTAATTTCAACATCATAAGCCCAATTAAAGTCGATCATTTCTTTTTGATACCAAAATTACCTTCTTTATCCTTTTAAGTTATTTCAAGGTCATTAGACTCAATTATCACCTTTAGTTTCTTTCAGATTAACAACTCATAATTCATTATGGTCTAATCCCCATATGGACCCCTTTTATTATTAATTCTACCTTGATTCAATTGAAAACCCTAATTTCTATATTAAGGTTATCTTTCCACAAATTATGGACTTTAATGCTCGCAATAGCTTAGATTCAGCATATTCCACTTTAATCATGAAGTTAGTCAATTAAAGCCATTAAGAGTCGAATTTACCAACATTAGGGTTTCAAGGCCCATTAAAGTATTATTCATTTAAACTAATTACATGCAAATTCATCCTTTTCCAATATGAATGATCCTTTTTATCATTAACAGGCTAATATCAACTTTATATACTCATTTAACCCTTTGTAACTCATTAATCATCAAAGGTTAGGGTTTTTCAATTGATTAAACTATTAAAGATAGTATCTCTATATACTTTTCGAATTGCATAAGGAATCAGGCTCCAATTATATTTTATTTAGATTCCTCTCGATTTTCTGAGCAAGTTTCATGTATAACATGTCCTTATTCGACCTACCATTTATTTACTATGAATTAAACAAATTTTACTTACTCTGGCTAATAGGAGGTTGCCACATAGGCCCTTGCATGCAACGTTGGCTGCGGCTAGTTTGAGTTTATAACTGAATGACTAAAATACCCTTGGTTAAGTCGACCAGCTTTTTTAACCCGCGGGGGTAGAAACATCCAACAGTAATCCGTCACCTTCAACCTTGAGCGGCTATAGTTCCGTCACCCTAGTCACGTGCATGGTGGCTTCTCCACCACTCCTGGGTCCTCAAAGACCCTCGGGAACATGCCCCTTACCCTCGTCCCTCTCTGGCGTAGGTGGGGACGCCTTGGGTCAGGCCGCAACGGCCGTGGACTGGCTCTGCAAGCCCGCTGCTCGCAGCTTTGCTGCAGCCGTGCTGCAGGTGCGCTACCGGCGTTTGGGCGCTGACCGATGCTCCGGGGCATCCGCTGATCATTCATGAGTCCTCGGGGTACATTAGGCCTTCTCCAGCACGGTTCTACCTCCCTCCGTCGCTCCAAGGAACACACCATCCATGGTTTAGGGTTTCTCGGTTAAGAACCAAGAAGGAGACGTAGGAGAGAGAGGGAGAAAGACGTAGGACCCTTTAGAACTCGAACCAATGCCTCACCTTTTATATTGGGTGGAATATGAAGCCCTAAGGCATGCCTCATGAGGACTCAAGTCCCAATTCGAAAGGAAATACACTTTCCTTGGTTGTGAAGCAACCATCTCTCTCTTTCTTAATTAATTTTTTTTTAATTTCCTTGATATTCCTTGTTGCATGGATATTTTAGGAATTCGAATTTCCTCTTTCTTATCCTCTTTATTCTTACTCTTTAATCCATTAGAACGAATTTCTATTTCCTTTAAATAGAAATTACTTCCTTTTTCATAATGCCACCAAAACATTAATAAGGCATCATATTATCTTTTATTCTGCAAATTGGTATTTTCTCTTTCCTCTTCCTTCATTGGGGCTCCTTGTACCCCAAGAAACTATATTATTTCGAAATTACTTTTTAAGGATACTTATTATCCTTCTAGATGCATCTATATGCATTATTTCACATTCTCATGTTTATTTCTCATTAAATTATTTCTTTTTGAGGATTTCTCTTTATTTCTCTTTTATTTTCCTCATTGGTATTCCTTTTATTATTAGGAATCATTGGGACACGAAATCCCACTAAGGATTACCCAATTATACCTCTTTTCACATATTTTCCACATTTCATCAATGTTTTCAATTTCTTTATTAACAAGGAAGTACTTAATTGATATTTTCTTTTCTTATTGCCTTTTCTTTGCAAATTTGGACTCCTTGGAACCCAAGGAATCTAAGAGGCACGAAATCCTCTTTGGATTTTCCTTCTAGAGGTTTCCACACCTTTCTTATCTCAAATTCTCAATTATTCATTAATTAATTGAATATCCTTGTTATTGGGCCCAATAGCCAATAAAGCCCACAAATCAAACAACAAGGCTATTCTAAACGAAATCCATTTATTCACAACAAATTATATTATTTGTCCAAATATATTTAATATGAGAAATTACATTTCTCACCAAAGGAACCCAAAATTTGGGGTTGTAACAGTAGTGGACTTAAAATCTCCTAGTTTGGAGATTGGAACCACATTACATATCTTATGTTCTTGTGTTATTTTAATCTCTCTCATCCTTTTTATGTATTTTGTTTGCACTCAAATTCTTATATAGAAACCTTATCTAGTGATCAATCTTGAAGGTATAATGAATTTTTTAAAGTACTTTTTAGCTCTATTCACTACCCCTCTATAGCAAATTGGCCATCCTAGGATCCAACAAACATATCCATGAAGTTATGTATAGATAACTACTTCAGAACAAAATCATTGTCAAGAATTCATACCTTTTCCACAAATAGATGTTGTGTTTTATCAGTTCAACTGAGCCACTATGTTCCCAATGATATATCTAATACTAGTTTGCAATAAATTAAAGAATGACTCATACCTAATACAACTATTAGGATTAGGTATGGACACTATAGATTTTATGGTAAGACATATGGGCTAACCAATGTAGTTGTAGGTTTTTTGGATCTTATGAATAGAGTGTTAAAAAATATAAGATCAATTCACAGTTTAGTTCATGGATGATATTTTTATATATCCAATAGATGTAGAAAGTCATGAGAGCAATTTTTGTTCAAATGTGATTTTTGGGACATTATCATGTATATGTTAAGTTTAGCTAGTGTAAGTTTTGACTAACTCACATGGTGTCCTTATATCATGCCATATATGAAAAGGGGAATTGCATAGATACTAAGAAGTTCGAATCAATATTTTTAGTGGGAACACTAAATATTCAAATTCAAGCATAGAGTTTCCTTAATTTCACCACTTACTATTGATGATTTGTCAAGACTTTTAGGTCTATATCCTTTTTGTTGACTAAGCTAGAAAAGAAGAATGTACCTTTTGTATGGGATAAGAATGTCAACACAATTTTGGTTGTTAAAGGAGAAGTGAACATATCACTAGTATTGGTTCTACCTAAATAATAGAAAGTTTTGATTCTACCTAAACAACTAGAATCAACTTAACATGCATGTCAATGAGAATATAAATGCTAAAATAATACTAAATCCTACCCACATAAGGGGCTCCTACATGAATAAATATTTTCTTAACTTTTGCTATTGCAAGTTTAGTAATTTGTAACATGGCCAATATAGGATCTTAATCACCAAAATTCCATGATAGTCTATTAATTCGGGCAATGACAACTCGTGTCATCCGACCTAAGCATGTATCTATTCTTTGCGCTTTATCTATTAAGCTTATGTCCATGACATCTTATTTACATGCTTTTCATTAATTTGGTGGAGGATTCCTTAGACCTTGTTATCTTTACCCATACCTCAAGAGGGTGAGGAGAAGAGGGAAAACCCTAATCCTTAAGGTCCTTAATAGAATTTGAGTTGCGAAGGGATGAACAAGATGAGAGAGTCCTAGAGGTATCTTATTTCGATTCATACCCTAAGATTTTGGCCAGGCAGTCACACAATCCGGGAGTCCTCGTATTCCGACTAGTAGTGCAGAGGAAAATCTTGCCAGCCCCCGGAAGTGATCCTTTTCTAGACACCTCAGTCTTTCGGGTACTCCTCTAATAACTCCCTCGGTTCTATGGAATTTGTTAAATTTAATAATTATTAAAGATTAAATGAGGAACCTATGCTCTAATACCAATTGTAACGACCCCGCCTCCCGGTAACCCCCAATTAAGGGAGACCCGAAGGTCAGAGCCATTAACCAATTTACAGGATCAAAGGTTCATCATATAATCAATAATAATTATATAATTCTACTAACTAAACTGGAATTGGGTACAAAAATAAAACTTTTACTTACCTTTATAAAACTGGGAAATCTAACTATCCACAACTTGAAGTACTCTATCTAATCCTCCGTGCACTTTATTTCTTATTTTCACGATGTGCCACTTTTCTGTTTGTGATTTTCAGGATGTTACCTAAAATGCCGACAAACAAAACATCGATCAGCAATTGCTGGTATGTGGAGGCAACCAAAAATTTCACAATTAGGTCTAACAATTTAAGTATTGCAATCAAGGTAATTAACAAGTCAATTTACAAATTCCATGTGACAATCCCCACCGCTTTTGCCCTAACCCTGGATTTGACTTAAGGCCACCTTCTCAATCCCGAGCTTGGTGCCTGGGAGTCACCTCTCATGGTACTCCTTAGTCTTGCTTCATCAATCACCTTCTCATTCCCGAGCTTGGTGTTTAGGGTCACCTCTCATGGTGCCCATTGGTATACCCTCCTGGGCCTGACCTTTATGGCATCTTCCATGAGGGTGGCATGTAGGTGCAGGATTTACACATTTATATTAAATGGTGATAGTCATAGTCACTTTATAATTGCAATATGAACATATCAACAGTTTAGTTGCATTCAATGCTATTAAACATCCGGAAACCTTTCGGGAAACTAAAGCGGTTACTCATAATTAACCACATACATGATCCAGAGCAACTTGATTGTCCAAGCAATAAGGATAAAGAATCAATCAACAAGCAATCAACAATATCCTGAAATTAATGCATATGATCCAAGTGTTATAGTTTATCCAGAACATTCCAAAGCTAGATTTGGATTCCACCTTAGGCTTTCTAGACCACATTAGGGTTTTATTAGGGTTTTTGCCTCCATAATGCTTTTATCATATTAACTGCTCTCTTAATTCATAAACCCTAATTTCAACATCATAAGCCCAATTAAAGTCGATCATTTCTTTTTGATACCAAAATTACCTTCTTTATCCTTTTAAGTTATTTCAAGGTCATTAGACTCAATTATCACCTTTAGTTTCTTTCAGATTAACAACTCATAATTCATTATGGTCTAATCCCCATATGGACCCCTTTTATTATTAATTCTACCTTGATTCAATTGAAAACCCTAATTTCTATATTAAGGTTATCTTTCCACAAATTATGGACTTTAATGCTCGCAATAGCTTAGATTCAGCATATTCCACTTTAATCATGAAGTTAGTCAATTAAAGCCATTAAGAGTCGAATTTACCAACATTAGGGTTTCAAGGCCCATTAAAGTATTATTCATTTAAACTAATTACATGCAAATTCATCCTTTTCCAATATGAATGATCCTTTTTATCATTAACAGGCTAATATCAACTTTATATACTCATTTAACCCTTTGTAACTCATTAATCATCAAAGGTTAGGGTTTTTCAATTGATTAAACTATTAAAGATAGTATCTCTATATACTTTTCGAATTGCATAAGGAATCAGGCTCCAATTATATTTTATTTAGATTCCTCTCGATTTTCTGAGCAAGTTTCATGTATAACATGTCCTTATTCGACCTACCATTTATTTACTATGAATTAAACAAATTTTACTTACTCTGGCTAATAGGAGGTTGCCACATAGGCCCTTGCATGCAACGTTGGCTGCGGCTAGTTTGAGTTTATAACTGAATGACTAAAATACCCTTGGTTAAGTCGACCAGCTTTTTTAACCCGCGGGGGTAGAAACATCCAACAGTAATCCGTCACCTTCAACCTTGAGCGGCTATAGTTCCGTCACCCTAGTCACGTGCATGGTGGCTTCTCCACCACTCCTGGGTCCTCAAAGACCCTCGGGAACATGCCCCTTACCCTCGTCCCTCTCTGGCGTAGGTGGGGACGCCTTGGGTCAGGCCGCAACGGCCGTGGACTGGCTCTGCAAGCCCGCTGCTCGCAGCTTTGCTGCAGCCGTGCTGCAGGTGCGCTACCGGCGTTTGGGCGCTGACCGATGCTCCGGGGCATCCGCTGATCATTCATGAGTCCTCGGGGTACATTAGGCCTTCTCCAGCACGGTTCTACCTCCCTCCGTCGCTCCAAGGAACACACCATCCATGGTTTAGGGTTTCTCGGTTAAGAACCAAGAAGGAGACGTAGGAGAGAGAGGGAGAAAGACGTAGGACCCTTTAGAACTCGAACCAATGCCTCACCTTTTATATTGGGTGGAATATGAAGCCCTAAGGCATGCCTCATGAGGACTCAAGTCCCAATTCGAAAGGAAATACACTTTCCTTGGTTGTGAAGCAACCATCTCTCTCTTTCTTAATTAATTTTTTTTTAATTTCCTTGATATTCCTTGTTGCATGGATATTTTAGGAATTCGAATTTCCTCTTTCTTATCCTCTTTATTCTTACTCTTTAATCCATTAGAACGAATTTCTATTTCCTTTAAATAGAAATTACTTCCTTTTTCATAATGCCACCAAAACATTAATAAGGCATCATATTATCTTTTATTCTGCAAATTGGTATTTTCTCTTTCCTCTTCCTTCATTGGGGCTCCTTGTACCCCAAGAAACTATATTATTTCGAAATTACTTTTTAAGGATACTTATTATCCTTCTAGATGCATCTATATGCATTATTTCACATTCTCATGTTTATTTCTCATTAAATTATTTCTTTTTGAGGATTTCTCTTTATTTCTCTTTTATTTTCCTCATTGGTATTCCTTTTATTATTAGGAATCATTGGGACACGAAATCCCACTAAGGATTACCCAATTATACCTCTTTTCACATATTTTCCACATTTCATCAATGTTTTCAATTTCTTTATTAACAAGGAAGTACTTAATTGATATTTTCTTTTCTTATTGCCTTTTCTTTGCAAATTTGGACTCCTTGGAACCCAAGGAATCTAAGAGGCACGAAATCCTCTTTGGATTTTCCTTCTAGAGGTTTCCACACCTTTCTTATCTCAAATTCTCAATTATTCATTAATTAATTGAATATCCTTGTTATTGGGCCCAATAGCCAATAAAGCCCACAAATCAAACAACAAGGCTATTCTAAACGAAATCCATTTATTCACAACAAATTATATTATTTGTCCAAATATATTTAATATGAGAAATTACATTTCTCACCAAAGGAACCCAAAATTTGGGGTTGTAACAGTAGTGGACTTAAAATCTCCTAGTTTGGAGATTGGAACCACATTACATATCTTATGTTCTTGTGTTATTTTAATCTCTCTCATCCTTTTTATGTATTTTGTTTGCACTCAAATTCTTATATAGAAACCTTATCTAGTGATCAATCTTGAAGGTATAATGAATTTTTTAAAGTACTTTTTAGCTCTATTCACTACCCCTCTATAGCAAATTGGCCATCCTAGGATCCAACAAACATATCCATGAAGTTATGTATAGATAACTACTTCAGAACAAAATCATTGTCAAGAATTCATACCTTTTCCACAAATAGATGTTGTGTTTTATCAGTTCAACTGAGCCACTATGTTCCCAATGATATATCTAATACTAGTTTGCAATAAATTAAAGAATGACTCATACCTAATACAACTATTAGGATTAGGTATGGACACTATAGATTTTATGGTAAGACATATGGGCTAACCAATGTAGTTGTAGGTTTTTTGGATCTTATGAATAGAGTGTTAAAAAATATAAGATCAATTCACAGTTTAGTTCATGGATGATATTTTTATATATCCAATAGATGTAGAAAGTCATGAGAGCAATTTTTGTTCAAATGTGATTTTTGGGACATTATCATGTATATGTTAAGTTTAGCTAGTGTAAGTTTTGACTAACTCACATGGTGTCCTTATATCATGCCATATATGAAAAGGGGAATTGCATAGATACTAAGAAGTTCGAATCAATATTTTTAGTGGGAACACTAAATATTCAAATTCAAGCATAGAGTTTCCTTAATTTCACCACTTACTATTGATGATTTGTCAAGACTTTTAGGTCTATATCCTTTTTGTTGACTAAGCTAGAAAAGAAGAATGTACCTTTTGTATGGGATAAGAATGTCAACACAATTTTGGTTGTTAAAGGAGAAGTGAACATATCACTAGTATTGGTTCTACCTAAATAATAGAAAGTTTTGATTCTACCTAAACAACTAGAATCAACTTAACATGCATGTCAATGAGAATATAAATGCTAAAATAATACTAAATCCTACCCACATAAGGGGCTCCTACATGAATAAATATTTTCTTAACTTTTGCTATTGCAAGTTTAGTAATTTGTAACATGGCCAATATAGGATCTTAATCACCAAAATTCCATGATAGTCTATTAATTCGGGCAATGACAACTCGTGTCATCCGACCTAAGCATGTATCTATTCTTTGCGCTTTATCTATTAAGCTTATGTCCATGACATCTTATTTACATGCTTTTCATTAATTTGGTGGAGGATTCCTTAGACCTTGTTATCTTTACCCATACCTCAAGAGGGTGAGGAGAAGAGGGAAAACCCTAATCCTTAAGGTCCTTAATAGAATTTGAGTTGCGAAGGGATGAACAAGATGAGAGAGTCCTAGAGGTATCTTATTTCGATTCATACCCTAAGATTTTGGCCAGGCAGTCACACAATCCGGGAGTCCTCGTATTCCGACTAGTAGTGCGGAGGAAAATCTTGCCAGCCCCCGGAAGTGATCCTTTTCTAGACACCTCAGTCTTTCGGGTACTCCTCTAATAACTCCCTCGGTTCTATGGAATTTGTTAAATTTAATAATTATTAAAGATTAAATGAGGAACCTATGCTCTAATACCAATTGTAACGACCCCGCCTCCCGGTAACCCCCAATTAAGGGAGACCCGAAGGTCAGAGCCATTAACCAATTTACAGGATCAAAGGTTCATCATATAATCAATAATAATTATATAATTCTACTAACTAAACTGGAATTGGGTACAAAAATAAAACTTTTACTTACCTTTATAAAACTGGGAAATCTAACTATCCACAACTTGAAGTACTCTATCTAATCCTCCGTGCACTTTATTTCTTATTTTCACGATGTGCCACTTTTCTGTTTGTGATTTTCAGGATGTTACCTAAAATGCCGACAAACAAAACATCGATCAGCAATTGCTGGTATGTGGAGGCAACCAAAAATTTCACAATTAGGTCTAACAATTTAAGTATTGCAATCAAGGTAATTAACAAGTCAATTTACAAATTCCATGTGACAATCCCCACCGCTTTTGCCCTAACCCTGGATTTGACTTAAGGCCACCTTCTCAATCCCGAGCTTGGTGCCTGGGAGTCACCTCTCATGGTACTCCTTAGTCTTGCTTCATCAATCACCTTCTCATTCCCGAGCTTGGTGTTTAGGGTCACCTCTCATGGTGCCCATTGGTATACCCTCCTGGGCCTGACCTTTATGGCATCTTCCATGAGGGTGGCATGTAGGTGCAGGATTTACACATTTATATTAAATGGTGATAGTCATAGTCACTTTATAATTGCAATATGAACATATCAACAGTTTAGTTGCATTCAATGCTATTAAACATCCGGAAACCTTTCGGGAAACTAAAGCGGTTACTCATAATTAACCACATACATGATCCAGAGCAACTTGATTGTCCAAGCAATAAGGATAAAGAATCAATCAACAAGCAATCAACAATATCCTGAAATTAATGCATATGATCCAAGTGTTATAGTTTATCCAGAACATTCCAAAGCTAGATTTGGATTCCACCTTAGGCTTTCTAGACCACATTAGGGTTTTATTAGGGTTTTTGCCTCCATAATGCTTTTATCATATTAACTGCTCTCTTAATTCATAAACCCTAATTTCAACATCATAAGCCCAATTAAAGTCGATCATTTCTTTTTGATACCAAAATTACCTTCTTTATCCTTTTAAGTTATTTCAAGGTCATTAGACTCAATTATCACCTTTAGTTTCTTTCAGATTAACAACTCATAATTCATTATGGTCTAATCCCCATATGGACCCCTTTTATTATTAATTCTACCTTGATTCAATTGAAAACCCTAATTTCTATATTAAGGTTATCTTTCCACAAATTATGGACTTTAATGCTCGCAATAGCTTAGATTCAGCATATTCCACTTTAATCATGAAGTTAGTCAATTAAAGCCATTAAGAGTCGAATTTACCAACATTAGGGTTTCAAGGCCCATTAAAGTATTATTCATTTAAACTAATTACATGCAAATTCATCCTTTTCCAATATGAATGATCCTTTTTATCATTAACAGGCTAATATCAACTTTATATACTCATTTAACCCTTTGTAACTCATTAATCATCAAAGGTTAGGGTTTTTCAATTGATTAAACTATTAAAGATAGTATCTCTATATACTTTTCGAATTGCATAAGGAATCAGGCTCCAATTATATTTTATTTAGATTCCTCTCGATTTTCTGAGCAAGTTTCATGTATAACATGTCCTTATTCGACCTACCATTTATTTACTATGAATTAAACAAATTTTACTTACTCTGGCTAATAGGAGGTTGCCACATAGGCCCTTGCATGCAACGTTGGCTGCGGCTAGTTTGAGTTTATAACTGAATGACTAAAATACCCTTGGTTAAGTCGACCAGCTTTTTTAACCCGCGGGGGTAGAAACATCCAACAGTAATCCGTCACCTTCAACCTTGAGCGGCTATAGTTCCGTCACCCTAGTCACGTGCATGGTGGCTTCTCCACCACTCCTGGGTCCTCAAAGACCCTCGGGAACATGCCCCTTACCCTCGTCCCTCTCTGGCGTAGGTGGGGACGCCTTGGGTCAGGCCGCAACGGCCGTGGACTGGCTCTGCAAGCCCGCTGCTCGCAGCTTTGCTGCAGCCGTGCTGCAGGTGCGCTACCGGCGTTTGGGCGCTGACCGATGCTCCGGGGCATCCGCTGATCATTCATGAGTCCTCGGGGTACATTAGGCCTTCTCCAGCACGGTTCTACCTCCCTCCGTCGCTCCAAGGAACACACCATCCATGGTTTAGGGTTTCTCGGTTAAGAACCAAGAAGGAGACGTAGGAGAGAGAGGGAGAAAGACGTAGGACCCTTTAGAACTCGAACCAATGCCTCACCTTTTATATTGGGTGGAATATGAAGCCCTAAGGCATGCCTCATGAGGACTCAAGTCCCAATTCGAAAGGAAATACACTTTCCTTGGTTGTGAAGCAACCATCTCTCTCTTTCTTAATTAATTTTTTTTTAATTTCCTTGATATTCCTTGTTGCATGGATATTTTAGGAATTCGAATTTCCTCTTTCTTATCCTCTTTATTCTTACTCTTTAATCCATTAGAACGAATTTCTATTTCCTTTAAATAGAAATTACTTCCTTTTTCATAATGCCACCAAAACATTAATAAGGCATCATATTATCTTTTATTCTGCAAATTGGTATTTTCTCTTTCCTCTTCCTTCATTGGGGCTCCTTGTACCCCAAGAAACTATATTATTTCGAAATTACTTTTTAAGGATACTTATTATCCTTCTAGATGCATCTATATGCATTATTTCACATTCTCATGTTTATTTCTCATTAAATTATTTCTTTTTGAGGATTTCTCTTTATTTCTCTTTTATTTTCCTCATTGGTATTCCTTTTATTATTAGGAATCATTGGGACACGAAATCCCACTAAGGATTACCCAATTATACCTCTTTTCACATATTTTCCACATTTCATCAATGTTTTCAATTTCTTTATTAACAAGGAAGTACTTAATTGATATTTTCTTTTCTTATTGCCTTTTCTTTGCAAATTTGGACTCCTTGGAACCCAAGGAATCTAAGAGGCACGAAATCCTCTTTGGATTTTCCTTCTAGAGGTTTCCACACCTTTCTTATCTCAAATTCTCAATTATTCATTAATTAATTGAATATCCTTGTTATTGGGCCCAATAGCCAATAAAGCCCACAAATCAAACAACAAGGCTATTCTAAACGAAATCCATTTATTCACAACAAATTATATTATTTGTCCAAATATATTTAATATGAGAAATTACATTTCTCACCAAAGGAACCCAAAATTTGGGGTTGTAACAGTAGTGGACTTAAAATCTCCTAGTTTGGAGATTGGAACCACATTACATATCTTATGTTCTTGTGTTATTTTAATCTCTCTCATCCTTTTTATGTATTTTGTTTGCACTCAAATTCTTATATAGAAACCTTATCTAGTGATCAATCTTGAAGGTATAATGAATTTTTTAAAGTACTTTTTAGCTCTATTCACTACCCCTCTATAGCAAATTGGCCATCCTAGGATCCAACAAACATATCCATGAAGTTATGTATAGATAACTACTTCAGAACAAAATCATTGTCAAGAATTCATACCTTTTCCACAAATAGATGTTGTGTTTTATCAGTTCAACTGAGCCACTATGTTCCCAATGATATATCTAATACTAGTTTGCAATAAATTAAAGAATGACTCATACCTAATACAACTATTAGGATTAGGTATGGACACTATAGATTTTATGGTAAGACATATGGGCTAACCAATGTAGTTGTAGGTTTTTTGGATCTTATGAATAGAGTGTTAAAAAATATAAGATCAATTCACAGTTTAGTTCATGGATGATATTTTTATATATCCAATAGATGTAGAAAGTCATGAGAGCAATTTTTGTTCAAATGTGATTTTTGGGACATTATCATGTATATGTTAAGTTTAGCTAGTGTAAGTTTTGACTAACTCACATGGTGTCCTTATATCATGCCATATATGAAAAGGGGAATTGCATAGATACTAAGAAGTTCGAATCAATATTTTTAGTGGGAACACTAAATATTCAAATTCAAGCATAGAGTTTCCTTAATTTCACCACTTACTATTGATGATTTGTCAAGACTTTTAGGTCTATATCCTTTTTGTTGACTAAGCTAGAAAAGAAGAATGTACCTTTTGTATGGGATAAGAATGTCAACACAATTTTGGTTGTTAAAGGAGAAGTGAACATATCACTAGTATTGGTTCTACCTAAATAATAGAAAGTTTTAATTCTACCTAAACAACTAGAATCAACTTAACATGCATGTCAATGAGAATATAAATGCTAAAATAATACTAAATCCTACCCACATAAGGGGCTCCTACATGAATAAATATTTTCTTAACTTTTGCTATTGCAAGTTTAGTAATTTGTAACATGGCCAATATAGGATCTTAATCACCAAAATTCCATGATAGTCTATTAATTCGGGCAATGACAACTCGTGTCATCCGACCTAAGCATGTATCTATTCTTTGCGCTTTATCTATTAAGCTTATGTCCATGACATCTTATTTACATGCTTTTCATTAATTTGGTGGAGGATTCCTTAGACCTTGTTATCTTTACCCATACCTCAAGAGGGTGAGGAGAAGAGGGAAAACCCTAATCCTTAAGGTCCTTAATAGAATTTGAGTTGCGAAGGGATGAACAAGATGAGAGAGTCCTAGAGGTATCTTATTTCGATTCATACCCTAAGATTTTGGCCAGGCAGTCACACAATCCGGGAGTCCTCGTATTCCGACTAGTAGTGCGGAGGAAAATCTTGCCAGCCCCCGGAAGTGATCCTTTTCTAGACACCTCAGTCTTTCGGGTACTCCTCTAATAACTCCCTCGGTTCTATGGAATTTGTTAAATTTAATAATTATTAAAGATTAAATGAGGAACCTATGCTCTAATACCAATTGTAACGACCCCGCCTCCCGGTAACCCCCAATTAAGGGAGACCCGAAGGTCAGAGCCATTAACCAATTTACAGGATCAAAGGTTCCTCATATAATCAATACTAATTATATAATTCTACTAACTAAACTGGAATTGGGTACAAAAATAAAACTTTTACTTACCTTTATAAAACTGGGAAATCTAACTATCCACAACTTGAAGTACTCTATCTAATCCTCCGTGCACTTTATTTCTTATTTTCACGATGTGCCACTTTTCTGTTTGTGATTTTCAGGATGTTACCTAAAATGCCGACAAACAAAACATCGATCAGCAATTGCTGGTATGTGGAGGCAACCAAAAATTTCACAATTAGGTCTAACAATTTAAGTATTGCAATCAAGGTAATTAACAAGTCAATTTACAAATTCCATGTGACAATCCCCACCGCTTTTGCCCTAACCCTGGATTTGACTTAAGGCCACCTTCTCAATCCCGAGCTTGGTGCCTGGGAGTCACCTCTCATGGTACTCCTTAGTCTTGCTTCATCAATCACCTTCTCATTCCCGAGCTTGGTGTTTAGGGTCACCTCTCATGGTGCCCATTGGTATACCCTCCTGGGCCTGACCTTTATGGCATCTTCCATGAGGGTGGCATGTAGGTGCAGGATTTACACATTTATATTAAATGGTGATAGTCATAGTCACTTTATAATTGCAATATGAACATATCAACAGTTTAGTTGCATTCAATGCTATTAAACATCCGGAAACCTTTCGGGAAACTAAAGCGGTTACTCATAATTAACCACATACATGATCCAGAGCAACTTGATTGTCCAAGCAATAAGGATAAAGAATCAATCAACAAGCAATCAACAATATCCTGAAATTAATGCATATGATCCAAGTGTTATAGTTTATCCAGAACATTCCAAAGCTAGATTTGGATTCCACCTTAGGCTTTCTAGACCACATTAGGGTTTTATTAGGGTTTTTGCCTCCATAATGCTTTTATCATATTAACTGCTCTCTTAATTCATAAACCCTAATTTCAACATCATAAGCCCAATTAAAGTCGATCATTTCTTTTTGATACCAAAATTACCTTCTTTATCCTTTTAAGTTATTTCAAGGTCATTAGACTCAATTATCACCTTTAGTTTCTTTCAGATTAACAACTCATAATTCATTATGGTCTAATCCCCATATGGACCCCTTTTATTATTAATTCTACCTTGATTCAATTGAAAACCCTAATTTCTATATTAAGGTTATCTTTCCACAAATTATGGACTTTAATGCTCGCAATAGCTTAGATTCAGCATATTCCACTTTAATCATGAAGTTAGTCAATTAAAGCCATTAAGAGTCGAATTTACCAACATTAGGGTTTCAAGGCCCATTAAAGTATTATTCATTTAAACTAATTACATGCAAATTCATCCTTTTCCAATATGAATGATCATTTTTATCATTAACAGGCTAATATCAACTTTATATACTCATTTAACCCTTTGTAACTCATTAATCATCAAAGGTTAGGGTTTTTCAATTGATTAAACTATTAAAGATAGTATCTCTATATAGTTTTCGAATTGCATAAGGAATCAGGCTCCAATTATATTTTATTTAGATTCCTCTCGATTTTCTGAGCAAGTTTCATGTATAACATGTCCTTATTCGACCTACCATTTATTTACTATGAATTAAACAAATTTTACTTACTCTGGCCAATAGGAGGTTGCCACATAGGCCCTTGCATGCAACGTTGGCTGCGGCTAGTTTGAGTTTATAACTGAATGACTAAAATACCCTTGGTTAAGTCGACCAGCTTTTTTAACCCGCGGGGGTAGAAACATCCAACAGTAATCCGTCACCTTCAACCTTGAGCGGCTATAGTGCCGTCACCCTAGTCACGTGCATGGTGGCTTCTCCACCACTCCTGGGTCCTCAAAGACCCTCGGGAACATGCCCCTTACCCTCGTCCCTCTCTGGCGTAGGTGGGGACGCCTTGGGTCAGGCCGCAACGGCCGTGGACTGGCTCTGCAAGCCCGCTGCTCGCAGCTTTGCTGCAGCCGTGCTGCAGGTGCACTACCGGCGTTTGGGCGCTGACCGATGCTCCAGGGCATCCGCTGATCATTCATGAGTCCTCGGGGTACATTAGGCCTTCTCCAGCACGGTTCTACCTCCCTCCGTCGCTCCAAGGAACACACCATCCATGGTTTAGGGTTTCTCGGTTAAGAACCAAGAAGGAGACGTAGGAGAGAGAGGGAGAAAGACGTAGGACCCTTTAGAACTCGAACCAATGCCTCACCTTTTATATTGGGTGGAATATGAAGCCCTAAGGCGTGCCTCATGAGGACTCAAGTCCCAATTCGAAAGGAAATACACTTTCCTTGGTTGTGAAGCAACCATCTCTCTCTTTCTTAATTAATTTTTTTTTAATTTCCTTGATATTCCTTGTTGCATGGATATTTTAGGAATTCGAATTTCCTCTTTCTTATCCTCTTTATTCTTACTCTTTAATCCATTAGAACGAATTTCTATTTCCTTTAAATAGAAATTACTTCCTTTTTCATAATGCCACCAAAACATTAATAAGGCATCATATTATCTTTTATTCTGCAAATTGGTATTTTCTCTTTCCTCTTCCTTCATTGGGTTTCCTTGTACCCCAAGAAACTATATTATTTCGAAATTACTTTTTAAGGATACTTATTATCCTTCTAGATGCATCTATATGCATTATTTCACATTCTCATGTTTATTTCTCATTAAATTATTTCTTTTTGAGGATTTCTCTTTATTTCTCTTTTATTTTCCTCATTGGTATTCCTTTTATTATTAGGAATCATTGGGACACGAAATCCCACTAAGGATTACCCAATTATACCTCTTTTCACATATTTTCCACATTTCATCAATGTTTTCAATTTCTTTATTAACAAGGAAGTACTTAATTGATATTTTCTTTTCTTATTGCCTTTTCTTTGCAAATTTGGACTCCTTGGAACCCAAGGAATCTAAGAGGCACGAAATCCTCTTTGGATTTTCCTTCTAGAGGTTTCCACACCTTTCTTATCTCAAATTCTCAATTATTCATTAATTAATTGAATATCCTTGTTATTGGGCCCAATAGCCAATAAAGCCCACAAATCAAACAACAAGGCTATTCTAAACGAAATCCATTTATTCACAACAAATTATATTATTTGTCCAAATATATTTAATATGAGAAATTACATTTCTCACCAAAGGAACCCAAAATTTGGGGTTGTAACAGTAGTGGACTTAAAATCTCCTAGTTTGGAGATTGGAACCACATTACATATCTTATGTTCTTGTGTTATTTTAATCTCTCTCATCCTTTTTATGTATTTTGTTTGCACTCAAATTCTTATATAGAAACCTTATCTAGTGATCAATCTTGAAGGTATAATGAATTTTTTAAAGTACTTTTTAGCTCTATTCACTACCCCTCTATAGCAAATTGGCCATCCTAGGATCCAACAAACATATCCATGAAGTTATGTATAGATAACTACTTCAGAACAAAATCATTGTCAAGAATTCATACCTTTTCCACAAATAGATGTTGTGTTTTATCAGTTCAACTGAGCCACTATGTTCCCAATGATATATCTAATACTAGTTTGCAATAAATTAAAGAATGACTCATACCTAATACAACTATTAGGATTAGGTATGGACACTATAGATTTTATGGTAAGACATATGGGCTAACCAATGTAGTTGTAGGTTTTTTGGATCTTATGAATAGAGTGTTAAAAAATATAAGATCAATTCACAGTTTAGTTCATGGATGATATTTTTATATATCCAATAGATGTAGAAAGTCATGAGAGCAATTTTTGTTCAAATGTGATTTTTGGGACATTATCATGTATATGTTAAGTTTAGCTAGTGTAAGTTTTGACTAACTCACATGGTGTCCTTATATCATGCCATATATGAAAAGGGGAATTGCATAGATACTAAGAAGTTCGAATCAATATTTTTAGTGGGAACACTAAATATTCAAATTCAAGCATAGAGTTTCCTTAATTTCACCACTTACTATTGATGATTTGTCAAGACTTTTAGGTCTATATCCTTTTTGTTGACTAAGCTAGAAAAGAAGAATGTACCTTTTGTATGGGATAAGAATGTCAACACAATTTTGGTTGTTAAAGGAGAAGTGAACATATCACTAGTATTGGTTCTATCTAAATAATAGAAAGTTTTGATTCTACCTAAACAACTAGAATCAACTTAACATGCATGTCAATGAGAATATAAATGCTAAAATAATACTAAATCCTACCCACATAAGGGGCTCCTACATGAATAAATATTTTCTTAACTTTTGCTATTGCAAGTTTAGTAATTTGTAACATGGCCAATATAGGATCTTAATCACCAAAATTCCATGATAGTCTATTAATTCGGGCAATGACAACTCGTGTCATCCGACCTAAGCATGTATCTATTCTTTGCGCTTTATCTATTAAGCTTATGTCCATGACATCTTATTTACATGCTTTTCATTAATTTGGTGGAGGATTCCTTAGACCTTGTTATCTTTACCCATACCTCAAGAGGGTGAGGAGAAGAGGGAAAACCCTAATCCTTAAGGTCCTTAATAGAATTTGAGTTGCGAAGGGATGAACAAGATGAGAGAGTCCTAGAGGTATCTTATTTCGATTCATACCCTAAGATTTTGGCCAGGCAGTCACACAATCCGGGAGTCCTCGTATTCCGACTAGTAGTGCGGAGGAAAATCTTGCCAGCCCCCGGAAGTGATCCTTTTCTAGACACCTCAGTCTTTCGGGTACTCCTCTAATAACTCCCTCGGTTCTATGGAATTTGTTAAATTTAATAATTATTAAAGATTAAATGAGGAACCTATGCTCTAATACCAATTGTAACGACCCCGCCTCCCGGTAACCCCCAATTAAGGGAGACCCGAAGGTCAGAGCCATTAACCAATTTACAGGATCAAAGGTTCATCATATAATCAATAATAATTATATAATTCTACTAACTAAACTGGAATTGGGTACAAAAATAAAACTTTTACTTACCTTTATAAAACTGGGAAATCTAACTATCCACAACTTGAAGTACTCTATCTAATCCTCCGTGCACTTTATTTCTTATTTTCACGATGTGCCACTTTTCTGTTTGTGATTTTCAGGATGTTACCTAAAATGCCGACAAACAAAACATCGATCAGCAATTGCTGGTATGTGGAGGCAACCAAAAATTTCACAATTAGGTCTAACAATTTAAGTATTGCAATCAAGGTAATTAACAAGTCAATTTACAAATTCCATGTGACAATCCCCACCGCTTTTGCCCTAACCCTAGATTTGACTTAAGGCCACCTTCTCAATCCCGAGCTTGGTGCCTGGGAGTCACCTCTCATGGTACTCCTTAGTCTTGCTTCATCAATCACCTTCTCATTCCCGAGCTTGGTGTTTAGGGTCACCTCTCATGGTGCCCATTGGTATACCCTCCTGGGCCTGACCTTTATGGCATCTTCCATGAGGGTGGCATGTAGGTGCAGGATTTACACATTTATATTAAATGGTGATAGTCATAGTCACTTTATAATTGCAATATGAACATATCAACAGTTTAGTTGCATTCAATGCTATTAAACATCCGGAAACCTTTCGGGAAACTAAAGCGGTTACTCATAATTAACCACATACATGATCCAGAGCAACTTGATTGTCCAAGCAATAAGGATAAAGAATCAATCAACAAGCAATCAACAATATCCTGAAATTAATGCATATGATCCAAGTGTTATAGTTTATCCAGAACATTCCAAAGCTAGATTTGGATTCCACCTTAGGCTTTCTAGACCACATTAGGGTTTTATTAGGGTTTTTGCCTCCATAATGCTTTTATCATATTAACTGCTCTCTTAATTCATAAACCCTAATTTCAACATCATAAGCCCAATTAAAGTCGATCATTTCTTTTTGATACCAAAATTACCTTCTTTATCCTTTTAAGTTATTTCAAGGTCATTAGACTCAATTATCACCTTTAGTTTCTTTCAGATTAACAACTCATAATTCATTATGGTCTAATCCCCATATGGACCCCTTTTATTATTAATTCTACCTTGATTCAATTGAAAACCCTAATTTCTATATTAAGGTTATCTTTCCACAAATTATGGACTTTAATGCTCGCAATAGCTTAGATTCAGCATATTCCACTTTAATCATGAGGTTAGTCAATTAAAGCCATTAAGAGTCGAATTTACCAACATTAGGGTTTCAAGGCCCATTAAAGTATTATTCATTTAAACTAATTACATGCAAATTCATCCTTTTCCAATATGAATGATCCTTTTTATCATTAACAGGCTAATATCAACTTTATATACTCATTTAACCCTTTGTAACTCATTAATCATCAAAGGTTAGGGTTTTTCAATTGATTAAACTATTAAAGATAGTATCTCTATATACTTTTCGAATTGCATAAGGAATCAGGCTCCAATTATATTTTATTTAGATTCCTCTCGATTTTCTGAGCAAGTTTCATGTATAACATGTCCTTATTCGACCTACCATTTATTTACTATGAATTAAACAAATTTTACTTACTCTGGCCAATAGGAGGTTGCCACATAGGCCCTTGCATGCAACGTTGGCTGCGACTAGTTTGAGTTTATAACTGAATGACTAAAATACCCTTGGTTAAGTCGACCAGCTTTTTTAACCCGCGGGGGTAGAAACATCCAACAGTAATCCGTCACCTTCAACCTTGAGCGGCTATAGTGCCGTCACCCTAGTCACGTGCATGGTGGCTTCTCCACCACTCCTGGGTCCTCAAAGACCCTCGGGAACATGCCCCTTACCCTCGTCCCTCTCTGGCGTAGGTGGGGACGCCTTGGGTCAGGCCGCAACGGCCGTGGACTGGCTCTGCAAGCCCGCTGCTCGCAGCTTTGCTGCAGCCGTGCTGCAGGTGCGCTACCGGCGTTTGGGCGCTGACCGATGCTCCAGGGCATCCGCTGATCATTCATGAGTCCTCGGGGTACATTAGGCCTTCTCCAGCACGGTTCTACCTCCCTCCGTCGCTCCAAGGAACACACCATCCATGGTTTAGGGTTTCTCGGTTAAGAACCAAGAAGGAGACGTAGGAGAGAGAGGGAGAAAGACGTAGGACCCTTTAGAACTCGAACCAATGCCTCACCTTTTATATTGGGTGGAATATGAAGCCCTAAGGCGTGCCTCATGAGGACTCAAGTCCCAATTCGAAAGGAAATACACTTTCCTTGGTTGTGAAGCAACCATCTCTCTCTTTCTTAATTAATTTTTTTTTAATTTCCTTGATATTCCTTGTTGCATGGATATTTTAGGAATTCGAATTTCCTCTTTCTTATCCTCTTTATTCTTACTCTTTAATCCATTAGAACGAATTTCTATTTCCTTTAAATAGAAATTACTTCCTTTTTCATAATGCCACCAAAACATTAATAAGGCATCATATTATCTTTTATCCTGCAAATTGGTATTTTCTCTTTCCTCTTCCTTCATTGGGGCTCCTTGTACCCCAAGAAACTATATTATTTCGAAATTACTTTTTAAGGATACTTATTATCCTTCTAGATGCATCTATATGCATTATTTCACATTCTCATGTTTATTTCTCATTAAATTATTTCTTTTTGAGGATTTCTCTTTATTTCTCTTTTATTTTCCTCATTGGTATTCCTTTTATTATTAGGAATCATTGGGACACGAAATCCCACTAAGGATTACCCAATTATACCTCTTTTCACATATTTTCCACATTTCATCAATGTTTTCAATTTCTTTATTAACAAGGAAGTACTTAATTGATATTTTCTTTTCTTATTGCCTTTTCTTTGCAAATTTGGACTCCTTGGAACCCAAGGAATCTAAGAGGCACGAAATCCTCTTTGGATTTTCCTTCTAGAGGTTTCCACACCTTTCTTATCTCAAATTCTCAATTATTCATTAATTAATTGAATATCCTTGTTATTGGGCCCAATAGCCAATAAAGCCCACAAATCAAACAACAAGGCTATTCTAAACGAAATCCATTTATTCACAACAAATTATATTATTTGTCCAAATATATTTAATATGAGAAATTACATTTCTCACCAAAGGAACCCAAAATTTGGGGTTGTAACAGTAGTGGACTTAAAATCTCCTAGTTTGGAGATTGGAACCACATTACATATCTTATGTTCTTGTGTTATTTTAATCTCTCTCATCCTTTTTATGTATTTTGTTTGCACTCAAATTCTTATATAGAAACCTTATCTAGTGATCAATCTTGAAGGTATAATGAATTTTTTAAAGTACTTTTTAGCTCTATTCACTACCCCTCTATAGCAAATTGGCCATCCTAGGATCCAACAAACATATCCATGAAGTTATGTATAGATAACTACTTCAGAACAAAATCATTGTCAAGAATTCATACCTTTTCCACAAATAGATGTTGTGTTTTATCAGTTCAACTGAGCCACTATGTTCCCAATGATATATCTAATACTAGTTTGCAATAAATTAAAGAATGACTCATACCTAATACAACTATTAGGATTAGGTATGGACACTATAGATTTTATGGTAAGACATATGGGCTAACCAATGTAGTTGTAGGTTTTTTGGATCTTATGAATAGAGTGTTAAAAAATATAAGATCAATTCACAGTTTAGTTCATGGATGATATTTTTATATATCCAATAGATGTAGAAAGTCATGAGAGCAATTTTTGTTCAAATGTGATTTTTGGGACATTATCATGTATATGTTAAGTTTAGCTAGTGTAAGTTTTGACTAACTCACATGGTGTCCTTATATCATGCCATATATGAAAAGGGGAATTGCATAGATACTAAGAAGTTCGAATCAATATTTTTAGTGGGAACACTAAATATTCAAATTCAAGCATAGAGTTTCCTTAATTTCACCACTTACTATTGATGATTTGTCAAGACTTTTAGGTCTATATCCTTTTTGTTGACTAAGCTAGAAAAGAAGAATGTACCTTTTGTATGGGATAAGAATGTCAACACAATTTTGGTTGTTAAAGGAGAAGTGAACATATCACTAGTATTGGTTCTACCTAAATAATAGAAAGTTTTGATTCTACCTAAACAACTAGAATCAACTTAACATGCATGTCAATGAGAATATAAATGCTAAAATAATACTAAATCCTACCCACATAAGGGGCTCCTACATGAATAAATATTTTCTTAACTTTTTCTATTGCAAGTTTAGTAATTTGTAACATGGCCAATATAGGATCTTAATCACCAAAATTCCATGATAGTCTATTAATTCGGGTAAGTATCCTTTATGGTACATAAAAAACATTGATGTTAACATCCAAATTGTTTAAAGGACACTATAGGATCTTAAATAACTAAATTACATCAAAATTTTGGAAAGTATTTTCCAAACTTCGGGAACAACCCTTTTGTTAACATCCCCTATAACCAAATAACCAAATACCCTAAGAAATTCCCACTTAATTTACTTTAATATCCATAGGGTTCAAAGTAATCAATTAGAATTATAAACAAGGAAAGAAGAGGAGAAATAATATTCCTTTAAGCTATGTCAAAGTACTTCATCCCAAAGAATCTAAACATTAAAATTTCAAAATAGCATCATACTTCACTATCTATTTGCATGGATTATCCTTATAATTAAGAAAATATCTTGTTATTTCTAGAGCTAGCGTCAATCCTTCAAAAGTCCTAGAATCCAGACTCTCTTTATTTTCCTTCATTTCCCATGACCAAAGATGAATAAAATGAGGTTTCCTTCCTATTTTAGATATATATGGGTCAATAGAGGTTCTTTAGAAAGACCACTTTTCATTAGTATATATGTTTAGTTGATTTAGAAAAAGGTTGATCACTCTATGGAAAAAGGCAAAATATCTTTACATCTGGCCAAAACTAGGAAAAGAAATCATCATTCTTTGTAAAGTTAGACACCGAAACTGAAAGGTTGACATATGTTTTGGGAACTCAATGGTGAACATCATACAATTGCCCAAAGTAACTTGGTAACACCAAAATGATCCAACATGCTAGGGTTAAATTTGAACCATTACACAGATGTTGACCTAATGGTTTACCTATGTACCCCCCTTAATTTTTCTTCTGGGAGCTCAAATTTCCTTCACCATCACTCTTCTAAATCTTGGTTCCTCAAATTGACATTTTTTTTACTCTATTTTATATTTCATGGCATCTCAAACCTTGATTAGAGTTAATTAAATAATTCATTCCATTTAAATCATATACAACAGAATATCGTTCAAAATATGTTTTCAATCATTTTAGGCTTACTTTTCCATATTGTACATTAAGTTCTTATAGTTTACACTTTGCATTTGAATTTAATATACTTGAAACCTCGTTATAAAGTTCCACAAAATTATTACGACAGGAATGAAATTTGTGGTTTTAGTTTGTGTAAAATATGTTAAAAGTTGGATAGTATTATAAGGGACAATAGATCTGGTTAAAAACAATTATGCTCTACCTTAGGTTAATTTGGTTTCATATAGAGTTGTTTCAATCAATATGTATGTTTTAGTCAATGTGTGCCACCCATACAAATTTACATAAGTGAGATATTTCTTAATGTCACGTTGATAAATATGGGCATACTGATTGGATAATAATCAATGTTCTATGTATATTGACTGATACAATAGCATATAGATGCATATGCCATGTATATTGATCCTAATGATAAGTGTGTTGATTCATCTATACAAAATATTGATTGATATACGTCAAAATTATTGAAATTTTCTTGTAAACCTAATTATAATTTTTCTTATTCATTTAAATTGATCTAAACTATCCAAGTATCAATAATACACAAACTCCATCACAAGGAAACTAGTTTCAAAAATGAAAATGGATTTTCCTACTAAACTTCTAATCAGCTCCAAACGTATCTAACATATTGAATTATACCACTATAAATTTTCCAAAATTTCAAATGAAATTAGTTTGAAACAATAATGAACATACCAATTACCTTAAGATTATGTTATACCTAATGATTTTAGTGTTTAAGCATGACACTTTCAATGCCTTAGAAATAACATCTTTTGAACAATGTGCATGTAAACATCATGCTCTACACTACAACAAACTATGCACATTAATGATATTTTACACATGAAATTAGAAAATAATAAATTCCAATAAGAGTATATGCCAAATTTTATTTGACGCACTAAAGTTCCACTAATTCCAATTCCATAGAGAGTCACCGGTATTCATCACTGACACCACTAAAAACAATCCTTTCGGACTTTTAATAAATGTCCCCAAAACATTAGGTGGCACCTAAACCCTAAACCCTAAACCCTAAATCCTAAACCCTAAACCCTAAACCCTAAAACCTAAACCCTAAACCAAAAACCCTAAACCCTAAACCCTAAACCCTAAACCCTAAACCCTATGAGGAAAGGGTTATCCACTGAGACAAGATGGATCCACCTTTGCCTTGGTAGTTGTTAATGGGAGATGGTGTTGGGTTTTATGTGGTCAGAGTAGGCAGCAGAAACAAAATTTTTACTTGACTATAAACTCATAACAAACAATTCACATCAACATATATGTAATGGGAAGGATGGTTTTAGTGAGTTATACCTGGTCCTGAGGCTTGCTCAGTGACTATGCCTCATATCAAGCATAGTCTTCAACCACCTATCTTCGACGATGTTTGTGCAGCTCTTGGTCTTGTCCCAAACTATAGTTGACTGTCATTCTCATGAGAGGTAGAAGTCTCCTGCCTCTATAGATAGTCCACACTAACTATTGGGAACTCTAGTCATCCTGAAGAATGGACTAGAAGGAGTTTTCCCCTTCTGTTGATGTACTAGTCACCAACACACTCTCCCATAACTAGTTGCTTTTCTATAGTTGTCTTTCCCTCATTGTTCCTCCCTAGACGGGTAGAACTTTCTTGGGCTCTTTCAGTTACCAAAACTAGGGAGGACAACAACTTTGTAGAGCAACTGATGTTCTGAGTTGTGCCTCTATTGTGTGTCTGGATAAGCCCCATGTACCCCTCTATTTATAGTAGAGGGTAGGGTCAGGGTTCCCAGTCTATGAGGGAGTAGAAGGGTCTGAATTTTCCTTGAATAATTTTCACTAGTGAACCAGTCAGTTGGCATAGTGAACGGGGCAGTTAACAAGCCAGACTTGCTTGCAATTGACTTTCTTAATTCATTTCTAATTAATGCAAAGATTAATTCTTGTCCCAATGAAATTGAACAGGTGAAATGGGAAACTTTTTCTCACAAACTTGGAAACCCAACACATGCTCATTTGGTCCAAGTGAACCGATCAATTCACCAGAGTGAACCAGTCATCTCACTGACCATGAACCGATCAGTTCACCTAGTAAACTGGTCGGTTGGTGGCCCAGATTCTGTAGAACTCAGTCAATTCAGTTCTCAATCAATCAGACACTCTAATCAGTTGGTTTGACACTTGAATTTGATGATTCCGAGTCAAGTCTATTGATTGAGTACCTAAAAACTTTAGTAATCAATCCAAACATTATTCATGGATAAACTCCTCTTCAAGGTTTATCCTATGTGTGTGACCCTATAGGTACCATATCATGTTGGCAGTGAATGTCCATAACTATCTTATGACATCATAAACAAAGATAGGTGCCTAGTCACACTTTAGTGCTACGTAAGTGAATGGAAAGTTGGAGAACAACCTTCAACCTACTGTATATGAATGGTGTTCTAGTAAATGTATAATTCTATTGTCTCTGATATTCTTAATGGACTCAAGGCATGGAGTTGTCATCCTTTTAATGTTCATTCATGTTTCTTGAACTAGAGCAGACTGTATGAGATATATGTGAACTCAATATCATATATTTATTCACATGTGCATTCACATGCTATTCTCAGTCTCGCTTATCAAGTAGCCTAGACATCATACTCCCTTAGGAGGGACAAATCCCATTTC
This sequence comes from Alisma plantago-aquatica, assembly GCA_963693085.1. Lineage (NCBI taxonomy): Eukaryota > Viridiplantae > Streptophyta > Magnoliopsida > Alismatales > Alismataceae > Alisma > Alisma plantago-aquatica. The sequence goes on from OY856414.1 coordinate 723,710,622, forward strand.
TATAAATTGTGTCAAAGCCACCCAATTATCACCGTTATAACAACCCATGTTTTAGGACTGTGTTTGATGATGTCAAAGTGTACCCAATCACATTCGATGAGTACAGTGATATGAAGTCTAAGAATCACAATCACCACCATCATTATGAGAGATGATTCTGACTACCATGTCATGGTTCCATGTGTCACTCTCATGGTGGGTCTATCCAATACACTATTCTCCAACATGTATATGTGTGCTTGGTTTGATATCATATATCATGACTAATGAGACACTGTCATCAACCAACACACACTATAATCTTGATGTGTCATTGTTGTCTATCAACCTTCCACAATGACATCCGACTAGGGACATAACAAGAATGTACATGCTCTTAGCATCCATATGATCTCATTGTTCAGGTCCTTAACCTAAAGACATACATCATTAAGTATTGTAATTTTTTAAACATTAATTATGCTCCATCATTTATCTCATAATTGATTGAACTAGAATAAATTGGAGGCTTGCCCTTGATATTTTTCAAATCAATCATGACATATGCCAATCCAATCATCATATGATTGGCTCTCAGGGCATACATACTAATAGAATCCCACTTGCACTTAGAGCCAATCACCTTTGAATCATATTCTTAGTGATCTCTAAACATGTTCAACATGTTTCTATTGCACTAGTACAAATCTAGTGAGTTAGCAACATTTTGCTTCAGTCAGTATATTGTAGGTTCCACAACTCCTCGCTGTACAAGATTTCATATGAGATGGAGTTGCCGTAATATGCTATCTGATATTCCTTGCCTAAGAATTAGCCCATTGTTTGACTTAGTATTTCTACTTTGTCATCAATGGTTGGAATATCTATAAGTTCATTTGTGTGAACTTCTAGATCCATGTAGTATTATCTAGTGTTCAAAACACAAGGATACTCAACATTCCTTTTAGAATTAAACAACCTTTTAATTTTACTCAGAATATTTCCACTTAACAATACTTGTTCACTTTACAATTGAATATAACTTTTATATTTTGTATTTTGTGATCAATTTCTATCATTTAGGAAGCTTGCATCAGTGTAACTAATTTACACTCAACTCTTACTTTTATTACTATAGAACTACCTTTAATACTTCATAAGTACTTAAATAAGTTATTTATGTCATTCTAATAATTCTCACTGGAAGTAGACATACATCCACTCTTTATGTCCATTACATACGAGATAACTTGATGATCATATCATATTGTCATTTCTAATACATACAAGATGATTAATGCATATATATTTTCTTTTCATGTCTGATACATACAAGATAATGGGATGATTACATACATGATAGATCCAATTACGAATGCATAAGGCATCTATCTATGTGTTCCTATTCTTCATTATAATTTGGGACACTAGGCATCTGAGAGACTAACTCAATGTAATATGGACATGTTTTCTCCCACTGAATCCTTTCCTACTGAAACTTTTAGCATCGACTCCCAATGTATGTCCTCTTTTATCAAATTAAGAGGTTTTTGACAACTATCTCTATACGTCTTTATTCCTATTACATATGACATTCCTCTTTATTCCTTAAAGAAAGTATTTCCACACCAATTTCTATTCTTAGAATGTTTCATGCCTCATCATCATGTGGAATATGAATACGCTCCCACTAAATCTTTGTAATCATAGATCATTTCTTTATTTTGATATATCCATCAAACCTTTTGACTATATAATCAAAGTAAAGAATCTAGTTCTGAGGTGCTTGTATTTAATCAATCATATTGATTAATCTCTTGTAACTTATAGACTACATTTGCATTAACATAATTATAAAACCCTTCAGGTTGTGTCACATACATAGCCTCATGTCATTCCTTCTAGGAATATGATTTTAATATTCATATGACAAATTTCATAGTCTTCAAGTTCCAATAGAAAGCATGATCCTTTATGGCCTATAGCCACTACAATTGGTTAAATGAATTCATCAGGTTGAACACCTTGAACTCACTTGAATTCATCTCAACCAATTAGCTCTGCAAATGTCATCCATGTCAGTCTTAACTCTTAAGACCCAATTGCACTTATGGGTTTCATTCCTATGCATGCTACCATTAAGGTCATACCTTATTTGGTTCACATGGAAGTTATTTTGGATCTTATGTCCTCAAGACATAACTCAAAATTTGGTTCCTCAACATCATCTAGATAGATTATTGGCTCATCATCATATGACCAATTATCACCTTTGAGTTTGTAGGATACCATTATCAATCAAGCCCAAGGTGTTTTCTACTAGATATATGAGGTGTCTATGTTACATAAGGAATTTGAGATTCCACAACACTTGTGATTCTTAATCTCCTTTTGTACCTTATTAGGTTTCAATGTTATTGTATTGATCTCAAACATTTCGAGTTCTACTTCTCTCCCACTGATTCTTTTAGAATTCAGATATCCTTATAACAAACACTTTGTCATTGGATTGAGATTAGTATTCAACTAACATTATGTGATTTGTCAATGAAGATCTTTCTAAGAAACTAGTTTTCTTATATGAGTATTCAATCACTAAAAGACATATTGGAACATTCCCAATACCATATCTCATATGGTGTCTTTTATACCTTTTGAATGGTACATTTATTTAGTGTAAATCATGTTCTTTAGAAGAATTCTAGAAGATTAGTCAAACCTTTGTTTGACGATCATGCTCTTACTATTTAGAGTATGATTCCTTCTTTGATTTAGACATTATTATGCCTTAATCATGAGTTCTCTATAATACACTATCATAGTTACTCACAAGGTCCTCAAACATTTGGTTTAAGTATCTGATTCATTGATCATATCAAAGAATTAATACTTTTATCAAGTTTTTTCTTACTTTATGATCTTCATGAACACTTTGAGATATTCATATTTGTATTTCATTAAATACCATGTCTGAAATATTAGCATTTATTCCAATAGGTATGTATATACATCAATATGTATTATACCTAATATAATAGTCATTCTCCCACTACCTCTAGTGAAGAATGACTTGTCATCATGCCCAATAAACAAGACATTCATATCTCTTAATGATTCATTAACCAAGAGAGTCTTGTTTATCCATCAACATGGAACCTATAGATGAATTTCTCATTCATTTGTTTAGATGATAATGCTAATTTTTTATTTGAGGCGTCAATAACTTTTTTGGTATTATTATTTTATCTCATGCATACCAAGTAACACAAGATAAATAGGGCATCACCATAAAAGATCATATCTTTGAAATTGAAACATGAAGTTTATTGATAGACATCCTTATCATTACAAGATGCAGAAATAAAATGTTTCTATTTATTGGAAAAATGAAATAGCAGTTCATAACTCTATTACATGCCCTTTGGGATAAAATAAACTAAAAGGTACTTCTATATATGGCAGCAACACTTGACCCATTCTTGATGAGTGTTCCTTCATGGTCCTTTCATAAAGGTCTTCACTTCTTATTAGATTCTACACATCATATATGTCAGATCTATATCTTGGTATCACATACCTGAGATAAAGAAGTATTTTAAGTTTATTTCATAATACCTGAGGTGGAGACTTTCATCCCCTCCTTCTTCTTCTTTAGTTCATCTATGTAAAGAGGGCAATTTCTCTTCCAATGTCCGGGCTCATGACAATGGTGACATTTGCCTCCCTTGTTCACCCCTCCCTTGGCTTTGAGTGTTGAAGATGACTTGGGCTGCTGGCTAGCATTAGAACCTTTCTTTTCTTGGCCTTTACCCTTGCCCAGACTTTCCCTTCTTTCTACTGATCATCATCAAAGATTTGTGTTTGTATTTCTTCATCTGTGCCTCGGTTGTCCTCAACATGCCCAACAACTCTGTCAGTGACATGTCAAAGTTGTTCATGTTGTAGTTCATCACAAACTGACTATAGGATTCTGGTAATGATTGTAGTATCACATCAGTATCCAACTCTTAGCTCAAAGGAAATCCTAGTGGAGTTAGGTTCTCTACATACCCAATCCTCCTGAGTGTGTGAGGGCCTACTAGGTATCCTTCTGTCATGACACACTTAAACTGTGCCTTGGAGACATCATATCTCTCTTATCGTGCCTGATCTTGATACAAGTTCTTGAGATGTTGAACCATCTCAATGACGTCCATGTTCTCATGTTGTCTCTGCAACTCATAGTTCATTGAGCACAACATCAAGCACTTCACATCAATGGTATCCTCAGTATGCTTCCTGTAAGCATCCCTTTCAGCCTTTGGTGCGGTGGGAGCAGATTCTTCTAGCTCTGGTGTATCTAGGACATAGAGCTTTCTCTCTTGAGTCAGAGAACAATTCTTAATGTCCTAAACCAGTCGTGGAAGTTGTTCCCATTTTGTTTGTCCTTCTCAAGGACCGATCACAATAAAATGTGATTGTGTTCATAGCCATTTATTCTACAAAAAGGAAATTTGCAATTTTAGTCCAAAACTCTTTTGATTTGATTTGATTTGATTTGAAAATTGATAATGTTTAATTAGGTCTTTAATTAATGTTCACTGCTCACTATTTTATCTCAAATTGATAACCCTCATTATCAATTTAGAAGATTGCAATGTACAACCTTCGAGAAAGATCCTAATTTCATCTAAGCCATGGACTAGTTAGGGCTGTCATCCACAACTAGAGTATTTCAGGTAGGAAACTTTTGCCAATTGCATCACATGCAACTCTTGATAGATGTCATGTGCAACTCTTTGCCATGTTCATCTTTATGCCTTAAGGTTCTTGATCCGATCAAGGTCACCTTGTTAAGTCCAACCCAAAAGTCAACACAATGAATATGCACCCTGAGAAGGCATACCCACATATTCCCCATCACACTTCCATGAGATAGACAGTGCACCATGTGAAGGCATGACCACACTTAGTCGATCAAGCTTTTCATGTGTGCTTCTTTTAGAAGGCATCTTCAACTTAATATGTTTGTTGAGGGGTTTAAACATACTTATATATGTATATATGTATCCAATCACCACATATATAGTATGTATCATATTCATGCTATATCCCACAAGAGAAAACATGCAATAATGACAAAGTGATGATTATGACTATCCTATTATAGTTACTTGGAGCCACAAGGAACTACTATCATATAAGGTCTACATCACATGCAAACTGTTATTGATGAAGATATATACTTGCTAATCTGGGTTGACTGGTTCAACCTTTGAATCGGTCAACTTGCATCTTGCCCGGTTAGTTCGTCTCCTCCAGTCAGTAATCTGGCTCCTCTAGTTGGTCGACTGGCTCCTCCAGATAGTCATCTGGCTCCTCCAGATGGTCAGCTGGTCTAGTCGTCGGGGCTTCTCATCGGCCCACCAACTGCTCCTCAGTCGATCGACTCGGTCCATCAAGTGATCATCTTCAATCTTCATCATAACAAGAAATAAATCTAATCCTCTTTTACATAATCCTTGTGAATCCTCGAGTTACATTTGAGGGAAGAAAAGGTAGTAGAGAATCTTGAGTTATCTCAAGTTACATTTAGAATTGAAGAAGAGTGCTCGGTGTGCAGAGCGAGATGCAAACAACCATAACCAACCACACATATGCACATAGGGTTTATAGGCCATAAACATTCTACACATCCACCATTAAAACCGTTTTAGGGCGACACGTATCGATTGCATATATACCATATCATATATGTATATATTAGTTTGGGATCATGTGTTATTAATTGGATATTCACATTAGTCATTTAAATATTCACATCATATGCAATAAATAAAAGATGGTAACATCTAAATATGATCATGTCAATTATCCCAAAACATAGAGTATTAACGTGGCTCTGATACCACTGTTGGGTTTTACATTGTTGGAGTAGGTAGCGGAAATAAATTTTTTTACTTGACCATAAACCCATAACCAGTAGATCGCATCAACATCTATGTAATGGAAATGATGGTTTTAGCGAGTTATACCTGGTCCTGAGGGTTGGTCAGTGACTATACCTCACAGCAAGTGCAGTCTCCAACCACCTATCTTTGACGACATCTGTATAGCTTCTGGCCTTGACCAAGACTGTGGTTGACTCTCACCTCCTGAGTGACAAAAGGCTCCCACCTCTATAGATAGTCCACACAGACTACCGAGAACTCTAGTCGCCCTGAAGAATAGACTAGAAGGAGTTGTTCCCTTCTATTACCGTACTAGTCACCAACACACTCTCCCACAACCAGTTGCTTTTCTACAGTGTTCTTTCCCTCATTGTTCATCCCTGGACGGGTAGGACTTGATTGGGATCTCTCGGTTACCAAAACTAGAGAGGACAACCACTTTGCAGAGTCCGTGCAGGAGTAGAAGGGTCTAGATTTTCCATGAATAATTTGTACTACGACAGGTGAACCTGTCGTTTCACTAGGGAACCGATTGGTTGGCATAGTGAACCGATCGGTTCACTTAGTGGACCGGGCAGTTTACAAGCTATACCTTCTTGCAATTGACTTTCTTAATTCATTTCTAATTAATGCAAAGATTAATTATTGTCCCAATCGAATTGAACAAGTGAAATGGGAATCTTTTTCTCACAAACTGGGAAACGCAACACATGCTCATTTGGTCCAAGTGAACCGATTGGTTCACAATATTGAATTGGTCGTCTCACTGACCATGAGTCGATTGGTTCACCCAGTGAACCAGTCAGTTGGTGGTCTAGATTGTGCAGAACACAGTCAATTCAGTTCTCAATCAATCTGAGACTCTAATCAGTTGGTTCAACACTTGAACTTGAAAATTTTGAGTCAATTTGATTGAGTACCTAAACACTTTAGTAATCAATCCAAACATTATTCATGGATAAACTCCTCTTCCAGGTTAATCCTATGTTTGTGACCTATAGGTCCCATATCATGTTGGTAGTGAATGTCCATAACTAGCTTATGACATCACAGGCAAAGATAGGTGCCTAATCGCACATCAGTGCTACCCAAGTGAATGGAATGTTGGAGAACAACCTTCAACCTATTGTCTGTGCTTGGTGTTGTAGTGAATGTATCATTCCTTTGTATCTGATTTCCTGAATGATCTCAAGGTATGGAGTTGTCATCCTTTCAATGTTCATTCATGTTTCTTGAACTAGAGAAGGTTGTCTGAGATATATGTGAACTCAATATCATATATTGATTCACATGTGCATGTGGATTCTATTCTCAGTCTCTCTTATCAAATGTCCTAGACATCATACTCCCTAAGGAGGGACAAATCCCATTTCTATCACTTACAGTTTATATCATGTGTCAAAGCCACCCAATCATCACCTTTATTACAACCCATGTTTTCAAGACTGCGTTTGATTATGTTAAAGTGTACCCAATCACATTTGATGAGTGAAGTGATTTTAGGTCAAAGAATCACAATCACCACCATCACTATAAGAGATGATTTTGACTACCATAGCATGGTTCCATGTGTCACTCTCATGGGGGGTCTGTCTGATATAATGTTCTCCAACATGTATCTGTGTGCTTAGTTTGATATCATATATCATGACTAATGAGGCACTATCATCAACCAACACACACTCTAGTCTTGATGTGTCATTGTTGTCTATCAACCTTCCACAATGAAATCCAATTGGGGACATAAAAATAATGTACATACTCTTAGCATCTGTATGATCTCATTGTTTAGGTCCTTAACCTGAAGACGTACGTCATTGAGTATTATCAGTCTTTTCATTCTGCTCCATGATTTATCTCATAATTGATTGAACTAGAATAAATTGGAAGCTTGCCTTTGATATTTATCAAATCAATCATGACATTAGCCAATCCGATCATCATATGATTGGCTCTCAGGGCATACATACCATCATATGGGTGTGCATAGGCCATTTTATATTTTTACTAAAATGGAGGAAAATATAATGAGGCCTTAGAGTTGAACATTAACAAGGATGTCAAGGGTTTAACTAGGGGAGGTTATAAAATTTTAAGATTTTAGATCTTTGATAAAATGATCTTGAAATGAATAACTAGATTATCTATATCACAAATGTGAACCTCCTTTTTAGGTATTTTATCAATAAGTACTCCATTGTTAATCATTCTTAGCTCAAAATAGTAACATGATGGGTTACATATTAGAAAGTTGATTTTGAGTTGTACGCAAATGAGGAAAAAGTGTGCAACTGAGGAAAGTGATGATCTGTTGAGGCAGAAATATTCTCAAAACTATAGTAGAGCCTTGGATAGTAGGCCTGCACAATACAAATTTTACCTAGACCCATTTAGAATGAAAAACATGTTAAACACACTCTTTGATTAAATTTTTCCTTATTCCCAAAAAATTATATAGCACACATAAAATGTGTAACTATCTTTCTTTTACACAAATGTATCTAACATATGCACTTTCATCTTCACACATGATTTTTGTGTCATCTTTATGCCATCAAGTAAGTTAGGAGTGTATAAGTTATTTTGAATCCTTCAACAACTTTGAATTGGGCACTTTGCTTAGGCAAGTCAACAAACTTACAACATTTTTAATAAAAAACTTTACATGTTGTTAACATCTAATGTCTCTATCTCTAGTAACAACTTTCAACCCTGATGCATTGGTCACATGAATATCACAAACATGGTCACCCATAATTTCTCATGCAGACTTGATTCAGTCATGTCACATCTGATTAATCATTAACCAAAAGTAAAACTATACGCCTAAAGATTTGTTCCAAACTAAATCTTTTCAATACTATAAATAACTTTCATGAAAGGTCCAAAAACCTTTGTTCATGGAAAATACCTTATTATCTACATAAAATCTATCAATGTCCTCCTTTTTTCCTTTATTACAAGTGAAATGTGAAACAATCCTCAGCTGAGACCTCATCAACTGTGTAACAAAACATGGCTATATGTATGTCATTATGGTTTCTAAAGACACCATTGAAACTAGCTACATTCATGACATTACGTCCCTATGATGCATGCCACACTTTGATTTGGAACTTTTAACTAGTCGTTCATCTAATATGAAACATAGAGAATCAGACTAGTGATGGACCCTAGAAATTAACACAATTCAAAACATATAGTGATACAAAAAATATTACAAAATTGAAAAATAATTAATATATTATGGTAATATAGTTTGAGCATTCTATGAGTGTCAAATATAAATCTACCCACCAACCCTATAGTTGTTGGTAACTACAAATATTTTATTTCCTTGTCCTTGTTAGAAGATAAAATTATGTTTTCCAAAATAAAAGGAACCATGAAATTAACCAATTGCATACTTTTCCAAAATATCATACTCCTTAGACAAGCATCTCTTACAAACTTCAAAACATTATAAGGAGAACCAAATGCAAAGATATGATGTTGTTAAGAAACAATTTTGTGAGTCATAGAGGTGAAAAGACAAGAGATGGTACAATGGCCCAAGTAACCTTTAACATGAATTTCCTACATGAAAAACTATATATTTCGTGAATGATAAGGAAAACTGAACAAAGCACAATGAAATTTATTATTTTTCTTATTACTTTTCTATTTGGGTTCTAAGTAAAATTAACATATCAAATGTGGGTGTATCATAAACGATGTCTCACATGATACATTTATGCATGTTTACATATATACATGCACACACATATAGATATGCATATATATATTCATACATACATATATATGTATCATTTTTATAACATGTTACATATTCAATATTTAATTAGTTTTCAAGGTATTGGAAAACTTTATAAGATAGTCTATTAGCTACATTTGAAGTAGACTTGTAAAAAAAACCTAGAAAAATCTTTTAAATTGTCACGATATTCCATTGGCATCCTAAGATTTTAACAACAATGAAATCCATATTTGCATTTTAAATTAAAGTTGAATGATCAACATTTTAACAAATAAAATCAAGTTAAATGACAAATTTTATTCTCAAATAAAAAAGCACATCTATGCTAAAGAAGAACAACAATCTCTTCATATAAATGTCAAGAAATTAAGATATAGACAATGCTATGCTACTAATAATATGTCTTGCAGGGTAGTCAAGAAAATCCTAAATCCATATGCAATGGCCAAACAATACTAGACTAGGATAATACACAAAACATGAAGAAACTAGTCATGATTAATAAAACCATAGAATCCAAATGATATATGAAAATTTCTTTAAACATTCAATGAAATCATACATTGTCTTGGCTAACACAATTTATTTCTCATGAATTGGTGGGAGTATAACCAATATACACCAAGATAACCAATAACTTCTTTTGGCAGTTGCTATTCTTGAATTTTACCTATTGGTTCAATTACATTGGAATAAAAGCCTTATATTATTAGTGTGAACAACATATCATTTATCTTCTTTGTGTTATTGGAATTATGTTTTGTTCACATTTAACACTAGTCACACAAGTTTTTTAATAAATTTTAGAACAAAGTTGTTGTTGCAAAGCTAAATATTTGGTTTACAAAAGACAAGATTATAGATTAGCAAGTGCAAGTTGCATGGGTTTTTCAGTGAACTTAATGAATGAGTATATGCAAAACATGTTTCTTATTTGTCTTTTATTAAGAGGTAGAACACCCATTCACAATATAATTCACACAACAAAATCATTTTAAGGGCATGTCTAGAGATAAAAATGGATCTATATATGATGTGGTTTTTAAAACACTAACAAATTCATCTAAAGCTCGAAATCAAAAAGGTTTTACCAAAATTGCATGCAATAATGCCACCCTCAAACAGACATGCATTATTGCAGTATAGTTAAGGATCAAATCCTAAGAGACTATGTTTTAAAGAATCTTATAGTTGTATCCAGTTAAACCAAGACTAATATTTAGAACCAAGACTTGATTTGGGTTGATTTAAACTAAATGCAAGGAAATTAAAAGAGTTGACTAAACTAGGGACTAGATTAATGAATGAAGGTCACAGGGGTGGAATTGAGTTTTACCACTATTACATGTTCATACACATCCATAACATGTACGTACTAGATATAACCATTCAAATAAAGAAAAAGCAAGATCCCCCTATTAGGTGTGGAGATTTGTGTAGATATCCCTGAGGAGGTTGATGTCTCATCACTCACTTGTCATATCTAAATCTAAAGATATACCTTTGAAAGTTCTCATCCAAGAACAAACAAAGTCAATTGATACTCAAATCATAAGTAATGAAGTTCTCACAATAAAGTATATAATAGATCATATATACTAGGTGATTAACCCAAAAAATATGCATGATGTGCCTAACATTGAAATAAAATAATTATATACAAGTGATGGAACATTATGAAATGGATATGCAAGAACATGCAGTGGAGCTATTTCTGACACCCCAGTAAGATGGACTACTCACTCATCATGATGAAATATAAACAAAGGGAAGAGAAGGAGAATCGAGGCATCACCATCGTTGGTGGAGAAGAAGTGCAGTTGAATGTGGGAAACACAATCCTTGCACCCAATGAAGCGACTGGAATTAGTTGAACGAAAGGAAGAACAACCTGGACTCTCAGTGGGGTAGTATTCTTCTTTGTTCTTCCTTAATCATTGTGTCTAGATCACCGAAGAGGAGAAGTAGGTAGATAGAGGGATGGAAAAGATGGATATATGTTAACCTTTGTGGATACGAGATGGAAAGAATGGAAGAACAAAGATGGTAGAGCATGGACGCAACTAAAGCACTTTCCTCGATCATCATGATGAAATCAGACTAAAGGGAAGAGAATGAGAATTGAGGTATTATCATTGGTAGAGAAGAAGTGTAGTTTAATGAAGGAAACAGAATCCTTGCGCCCGATGAAGCGGCTTGTATTAAGTTGAATGAAGGAAGAACAACCTGAACTCTCAGTGGGGTAGTATTCTTCATTGTTATTCCTTCCTCATTGTGTCTACATCAACGAAGAGGAGAAGTAGGTAGATGGAGGGATGGATAAGATGGATATATATTCACCTTTGTGGATATGAGATGGAAAGAATGGAAGAATAAAGACGGTACAGTGTGGACGCAAGTGAAGCACCACATGGGTGGCGACGACGATCGATGGAGATGGTCTCTCTTGGTTGCAACTGGAGTACGATACTCTGGAGGTGTAATGAAGGAGTGATACCCCCCAATGGAGGAGGGGGTTAGGTTCTTATAAGCTCTAAGTATGTAGGTGTGCCATCGAAGATATGGGTGTGACTAGTAGAAGGCCAGGCAGTTGAAGAGATCAACAATGTCATCAGACTATTGGTGCATTGTTTTTGTCAGCCACCAATTGCCACTAAGCACTGAGGTGTAGAAAAATTGTCGGGGATACCTAGGTATGCAGTGATCTTGTCAGACTTGGAGACACTAATTCTTCACTGAGCATGGGGCATCATCGCCGTCGAGACTTCGTCGGGCACTTAGGTTTTAGTGGGCATTCTTCATCAGTCTCAGGGTCTAGGGTCCCATCGGGCACCAAGGGAAGAAGTAACACCAGGCAGCGAAGGTAGAATTTACATTTGGCACTGGGGTGTTGAGGTCCCATTTGGCACCGGGGGAACCAAACCATCAGTATTGATCAAGATTTATTGAACAATCTACTTTATGAAAGTGCTCAAAGTTTGTTTCTTGTAGTAGAGTGACAAGACTAAAAACTTGCACACAGAGTCAACAAAAGTATCAAATTCCTATAAATTAGCATAAAAACCTAAGTATATCAATGTAAAGATAATTAGATTAAAATTAAGATATCAAAATGTAGAACTAGGCTAAAAATGCGACTGGACTACGATAAATATGCATTCATCAGTATACGGAGTAGGAGAAACCATATTTAACTAAAAACATTAGCATGCATAAAATGTGATGGTTTAACTTGTAGAAAAATATATTCTTTCTTAAGCATCATTTAGTTCTACAAAATAAAGATATTCCTTAAAGCATGTAAAAAGGACTTTTGTAGTTTAACAACAAGAAGATTAAGCACAAACCTTGACATGATTTGATGAACTTACCAGAGAAGTAAATTATAGTGTCTTGGTTATTCAATCTTAAATTACATCCATTTAAAGTCTTCAATTACAAATGAACCAAAATTTGATGCAAAAAATGTTTATCATCATATGATTACATAATATTTTACTCAAGAAATAACTGCATCTAAAAATTCAAAAGAGTTAGGAAGGATAATCAATTATGTAATGGGTTACATTAAAAAAAAAATCTTAAAGAAGATATTGAATTTCTTATGGAAAATCACATAGGAAAAAATGTCAAATTAAAGCTATTATTACTATTTTTATTATATAAGCATGCATACATACATATATATATATATATATATATGATATATATATATATATGATATATTTTGAAATCATTGTTATATGTTTCTTTAATGAGTATGAACAAATTGGTAATCGTAAAACTTTTTGTATTACAATCTTGCAAGTTAAATCTATGATGTTTTCCCATTATGTGTAGAATTTTATATTTTTAGCCATAAATCTTGAACATAGTTAACCATAATGATATCATAAAGGAGTATTTCAATATGGAAACCAAGATATAACAACATTTCTCAGATATAATTGAAAAAGATTGTCCAAGTAGACATGCCACAACAAATGTTATGATTTTAGTTCTAGTCCTACTTCATTAAGGTAAATTTATATCACGGGTTCACATATGACTAGATAGTCTAGGATGATTGTGGTTGTTGGTTCATAGGGCATTTCTTTAACCCACATTTTAAAAATTTTGGATATAAAAAGTTACAAAGAGAATTCACAAATATAAGTTCAATTATGTAATTGAATGAGAATTGATATTCTAGTATAACTTGAAATGTGGCAAAAAGTATTATATTTTCAAAGGTATCCATGTCAAAACATTGTGAAAATGATCATTTATATGGCTAAAAGGACTACCTTGACATGAGATGTCGAGGAAATTCATTATAAACCAAAGATACCAACACCAAAAAAAAATTGATTCTCACCTAAAGTGGTTAAAATCTCTATCAGGGAAAGGGTGAATAGAGATACAAAGAATTTATGCAATATCAAACACAAGAATGTTAGTTGCAACTTGCGTAAAGGAGAATGTATAATAGAATTAATTAAATCAAGAAACATATAATGGACACCAGAAGTGGCATACATATATAGTGGTTCATGTGTGAAACATCATAATCCACTACTTATTTGGATTTAAACGCTTAGTTTTATTTACATTTTCTGATACATATTCAAATTATAATTATTGATGTATTTTGTGGATCAAGGCCACCTTTTTTCCATCGCGATGATAACTATTTCCTTGTGATGGGATGTTGAAGAACCCTCATGAATAAGATACCAATATCATTCTCTCTCCTTCATAAACATCCTTCTAGCAAGAAGTATCTCCAAATATTTTCAGTAACATATTAATCTCAAGAAGTATCCCTAAAGTACTGAAATAATAGAGAACAATAAACTAAAAGGAAGGTATCATCTATATTACAATGTATTACATTGGATCACTAATGAACAAGTGATGACAAGATAAACATAGGTTTAGGAAAGCTATATGTTATACAATAGGACGCTAACATAGACTAAGATTATGGTAGAGGGAAAGTAAATGGGATTGTCAAAGTATAATTTTGAGCTCAATGTAGTTCGATTTGTCAAGTGTTCTAGGAGTGTCCATATGCCATTCTTACACCATAGGAAACACTTAGGAATAGTTTAGATGACTGTTGGGAATTTTTCCATATCATCTTAGTGTGAAATTAATCATTGCAGGATAGTTGGTGGTAATTAAAAAACTAATTGTACACTAACTAAAGTGATTGTAGATTGTAGGTTGTAGGTTGGTTAGATTGTAATTCAATAAAGAAACATTTGGGTTAAATTAAAATGTGATTGATGCATTTCCATGACCTCCAACAGTCTAAAGTCAATGTTGTCAAATGTTCCTTGTTAATTGTAATATGATAAGAATCAATCAATCCCATAAAGTTATGCATTTTGGAACATGATGGGAATGGTATTTGAAATAAAACCTACCTATCATAGTGGGTCTATAAAGTTATAAAACTTGGTTTAGAATGGTTTTTATCCACTCAGCATTTGTTCTTACATGCCTCCTATCACATTGTACAAAAGCACATGTACAAGTAGTACTTCTAGGTACAACTTTATTGATAAACGTACCAACATATACATTTTTTGTCAAAAATTCCTCATTTGATATTTTGTAAGTTTGTTGATTACATAAAACACTCAATACAACTATTAGTTATACAACTAAAAATTAATACTTGTATCATAAAAAATAGAGTCTAATTGTAATGTTTGGGCCCACAACCTAAGGCGCTAGTAGAGTTTTGAGAATGACAATTGTCCCTACAAACAATCAGTAACTATGGTTGCATGTTTGTCCTCACTCACACACAACACATGATCAAATTCATGACATGTGACCCATCCTAGTACTACGCTAAGTCAAGCATGATTAATCACATAGAACTTAGTGATATGCACCCTATAAAGGAGATATACCTTAGTGATATGGATAGTACAATGATTATGTATAACATCATTTTATCTCTGGCCAAAAATCATGGGTTATTACAAGCTCTCCCATTTACACTATCAACATCCTTGTAAAGATCCAACTATATAGCCTCATCATTTTTTCCCATTTCAGTATAGACCTATAATGGCCCATGTGCACTTAGTTTTTGACCATGGATACCAACGTAAGGGAAGATTCATATAGCCTTATTGTCGATAGTCGTTTCAGACATTCTTGGGTTGCATTTCTTGGGACTGCATCCCACATGCCCACATGGGACCCACTTATTATAAGTGAAAAACTCTAATACCATTTATAATTCCCACGCCCATAGTGCAAGGCTCTAGTCGAGTTTAGAGAATGATGATTGACCCCACAGACCACTACTCAGTTTGACTACACACTTTGTCCTCACTCACGCACATCCCATATCAAATTAGAGTGTACTGTAATGTTTGGCCCCACAACCTAAGGCTCTAGTAGAGTTTTGTTAATGAGAACTGGCCCTATAGAGCACCATTGTCTTTGGTTGTATGTTTTTCCTATGCACAACATGGGATCAAATTTGTGACATGTAACCCATCTTAGTACTACTGTAATTCGAGCATGCTTAATCACATAGAACTTAGTGATATGCTCCCAATAAAGAAGGTGTACCTTAGTGATATTGATTAAACAATGACTCCATATAAGTCTATTTTATCTATGGAAAAAAATCATGGCATGTTACAATCTCTCCATTTAGACTCTCAACATCCTCATCAAGACCAAACTATATAGCCTCATAATCTTTCCCCATTTCAGTACATACCCAAAATGTCCCATGTAAACTCAATTCCCAACCAAGGATACCAACATAAGGGTAAATCCATATTGTCTTAGTTTAGATAGCCTTTCCCAACATGTTTTGGTTGCATTTTTTAGGACAACAATACCATGTGCCCATGTGGGACCCACCTATTGTAGACGAACAAACTCTGATACCATTTGTAATGCTCATGCCCATATCCCATGGCTCTAGTCGATATTAGAGAATGATTACTGACTCCACATACCACATCCCATTATCAAATTCCGAACAAGTCACCCATCTACTCTGCTCTAAGATGAGTAGGCTTAATCATAGAGTTATTAGTTATTACATCCTTGTATAGGAGTAGAACTTTGGTGATATTTGTAGTTCAATAGTTAATTTATGGGAGGCCTTAAATCTTGGAATGTTATAGAGGCATATCAAAAAGCTAATAATTATCCTATTTGATGATGCCAAAGTATTTCAAACCATAAAGTTGATAAAGACAAATGAAGAGTATTAGACCTTTAGATTTGCATAAAAAGAAAATGTATAACACATTTTTTCTACTCATAAATCAAAGTAAGAAAAGGAGTCAAGTATCACCAAACTCTATGTTGAGGTCACACTCCCTCAACACGATATACATTTATAAAACAAAACACATACCCAAGTATAAAGGAATATACTGATTGAAATGACATGGAATGAAAGACAAGACACATGCAACATTCTAACTATTTATAATCAATAAACTATGTCCTATTAGGAATCAAATATAATTTTCTACAAAATAAGATTCAATGTGGGGTCCATACGCAATAAACCCATTAGTTGACTGATGTGTGAACAAATTGTCACTATTTGGACATCTAATTTTGTTGTTTTCTTTGTCAATTGTGCTTAATCGAGTATATTTTCACACATATTTCACCAAATTAGTATAAAATTAGTGTGCCTCACTTATTATATTTAAGCATATATTTTACATGTATTTTACATATTTAATTGTTAAAATAGTTATATGATTTAATTCATTACTTATTGTATTGTCGATAATATTTATTTACTGGATCAATGTCCCTAGCACTGGCATGCAACTTGGTAGTACCGACGTGGAATCGAAGTACAAAAAAATATTACCATTTCATATTGAAAAGAAATAGGAATTTTATTGTAAAAGGTCGATAGTACTGACTTCCAAGTCCGTAGTACCGACACAGGAGGTGATGGCCAAGATTAAATGCATTAAATCCAACAATTATTGTTATATTTCATTACAATTAGGTTTTCTCTTAACCTAAACATATATAATGGCTGGAAAGTGCACCATTAGAAAGGAATCATTGAGATCTATCGTGTGGGGATGACACAAATGGCGACAATAGGGAGAAAAGTAAAGGAACCCTACCTGAAGGACCTCGAGGAGTTTTGGCAGAGGCAACGATGGAAAATCCTATCCATCTTCTCATGATCCATTCTTTAGCCATGTCTTCAATTTACTATATCTTAAAGCTCATGTTTTACCTATTTTTTATTTACAGTGATACCATGTAGACTATTTTTGGCTAAAAACATATTCCTTAGGATCTAAGAGTGGCTTGGTGTTGCATTATATTTGACATTATGAATTGATATATATGTTTCTCCTTATTTTTGGTCTTATTTTTATGAGCTTGTTATGAACTATCCATGCTTGATCACCATAGGTAGTTAATTAGACCTTTAATTGCTTTGAAAAAGGGAATTAATGGTTGGAACTTCATAGAAATACATGTTTTATATCTCCCTTTGAAAAAGATCGCTTACAAATGTGAAGAGATCATCTAGAGTTTTCGATAAAGCACCTAACTAATAACACAATTGGTATGAGAGTGGGATTGGTATTAGATTAGGTAGTGAATTACGTCATGAGAGCGGATAATTATTAATATAGGCTCTTAGTCCATGTATAGGAAAATATTAATAAATTATGTTAAATACAATATACACCATAGGGAAACCAAAAGTCCTAAGGAATTCATCCATTCTTGATCACAAAAACCTTAGTTATATTTACTTTTTGTTCTTAGTTAACTAAACAACCAATCAACTCTTTCTCTAGGTTTAGCTAATTTTGTTTCAGTAAATAGTAGTCTTTGGTGTACGATTCCCTGAGTTCAACAACTCAGGCCTCTTTTTTCCTATATTACACGACACGTGAACTTGCATTTTACACGTATGTTCCACGCGTGTCAAGTTTTTGGCGATGTTGTTGGGGAATCGACATCATCAGTACTACAAGTGTTGAGACGAGCCACTCTCGGACATTGTATTTATTTTTATTTTTTTCTTTCCATTTTTATCATTACATAAAACTCCATTGTTAATTTAGGCCTTATTCATATTCATCTAGATATTTTTTGTAATTCATCTTCTTTCTTTAAAAAAAAGTTTTAAAAAAGCACGTGGCTCCTATTTCGGCCTTGTTCATATTGATTGTAGTTTTGCTTCCTGCTCTATTTTTTATGGCTTCCATTGAGAGTTCTTCCCTTCAATCCTACTACTTCCTACCATGGAAAAAGTTGATCAAAGTGGTTTAGTCCATGTCATGTCTCTTGTAGTGTCTTGTAGAGTTATGTCGGTATAAAGGAATCCTTTGGTGCAGCCATCAAGCCACGAGGACAAAACATCCTAGTTGATGGTTTCACATTCTAAGATAATATATTTATGATGTACATGGTCTTCATATTCAACCTAAGAATAAAGATACTACACATGGTTTAACTAGTTATTCCTTCTATTAGATTATGTGCTCGTCATGCAACCTTAGGGAAATTGGTATTTATCTTGACCTATGGTTTTGTTCAAGAACGGTATTTTTTTTCTACTTAGCTCAGACCACACAACCTTCTTAGCTAGGGCCACCTCAACATTTGATTGAAATTGACGAATTGATATTGCTTTTTGTATTTAACTAATTGCTTCATCACTCAACAGATCATTCTAATTCATCTATTAGTTAGAATATAAAGGAAAAATATTTGTTGAAAAGGAATAATTCTATAGAACAACCCTATCATGACTTTGAAGACTATTTTGATAAGGAGTTCTCAAATTTTATAAGAAAACCTCACCACTTGTTTAAACCCTTATAATAATAACATGTTTCTAATCAGATGTAATAATTAAACTAAGATTATTCTAATGGACTCACCCTGGTCAATAACCTATCTTGGACTAAATACTTTAACCATACATATATAGTATATTTACTTGATATTATATCATGTCCCGTACAAAATTCATAGCTTATAATTGTAAGTATAAATAATGGTATTATGTATTGAATCGGTAACACGCAAACTTAAAATAGATGGAACATAATCATGAAAGGAACGTCTAATTAACAATAATATCTATTCATACAAAACGTAATCCTAGATCACCCAAACCCTATTAAACCATGAATCAATCTAGGGATCAATACCAAGTATTGATGTCTTGGTTATTTGATATAGGCAAATAGTTTTTAGATATAAGAAGGTATTAGGAAACTACTTTGAGATCAGGTTAGTGGGTCCATGCACTTTCAGTAATTTTATATTTATTTTATAAGTGATTTATGGTTTATTGTATCATTATGCTCAAGGAAAATATATGCATAGTTAAGTCACTTTAGTTTGAATGGGGTTTCAACAAATTTCCCTTAAAAGTTATTAAATAATTCTTATGTATTTAGGCATTATTTTCATGAATTCATATAATTCTCATATGGAATTCTATTGAAGCTCATTATTTTCAAGTTAGTCAAGGATCAAGTATGGTTGCATTATGTTGTCCTATATTATTTAAGAACTTTGGGCCTAATGAGATCAAATGGTTCATAGTGGCACTAAGATTAAAATCATGAGCTCCTGTGGAGCATAGTGGAGCTCAAGTGAAACAATGAGCTCAATTAGACCATAAGTTGGGCCTATGGTCCTTATGTGCAAGTACAAAGGTTAGATTAGAGCACAATATTACCGACCATAAGTTAATAATGAGTAAACTCAAAACTATTGTGTTACAGCCCCCACTTTTGAGTATCCATCGATTAAGGTGGACCATAAAGTCAAAAGTCGATACCTAATTTTCCAAGACCCATATTTAACACGTAACAAATGATAACTGAAAATTTCCATTTTATGAGCTTCAAATTGGATGCAAATGTTTAGACAATAAATCACTAAGGAGTTACATTAATTCTTCAAAGGAAACTAAAATATACATGAGAAGAAATACTAAGGTATCTAACTAACTAATCCTCCTTATGACTTATCTAATCTTTCTTTGACGCATTGATCTACTTTTCTATATTTTCAAAGGTAACAAACATGCACAAAGATTGAAAATATAGAAAGATTAGATAAGTCATAAGGAGGATTGAAAATACTAAGGTATCTAACTAATCGTTATTTCTAAGGTATCTATAAGAAATACTAAGGTATGTAATGAGGCTAGAGCACGAAGAGGGTTCACTGAAGATACCCAATGTCCACAGTGCAGGAACGAGAGTGAGTCTCTTTTGCATCTTTTCGTCACTTGCTCGAAAAGTACGAGATTGTGGAAGCTTATCCAAGACAATACTCAAATCAAACTGAAACCAGGCCAGACTTTTCAGCACTGGTTAAGAGTCAACCTGAGGAAGACGAGGGACACCACAGATTGGAACACCTGGATCACCTTTACGCTGTGGAAGATTTGGAGCAATCGCTGCAATCTGGTGTTTCAGGATTCAACTACAAGTGCGGAAGGGTTATACACTTCGATTAACCAGGAGGTGAAGATCTGTAGAAAGGCATTCTCTAGAGGAAACATGGTGAGAGCATCCACTGAAAAGCCAAAATGGATACCGCCGAGAGAGGGACAGGTTAAACTGAACATCGACGCAACAATGAAGAAGAAGAAAATGACGTAAGCCTTTGTTATTAGAGACTATGCAGGAAGCTGGATGGGAGGAGGATATGACCAGGGAGCTACTACAGACATTCTAAAAGCGGAAATGAGAGCTATTTCCCACGGCATCCAGGAGTTTGTTGGCAGATTCAACGATCTACTCGTCGAATCTGACAGCAAGATGGCGATCAGTATGATACAAGGTGGGATGGACACCCCAGTATACTATAAGCAGGAGTGCATGCTCATTAAGAAACTTGTACACTCTTTCCAGTCGGTGGAGTTCAACTTTATAAGGTGTTCATGTAATAAGATAGCGGATCTATGTGCTAAGTGGGGACGAGCTAGGGGAGAAGCTCGTGGTCGGTGGCAGCAATGCCCTGACTTTCTCTCGGAGATGTTCAAAGAGGAAGCTACATTGGGCCACATTGTACACCAGAATATTTTTATGCCTGTACTGGGGAACCGGATGAATAATAATTAGTCCCAGGTTTTCCAAAAAAAACTGTTGACACATTAGCAACTTTTGTCTCATCCAAACTCAGCCACGTGTTTGGGCCTTAGCTAATGATCCTATGCCACATCAACTCCCAGTTCCATGTGGGTTTGACATGGAACATTATCGTACTAACAAACTCGCCCAGGGCTGAAATCCCTGAGTTTTTAACCAAAACCTTATGTAATAATACCACCCGCAAGTGGACGGGTCTTATCACAGTATAGTTGAGGGTCGAATCCCAAGGGACAACGTTTTTAAGAATCTTTTACTAGTCAAATCTAGTTGAATCAAGACTAATATTTAGAACAAAGGTTGATTGATTTGAGTCTAATTAAACTAAATGCAAGGAAAGTAAAGAGAAGGATTAAAAGTTGATTAAAGATTAATGATGAAGATCGTTGGGGTGGTCTTGAGCTTCACCTCCACTACACATGCAAACATATCCAACCACAAACATCCAGGCAATATCTAAATATCCAAATAGAACTGTTGTGAATCCTCCCTGAGGGATGTTTAGGTTCGTATAAGCATCACCTTAGGCATCAAATGTCTTGTCATCATCCAGATCACATACTTATGAATCTGAAGATACAGATATCCAGCTGAAGTTGTGGCCCTCCGTTAGGATGTTTAGGCACACAGAAGCATCACTGTGGGCTAGATGGCTCATACCCACACATATCATACACTTATGATCTTAGGGAATCCCATCCTATTTCTAGTAAGGGAGTCAACCGCATTAATTGACATTCAAAACCTATGCATTGAAGTTCTCACAACATAGGAAACGAACAAGATAAATGCAAGCAGGTGATCAATCCACAAGCACACATTGACGATTAACAATGAAATGAAAAGTTATATACATTGCCATGGAATGTTTAGTAAAAGGACATGTAAGCATGGGCAGCGGGGTTAGTCTCCGCACCCCAGAAAAAGTGAACTACTCGCTCATGTTGAGAGAAACAAAAAGAACAAGAGAGAGGGAAGATTTCTCCATGAGCATGGTGAAGAAGATGATCCCAACTCGGTGAAGAGACGGTCTTCTACATGACATTGGGGCAGATCTAGACGAGGAGCGATGACCACCATGGTAGACGGGGTAGACTTTCTCTCTCCTCCTTCCTTCTCTTCTTGTCCTCCTTGCTCGCAGTAGGAGGAGCAACTTGTGGACGCGATGGACGACAGTGGATGGAGTGGATAGATGGATGAAACATATCTAGATATGGATCTAGATCTGGATGAAAGGAGTGGCTTGCACAGGGGTCAAATGCTTCTTAGGAACAACCTGGATGTGTAGGAGACCGTCTCCTTAGGCTGAGGACAGACCTGCTTCCTAACGACATCTAGAGAGTGATGGTTTGAATAAGGGGGCATGGTCCTATTTATAGGCACAACTAGGTAGGGGGTGTTGTTTGCACATTTGGTTAAGTGAATAGGAGGAAGGGACCTCAGTCGAGGTCATTGTTTGCTGGATCCTTAGACCTTAGTTGAGGTCTGTTTACTCTTGTCTTAACACCTCGATCAAGGTCTTGTGGTCCGTGGGTGAGGTGACTCCTTGTCAACTGATCGAGGTCTGCTCCCTTGGCTTGGTCGCATTACTCTTGCACGGTCGAGGTCACTGCGGGGCGAGGTGTAGTAGTAGGGTGAGGTGGCATCACGATCCGGTGCAGAGGCGTAGTGCTGTTAAGTTGTTGAGATAAAGACCTCAGTCGAGGTCTTCTACTTCGGTCACAGTGTGGAGCAGGGTGCCGACGGAGGACTCAGGCGATGAAGTAGAGAACAGTGGTGAGGTGCCGCGATGTTGCACAGTGGGTGGTGAAGCAGTAGGGTTGTCGCGATGGGACCAGATCGTGGTCTGCAGGAGGTTGACGTCACAGTTAATGGTGATAGAGGTGGGATGACCGCGGCTTGCAGGCGATGGGGAGTAGAGACCGTGGGAGCGGTTAGGGTAGCTGGTGTTCGTGGTGAGAGGAAGAGTAGATCACGGTGCGGTTGGATAGGGAAGACCCCACGATCATGGTGAAATAGGTGGGAGTCGTGATTATAGGGTTTTGTGTTGCTCGTGATCGTGAGGGGAGAAGAGGAAGTCAGAAACAGAAGTGATCTTGGTTGTGGATGTTGTAGTGGGGGACCGTGGGAAGGAGGGTAGTCGTGGTTAGGGTGAAGAAGAGAGGACCCCGCGGTTGGAGACAACTGAAGAGAGGGTAGATTGCAGTGTAGTGGTAGCTGTAAATAATTGCAATGGTGAAGAGGATGATGATGCAGGTTGAAGCTGGGGTAGATGATGATCCCAAGCGTTGGTGGTGAGTGGATGGTCGCGGTGAGGAGGAGACCACAGGTCACGGATGGAGGCAGGGAGACCGCGATGCTTGAGGGAGAGGGATCACGATCTTTCGGCTAGGGTTGATTGTGGTTGATGGAGAGGGATAGATCAGCAAGGGAAAAATAAAAGGCAAAGGGGGCATGCTTGGGTGATGGGCCCGGTGCTATAGAAATGGGCTCCCATGGACACAAACTCAATCTACTTGGCTAAATTAGACCTGTAGAAGGGTGTATAATTTGGGTTAAATCAAGGATAAAATCGATTAAACCAAGCTACCTCGAATATTAGAAGTTATAGCTAATAAATGTGAGAATACTAAGCAAAACCGGGCCCAAAATGGTGACTGAATCCAGATGAAAGTGCATTCATCAAGGTTAGCTTTAATCTAGGAGTGGAAGACCTACCCTTCTATAGTTCTTTTTAGACTAACACACATGGAGGAGCAATTTAGTCATTTACATATTCTTCTCCCTTCCTACATCTCTAGTTAGTGCTCCATCCAAATAAGTGAGGTCAACCCAGATGGTCAACTCTTGTTTCCAAGGCATGGCGGCACCAACCAAAGATAGAGTAACCAAAACCAGGCTCTTGTAGACTTGGAGACCCCCTGGGTGGAGTCGTTGATATGTTAGGAGCTTGGTCTAGGGCTTTGAGTTACCTGGTCTAACTAAAGGTGGAAGGAGAATAGGTGGGGAGTTTTACCTCATCGATTTCCACCTTTATATCAGGGAGAGATCCGTAGGATCTTCATGAACCTCCCAATGGTGTTGGTTTAGTGAAACTGGGGGAGGCAACCAGAGGTGGTCTACAAAATCTCTGATCCAGTCTCATGTGTTGTTGTCTTTGAAGGAAGAGTTCAAGGTTCTTCTTAAGGAAATCCATGGTCTCCTAATGTGTGTACACATCCTCCACTCCTACTATTCATTTACCTCCATGCAATTGATCGAAAATGTTGAACTTAATTGTCTTTTGGTTTGCTTCCCCAATGAAAGAACTCAATTTCAAGGATCGATACTAGGATTAGGTTTAATACATAAAAATAATAGTCAGTAGTCTTCATTATTTTGGACACATAATTGTTAATAAGATATACAATGAGGCTCCTCTAATGAGTTACATGAGCATTTTAGAGAAAATTAATATATACATGAGAGACTAACATGTTTGAGAAGAACTAATATAATATCTAACTAATCCTCCAATGATCTTTAGCACATGTTGTTTTGGTGTCAGCTTCTTAATATATGTGACTTCCAATAATAGATGTCAATTAATGTAAAACACTGAAAAACAAATATGTGAATTAGTATACCTCTATACTTTGTACGTGGTGCCACCAAAATGCGTCGAAGTATTATAACAACATATAATGTTCACAACCAAAAAAATGCAAATATGAATCTTGTATTTTCATTGCATATTCTAACCCATTCTTAGTATGTTATCTCGGGTGTAACCATTGTCCATCCTTGGTAAATGTAACCCAGGGTTCATAATAATTGTTTACTTTATATGATACTAATATTTTCATTATAGTTGAACAAAAAGTAAATAAAATCTGACAATTTATGTTATAACTTGATTTTCATTTGTATTTTACTTAGCTGAAATGCAATTATTTCAATAAAGGGGGCATATTGGAAATTTGTGTGAATTTTTTTTAAAAGTATGGTTTCCCTTGCAAATTTCCCTTCATTGTAATATTCATGGTTTCTACTATTTTTGTTGATCAAATAATGATATAAGAGAAGAGGAAGAGAAGAAAATCCAATATTAAGAAAAAGGCACAAGATAATGGATAATGAGTAATTCACTTATGAGAATTGTGTGGAATTCTCTACAATTAGTATGGGTGATCACTAATGGTTGGATTTTGGTTTCACATGGTTTCTAATAAGAAAGTAATCAAAATCAAGAAAATAGAAAAGATAAGAAAGAGAAAAGGATTGAATTAATGCCTAAAAAATGCCTTATAATAGGAAGACTTCAATATTAAGAAAAGCATTTTTTCTTTTAAAATTTTGGTCTCAAACCTTTCCCACAGTTAGATAAATTCATTATGGACTTCCTCTTAAAAATTGGTAAAAAACAAAATATAGGATTAAGAGATATGGAACTTTCAAGAATTACTAAAGTGAATGATTTAACCTCAAATATACATTAAATGTCACAAGGATATTTTTCATATTGAATAAACCTAGATTAATTGATTTCTCGTGTGTCTTGAGGACTGTTGGATCCCATACCTTGGTCAGATATGGAAACTAGAACTCGAGACAACAACCTTCCTGGATGATTTTCTCACAAATTAATGAACAAATGGATCGGGAAACTTGTCCTTTGACTTCATGAGAACAGGACGAGCCTACCTACCCCAAGTTCTACCCAATATGGGGGGATGTAAAGTATTCACCCAATCTAACATCCTAGAGATTACCCTGCTGACATAGGTGGGTATAAATAGAGGATTGTAGACCCTCTGTGAGATAAAAAATTATCATCAGAGACTCGACCAAACTATACACTCATTTCCTAGTCACAATTTTTCTGCTAGCCTCATCCCTCACCTCTTCCCATTTCCTACTTCCTTGCTAGATATCCCCTCCATCATCATGGCAACTATGACCATCACCTGAGGAATTGAGGTGACCATCAACTTTGTTGAGGGATAACGGAGGTGATCACATCTCCACCCCACGCTGATAGGGTTGAATCCCCAAAATCAACTGGTGAGTTGAGTGGATGCTCACACAAGGAGTTCAACTTGAGATTGAAGATGATCGATAGTGAAAAGACCAAGATACCCCAACTCCTCTTCAAAATAGGTAAGACTGTTTGGTCTTTTCCCCTCATCGCATTTAGTCGAGCATGCATCCACGCATGCTCACTTAGCCTAGGTGGCGTGAGCCCACTGGTCAGCCCATCCTACTTGGTAAGGCCGAGAGAGAGTGTGCTACCTAGGTTACAACCTATAATTGACTGAGATCAATGAAATTTTTAAAAATGATAATAAACTATAGAATGATCCAATGAAGGTAAGTAATATGTAAAACATACTTAGAAAAATACAAGGAATAAAACAAAAATATAATCAAGATCTATATATTCCTATAGTTCAAAAAATATCCAAAGATGCTATATTTAATGTGTATAATGCATAAGAACCCTAATTTCTAGGTCTTGATGATTTTACAATGTTCTAATTGATCTTAATAATTAAAGATTAATATTTTTTGATAGAAAGGAATACTTAGATCTAATTTGAGTTCAACAACCCATAATTTGATGAATTAGGGTTTCCTTTAGATTAAAAATGCATATGATGTTAAGATTAGAGTTTGTAAACCAAAAAGGCATGAAAAGTGATAATTAAGGTTTGTGAAGCTAAAACCCTAATGAAACCCTAACTTGGATCCCAAGTTAGTCTTAATGGTAGGTTTTGGATAATATAATAATACATAAGTATTATTCTTTAATTTTAGGGTAGGTGCTTGATTGGATTCTCTTGTTATCCTTTTGCTTGGACTTCAAGTACTTCTGAGAAAGGTATGTGGTTACGCCTATGGCTGCCCACATTAGTTTGTCGATGTTTTTTGAGGTTTGTCGAATTGATTGCAAATTATATAGTTTGATATTTATTTAGTTCATATAATCTTTTAAGTCACTATGGTTATCACAATATACTCTTATAACTTGCTTGAACCCCTCCTACCAACTCTGGAAGTTTGAGAATAGAAAGAAAGAGAGAGTCATGCAGATGACTTAGATCATGCCCCAATTTAGGAAGGTCATATTAGGTTCGACCCCAGATTGTGAAGATCAACATGGAACCTAGATATAAATTGAGAAGGTTGTCTAACATCAACTACATGGACAAGACCCTAAGAAAGGGTATTCCAGAGGTTTTGTAAAAATAGATTGAGAAGTTATGATGAAAATGTTAATTTTGATTCTGTAACAATACTTGTTGTGAGTATGTTGTTGCATGTAGATGAGAATATTTTTTTGCCCACATACCAGTATAACTTGTCATACTGAGTTTTGTTTTCTTGACATTTTAGGAAAATATGCTATCATTACAACAAGTATGTTTGAAATGGAAATCCAGAGAAGAAGGCACCATAAAAAGATTTAATGTAACCCTGGATGATTTTGTTAGTTAGTCTTTACTTCATGTTGTAAATTCTAGAAAACCATATCATGTAAGTCCTTTGTGGAAAACTTATTCTTTATCTTGTTCAAACTCTTTTCCAATTTAGTGAATTTTATTATTTATTTTTTGTTAATTACTAAACCATCTATCTTATATTTATGGCAATGGCCCCTGCCCTCTCAGTCCACATGAATAAGGGATAACAGGTGGAGGGGGTCGTTACATTTGGTATATGAGTTGGTTTACTATTTAACCTCTAATAATTATTAATTTCTTAGAATTATGTAGATCTCAAGGGAATTATTAGAGTGTTTTCCAAAGACAATGGTTTTTAGAAGGGACCATGATCTTGGGGATGGCAAGGCTATGCTCTACATCACTAGTCGACTAACAAGGACTCCTGAACATGTGTATCCGTCCTGGCCAAAGTTAGAGGATTTTACTTGAAATAAAATACATCTAGGATTCCTTCTCATCTAATTTCATCAATTCTCTACCCTTTCACTCACTAAACCCTAGGTACATGTAATTGTTCTCTTTATCCCTTTTAAGTACTAGGGTTATGTCTATTAGGGGTTAAGGGATCCCCCACCAAATAATAAAATGCATGTCACCAAGATGTCATGGACATAATTTGTATGATTCTTAAACATCCTAAGTATTAAACTGAAGGTTAACCTATGTGAAATAGTATGGCTTGTGATGAGTTCCCTAGACCAAGGCCCTCTCACAAGAAGAAGCTCTCCTCTGAGAAGAATAGGAAAAGGGAAGGTGAAGCCTATGTAGAGAGTCCCTAAGCACGAGGCCATCCCCTTCAACATATCAAACCCTAAAGATGGTCTATACCATAGAGGTGAACCTATGGTTGAAAGTGAACCCAAGGGTAAACCTGAGCATACATCTAACTTTGGACCAATAGTAGGACAAGTGGTGGTTCACACTCAGGATGCAATCTGGATGTAGCAATAAAAGAAATTTATGGAGGCCATTAGTGACCTGGCCCTTAAAGAATATGTCAGAGATGATCAATGTGAGTGTCTGTCTATGTGCCCTCATCTTGGAGTCATCATTCTTGACTTCATCAAGCTCAACATAGAAAAGTTCAGGGGTGAATATAAGACAAAAGTGGTTGATAAAGCTGATGCTTGGATGTTAGAAGTGGAAATGGCTTCTGAACACTAGATGTGGAAGCCAATAAGAAGGTTCTTTTTTCCACCCACCTCCTTGAAGGATCTGTAATGATATAGTGGGAAAACCACATCACATGCTGAGTTTTGACTACATAACCCATCAAATGGGAAGACTTTCACACCATGTTCTCTGTATGGTTCAATCCCAGGGCTTCCACAAAAGAAAAGGAGAACAGTTCAAGCTCCTTTATAAGTAAATATGACCATGTATGATTATGCCCAAAAGTTCCACCTTCTTGAGCACTTTGTCTACATGCTGATGGTAGAGCACCGACTGTAACACTTTGTAGAATGTCTGCATCATCAAATAAGGCTCCATGTGATGGCAAGTAAGCCCCAAAACTTCACTCAGGCCCTCGTCTTTGCCCTATACATGGAAAAGATAGTTTGCCTATTCAAAATCTACCCAAACAGTATCTTGGCTTCACTAAGGATAGTTCTTGTCCAAGAAATGAAAATAGGAAAGCCACGGCTGTCATTATGGTAAAGAAAGGAATGAAGGGAATGGAAAAACCCAGTAATGAGAATCGACCCCCAAGATTTCCCAACTATGGAAGGACACACCCGGGCAAATGTCATTTCTAGAATAAGGTGTGTTTTCTTTACTAGAAAGAAGGATACTTCATGCCAAATGTCCTCTCTCTGGCCTAAGAGGTCTGGGCCCAATGGCAGCCCAACTAGTGGCAGCACAACCATCAACTATAGCCCCATCAGGAGCAGCCTCACCTATAGGAGAACATTGACGGGTTTGAGTCTTCACCATCACAATGAAGAGGCACAAGATAATTCTAACAATCTAAATGAGGGTAATCATTCTTAGAGTTCTTTTCCTAACCTTTAGTATGAACCGAATTATTTGATTACAATCATGAAACAAATGTAAGCAAGCTTGATATCATGGGACAAAATGTCAAATCTCTATTTGACTCTGGTTCTACCAATACTTCCATTTTGAGAAATCTTGCAAAAATGCTTTGTGTAAACATCAAGGATTTAGTATATATTTTGGATATCACTACCCCAAGTGGATGAATCTATACATATCTCTTGAAAATCCTTATTATATCTTTTGAGTACCTGAATTATGAACTCTCTATAGATTTTATCCTCCTTGACATGAATGACGTTGATGTATTAATTAGCATGGATTGGATTTATACTTATAATGTATAAATAGACTATAGAGAAAATAAAATAAGAATAGAGAGACCAAGTCACCCACCTTTTACCATTAGAGGTAGGAAGAATGCTACCACTAGCCTATATGCATCATCCTTGAAGGAAGAGAAGATGATAACCAATCATTTTCAAGCATTTCTAGCATTAGTTATGGAGTAGGAGCCTAAGATGCTGCCTTTTGAGGAGATAGAGGTAGTCAAGGAGTATGAAAATTTGCTCCCAGATGATTTTCTTAGAATACTTTTGGAGAGAGAAGTGGACTTCTCGATAGAGTTATTTCCCGGGATGAACCCTATTTCTATGACACCTTACAGGATGGCCTCCGCTGGTTTGCTTGAGCTGAAAAAGCAACTGTAAGAATTGCTAGACAAAGGCTCCATCTGACCTAGAACTTCTCTGTGGGGAGCACTAGTCCTCTTTGTCAAGAATAAGGATGGATCGCTCTGAATGTGCATAGACTATAGAATGATAAATCATTCTACCATTAAGAAAAAGTATCCTTCACCGCATATAGATGACCTATTTGACCAGCTCAAGTCTGCTCAAGTCTTTCAAAGATCGACCTTAGATCCAATTATCATCAGTTGCCAGTCAAGAGTTAGGATATCCCAAAGATTGCTTTTTGAGCCCGCTATGGCCATTACAAGTTCTTAGTCATGCCCTTTGGGTTGTCCAATGCACCGAGTGTGTTTATGAACCTCATGAGTAGTGTGTTACAACCTTTTCTTGATTATTTTGTCATAGTGTTTATAGATGACATAATGGTCTACTCTGATGACTTAGAACAACATTTTGACCACCTTGTTAGAGTCCATATCTAGATAAAGCATAAGTTCTATGGGAATTTCTTGAAATGCAAATTTTGGATAGACCGTGTCATGCTCCTTGGATACATTATATCCAGAGGGACCATCTGAGTGGATCTTGCAAAAGTGTTGGTCGTACGTGATTGGCTAGTAGCAAAGAACCCTTCCAAGATCTGTAGCTTCCTGGAATTGGTCAGGTATTACCGGAAATTCATCAAGGATTTTTTAAAGGTTGCTTTTCCCCTCATAAATCTCACTCAAAAGACAAGACGTTCATGTGGTCCGATTTGCTAGAAGCATGTCTCCAGGAGTTGAAGGAGAAGGTGACCATAGATCTCGTATTGACTTTTCCATCAGGAACTGATGATGTTATGATCTTCATTAATAGATTGAATATGGTGCTTGGATGTGTGCTAGAGCAGAATAAACATGTTGTTGCCTATGCCTCTAGACAGCTAAAGCCGAATGAAATGAACTACATGACACATGATCTAGAGTTGGAAAAAATTACTAATGACCTAAAACCTCTAGAAACACTATGTATGTGCAGCTACCTTTAAAATCCTCACCAACCACAAGATCCTAAAGTACCTCCTGACTCAGAAGGAGTTGAACTTAAAATAAAGACGGTGGATACAGTACATGAAAGACTATGATTTCACTGTCGCCTACCACCCAAGAAAGGCTAATGCCATAGCAGATTCCCTCAGTCAGAATTAGTTCAAAGGTGTGACTATCTTATCTACTCAGTGGAGAGAACTAGAGGCGTTTACTAGGTGGACTCTGCAACCAATATAATACTAAATCCATTTGGCTAACATTCAAATAAAACCTAGACTATTGAGTGAGTTTTAGCTTCACAATTGACCAACCTAGAGCTTGAAAGGATGAAAGGTTTGTTGGAGAAACCTCAAACACATCTCTGTGTGGGTGTGGATGGTGGAATCTAATACAAGAGTCATATGTGGGTTCCAGAGGATTCCCCCTTGATGACTCATATCTTACAAGAGGCTCATGGTTCTATGTATATAGTACACTTTGGTACTACCAAGATGTTTATAGACTTACAACAATACTTTTGGTGGCCTGAAATGAAGAGAGACATAGCAACATATGTTTCCAGTTGTATCACGTGCCAAATGGTGAAGGTTGAACACCAGCGACCCAACATATTACTGCAATCAATTAGAATTCCTAAGTGTAAGTGGGACCAGGTCACTATGTACTTTATAGTGGGTCTCCCTAAGACAAAGAAAGGTAGTGATGCAAGTGAACCACCTAAACAATTCAATGCACTTACTCACCTTAAAGATTACTAGCAAGGTTTCAAACCTAGTGGGGCTTTATGTTAGAGAAATAGTTCATTTTCATGGTGTTCTGAGTTCACTAATCTCTGATCGTGACCCCACGTTCACCTCTACATTGTGAAAGAAAGTGCATGAAGAACTCGATACAAGGTTGAAATTCATTACAACCTATCACTCCTAGACAATGGACAATAAGAAAGAACAATCCTGACTTTAGAAGATCTTTTGAGAGCATGTGTGCTCGATTGGGGTGGTTCATGGGAGCATTACTTTC
Source organism: Alisma plantago-aquatica (assembly GCA_963693085.1). Classification (NCBI taxonomy): domain Eukaryota; kingdom Viridiplantae; phylum Streptophyta; class Magnoliopsida; order Alismatales; family Alismataceae; genus Alisma; species Alisma plantago-aquatica. The sequence continues at coordinate 723,743,654 of OY856414.1, forward strand.
CCTTTGATGAGTTTGCCTATAATAATAGCTACCAAGCCAGTATCAAGATGCCTTCATTTGAAGCTCTTTATGGGAGGCCATGTCGATCACTACTTCATTGGGATGATGTCGATGAGAGGACCTTCCTGAGGTCATAGGAACTACAATTGTACATTGATAAGGTAACTTTAATCAAGTAAAGGAAGAAAGGAGCCCAAGATCAATAATAGTCATATGTTGATGCAAAGTGGACAAATTTGCACTTTACTGTAGGTGACTATGTGTTTATGAAAATATGACCCCTCCGAGCTACAGCTAAGACCAAAGGAAACTTGAGTCTCTGATACGTGGGTCTCTTTGAGATCCTAGAATGAATTGGTGATGTTGTCTATCATCTAGTGTTACCTCCGCAATATAGTATGATGCATGATGTGTTCCATGTGTCCAAACGAAAGTGCCATGTGAAGGATGTCCTAGCCATGCACTGAGCATTGAGCCTATTGAACTCCACGGGAGGCTAGCATACCCTGAGTCACATGTGAGGATATTGGATACCAAGGTGAAAGAGCTCAGGATTAAAAAGATAGACATGGCTAAGGTTCTTTCGTATAACCATAGAGAGGATGAAGACAGACATGGAAAAGTATCATCCTGAATTGTTTGTATGATTAGTCAAATTTTGAGGACAAAATTCCTATAAGAGGGAAAGGATGTTATAACATGGTTTTCACTTGTAGTTTACTTAGTTGAAATGCAATTATTTCAATAAAGAGGACATATTGCAAATTTGTGTGCATTGTTTTAAAGGTATGGTTTCCCTTGCAAATTTCCTATTGTTGTGAAATTTGTGGTTTCTGTTATTTTTTTGATCCAATAATGATATAAGGGAAAAGGAAGAGAAGAAAATCCAATATTAAGAAAAAGGCACGAGATAATGGATAATAAGTAATACACTTATAATAATTGTGTGGAATTCTCTAGAAAGTAGTATGGATGATCACTAATTCTCAGATTTTGGTTTCAAATGGTTTCTAGTAAGAAAAGGAATCAAAATCAAGAAAATAGAAATGATAAGAAAGAGAAAAGGATCGAATTAATGCCTAAAATGTTCTTTATAAGAGGAAGACTTGGATATTAAGAAAATCATCTTCTCTTTTCTAATTTTGGTCTCAAACCTTACCCACAGTTAAATAGAGCCATTATGGACTTTCCTTAAAATTTGGGATTAAAAGGAATTAAGGATTAAGAGATATAGAATTTCCTAGAATTCCTAAAATGAATGGTTTAACCTTGAATATACATTAAATGTCACAATGATATTTCTCATATTGAATAAGCCTAGATTTATTGAATTCTCACGTGTCTTGAGGACCATTGGATCCCAAATCCAATGGTGATTTGGTTATCACCTACCTCCATCAGATATGGAAACTGGAACTCAGGATAGCAACCTTCTTGAATAATTTTTTAATAAATTAATGAACAAACATATTGGGAAACTTGTCCATTGACATCATGAGAATAGGATGAACCTACATACTCCCAGTTCTACCTAGTTTGGAGGACTCTAGAGAATTCACCCAATCTAATACCCTAGAGATAGCCCTGTTGACATAGCAGAGTATAAATAGAGGACCTAGACCATCTTCTAGATCACAAATCATCATCATAGACTCTAATGAACTCTACGATCATTTCCCTAGTCTCAATTTCCCTACTAGCCTTGTCCCTCACCTCTACTCATTTCCTACTTCCTCACCAGAGATCCCCTGTGATGGAGTGGACTTTTGGAATCCTAAATGTCCAATGACATAAGTGAAATCATATGGTTGAGTTATATTAAGAGTTCCAAGCTTTTGACAAAGTAGGTGTATTGATGTGAGGTTGACATTATGATTAAGATATCTCTTTTTAATGCCTTCTTGAGGAATTTAATAGAATGATCAAATAGATGAGTTTTATCACAAATTTGAGTAGAAGGTAGCTCGATAGGTAAGGAATTTATGGTTAAAATTTGGTGACAATTGGAGTATCCTAGAGGGAGTTATTAAGGTTGAAATTTGAGAAATAATGTGCTTGATTGATGGTTAATAGACCTAAGTTCAATAATCTAAGCCTAAGTTAGGTTGTGTCACACACCCCTTATTTGTGGGTGGGCTGCGTGGAGCTTTTGTTGGCTTAGATCTAATATCCAGTGGCTGGGACCAATGAGAAGGAAGTTCCACGGATTGACTCAGTGAAGGGACTTTTTGGAGCCCTTGGATTAGATGTGACGGATGTCAGCTTGTCCCCTACCTTGTAGTTAGAGCAAGGTAGTGGGATAGCTGACCCCACGATCTTCTAATCCACCACTCGTTGAGAACATGGGTCATGGGCAAGAACTAACCGAGGAGTTGGGTTCCTCTAGTGAGCACGACCTGGCCGACCCCTCATTTGGGGGCATATTATGAAGAGAATAGGGAGAACAAGCCCCTAGCTCTCATGGTATCTCCACTACGGTGAATAGGTCATGGCCAAAGGTGGAGTGTGGATCTAGAGCACCTACCAGAGGGAGATAAGAGAAGGGAAATGACGGTCGAGGTCACAAGAGTCCAACCCAGATGCTCCCATAGACCCTCACGATGGTTTTAAAGGTGGACGAGGAGAACTTCGCTACCGGATGAAGGTGAAGCTCAGGGATGGACTCTGGAGATGCTCACCACAAGGGGAGATGGTGGGTGACTTTATGACGGTCTTGTGAAGCTTTCTAAAGCATCAAACTGACACAAGGAGGAGCAGAGAAGATTTTCCCCTTTCCTCCTCCGCAGCCAAAGGTGGCGGCAGTGCTCCCACCTAGCCAGAGAACCATAGGCCCTAGGGCACTTCCGAGTAGCTGCAGAGGGAGGATGATGGACGTTGACCATGATGGCAGTGTGAAGAGATGACGAGGAGAACTCGAGTCCGATCCCTTGCTCACTGGATCTCTCCCCTTACAACGATGCCCTATTTCACAGAGGAAACAGGGGACCGCGAGGCTCGCGATAAAGAGGAAGGGGGGGAGCGACCCGGGTTAGCGGATCCTTGGATCCAACCCAGGATTTGGATTGGGTTTCCAGACAAGGAAAGGAGAGTCGTGCCCCACCAGGCCACATGGCATCACGCAATTTGTCGAAAAAGGCAATTATCTCACAAAGGCTCAAAACTTCAATAATCCATAGAAATTAGTACGAATGTCAGAAAAATACAAACAAGGTACCAAAATGTTCAGAAAAATGAGTAGAACATAGTAGAACTATAATATTAGGCTTTTGAAGCATTAATCACAGTGATATCATGTAAGATGTGAAATGCTCATATGATGGGTAATAAATATCAAACAATGTCCCAAAATTATGAGAAAATACCAGTAAATCATAATTTATGTTTATATTGCATACGATGCCAGTTATGGTCATGTTGATGTATGAAATCATGTAAATTACTCCATATGGCTAATTAGGGCTAATAACCCTAAAGAAAATGTATAAATACATGCATGCTCAATAAATGGTGAAATTTACAGAGTAGGTTCATATCACTAATATGAAGTTATGATGTAAGTCGGATATCTGTTAGATGCATAAAGTTCATGTTATATGAAGATGGCCCTTAATACATGGGATGAAACCCTATTTTGTATAATACATGTAACCTAGATTTAATATGTATAAAGAATGATGCAGAACCTGATATTTAGATTATGTATCCTAATCTGGAATATGAGATCAGTAAGCTAATTTCCAAGTCAAGAACATAACAAAAAGATGACAAGACAAGTAATAAAGTACATATCCTAATGAGATAAGATAAACCCTAATGAACACGAATAGGGTTAAGATGAGATGTAAGAAGATGAGAACCTGATGATAGTATATGATCTTGTCTTGATCGGGTTTAACAAAGATATAGAGGACATCAAGAATACGGTTTAGAATGATCTATCTTTTTGGAAGGTACGCCATTACCTCTTACTTGGCTTATTATACAATATGCTTGCTTTATATGGTAGTAACTACTTGGCATATGATATTGGATGATATGATTGTTCTTGTATGATATGTTGCATGATTTTTCATACTTATGGCTATGAACACATGAAACATAATTTATTTGATCCATCATATGAAAGCACACGGTGCTCATAAAGTGATCACAAACTCCTAGGTGGTAGCTCATATGTATAATAATCACAAACGCCTTGGGGGTAGATCATAAGGCCTAAAAACATCAAAGCCCTAGGAGCAGATGTACGAGATATATGATGGAAGAAAGCTTAAAATATGTGTTCTCTTTTGTTAATGAATATCTTTGTGCAAGTATACGCTTTTTTTATATTCTTCTATTAGCTACCATGTATTAGTTTTATCTTATTGCCAAGATATGATAAGAGGTATATAAAAGACACGTAGGAATACTCAGTACAATATTCTTGAATATTGTGCTGACGTGTACCACATGTAATCTTTTTTTTAGGTTGTGGTTGTGATCTTGAAGAACCAAGATAGTTAAGAGTTGTGTGGCGAGCTGATGTACATGCATGTGGACCTGTTGTCTTTAGATCTTGTAGTTTAGTGGTATTACATGTATATATAAAAGTTTGTTGTTCAATATGTAATATCAAATGTTGTAACAATTCATGTTGTAATTATATGTTGAATGGTGAACATGTGTGTATGGTTTTATTATTGTTCATGTGCATATGCTACTGATTGTTTCCTTCTGACTTCTCTAATTTTCTAAAACTTAATCTGATGTGTGACGTCCAAATTGAAACCCTCACCTCAGCAATAATCCCAATTTAAACACCGCACACTAGGCTAAGAAGAAGAAAATCAGAGGAAGTCAGAAGGAAACAATCAATAGCACATGCACATGAACAATAATAAAACCATACACACATGTTCACCATTTAATATATAATTACAACATGAATTGTTACAACATTTGATATTACATATTGAATAGTAAACTTTTACATATACATGTACTACCACTAAACTACAAGATCTTAAGACAACAGGTCCACCTGTACATCAGCTCGCCACACAACTCTCAACTATCTTGGTTCTTCAAGATCACAACCACAACCTAAACAAAAGATTACATGTGGTACACTTCAACATAATATTCAAGAATATTATACTGAGTACGCCTACGTGTCTTTTATATACCTCTTATCATATCTTGGCAATAAGATAAAACTAATACTTGGCAGTTAACAGAAGAATATAAGAAAAGCATATACTTGCACAAAGATATTCATTAACAAAAGAGAACACATATTTTAAGCTTATTTCCATCATATATCTCGTACATATGCCCTTAGGGCTTTGATGTTTTTAGGCCTTATGATCTAACCTTGAGAAGTTTGTGATCATTATACATGTGATCTACCCCCTAGGAGTTTGTGATCACTTTCTGAGCACCGTGTGCTTTCATATGATGGATCAGATATCTTTTGTTTCATGTGTTCATAGCCATAAGTATGGAAAATCATGCAACATACCATACAAGAACAATCATACCATCCAAAATCATATGCCAAGTATTTTACTACCATATAAAGCAAGCATATTGTATAATAAGCCAAGTAAGAGGTAATGGCGTACCTTCCAAAGAGATAGATTATTCTAAACCATATTCCTGATGTCCTTTATATCTTTGTTAAACCTGGTCAAGACAATATCATATACTATCATCAGGTTCTCATCTTCTTACATCTCATCTTGACCCTATTTGTGTTCATGAGGGTTTATCTTATCTCATTAGGAGATGTAGTTTATTACTTGTTTTGTCATCTTGTTGTTATGTTCTTGACTTGGAAATTAGCTTACTGATCTCATATTCCAGATTAGGATACATAATCTAAATATCAGGTTCTGTGTCATTCATTATACATATTAAATCGAGGTTACATGTATTATACAAAATAGGGTTTCATCCCATGTATTATGGGTCATCTTCATATAACATGAACTTTATGCATCTAATAGATATCCAACTTACATCTTAGCTTCAGATTAGTGATATGAACCTACTCTGTAAATTTCACCATTTATTGAGCATGCATGTATTTATTACATTTTCTTTAGGGTTATTAGTCCTAATTATCCATATGGAGTAATTTACATGATTTTGTACATCAACATGACCATAACTGGCATCATATGCATTATAAACATGAATTATGATTTACAGGTATTTTCTCATAAATTTAGGGCATCGTTTGATATTTATTATCCATCATATGAGCATTTCACATATTACATCATATCACTATGATTAATGCTTTAAAAGCCAAATATTATAATTCTATTGTGTTCTACTCATTTTTCTAAACATTTTGGTACCTTGTTTGTATTTTTCTGACATTTGTACTAATTTCTATGGATTATTAAAGTTCTAAGCATTTGTGAGATAATTACCTTTTTTGACCAATCGCATGATGCCACGTGGCCTGGTGGGGGCGCGACTCTCCTTTCCTTGTCTGGCCACCCAATCTGGATCCTGAGTTGGATCCATGGATCTGGGGATCCGCTAACCCGGGTCGCTTGCGCCCTTCCCTGTTCTTGCGAGCCTCGCGGTCCCCTGTTTCCTCTATGAAATAGGGAACCATTGCAAGGGGAGAGCTCCGACGAGTAAGGGCTCAGGATCGAGTGCTCCTCGTCATCTCTTCACACCACCATCATGATCAGAATCAATCAACTTCCCTCCATGGCTACTCGGAAGTGCCTTATGGCCTCTGGTTCTCCAGCTAGGTGGGAGCGCCACCACCACCTTTGGCTACGATGGAGCAAAGGGGAAAATCACCTATGCTCCTCCTTGTGTTGGTATGAAGCTTCAGAAAGCTTCACAAGACCTCCTCAAAGTCGCCCACCATCTCCACTTGTGGTGAGCAGCTCCAAAGTCCATCCCCAAGCTTCACCTTCGTCCGGCAGCGAAGTGCTCCTCGTCCACCTTCAAACCTTCCGCGATGGTCTATGGGAGCGTCTAGGTTGGACTCTCGTGACCTCGACCTTCATTTCCCTTCTCTTATCTCCCTTTGGTCAGTGCTCTAGCTCCACACTCCACCTTTGTCCATGACCTATTCTCCGTAGTGGAGATACCACGAGATGTAGGGGCTTGTTCTCCCTGTTCTCTTCGTCATATGCCCCCAAATGAGGGGTCAGTCAGGTCATGCTCACTAGAGGAACCCAATTCCTCAGTTAGTTCTTGCCCAAGACCCATGTTCTCGATGAGTGGTGGCTAGGAAGAGTGTGGGGTCATCTGTCCCACTACCTTGCTCTAACCACAAGGTAGGGGACAAGCTGACATCCGTTAGATCTAATCCAAGGGCTCCAAAAAGTCCCTTCACTGAGTCAATCCATGGAACTTCCTTCTCATTGGTCCCAACCACTGGATCTCAGATCTAAGGCTACAAAACCTCCACGCAGCCCACCCACAAATAAGGGGCGCGTGACACGGCCTAACTTAGGCTTAGATTATTGAACTTAGGTCTATTAACCATCAATCAAGCACATTATTTCTCAAATTTCAACCTTAATAACTCCCTCTAGGATATCCTATTGTCACCAAATTTTAACCATAACTTTCTTACCTCTCGAGCTACCTTCTACTCGAATTTGGTGAAAAAACTCATCTATTTGATCATTCTATTAAATTCCTCAAGAAGGCATTAAAAAGAGATATCTTAATCATAATGTCAACCTCACATCAACACACCTACTTTGTCAACAGCTTGAAACTCTTAATATAAATCAACCATATGATTTCACTTATGTCATTGGACATTTAGGATTCCAAAAGTCCACTCCATTACATGCTACACACCTTAAAAGAAATTCTATCCTCAAAATTAAGCTAGAAATCTAGTCTTTCACATCATATACATCTTAAAAGAACTTTCATCCTCGAAAGTACACCATACTCATACTTCCAAGGAAAACCTCATCTTTCACTCATCCACATGTAGGCACCATTCTATGTGTAACACATCCACAAAGGTTACCTAGAACCATATATCCAAAGTACTATTAGGAGGTTTCAAAAGCACCAAGGGTGAAACCTCACTCCATAGAAGGCTCAAATAAGGGCTTAGAAGCTTAGGTTATGTCATTACATAACTCATATGTTAGATTTGCTTCCTTATCTTTAGCCATGCATTAGGGTTACCACATAATATTACCATGTTCTAAAGGAGTTAACTAAGGTTAACCCATTATATTAAGGTGCCATCAACATTTTATTGAGATAATTGTTAGAACATGTCCAACATTAACATATGCCTTTTAGGAGGGAGTTAACTATAATTAACCCACTTTATCCATCTAGATCATATCAATGTGTTATAATCATGATGTTGTTCTAGTTGTCAAACTATATTTTCCATCTTTATTAAGCACTAAGATTAACACTTCATGTAACATGTTTCATTCATATGATCTTGTTTCATTGCTCATAATAAATTGCAACGTTTACTAGTGATTTCTTCACAAGACTAACCAATAATATCACATTATCATCATTATTCATGTATATGGTTCACCATTTATTCATTGCTATCTATTAGTCCATTTCTAGATTTCCATCATCTCATATCCCTATCTCAAGATTAGATCACCATCTTACATATATTTTATCATGGTTGTACTAACCAACTTATGTGAGTGGCTAATCAAACATATATCAAAACTTCATCTAGTCCAATTAAGGTTCTCCTGACCCATATCATGAGGGTAGTGCCATGCTCAATCTCTCTGAGCTAACTCAACTCTATGAGTATCTCATATGCATATACTTTATCTTTCCTATCTTATCTAGGGTTCTCAGATTACCTCATTGGCACCCGTGATATCTTTACAAGATCTAGCCACAAAGCACAAACTAAAACATGCTATGACATTCTCTTTACATGCCTCTAACCATGAAAACTATTTCTCAACTCTCTTTCTCTTATATACACACCACTAGATTCCTATATGGGAACCACCAACCTGAGAATAAGGTGGTACAAAAACTAACATAGCTACCTCCTCCAGGGTCTTGGGCTCTCTCCCTCACCCAGATGGTAGGAACTCATATTCATGCTCACATATGCACACATAACTAGTCTCTCTCTAGGGTTTGGTCCTCCCAAGGACATCTAGGGTTCAACAAGACTATAGGAATCATGCATAAAGTGACTCAACTCAATCACTCAGGAGTCATCTAGTTTAGGACATATCATACCACGTATCTCATAATTCTCATATCTTGGAGTTTAGGTTCTCTGACCTTCTCCTTGTAGGTCTCACTCTCTCTGGAGTTAACCCCAAAACTGGTCCTAACACTAGAAGTCCTCCTTTGTAAAAGAGCTTGAGGCTCATGCTGACTCACAACTTGTCTTAACTTAACATATCTTATCTCTTAAAAGCCTATTTACTTGCATCATCAAGACTTATATCAAAACCTCAAACCTAACTCATGTCCTTAAAGACAAACATAAATCAACACAAACCATCTTATATCATTTATATAAGACTTACATCATATAATCAAAACTTATTTGATCTATTCTATCTATTACATATTCCAAACAAGGCTCTAGACATCTAATCTAGAACTACTCTCTCTTCTAGACTGATGTCATTCACTTTCACTTAGGTTACATGACCACCTCCTACTCATACACGTGTGGGGACACATTTTTTAATACATATATATAATAAAATATTATATAGTTTTCCTTTGATAAAACAAGCGTCAGAGAAAACTATTGAGGTTTGATCTGATTGGAATCAAAAACCAAATCCTGAAAATGAGTGTCCCACACATAGTAGAGAGTACAATATCATGAAAACTAGTGAAAAGGGTGAGAACAAGGGGTAGACTAGTGTAGATACTCTAGACAACGTGCACAATATGTCTAGGGTTTCTCTTCCCTTGATGCACATCATTTCCAAATAGTGCAATGTCCCATACCGCTGCACCACAAGGAAAGAATGACATCTAAGAACTTGCTACCCAACAAGCACCAGTGTAGACCTGGTTCTCCAACATCTAGGCACTAACCTAAAGGCTAGGTCAGATCTAGTCTCTAAAGGACGAGTAATCTAACCCTACAGATTATTAAGTTCAAGGTTCTTTGGTTTTGAGTTTCATAATGAGCAAATGTCAAGCTTTTCTATTATTCATGCTCTGATACCACCAGTGACATCCCTAGATTTTCTAAAACTTAATCTGATGTGTGACATCCGAATTGAAACCCTCACCTCAGTGAGAATCCCAATTTAAACACCATACACTAGGCTAAGAAGAAGAAAATCAGAGGAAGTCAGAAGGAAATTAATCAGTAGCACATGCACATGAACAATAATAAAAACATAAACACATGTTCATCATTCAACATATAATTACAACATGAATTGTTACAACATTTGATATTACATATTGAATAGAAAAGTTTTACATATACATGTACTACCACTAAACTACACGATCGTAAGATAACAAGTCCACATGTACATCAGCTTGCCACACAACTCTCAACTATCTTGGTTCTTCAATATCACAACCACAACCGATAGGTCATGGCCAAAGGTGGAGTGTGGAGTTAGAGCACTGACCAAAGGGAGATAAGAGAAGGGAAATGAAGGTCGAGGTCACGAGAGTCAAACCCAGATGCTCCCATAGACCCTCATGGCAGTTTTGAAGGTGGACGAGGAGCACTTCCCTGTCGGATGAAGGTGAAGCTCGAGGATGGACTCTGGAGCTTCTCACCACAAGTGGAGATGGAAGGAGACTTCATGGAGGTCTTGTGAAGATTTCCAAAGCTTCAGGCCGACACAAGGAGGAGCAGAGGCGATTTGCCCCTTTGCTCCGCCGCAACCAAAGGTGGCGGCGACACTCCCACCTAATCGGAGAACCAAAGGCCGTAGGGCACTTCCGAGTAGCCACAGAGGGAGGCTTATGGACATTGATCATGATGGCAGCATGAAGAGATGACGAGGAGCACTCGAGCCCGAGCCCTTGCTCACCGAAGCTCTCCCCTTGCGACGGTGCCCTATTTCACAGAGGAAACAAGGGACCGCGAGGCTTGCGAGAACGGGGAGGGGGGGAGCGACCTGGGTTAGAAGATCCATGGATCCAACCTAGGATCTAGATTGGGTGTCCAGACAAGGAAAGGAGAGTCACGCCCCCCCCACCAGGCCACGTGGCATCACGCGATTGGTCGAAAAAGGTAATTATCTCACAAATGCTTAGAACTTCAATAATCCATAGAAATTAGTACGAATGTCAGAAAAATACAAACAAGGTACCAAAACGTTCAAAAAAATGAGTAGAACACAGTAGAACTATAATATTAGGCTTTTGAAGAACTAATCATAGTTATATTATGTAATATGTGAAATTCTCATATGATGGATAATAAATATCAAACGATATCCTAAAATTATGAGAAAATCCCAGTAAATCATAATTGATGTTTATAATGCATATGATGCTAGTTATGGTCAGTTGATGTATGAAATCATGTAAATTACTCCATATGGCTAATTAGGGCTAATAACCCTGAAGAAAATGTATTAAATACATGCATGCTCAATAAATGGTAAAATTTACAGAGTAGGTTCATATCACTAATCTGAAGCTAAGATGTAAATTGGATATTTGTTAGAAGCATAAAGTTCATGTTATACAAAGATGACCCGTAATACATGGGATGAAACCCTATTTTGTATAATACATGTAACCTAGGTTTAATATGTATAAAGAATGATGCAGAACTTGATATTCAGATTATGTATCCTAATCTGGAATATGAGATGAGTCAGCTAATTTCCAAGTAAAGAACATAACAACAAGATGACAAGACAAGTAATAAAGTACATATCCTAATGAGATAAGATAAACCCTAATGAACACAAATAGGGTTAAGATGAGATGTAAGAAGATGAGAACCTGATGATACTATATGATCTTGTCTTGATCAGGTTTAACAAAGATATAGAGGACATCAGGAATATGGTTTAGAATGATCTATCTCTTTGGAAGGTACACCATTACCTCTTACTTAGCTTATTATACAATGTGCTTGCTTTATATGGTAGTAAACACTTGGCATATGATATTAGATGATATGATTGTTCTTGTATGATATGTTGCATTATTTTCCATACTTATGGATATGAACCCATGAAACATAAGATATCTGATCCATCATACGAAAGCACACGGTGCTCAGAAAGTGATCACAAACTCCTAGGGGGTAGATCACATGTATAATGATCACAAACTCCTAGGGGGTAGATCATAAGGCCTAAAAAAATCAAAGCCTATGGGGCAGATGTACAAGATATATGATGGAAATAATCTTAAAATATGTGTTCTCTTTTGTTAATGAATATCTTTGTGCAAGTATACACTTTTCTTATATTCTTCTGTTAACTGCCAAGTACTAGTTTTATCTTATTGCCAAGATATGATAAGAGGTATATAAAAGACATGTAGGCTTACTCAGTACAATATTCTTGAATATTGTACTGGCATGTACCACATGTAATCTTTTGTTTAGGTTGTGTTTGTGATATTAAAGAACCAAGATACCCTCACTCCTCGTGACTCTGACCATCACTCGAGGAATTGAGGTGACCAGTAGCTTCGTCGAGGGACAACAAAGGTGATCGCATCTTCACCCAGTGCTGAGAGGGATGAATCCCTGAAGTCAATTGGCAAGTTGACTGAATGCTCATGAGGAGTTCAACCTAAGGTTGAAGATGAACGGTGGAGAAAAGACCAAGATACCCTCACTCCTCTTCAGATTAGGTAAAACCCTTATAGTCTTTTCCCCTCTTTTCATTTCACTGAGCATAAGTCCAGAAAGACTTTCTCAGCCTAGGTGACACAAGCCCATTGGTTGACCCAAACTAGTTGGCAAGGCCGGGACAGGGGCACGCTACCTAGGTAGCGCTATGTGATTGGCTAACATTATTTAGATTTGTGAGAACGATAATAAATCGTAGAATGATTTGATGAAGACAAGTAATATATGCATATTACTTAGAAAAATACAAGGAATACAATAAAAATATAATCAAGACCTAGATCTACCTCTAGTTGAAAAGGTTTTCGAACATGCTATCTTTAATGTGTTTAATGCATAAGAACCCTAATTTCTAGGTTTTGATGATCCTAAAATGCTCAATTGATCTTAATAATCAATGGTTGATCTTTTTGAATAAAAAGGACAACTTGGATATAATTTGAGTTTAACAACCCATAATTTGATGACTTGAGGATTCCTTGAGATTAAAAATGCATATGATCTTAAAATTAGGATTTGTAAACCAAAAAGGCATGAAAAGTGATAATTAATGTTAAGGAAGCTAAAAGCCTAATGAAACCCAAACTTGGATGCCATGGCAGTCATAATTGTAGATTTTAAATAAAATAGTAATACATGGGTATTATGCTTTAATTTTAGGGCACTTGTCTGATTGGTTACTCTTGTTACCTTTTTGCTTGGACTTCCAAGTGCATCTGAGAAAGGTATGTGGTTATGCCTATGACTAACCACTTTAGTTTGTCGATGTTTTCCGAGGTTTGTTGGATTGATTGCAAATCAAACAGTTGGATGTTTATCATAATTCCAACACTATAAAGTCACTATGGTTATCACATTATATGCTTATAACTTTCTCATACCCCTCATACCAACTCTAAAAGTCTAAAAAAGAAAGAAAGAGTGATTCATCCAGGTGACTTAGACCATGCCCCAAATTGGGAAGGTCATATGAGGCCTGGTCCCAAATTGAGAAGACCAACATGGCACCTAGCTCCAGATTGAGAAGGTGGCCTAACATCCACTGTAGGGACAAGACAATGAGAAAGGGTATCCCAGAGGTTGAGTAAAAATGCATTGATAAGTTATGATGAAAATGTTGATTTTGATTTTGTAAAAACAATTGTTGTGAATATATTGCTACACCTAGATGTGAATACTTTGTTCCCCACATACCGTTACTTGTTATACTGATTGAATTTTATTTTCTCAATGTTTTAGGATAATCTACTATCATTACTACAAGTATGATGAAAAATGGACATCCATAGTAGAAGGCACCAAAAGAATAGATTTAATGCATCCATGGAGGATTTAGTTAATTAGTCTTTACTTCATGTTACAAACTATAAAAAATTAAAATATGTAACTCCTTAGTGGAAAGTTTATCTTTTATCTTGTTCAAACTCTTTTCCTTAGTGAAATTTATTAATCATTTTTGGTTAATTTCTAAACCATCAGTCATGTATTTATGGTAACAGATCTTGCCCTCTCAGTCCACCTAAATAGGTATAATATGATTTACAAGAATTCTAGAAGATTAGTTATTTGTTTGACGATCATGCTCTTACTATTTAGACTATGATTCCTTCTTTGATTTAGACATTATTATGCCTTAATCATGAGTTCTCTATGATACACTATCATAGTTACTCATAAGGTCCTCAAACATTTGGTTTAAGTATCTAATACATTGATCATATCAAAGAATTAATACTTTTATCAAGTTTGTTCTTCATTTATGATCTTCTTGAACACTTTGAGATATTCATATTTGTATTTCATTAAATACTATGTCTGAAATATTAGAATTTATTCCAATAGGTATGTATGTACATAAATATGTATTATACTTAATAGAATAGTCATTCTCCCACTACCTCTAGTGAAGATTGACTTGTCATCATGCCCAATAAACAAGACATTCATATCTCTTAATGGTTCATTAACCAAGAGAGTCTAGTTTTTTTTGGAAGCCCGGAGGCTATTTTATTCATCTTGCCCTCCTCTTGCAATCCAATACGGGAAAAAATTACATTCTACTTGGTCAATGCGGGAAATAAACTTGGAAGTACTACTTCCATTACACTTCTATTTTATTAAAATGTTTTCAATACAGTCGGGAGGTCTAGGCAGATCATAACACCATGCAGGTAACTTATGGTACTCTTTGACCAAAGTGTCGGCCATGAGGTTGCTCTCTCGTGGTCTGAAGTCAATTCTCTAGCCTTGGTTTTTTGCTAAACCTTGTTTGATTATCTCCAACAGTCTCGCAAACCTTAGAAAATCACACCCATCTGAGAGAATCATGTCAACAAAACTCTTGTAGTCTATTTCTATTATGAGATGTTAAATGCCATTTCTTTTATCCAGAGTGAGAGCAATATCGACTCCTATGATTTCAGCATGAGTGGCTGACTCTTCCGCAATGCTTCTGACATGCCCATCGATCCAGCAACATGGAACCTATAGATGAATTTCTCATTCATTTGTTTAGATGACAATGCTAATTTATTGTTTGAGTCATCAATAACTTTTTAGGTATTATTATTTTATCTCATGCATACCAAGTACCACAAGATAAATAAGGCATCGCCATAAAATATTATATCTTTGAAATTGAAACATGAAGTTTATTGATAGACATCCTTATCATTACAAGATGCAGAAATAAAATGTTTCTATTTATTGCAAAAATGAAATAGCAGTTCATAACTCTATTACACGCCCTTTGGGATGAAATAAACTAAAAGGTACTTCTATATATGGCAGCAACACTTGACCCATTCTTGATGAGTGTTCCTTCTTGGTCCTTTCATAAAGGTCTTCACTTCTTTTCAGATTCTACACATCATATATGTCAGTTCTATATCTTAGTATCACATACCTGAGATAAAGAAGTATTTTAAGTTTACTTCATAATACAAGAGGTGGAGACTTTCATCCCCTCCTTCTTATTTAGTTCATCTATGTAAAGAGGGCAATTTCTCTTCCAATGTCATGGCTCATGACAATGACATTTGCATCCCTTGTTCACCCCTCCCTTGGCTTTGAGTGTTGAAGATGACTTGGGCTACTGGCTAGCATTAGAACCTTTCTTTTCTTTTCCCTTGCCCTTGCCTAGACTTTCCCTTCTTTCTACTAATCATCATCAAAGAATTGGGTTTGTCTTTCTTCATCTGTGCCTCGGCTGTCCTCAACATGCCCAACAACTTTGTCAATGCCCTTTCAAAGTTGTTCATGTTGTCGTTCATCACAAACTGACTATAGGATTCTTGTAATGATTGTAGTATCACATCAGTATCCAACTCTTGGCTCAGAGGGAATCCCAGTGGAGTTAGGTTCTCTACATACCCAATCATCTTGAGTGTGTGAGGGACTACTGGGTCTCCTTCTGTCATGACACACTTGAACAGTGCCTTGGAGACATCATATCTCTCTTATCGTGCTTTATCTTGATACATGTTCTTGAGATGTTGAACCATCTCAATGACTTCCATGTTCTCATGTTGTCTCTACAACTCATAGTTCATTGAGCACAACATCAAGCACTTCACATCAATTGCATCCTCAATATGCTTCCTGTAAGCATTCCTTTCAGCCTTTGGTGTGGTGGGAGCAGATTCTTTTGGCTTTAGTGTATCTAGGACATAGAGCTTTCTCTCTTGAGTCAAAGAACAATTCTTAATGTCCTAAACCAGTCGTGGAAGTTGTTCCCATTTAGTGTGTCCTTCTCAAGGACCGATCACAACAAAATGTGATTGTGTTTGTAGCCATTTATTCTACAAAAAGGAAATTTACAATTTTAGTCCAAAACTCTTTTGATTTGATTTGATTTGAAAATTAACAATGTTTAATTAGGTCTTTAATTAATGTTCATTTTTCAATATTTTATCTCAAATTGATAACCCTCATTATCAATTCAGAAGATTGCAACATACAACCTTCGAGCAAGATCCTAATTTCATCTAAGCCATGGACCATCTAGGGCTGTCATCCACAACTAGAGTATTTCAGGTAGGAAACCTTTGTCAATTCCATCACATGCAACTCTTGATAGATTTCATGTGCAACTCCTTGCCATGTTCATCTTTATGCCTTAAGGTGCTTGATCCGATCAAGGTCACCTTGTTAATTCCAATCCAAAAGTCAACACAATGAATATGCACCCTGAGAAGGCAGACCCACATATTCCCCATCACACTTCCATGAGATAGACAGTGCACCACGTGAAGGCATGCCCACACTTAGTCGATCAAGCTTTTCATGTGTGCTGCTTTTAGAAGGCATCTTCAACTTAATATGTTTTTTGAGGGGTTTTAATATACTTATATATGTATATATGTATCCAATCACCACATATATAGTATGTATCATTTGCATGTTATATCCCACAAACAAAAACATGCAATAATGACAAAGCGATGATTATGTCTATCCTATTATAGTTCCTTGGAGCCACAAGGAACTACAGTCATCTAAGGTCTACATCACATGCATCTTGTTATTGATGAAGACCTATACTCGCCAATCTGGGTTGACTGGTTCAACCTTTGAATTGGTCAACTCACATCTTACCCGGTCAGTTCGTCTCCTCCAGTCGGTCATCTGGCTCCTCCAATTAATCGATTGGCTCCTCCAAACAGTCATCTGGCTCCTCTAGATGGTCAACTGGTCTTGTCATTGGGGCTTCTCATCGGCCCACCAACTGCTCCTTAGTCGATCATCTCGGTCCATCAAGTGATCATATTCAATCTTCATCATAACAAGAAATAAATCTAATCTTATTTTACATAATCCTTGTGAATCCTCGAGTTACATTTGAGGGGAGCAAAGGTAGAAGAGAATCTTGAGTTATCACGAGTTACATTTAGAATAGAAGAAGAGGGCTCGGTATGCAGACTGAGATGCAAACAACCATAACCAACCACACATATGCACATAGGGTTTATAGGCCATAACCATTCTATGCATCCACCATCAAAACCGTTTTAGGGCGACACGTATCGATTACATATATACCATATCATATATGTATATATTAGTTTGGGATCATGTGGTATTAATTGGATATTCACATTAGTCATTTATATATTTGCATTGTATGCAATAAATAAAAGATGGTAAAATCTAAATCTGATCATATCAATTATCCCAAAACATAGAGTATTGGCATGGATCTGATACCACTGTTGGGTTTTATGTGGTTGGAGTAGGCAGCGGAAATAAAAAAATTTACTTGACCATAAACCCATAACTAGTAGATCGCATCAACATCTATGTAATGGAAAGGATGGTTTTAGCAAGTTATACCTAGTCCTGAGGCTTGCTCAGTGACTATACCTCACAGCAAGCGTAGTCTCCAACCACCTATCTTCGACGACGTTCGTGCAGCTTCTGGCCTTGACCCAGACTATGGTTGACTCTCACCTCATAAGCGATAAAAGTCTCCCACCTCTATAGATAGTCCACACGGACTACTGAGAACTCTAGTCTCCCTGAAGAACAGACTAGAAGGAGTTGTCCCCTTCTGTTGCCATACTAGTCACAAACACACTCTCCCACAACCAGTTTCTTTTGTACAGTGGTCTTTCCCTCGTTGTTCGTCCCTAGATGGGTAGAACTTACTTGGGCTCTCTCGGTTACCAAAACTAGAGAGGACAACCACTTTGCAGAGTCTGTGCGGGAGTAGAAGGGTCTGAATTTTCCATGAATAATTTGTACTACAGTAGGTGAACCTGTCATTTCACTTGTGAACTGGTCAGTTGGCATAGTGAACTAGTCGGTTCATTTTGTGGACCGGGCAGTTCCATATACTTGCACAAAGATATTCATTAACAAAAGAGAACACCCATATTTTAAGCTTATTTTCCATTATATACCAAGGCCTTTATGATCACTACCAAAGAGTTAGATCATTTGTACAAGGTGACCACTACCAAAGAGTTAGGTCAGACCACTACCAAAGAGTTAGGTCATATGTACAATGTGACCACTACCAAAGAGTTAGGTCACTTCCAAGCACACTACCAAAGAGTTAGTGATTTCATATAATGGAACAGATATATTATGTTTGATGTGTTCATAGCAGTAAGTATAGAAAACCAACCAACATATCATACTAGAACAATCATTTCATCAAATACCATATGCCAAGTATTTTACTATGCATATAACACAAGCATATTGTATAATAAGCCAAGTAAGAGGTAATGGCGTACCTTAGATTAAGAGATCAACTTAACATCACACATATTCCTGATGTCAACTACATCTTTGTCAAACCTGATTAAGACAAGATCACATACTATCATCATGTTCTCATATTATTATATCTCATCTTAACCCTAATTATATCCATTTTAGGGTTTGCTTATCTTATTATGTTATATACATTATTGCTTGTCTTCTTATCTTAGATTTATCATACTGACATCATTTTCCAGATTGTGATTCATTATCCGAACATTATCTTCCATAGTATTTTTGTGCACATTAATTAACCCTAGGTTACACCATTAACCGAGATTAGGGTTTAAAACCATGTATTAAGATTCATCTTCATATAACATGGATTATGTTCATCATTATGATCTCATAATTAATTCTGAGGTTCCAGATACTGATATGAGATTACTCTGTAAAATTTCATCATTTATTAATCATTAATATATTTATTACATTTAATATAGGGTTATTAGCCCTAATTAGCCATATCAAGCAAATTACATGATTTTGTACAACAACCTGATCATCCTTGACATCAGGTGAATTGTAAACATGATTATAGACTTACTGGACTTATTCCACAATTTGAGGTCTTTGTTTATTATTTATTATGCATGAAAAGACCATTTTACATCTTACATGATTACTCTGATATTTGTTCGTCAAAAGCCTGATATTATACTTCCATTGTGTTCTACACAATTTTCTGAGAATTTTGTTAGTTTGTTTGTATTTTTCTGATAAACGTACTAATTACTAGACATTTTCAAAGATCTGAGCATTTATTGGGAAATTACCTTTTTCTGGCCAGTGAGAGCCCGCCACGTGGCCAGGGTGGGGTGCCTCATTTACTCAAAGTTGCCCAGCTCACGTTGAGCCGGCCGGTCTGGGATGGGGCAGGACCCGGTCCGGATCTTGAGTTGGATCCACGGATCCAAGGATCCACCAACCCGAGTTGGGTTCTCTCTCGTTCGTTCTGGCATTCGCGGTTCAGCGAACTCTGTTCTTCCGCAAGGCAGACGCTGCCGCCTGGGGACTCCTCCGGTGAGCTCGTGACGGTGGCTGGCGTCTCCTCAGGTGCATATGATCACAAGGATACCATCGCGGGGCCTCTTTGGGTCAGGGCGGCAGTTTCTCGGAGCTCGGCTCCCCATGGGTCGTTGTGCCGCCGAGGCGAGCGGGGAAGGTCGCCGGCCACGGAGGGGAAAGCAGCGAGGGGAGGGTCTGTGGTGGTGTTGCAGCCTGAGGAAGGGACGGTGAGGTTCCTCGCAGGGCTTCAAAGCTCGTGGGACGGTCGGTTTGTAGTTTCTGGAGGAGGAGGAGTCCTGAGCAGCACTAAGTTGAGGACGAGGTGATAGGAGGAGGCGAGCTTGAGGACAGAGTTAGCGGCGCTTGCTTCGGACCAAATCTATGGCACAGGAGGACTAACAAGGTGTCGTATAAGCTATTAGGGGGTTTAAGTTAGTAACAAGGAGTACTGAGGGCGAGATGCCGAAATCCAACCTGGGCGTGCAAGAGAAGGGTGCCACAGGTGGTGATCGTGGAGGTGGTTCCGGGCACTGTTGGGCATCGTGTGAGGGGTCAAAGTGTTCGTGGAGATGAGTTGGAGGTAGTGCCTCAGATGGTTTCTCGTGATATTGGTCAGAGAGGGGGGGTCGTGGTCGATGTTGAATCTCGCCACAGCAGCCACGACTCACGCGTCCAGCGAAGGTTAGGGATGACTCCTTGGTCGTCTGATCCGTCCTAAACCGTGGCACTCTCATCGGATGGCTCAGATTTGGCACTTGACAAGTCAAGGGTGTGACATATCAATTGCCCTTAAAACTTTGTTCTACTAATCCTCAAAATGCACATTATTTGACTAATTTCAAACCTATATAACTTCTCCTAGGAACATCCAATTGCCACCAAATTTTAATCATAGCTTCCTCGCTACAAAAGGTACCTTATACAGGAATTTGGTGCCAAAACTGAATTGTTAGACCATCCGATTAAATTCCTCAAGAAGGCATAAAAAGAGAGATCTTAATCATTATATAAATCTCAATCAACATTCCAACTTACTAAAATACTTGGAACTCACATTATAACTCAAGATATGTATTCTAATATGTTATTGGATATTCATGGATTTCAAAAACAATCCACTCCATCACATCATATACATCTTAAAAGAAATTTCGTCCTCGTAATTAAGCTAGAAAACCCACTTTGTCACATCATAAACATCTTAAAAGAACTTTCGTCCTCGAAAGTAAACCATACTCATATTTCCAGGGAAAACCGTATCTTGTCGTCATCCACATGTAGGTAGTATTCTATGGGTAACATATCTGCAAAAGTTACGTGAACCATGTATCCAAAGAACTTATTAGGGGGTTTTACAACCATCTTGGTATACAAACACTCCATTCAAGGTTGAACTCAAGGTTTAGAAACTTAGGTTATGTCATTCCATATCTCATATGTTAAAGTCAATTCTTTATCTTTAGCCATGCATTAGGGTTCCCACATCATATCAAGGTGTCATCAGCTTTATGTTGTGCTAACTCTCAAACTATACTTTTCATCTTTATTAAGCACTTGGATTAACATCTCATGTAACATGTTTCATTCATATGATCTTATTTCATTTTTCATAATAAAATTTCAACATTTACTAGAGATTTTATCACAAGATTAACCAACACTATCACATTATCATCATTATTAAAGCATATGGTTAACCATTTATGCATTGATATCTATTAAACCATCTCTATGTTTCCATCATATCATGTCTACCTATCACATCTTGAGATTTGAACTCATCCTTACATATATTATATTATGGTTGTGCTAAACAAACTTATGTGAGTGGCTTATTAAGCATATATCAAAACTTTATGTAGTCCAACTGAGGTTCTCTTGACCCATGTCATGAGGGTAGTAACATGTTCAGTCTCTCTGAGCTCACTCAACTTTATGTGTATCTCATATGCACATACTATATCTTCCCTCTCTTAGTCTAGGGTTTCCAGATTACCTCATTGGCACTAGCTAATAGCATCATTAACTCTAGCCACATGAGCACAAACCAAAACATGATATGGCATACTCTTCATAGGTCTCTACCCATGAGACATGCTTACCCAAAACTCTCTTATATACACCACTAGATTCCTATGTGGGAAACCACCAACCCGAGCATGAGGCTTCACAGAAACTGACATAGCTACCTCCTCTAGGGTCTTGGGCTCTCTCTCCCTCACCCAGATGGTAGGCACTCATATTCATGTTCACATGTTCATATAACCGGCCTCTCTTTGTCTCTAGGGTTTGGTCCTCCCAAGGACATCTAGGGTTCAACAAACTATAGGAATCATACAGAAAGCAACTCAACTCAATCACTCAGGAGTAGTCTAGTTTAGGACATATCATATCACATATCACAGAATTCTCATATCTTGGAGTTTAGGTTCTCTAACCTTCTCCCTGTGGGTCTTGCTCTCTCTTGAGCTAACCCCAAAACTGGTCCTAACACTAGAGGTCCTCCTTCGTAAAAGAGACTGAGGCTCTTGCTGATTCACAACCTTGTCTCGTCTTAACATATCTTATCTCATAAAAGCCTAGTTACTTGCATCATCAGAAGTTATCTCAAATCCTCAAAACTGAACTTACATCCTCAAAGACAAACACAAATCATCACAACTATCTTATATCATCTATATATGACTTAGATCATATCATCAAACTTATTCTATCTATCACATATTCCAAACAAGGCTCTAGACATCCAATCTAGAACAACTCTCTCTTCTAGACTGATGTCATTCACTTCCACTTAGGTTGCATGGCCACCTCCTACTCGTACATGTGCGGGGACACATTTTTGTAATACATATACATATTAAAATATTATATAGTTTTCTCCGATAAAATAGGCGTCAGAGAAACTATCACGGTTCGATCCGGTTGGAATCCAAAACCAAATCCTGAAATGAGTGCCCCACACATAGTAGAGAGTACAGTGTCATGAAAACTAAGGAAAGGGGTGAGAACATGGTGTAGACTAGTGTAGCTACTCTAGACAACGAGCACCATATGTCTAGGGTTTCTCTTCCCTTGATGCATGTCATTTCCAAATAGTACAACGTCCCATACCGTTGTACTATAAGGAAAGAATGACATCTAAGGACCTGCTATACAACCAGCACTAGTCTAGGCCTAGTTCTCGGACATCTAGGTGCTAACCTAGAGGCTAGGTCAGATCTAGTCTCTAAAAGATGACTAATCTAACCCTAAAAGATTATTAAGTTCAAGGTTCTTTAGTTTTGAGTTGCATAATGAGAAAATGTCAGGCTTTGCTATTGTTCATGCTCTGATACCACCTGTGACATCCCCAGATTTTCTAAAACTTAATATGATGTGTGACGTCCAAATTGAAACCCTCACCTCAGCGAGAATCCCAATTTAAACATCTCACATAAGGATAAGAAGAAGAAAATCAGAGGAAGTCAAAAGGAAACACATCAGTAGCACATGCACATGAACAATAAACAAACCACAACACATGTTCACCATTCAACATATAATTACAACATGAATTGTTACAACATTTGATATTACATATTGAACAGCAACTTAAACATATACATGTACTACATCTAAACAACAGGATCTTAAGACAACAAGTCCACCTGTACATCAGCTCGCTACACAACTCTCTTTATCTTGGATCTTCAAGAGAATAACCACAACCTAAACAAAAGATTACATGCGGTACACGTCAGCACAATATTTCATGAATATTGTACTGAGTACGCCTACGTGTCTTTTATTTACCTCTCATCATATCTTGGCAATAAGATAAAACTAATACTTGGCAGTAACAGAAGAATATAAGAAAAACATATACTTGCACTAAGATATTCATTAACAAAAGAGAACACCCATATTTTAAGCTTATTTTCCATTATATACCAAGGCCTTTATGATCACTACCAAAGAGTTAGATCATTTGTACAAGGTGACCACTACCAAAGAGTTAGGTCAGACCACTACCAAAGAGTTAGGTCATATGTACAATGTGACCACTACCAAAGAGTTAGGTCACTTCCAAGCACACTACCAAAGAGTTAGTGATTTCATATAATGGAACCGATATATTATGTTTGATGTGTTCATAGCAGTAAGTATAGAAAACCAACCAACATATCATACAAGAACAATCATTTCATCAAATACCATATGCCAAGTATTTTACTATGCATATAACACAAGCATATTGTATAATAAGCCAAGTAAGAGATAATGGTGTACCTTAGATCAAGAGATCAACTTAACATTACACATATTCCTGATGTCAACTACATCTTTGTCAAACCTGATTAAGACAAGATCACATACTATCATCAGGTTCTCATATTATTATATCTCATCTTAACCCTAATTATATCCATTTTAGGGTTTGCTTATCTTATTATGTTATATACATTATTGCTTGTCTTCTTATCTTAGATTTATCATACTGACGTCATTTTCCAGATTGTGATTCATTATCCGAACATTATCTTCCATAGTATTTTTGTGCACATTAATTAACCCTAGGTTACACCATTAACCGAGATTAGGGTTTAAAACCATGTATTAAGATTCATCTTCTTATAACATGGATTATGTTCATCATTATGATCTCATAATTAATTCTGAGGTTCCAGATACTGATATGAGATTACTCTGTAAAATTTCATCATTTATTAATCATTAATATATTTATTACATTTAATATAGGGTTATTAGCCCTAATTAGCCATATCAAGCAAATTACATGATTTTGTACAACAACCTGATCATCCTTGACATCAGGTGAATTGTAAACATGATTATAGACTTACTGGACTTTTTCCACAATTTTAGGTCTTTGTTTATTATTTATTATGCATGAAAAGACCATTTTACATCTTACATGATTACTCTGATATTAGTTCGTCAAAAGCCTGATATTATACTTCCATTGTGTTCTACACAATTTTCTGAGAATTTTGGTAGTTTGTTTGTATTTTTCTGATAAACGTACTAATTACTAGACATTTTCAAAGATCTGAGCATTTATTGGGAAATTACCTTTTTCTGGCCAGTGAGAGCCCGCCACGTGGCCAGGGTGGGGCGCCTCCTTTACTCAAAGTTGCCCAGCTCACGTTGAACTGACCAGTCTGGGATGGGGTAGGATCCGGTCTGGATCTTGAGTTGGATCCACGGATCCAAGGATCCACCAACCCGAGTTGGGTTCTCTCTCGTTCGTTCTGGCATTCGCGGTTCAGCGAACTCTGTTCTTCCGCAAGGCAGACGCTGCCGCCTGGGGACTCCTCCGGTGAGCTCGTGACGGTGGCTGGCGTCTCCTCAGGTGCAGATGATCACAAGGATACCATCGCGGGGCCTCTCTGGGTCAGGGCGGCAGTTTCTCGGAGCTCGGCTCCCCATGGGTCGCTGTGCCGCCGAGGCGAGCGGGGAAGGTCGTCGGCCGCGGAGGGGAAAGTAGTGAGGGGAGGGTCTGTGGTGGTGTTGCAGCCTGAGGAAGGGACGGTGAGGTTCCTCGCAGGGCTTCAAAGCTCGTGGGACGGTCGGTTTGTAGTTTCTGGAGGAGGAGGAATCCTGAGCAGCACTAAGCTGAGGACGAGGTGATCGGAGGAGGCGAGCTTGAGGACAGAGTTAGCGGCGCTTGCTTCAGACCAAATCTATGGCACAGGAGGACTAACGAGGTGTCATAGAAGCTATTAGGGGGTTTAAGTTAGTAACAAGGAGTACTGAGGGCGAGATGCCCAAATCCAGCCTGGGCGTGCAGGAGAAGGGTGCCGCAGGTGGTGATCGTGGAGGTGGTTCCGGGCACTGTTGGGCATCGTGTGAGGGGTCAAAGTGTTCGTGGAGATGAGTTGGAGGTAGTGCCTCAGATGGTTTCTCGTGATTTTGGTCAGAGAGGGGGGTCGTGGTCGATGTTGAATCTCGCCACAGCAGCCACGACTCACGCATCCAGCGAAGGTTAGGGATGACTCCTTGGTCGTCTAATCCGTCCTAAACCGTGGCACTCTCATCGGATGGCTCAGATTTGGCGCTTGACAAGTCAAGGGTGTGACATATCAATTGCCCTTAAAACTTTGTTCTAATAATCCTCAAAATGCACATTATTTGACTAATTTCAAACCTGCATAACTTCTCCTAGGAACATCCAATTGCCACCAAATTTTAATCATAGCTTCCTCACTACAAAAGGTACCTTATACATGAATTTGGTGCCAAAACTGAATTGTTAGACCATCCGATTAAATTCCTCAAGAAGGCATAAAAAGAGAGATCTTAATCATTATATAAATCTCAATCAACATTCCAACTTACTAAAATACTTGGAACTCACATTATAACTCAAGATATGTATTCTAATATGTTATTGGAGATTTATGGATTTCAAAAAAAATCCACTCCATCACACAAATCCACCCAATCATCACCATTATAACAACCCATGTTTCAAGACTACATTTGATGATGTCGAAGTGTACCCAATCACATTCGATGAGTGCAGTGATATTAGGTCTAAGAATCACAATCACCACCATCACTATGAGAGATGATTCTGACTACCATTTTATGGTTCCATGTCTCACTCTCATGGTGGGTCTGTCTGATACACTGTTCTCGAACATGTATCTGTGTGCTTAGTTTGATATCATATATCATGACTAATGAGACATTGTCATCAACAAACACACACTCTAGTCTTGATGTGTCATTGTTGTCTATCAACCTTCCACAATGAAATCCGGCTGGGGACATAACAAGAATGTACATACTCTTAGAATCTGTATGATCTCATTGTTTAGGTCCTTAACCTGAAGACGTACGTCATTGAGTTTTATCAGTCTTTTCATTCTGCTCCATGATTTATCTCATAATTGATTGAACTAGAATAAATTGGAAGCTTGCCTTTGATATTTATTAAATCAATCATGACATTAGCCAATCCAATCATCATATGATTGGCTCTCAGGGCATACATACCAACAGATGGGTGTGCATAGTCCATTTTATATTTTTAATAAAATGGAGGCAAATATAATGAGGCCTTATAGTTGAACATTAACAAGGATGTCAAGGGTTTAACTAGGGGAGGTTATAAAATTTTAAGATTTTAGGTCTTTGATAAATGATCTTGAAATGAATGACTAGATTATCTGTATCACAAATGTGCACCTCCTTTTTAGGTATCTTATCAATAAGTACTCCATTGTTAATCATTCTTAGCTCAAAATAGTAACATGATGGGTTACATATTAGAAAGTTGATCTCGAGTTGTATGCGAATAAGGAAAAAGTGTGCAACTGAGGAAAGTGATGGTCTATAGAGGCAGTCATATTCTCAAAACTATAGTAGAGCCTTGGAGAGTAGGCCTGCACATTAAAATTTTACGTAGACCCATTTAGAATGAAAAACATGTTAAACACACTCTTTGATTAAATTTTTCCTTATTCCCAACAAAATTATATAGCACACATAAAATGTGTAACTATCATTCTTTTACACAAATGTATCTAACATATGCACTTTCATCTTCGCACATGATTTTTGTGTAATCTTTATGCCATCAAGTAAGTTAAGAGTGTATAATTTATTTTCTATCCTTCAACAACTTTGAATTGGGAACTTTGCTTAGGCAATTTAACACACCCACAACATTTTTAATAAAAAACTTTACATGTTGTTAACATCTTATGTCTCTATCTCTAATAACAACTTTCAACCCCGATGCATTGGTCATGTGAATATTACAAGCATGGTCACCCATAATTTCTCATGCAAACTTGATTCAGTCATGTCACATCTGATCAACCATTACCCAAAAGTAAAACTATACACCTAAAGATTTGTTCCAAACTAAATCTTTATCAATACTATAAATAACTTACATGAAAGGTCTAAAACCTTTGTTCATGGAAAATACCTTATTATCCACATAAAAAGTATCAATGTCCTCCTTTTTTCCTTTATTACAAGTGAAATGTGAAACAATCCTTAGCTGAGACCTCATCAACCGTGTAACAAAACATGGCTATATGTATGTCATCATGGTTTCTAAAGACACCATTGAAACTAGCTACATTCATGACATTATGTTCCTATGATGCATGCCACACTTTGATTTGGAACTTTTAACTGGTCATTCATCTAATATGCAACATAGAGAATCAAACTAGTGATGGACCCTAGAAATTAACACAATTCAAAACATATAGTGATACAAAAAATATTACAAAATTGAAAAATAATTAATATAATATGGTAATATAGTTTGAGCATTCTATGATTGTCAAATCTAAATCAATCCACCAACCCTATAGTTGTTGGTAACTACCAATATTTTATTTCCTTGTCCTTGTTAGAAGATAAAATTACGTTTTCCAAAATAAAAGGAACCATGAAATTAACCAACAATCAAGTAAAAGTTGCATACTTTTCCAAAATATCATACTCCTTGGGCAAGCATCTCATACAAACTTCAAAACATTATAAGGAGAACCAAATGCAAAGATATGATGTTGTTAAGAAACAATTTTGAGAGTCATAGAGGTGAAAAGACAAGAGATGGTACAATGGCCCAACAAACCTTTAACATGAATTTCCTACATGAAAAACTATATATTTTGTGAATGATAAGGAAAACTGAACAAAGCACAATGAAATTTATGATTTTTCTTATTACTTTTCTATTTGGGTTCTAAGTAAAATTAATGTATCAAATGTGGCTGTATCATAAACGATGTCTCACATGATACATTTATGCTTTTTTACATACATACATGCATACACAGATAGATATGCATATATATATTCATACATACATATATATGTATCATTTTTATAACATGTTTCATATTCAATATTTAATTAATTTTCAAGGTATTGGAAAACTTTATAAGATAGTCTATTACCTACATTTGAAGCAGACTTGTAACAAAAACCTAGAAAATCTTTTAAATTGTCATGATATTCCATTGTCATCCTAAGATTTTTACAACAACAAAATCCATATTTTCATTTTAAGTTAAAGTTGAATGATCAAATTTTTAACAAATAAAATCAAGTTAAATAACAAAATTTTATTGTCAAATAAAAAAAAGCACATCTATACTAAATAAGAACAACAATCTCTTCATATAAATGTCAAGAAATTAAGATATAGACAATGCTATGCTACTAAATAATGTGTTTTGCTGGGTAGTCAAGAAAATCCTAAATCCATATGCAATGGCCAAACAATACCAGACTAGGATAATACACAAAACATGAAGAAACTAATCATGATTACTAAAACCATAGAATCCAAATGATATATGAAAAGTTCTTTAAACATTCAATGAAATCATACATTCTCTTGGCTAACACAATTTATTTCTCATAAATTGGTGGGAGTATAACCAATATAAACCAACAGAACCAATAACTTCTTTTGGCAGTTGCTATTCTTGAATTTTACCTATTGGTTCAATAACATTGGAATAAAAGCCTTATATCATTAGTGTGAACAACATATCATTTATCTTCTTTGTGTTCTTGGAATTATGTTTTGTTCACATTTAACACTAGTCACACAAGATTTTTAATAAATTTCAGAACAAAGTTGTTGTTGCAAAGCTAAATATTTGGTTTACAAAAGACAAGATTATAGATTAGCATGTGCAAGCTGCATGGGTTTTTCAATGAACTTAACGCATGAGTATATGCAAAACATCTTTCTTATTTGTCTATTATTAAGAAGTAGAACACCCATTCACAATAGAATTCACACCACAAAATCATTTTAAGGGCATGTCTAGAGATAAAAATGGATCTATATATGATGTGGTTTTTAAAACACTAACAAATTCATCTAAAGCTCGAAATCAAAAAGGTTTTACCGAAATTGCATGTAATAATGCCACCCTCAAATAGACATGTGTTATTGCAGTTTAGTTAAGGATCAAATCCTAAGAGACTATGATTTAACGAAATCTTATAGTTGTATCCAGTTAAACAAAAATTAATATTTAGAACCAAGACTTGATTTGGGTTGATTTAAACTAAATGCAAGGAAAATAAAAGAGTTAACTAAACTAGGGACTAGATTAATGAATGAAGGTCACTGGGGTGGAATTGAGTTTTACCACTATTACATGCTCATACACATCCATAACATGTACGTACTAGATATAATCATTCAAATAAAAGCAAAAGCAAGACCCCTATTAGGTGTGGAGATTTGTTAGATATCCCTGAGGAGGTTGATGTCGCATCACTCACTTGTCATATCTAAATCCAAAGATATTCCTTTGAAAGTTCACATCCAGGAACAAACAAAGTCAATTGATACTCAAATCATAAGTAATGAAGTTCTCACAATAAAGTATATAATAGATCATATATACTAGGTGATTAACCCAAAAAATATGCATGATGTGACTAACATTGAAATAAAACAATTATATACAAGTGATGGAACATGATGAAATGGTTATGCAAGAACATGCAGTGGAGCTATTTTTGACACCCCAGTGAGATGGGCTACTCGCTCATCATGATGAAATCTAAACAAAGGGAAGAGAAGGAGAATTGAGGCATCACCATCGTTGGTGGAGAAGAAGTGCAGTTGAATGTGGGCAACACAATTCTTGCACCCAATGAAGTGAGTGGAATTAGTTGAACAAAGGAAGAACATCCTGGACTCTTAGTGGGGTAGTATTGTTCTTTGTTCTTCCTTACTCATTGTGTCTAGATCACCGAATAGGAGAAGTAGGTAGATGGAGGGATGGATAAGATGGATATATGTTCACCTTTGTGGATACAAAATGGAAAGAATGGAAGAACAAAGATGGTAGAACATGGATGCAAATGAAGCACTTTCCTCGATCATCATGATGAAATCAAAGCAAAGGGAAGAGAATAAGAATTGAGGCATCATCATCATTGGTAGAGAAGAAGTGTAGTTGAATGTAGGAAACACAATCCTTACACCCGATGAAGCGACTGGAATCAATTGAATGAAGGAAGAAGAACCTGAACTCTCAATGGGGTAGTATTCTTCATTGTTATTCCTTCCTCATTGTGTCTACATCAATGAAGAGGAGAAGTAGGTAGATGGAGGGATGTATAAGATGGATATATGTTCACCTTTGTGGATACGAGATGGAAAGAATTGAAGAACAAAGATGGTACAGTGTGGACGCAAGTGAAGCACCACACAGGTGGCGACGACAGTCGATGGAGATTGTCTCTCTTAGTTACAGCTGGAGTTCGATAGTATAGAGGTGTAATGAAGGAGTGATACCCCCCAATGGAGGTGGGGGTCAGGTTCTTATGAGCACTAAGTATGTAGGTGTGCCATTGGGGCTATGGGTGTGACTAGCAGAAGGCCAGACGGTCGAAGAGATCTAGAATGTCAGCCACCAATTGCCATTAAGAACTGAGTTGTAGAAAAATCATCAGGGATAGCTAGGTATGTAGTGATCCCGTCAGACTTGGAGACACTAATTCTTCACTGGGCATGGGGCATCATCAGTCGTCGAGACTTCATCGGGCACTTAGGTTTCAGTGGGAATTCTTCATCAGCCTCAGGGTCTAGGGTCCCATCGGGCACTAAGGGAAGAAGTAACACCTAGCACCGAAGGTAGAATTTACATTTGGAATTGGAGTGTTGAAGTCCCATTAGGAACTGGGGGAACCAGGCCATCGATCTTGATCAAGATTTATTGATCAATTTGCTTTCTGAAAGTGCTCAGAGTTTGTTTCTTGTAGTAGAGTGACAAGACTAAAAACTTGCACAGAGAGTCAATAAAAGTATCAAATTCCTATAAATTAGCATAAAAACCTAAGTAGATCAAAGTTAAGCTAATTAGATTAAAATTAAAATATCTAAATGCTGAAGTAGGCTAAAAATGTGATTGGACTACGATAAATATGCATGCATCAGTATACGGAGTAGGAGAAACCATATTTAACTAAAAACATTGGCATGCATAAAATGTGATGGTTTAACTTGTAGAAAAAATATATTCTTTCTTAAGCATCATTTAGTTCTACAAAATAAAGATATTCCTTAAAGTGTGTAAAAAAGGACTTTTGTAGTTTAATAACAAGAAGATTAAGCACAAACCTTGATAGGATTTGATGAACTTACCAGAGAAGTAAATTATAGTGTCTTGGTTATTCAATCTTAAATTACATCCACTTAAAGTCATCAATT
This sequence comes from Alisma plantago-aquatica, assembly GCA_963693085.1. Taxonomy (NCBI): domain Eukaryota; kingdom Viridiplantae; phylum Streptophyta; class Magnoliopsida; order Alismatales; family Alismataceae; genus Alisma; species Alisma plantago-aquatica. Next base: position 723,775,948 of record OY856414.1, read on the forward strand.
ACAAATGAACCAAAAGTTGATGCAAAAAATGTTTATCATCATATGATTACATAATATTTTACTAAAGAAATAACTACATCTAAAAATTCAAAAGAGAAAGGAAGGATAATCAATTATGTAATGGGCTACATTAAAAATATATCTTACAGAAGATATTGAATTTCTTATGGAAAATCAGATAGGAAAAAAATCTCAAATTAAAGCTATTATTACTATTTTTATTATATATGCATATATGTTGAAATCATTGTTATATGTTTCCTTAATGAGTATGAACAAATTGGAAATCGTAAAACTTTTTGTATTACAATCTTGCAAGTTAAATCTACGATGTTTTCCCATTATGCGTAGAATTTTATATTTTTTTAGCCATAAATCTTGAACATAGTTAATCATAATGATATCATAAAGGAGTATTTCAATATGGAAACCAAGATATAACAACGTTTCTAATATATAATTAAAAATGATTGTCCAAGTAGACATGTCACAACAAATGTTATGATTTTAGTTCTAGTCCTGCTTCATTAAGGTAAATTTATATCACCGGTTCACATATGACTAGATAGTGTAGGATGATTGTGGTTGTTGGTTCATAGGGCATTTCTTTAACCCATGTTTTAAAAATTTTAGGTATAAAAAGTCACAAAGTGAATTCACAAATATAAGTTCAATTGTGTAATTTAATGAGAATTGGTATTCTAATAGAACTTGAAATGTGGAAAAAAGTATTATATTTTCAAAGGTATCCATGTCAAAACATTGTGAAAATGAACATTTATATGGCTAAAAGGACTACCTTGACATGAGATGTCGAGGAAATTCATTATAAACCAAAGATACCTACACCAAAAAAAATTGGTTCTCGCCTAAAGTGGTCAAAATCTCTATCAGGGAAAGGGTGAATAGAGATACAAAGAATTTATGCAATATTATACACAAGAATGTTAGTTGCAACTTGCGTAAAGGAGAATGTATAGCAAAATTAAGTAAATCAAGAAACATATAAAGCACATTACAAGTGGCATACATATATAGTGGTTCATGTGTGAAACATAATACTCTACTACTTATTTGGATTTAAACACTTAGTTTTATTTACATTTTCCTATACATATTCAAATTATAATTATTGATGTATTTTGTGGATCAAGGCCACCCTTTTTTCATCGCGATGAGAACTATTTCCTTGTGATGGGATGTTGAAGAACCCTCATGAATAAGATACCAATATCCTTTTCTCTCCTTCATAAACATCCTTCTAGCAAGAAGTATCTCCAAATATCTTCAGTAACATCTTTCTCTCAAGAAGTATCCCTAAAGTATTGAAATAATAGAGAACAATAAACTAAAAGGAAGGTATCCTCTATATCACAACATATTACATTGGATCACTAATGAACAAGTGATGACAAGATAAACATAGGTTTACGAAAGCTACATATTATGTAATAGGACGCTAACATAGACTAACATTATGGTAGAGGAAAAGTAAATGGGATTGTCAAAGTATAATTATGAGCTCAATGCAGTTCAATTTGTCAAGTGTTCTATTTGTGTCCATATGTCATTCTTACACCATAGGAAACACTTAGGAATAGTTTAGATGATTGTTGGGAATTTTTCCATTCCAACTTAGTGTCAAATTAATCATTGCAGGATAGTTGGTGGGAAATAAAAAACTAATTGTACACTAACTAAAGTGATTGTAGATTGTAGGTTGGTCAGATTGTAATTCAATAAAGAAACATTTTGGTTAAATTAAAATTTGATTGATGCATTTCCATGACCTCCAACAGTCTAAAATCAATGTTATCAAATGTTCCTTGTTAATTGTAATATGATAAGAATCAATCAATCCCATGAAGTTATGCATTTTGGAACATGATGGGAATGGTATTTGAAATAAAACCTACCAATCATAGTGGGTCTATAAAAGTATAAAACTTGGTTTAGTATGGTTTTTATCCACTCAACGTTTGTTCTTACATGCCTCCTATCACATTGTACAAAACCACATGTACAAGTAGTACTTCTAGGTACAACTTTATTAATAAACGTACCAACATATACAATTTTTTGTCAAAAATTCCTCATTTGATATTTTGTAACTTTGTTGATTACATAAAACACTCAATACAAGTATTATTTATACAACTAAAAATTAATACTTATATCATCAAAACTAGAGTCTGATTGTAATGTCTGGGCCCACAACCTAAGGTGCTAGTAGAGTTTTGAGAATGACAATTGTCCCTACAAACGATCACTAACTTTGGTTGCATGTTTGTCCTCACTCACACACAACACGAGATCAAATTCATGACATGTGACCCATCCTAGTACTACGCTAAGCTGACCATGCTTAATCACGTAGAACTTAGTGATATGCACCCTATAAAGGAGATATACCTTAGTGACATGGATAGTACAATGATTCTGTATAACATCATTTTATCTCTAGCCAAAAATCATGGGTTGTTAGAATCTCCCCCATTTATACTATCAACATCCTTGTAAAGACCCAACTATATAGCCTCATAATGTTTTCCCATTTTAGTACATACCTATAATGACCCATGTACACTTAGTTTATGACCATGGATACCAACGTAAGGGCATATTCATATAGCCTTATTGTAGATAGTCATTTCAGACATTCTTGAGTTACATTTCTTGGGATTGCATGCCACATGCCCACATGGGACCCACTTATTATAAGCGAAAAAACTCTAATACCATTTATAATGCCCACGCCCATAGTGCAAAGCTCTAGTCAAGTTTAGAGAATGATGATTGCCCCACAGACCACTACTCACTTTGCCTACACACTTTGTCCTCACTCACGCACATCCCATATCAAAGTAGAGTGTTACTGTAATGTTTGGCCCCACAATCTAAGGCTCTAGTAGAGTTTTGATAATGAGAACTGTCCCTACAGAGCACCATTGGCTTTGGTTGCATGTTTTTCCTATGCACAACATGGGATCCAATTTGTGACATGTGACCCATCTTAGTACTACTGTAAGTCGAGCATGATAAATCACATAGAACTTAGTGATATGCTCCCTATAAAGAAGGTGTACCTTAGTGATATTGATTAAACAATGACTCCATATAAGTCTATTTTATCTATGGAAAAAAATCATGGCATGTTACAATCTCTCCATTTAGACTCTCAACATCCTCATCAAGACCCAACTATATAGCCTCATAATCTTTCCCCATTTTAGTACAGACCCAAAATGTCCCATGTAAACTCAATCCCCAACTAGGGATACCAACATAAGGGTAAATCCATATTGTCTTAGTGTAGATAACCTTTTCCAACATGTTTTGGTTGCATTTCTTAGGACCACAATACCATGTTTCCATGTGGGACCCACCTATTGTAGATGAACAAACTCTGATACCATTTATAATGCTCATACCCATAGCCCATGGCTCTAGTCAATATTATAGAATGATGACTGACTTCACATACCACATCTCATTATCAAATTCCTAACAAGTCACCCATCTACTCTGATCTAAGCTGAGTAGGCTTAATTGCAGAGTTATTAGTTATTACATCCTTGTAAAGGAGTAGAACTTTGGTGATATTTGTAGTTCAATGGTTAATTTATAGGAGGCCTTAAATCTTGGAATGTTATAGAGGCATATCAAAAAGCTAATAATTATCCTATTTGATGATGCCAAAATATTTCAAACCATAAAGTTGATAAAGACAAATGAAGTGCATTAGACCTTTATTTTTGCATAAAAAGAAAATGTATAACAATTTTTTTTCTATTCATAAATCAAAGTAAGAAAAGGAGTCAAGTATCACCAAACACTATGTTGAGGACACACAACCTCAACACGATATACATTTACAAAACAAAACACATACCCAAGTATAAAGGAATATACTGATTGAAATGACATGGAATGAAATACAAGACACATGCAACATTCTAACTATTTATAATCAATAAAATATGTCCTATTAGGACTCAAATATAATTGTCTACAAAATAAGATTCAATGTGGGGTCCATATGCAATAAACCCATTAGTTGACTGATGTGTGAACAAATTGTCACTATTTGGACATCTAATTTGGTTGTTTTCTTTGTCAATTGTGCTTAATCGAGTATATTTTCATGCATATTTCACCAAATTAGTATAAAATCAGTGTGCCTCACTTATTATATTTAAGCATATATTGTACATGTATTTTACATATTTAATTGTTAAAATAGTTATATGATTTAATTCATTGATTATTTTATTGGAGATAATATTTATTTACTGGATCAATGTCGCTAGCATCAACATGTAACTCGGTAGTACCGACATGGAATCAAAGCACAAAAAAATATTACAGTTTCAAATCGAAAAGAAATAGGAATTTTATTGTAAAAGGTCGATAGTACTGACTTCCAAGTCGGTAGTACCGACACAGGAGGTGATGGCCAAGATTAAATGCATTAAATCCAACAATTATTGTTATATTTCATTACAATTAGGTTTTCTCTTAACCTAAACATATATAAAGACTGGAAAGTGCACCATTTGAAAGGAATCATTGAGATCTATTGTGTGGGGATGACACAAATGGTGACCGGAGGGAGAAAAGTAAAGGAACCCTACCTGACGGGCCTCGAAGGAGTTTTGGCAGAGGCAACGACGACAAATCCTCTCCATCTTCTCATGATCCATTCTTTAGCCATGTCTTCAATTTACTAAATCTTAAAACTCATGTTTTACCACTTTTTTATTTACAGTGATACCATGTAAACTATTTTTGGCTAAAACATATTCCTTAGGATCCAAGAGTGGCTTGGTGTTGCACTATATTTGACATTTTGAATTGATATATATGTTTCTCCTGAATTTTGGACTTATTTTTATGAGATTGTTATGAACTATACATGCTTGATCACCATATCTAGTTAATTAGACCTTTAATTGCTTTGAAAAAAGAAATTAATGGTTGGAACTTCATAGAAATACATGTTTTATATCGCCCTTTGAGAGAAAGGTGTCTTACAAATGTGAAGAGATTATCTAGAGTTTTCAATAAAGCACCTAACTAATAACACAATTGGTACGAGAGTGGGATTGGTATTAGATTAGGTAGTGAATTTACGTCATGAGAGTGGATAATTCTTGATATAGGCTCTTAGTCCATGTTTAGGAGAAATAAATATTAATAAATGATGTTAAATACAATATACACCATAGGGAAACCAAAAGTCCTAAGGAATTCATCCATTCTTGATCACAACAACCTTAGTTAGATTTACTTTTTGTTCTAAGTTAACTAAACAACCAATCTACTCTTTTTCTAGGTTTACCTAATTTTGTTTCAATAAATAGTAGTCTTTGGTGTACGATTCCTTGAGTTCAACAACTTGGGCCTCTTTTTTCCTATATTACACGACACGTGAACTTGCATTTTGCACGTATGTTCCATGAGTGTCAAGTTTTTTGCGATGTTGCTGGGGAATCGACATCATCAGTACTACAAGTGTTGAGACCAGCCACTCTCGGCACATGTATTTATTTTCATTTTTTTCTTTCCATTTTTATCATTACATAAAACTCCATTGTTAATTTAGGCCTTATTCATATTCATCTAGATATTTATTTGTAATTCATATTCTTTCTTTTAAAAAAAGTTTAATAAAGGCACATGGCTCCTATTTAGGCCTTGTTCATATTCATTGTAGTTTTGCTTCGTACTCTATTTTTTATGGCTTCCATTGAGAGTTCTTCCCTTCAATCCTACTACTTCCTACCATGGCAAAAGTTGATCAAAGTGCTTTGGTGCGTCCCCGCTAGTGGTGCTTTTACACCCCACGAGGTCAGAGCGCACGGGATGTGGGATCTTATGCTTTCGAAATTTATAGACCTACACTAACTACCTACGTCTACTAAGACACTACGCCCACAAGCGCACGGGGTCGTGTCATAGTATAGGAAGGCGGTAAGTACAGGGTCGATCCACGGAGATAGAGGGGGCACTAGAGTTAGACGGGCGTAAGCTATGTTCCTTTTGTGGAGATTAAGGTTTTTAGGGTTTAAAGGTTGGTTGGTTGTTGATTAAGCTAAGTGAGCAAGTAGGAAAAGCAATATGAAACTATGTTATCAAAAAGCTAAATTAGCAATCTAAGTCAACAAGCTATCTAAACAAGACCGAGAACAAACTACACTAGACTAAGCAAGAAACTAGCAATTGAGAGCCTAAGTTAACCACTAATCAAGATCAAAGACCTAAATTAACACTTAGCTAACAGAACTAGGCAATTAACTAAGTTAACTAAAGTAATTGAACTACACTAGCATTAACAAGCAAGCAAAGCAATTAAGGTTTTAAGCAATTAGATGAAGGAGGTGGGCCGTTTGGGAATGTGACCATGACATTAATTGGGGGATGTCACCATAATAAGCAATTAGCATATTTCATTCTAGATTACCAAACCAAACAACAAGGTGGGTGCTATGAGGATGTACCCTATGCTACTAGTTGGAGAACTAGGGGTAGGTGTAATTCTCATAGGACTTACCAAGTCTAGCTATCTAGGATAAGTGGTATTAGTCAATTGAGGACCAAGGGTAAGGATGGGAGTAGAGATGAGGATATTTGACCTCATGCCACTAGCCACCTCAGCCTTTAGGAAATCCTAGGCAATTGCACTAATCACACTTATACTAGTCACTTAGAACTCACATTTGCATGTAGGAAGAAGGTGATTATGTAGGAAGATAGGGGGCTAACTAGGGATCCGAATTAAGGACCTAGGAGCCAATCCTATGATATCTACATAGAAACCAATACATCCTACAGGAAAATGTCTTCAAACACCACAAGGAAAGCAATTAATGTAATTAAACAACAATCACATGCACAAGTAATTGGAAATGAGATACAAGCAAATGCAATCATCATAGAAGTGAAATATGTTCACTAAAAATTATATTCCCCCAACATGGTATCAAAGTCACATTTTTGTCCCAAACAGCCCACCCAAGGGGGGCTTAGCTATACATGATCAAAACATAAACAAAGGAGAAGAGAAAGAGAGTAGGAAATGCCATGGATGCTTGATGAAGCTTGACTTATTCACCTCCTTGCTGCTAGCCACGAGCCTCCTCCTCTAATGGTGCCCAAGAGCATGGAAATGGTGGAATGGATGGATAGAAACCTAGAGAAACTAGGTTTCTATGGTGGAAATGGGATTAAATGCAAGGAAAGTAGGTGGATGGGAGTAATAGATGTAAGGGAGCAGTTGGGTTGTGGCTAGGGAGTGTGCACTCCCGAGCCCTAGAAGCAACTAGTGCTTATATAGGAGCTAGGGCTAAGTCGGGGGTAAAATAGGAAAAACAGTGAAAAGTTGTGTAGGGTAGGTGATCACCACTGTCATCGTGGATGTGCCACGGCCGTGGTGAGGGTAGTGGGGAATGGCCGTGGGGGGTAAATATGGTCATGGTGTGAAGGAAGTGGTGAGATGGTGGTGGCCACGGCCGTGGCGGAGTGCCACGGTCGTGGTGGGTAGCATGCACCATGGCCGTGTTGGGTAACACGACCGTTTTGGAGGAGGAGGAGCTGACCGTGGGGAGGGGCCACAGGCATCTTGATCGTCTTCGACCACGGTCGTGGCGACTTGGCCATGGTCATGGTGTTCTCGGCAAAAACCATGTTGGCAACTGACTTCTTGCAATTAATAAACGCACGACCGTGGGAGGAGCCCACGACCGTTTTCACTTCTCGGGGCCACGACCGTGCTGATGGACATGGTCCTGGTGTCTTCACTGGCCACGATCGTGGATGGGAGGCCACATCCATGGGACTCTGGGGAATTTCCCTGTTGCAACCTGTTGGATCTTGGCAATAAAGCCACGACCATGGCATTGTGGCCACGGCCGTGGTGAGGCTTGACTTATTGATTTCGCTTCTAACTTTGTCATTTTCAGATGTCTTTGCTTGGGGATGATTCTTGGCCACTGGAGGTAGGTTGAGGGAGACTTTGGGACCTTCTTTGGGTCCCTCCTTCTCTCTCTTCCATCTAAGCATGGTCCAAGTACCTGAAAAACAGTGCAAAGAACATCCATAAGCGTATTTGCAATGATATTCATATTGGGGAGGATAACATGTAATTCTAATACATTTGAATGTGATAAAAGTACAAAATGACACATGATACAGCCCTAGAATAGGGTTGGATCACCACCCCAAACTTGAAACATACTTGTCCTCAAGTATGCTCCAACTCAATCTCTTTTCCATTTTCCTCAATCAAAAGATATGACAAATGCAATATGATGGGCGACAAATGCTAAATGGGATCAATGGTGACTAGGTACATGCAAATCACTTCCCTCCTCTTCTACTTTCACAAACCAACCATGAAGAGAGCACAAATCACATGAACTTCGCATATGATGCATGGGTTGCACAAGTTATCAATATCTCATCCATAAGGTTCCGGGTAGACCGTTTCATGATGATGTTAATCGCCGATGACTAGGAGTGTTGTTTCACCTTCATGCGTTAAACCTTATGCTTCAAGTTATGCCAAATGACCCACATGGCTGCGGAAAGGGATAAAGTGAGCTAGGTTTAATGTTTCCTAGCTCCATGGGTATGAAAGAAGAAGAAAGGGTTGTGGTAAGATTTGGAGTGCTTTTACACACTCTTCTTTTCTTTATTTAAATGATCTTAAACATGAGCATCCTTTTATTTTATTTTTGCTTCTATTTTCTTTTTTCTTTGCCATAGGTGTATGTAGGGCATATGGTGGATAGAGTGAAGTGGGGAGATAGAGATGTGGCCACCCCAAACTTTTGGAGGTGGCCACGGCTAATATGTGCACTTTGGCATCTTTTTATGAGGCGGAGAGGTATGAAGATGATGAAAGAATGGTCGGGTCAAAGAGGGGTCACTTGGCATAATCTTCCACATAAGGTCTCCTGCGTGAAAACTAGTCCGACACTTCACCATAGATATCACATCACATGAATGAACCAAGTGAAATCCATATATCAATCAAGTAACTCCACAAACATTAAACGTTCTATGCTTGCTTGGATCATAATTCAATCAAACCAACACATTCCCAAGGGAGGTGACGAGCATGTAAGAAGTCACTCGTTGATACCACATAGCACTTCATCATAACATATCATCTTGTATTTGTCAAAGATAAGCAATTTCATTCAATATGGTAAAGATTGAGTCAAAACACGCTTTTTGGACAAGAAACATCAAATCTGGGCAAAATTGGCCAAAAAGGTGCCAAATTGCACTAAATCACATTCAAACACAATTTTAGGTAAAAAGAAAGTAAATCCTAGCTAAAAATGCAAAAATTAGCAAAAAACTACATGAGATGCAGTGCATGGCTGAAAAAGCAAAAATTTTGAAAAATTACTCAAAAATGCAGAAATCAACTACATGTCACAGTAAAACTAAACTAGATGGCAGGGTGATAACAAAATGACAAAAAGAGAGATAGAGAGGTGCATACCGCCCTACCCACCCCAAACTTTAGAATCATGTTGTTCTCAGCATGAAACTATAGCTTAGGGGAGATAGGGGAACTGTCAAGGCTGCGGTGGCTGGTCCGGCATCTGCAGAGGATATGGAGGAGGAGTTGAGTCTGGAGTTGAGCTTGATGGAGGATGCTGGTAATAGTGCCCCCAGTAGTCATCCTGGGGTGGAGGGTAAGTCTGTGGATACCCAGCTAAACCACCCCAAAAATCTGTGCTCCATTCGGGGTTTCTTTCTTCTTGGGTGTGGTGATATTGATACGAGTGGTTGATCTGATAGTGCATCTACTACTGATCATACCACATGTGCTGTTGGGCAATCTGCATGTCACCTTGGGTCTTCTGAATATTCTCAAAGAGTGCCTGCATTGTGGCCATGTCATAGGCATTCCCTGAGGGTGGCTGCAGCTGGGATGTCCCCTCATCCGTCCTTCTTATTCTTCGGGGTTGCCTTTGTTATGCATTTTCTTGCTCCTGCCCTTGTACGTTAGATTCGGAAACGTCCTCATGTACGGCAGCAGCTCCCCTTGCATATGTCTCTCTCGGGTTCTCTTGTTGCCACGTCAAAAGTTTTTCCTTCAGCCTAAAGAGATTTCCCATCACGGATAGAAGAGGCACTGTGTGGTATGGCAACTCCAACTCAAAGTCTGGCACACTAGTTGTCAGGTAGATCATCCTTTTGTTCTTTACCTTGATAGTGTGCGAGTGCACCAAGTAGTTGAGGTCAACAAACTCTGCCTCAAGTGCGTCTTGTAGCCCAGAGAGATCATATCCCAGTGCTAGTGCAATCAAAGTCACAAATCCCCCCATGACAAATGGCTTTGTGCTCTTGTAGGGTATGAACTTCAATATGCTCCACCTCCACCTCACACCTACCAACAACCACCTCTACAATACCACCCACCACCACAACAACAACCGCAACCCCAATTCATTCTTCAAAATCCCAACTCCCCTCACCAAAGGCCTCCACCACCCCAACAGCCACAACCCCCTCCACAAGCTCCCTCTCCTACCACCCATGAGCATGTGAAGGCAGTGACTACATTGAGAAGTGGCAGGACTTTGGAGAGGCCCCATGGTACAGTTGTTGGCAAAGATGACACTGAGGCTGAGCATATTGATAATTGAGTGGCGCTTGAGGAGGCGGAGGAGCATAGGGGTTTGGTGGGGCTTGGTAAGATGGTGGAACATAAGCACTCGAAGTGTTCCCTAGAAAAGTCCCATCATTGTTCGGATTTGGCATTGGTTGAGATGGAAGTCTACCTTCTTCTCTTCTAGCCAAAGAGAGAGAAATCTGATCCAACCTCTGCTCAAGATGGTTTATAGACTGCCCATGTGCATTGACATCTTTTTTTACTTCATCTAGGCTCCTTAGCCTTCCTAGTACCTCATCCTCAAACTTGGAGCTGTAGCGTGGCTTTTGCTGCCCCTGTCCTTGCCCATCCTCATTTTGTTGTTTCTAGGAGAAGTTGGGGTGGTTCCTCCACTCGGGAGTGTAGGAGCTGGACATTGGGCCCTGGTTGTTGCGGCCACCAAAGGAATGTAGAGCGTTGACTTCCTCATCTACAGTATCAACAAACATTGTGGGTTGGCTAGAGGAGCCACCCACTTGATTCTTCATCATGCACATCATATCGGCCATCATCTTCATCATATCGGGGTCGGTGGCATTGCGTGCGGGAGCCACAGAGGAGGGTGGAGGAGTGTAGTTCCGACTGCAATGCCCCCCTTTAGTTGAAGCTCAGTGGCGAGAATTCTCGGCGAGATGCTCAAACAGCGGCCATGATTCCTCGGGCGACTTTGCCATGAACGTTCCCCCGCAAGAAGAATCTATGTTGTTTTGGCTTTGCTCCTCAAGCCCGGTGTAGAAGGCCTGAACTAGCTACCACAGAGGAACCTCATGATGAGGGCAGTCACGAAGCAACTTCTGGAACCTCTCCCACGCCTCGTGGAAGGGCTCGTTGTCTTTCTGGGAAAATGATGTGATGCAACTCCTCATATAAGACAACTTGGCTATTGGAAAGAACTTCTTCATAAACTCATTCTTTACTTCATTCCATGTGACGAGTTTTGGCTTCGTCACATACCACTCCTTGGCCTTCTCTTTGAGAGAAAAGGGAAAGAGCGTCCTTCTGATCGAGTCATCGGTGGCGGCAGGAGTGCAGAAGGTGGAACACGTTTCAAGGAACGCGTCGATGTGGTGGTAAGGATTATCGTTCTCCATTTCATAGTATGTGGGGAGAAGTCCCAAGAGTGTCAGCGGGATGGAGAACTACTGACCAGGCATTTGGTCAACTAGCATGGTGATGGGGGAGTTGTAGTTCCCCGGCGTGAAGTACTCATGAAGCGGGTGATGTGGTGGAGGTTGAGCATCTGATGGAGGGTTGTTCTCAGCCATCTCGGCCTCTTGGTGTAGGTTGCGGCGAGCTTGACGTCTTCTTCTCCCAATCTCGGGGTCGTAAACCACCAAGTCGGTGCAAGTCGAACGCGTGCTACGAATGCACAACGGTCACCTGTGCGAGGCACAAACAAACAACAAGGAGCCAAGTTAGCAAACCAATATGTCAGAGTAACACAAAGAATAAATAATATCAATGGTGAGGGCAAAGGGAAAGGCTAAGCTACACTATCTAACTAGGTCGAGCACCTCTATCCCCGGCAACGGTGCCAGAAAGCTTGGTGCGTCCCCGCTAGTGGTGCTTTTACACCCCACGGGGTCGGAGCGCACAGGATGTGGGATCTTATGCTTTCAAAATTTATATACCTACACTAACTACCTACGTTTACTAAGACACTACGCCCACAAGCGCATGGGGTCGTGTCGTAGCATAGGAAGGCGGTAAGTACAGCGTCGATCCACGGAGATAGAGGGAGCACTAGAGTTAGACGGGCGTAAGCTATGTTCCTTTTGCGGAGATTAAGGTTTTTAGGGTTTAAAGGTTGGTTGGTTGTTGATTAAGCTAAGTGAGCAAGTAGGAAAAGCAATATGAAACTACGTTATCAAAAAGCTAAATTAGCAATCTAAGTCAACAAGCTATCTAAACAAGAGTGAGAACAAACTACACTAGACTAAGCAAGCAACTAGCAATTGAGAGCCTAAGTTAACCACTAATCAAGATCAAAGACCTAAATTAACACTTAGCTAACAGAATTAGGCAATTAACTAAGTTAACTAAAGCAATTGAACTACACTAGCATTAACAAGCAAATAGAGCAATTAAGGTTTTAAGAAATTAGATGAAGGAGGTGGGCCGTTTGGGAATGTGACCATGACATTAATTAGGGGATGTCACCATAATAAGCAATTAGCATATTTCATTCTAGACTACCAAACCAAACAACAAGGTGGGTGCTATGAGGATGTACCCTATGCTACTAGTTGGAGAACTAGGGGTAGGTGTAATTCTCATAGGACTTACCAAGTCTAGGTCTCAAGGATAAGTGGCATTAGTCAATTGAGGACCAAGGGTAAGGATGGGAGTAGAGATGAGGATATTTGACCTCATGCCACTAGCCACCTCAGCCTTTAGGAAATGCTAGGAAATTGCACTAATCACACTTATACTAGTCACTTAGAACTCACATTTGCATGTAGGAAGAAGGTGATTATGTAGGAAGATAGGGGGCTAGCTAGGGATCCGAATTAAGGACCTAGGAGCCAATCCTATGATAGCTACATAGAAACCAAAACATCCTAGAGGCAAATGTCTTCAAACACCACAAGGCAAGCAATTAATGTAATTAAACAACAATCACATTCACAAGTAATGGGAAATGAGATACAAGCAAAGGCAATCATCATAGAAGTGAAATATGTTCATTACAAATTATATTCCCCCAACATGGTATCAAAGTCACATTTTTGTCCCAAACAGCCCACCCAAGGGGGGCTTAGCTATACATGATCAAAACAGAAACAAAGGAGGAGGGAAAGAGAGTAGGAAACGCCATGGATGCTTGATGAAGCTTGACTTCTTCACCTCCTTGCTGCTAGCCAAGAGCCTCCTCCTCTAATGGTGCCCAAGAGCATGGAAATGGTGGAATGGATGGATAGAAACCTAGAGAAACTATGTTTCTATGGTGGAAATGAGTGGAAAGTGGGTGGAAATGGGATTAAATGCAAGGAAAGTAGGTGGATAGGAGTAATGGATGCAAGGGAGCAGCTAGGTTGTGGCTAGGGAGTGCTCTCTCCCGAGCCCTAGAAGCAACTAGTGCTTATATAGGAGCTAGGGCTAAGTGGGGGGTAAAATAGGAAAAATAGTGAAAAGTTGTGTAGGGTAGGTGATCACCACGGTCGTGGTGGGTGTGCTACGGCCGTGGTGAGGGTAGTGGGGAACGGCCATGGGGGGTAAATACGGTAGTGGTGTGAAGGAAGTGGTGAGATGGTGGTGGCCACGGCCGTGGTGGAGTGCCACGGTCGTGGTGGGTAGCATGCACCACGGCCGTGTTGGGTAACACGGTCGTTTTGCAGGAAGAGGAGCTGACTGTGGGGAGGGGCCATGGGCGTCTTGATCGTCTTCAGCCATGGTCATGGCGACTTGGACACGGTCGTGGCATTCTGGGCAAAAACCCTGTTGGCAACTGACTTCTTACAATTAATAAACGCACGACTGTGGGAGGATCCCACGACCGTTTTCATTTCTCGGGGCCACGACCGTGCTGATGGCCACAGTCATGGTGTCTTCACTGGCCATGGTCGTGGCTGGGAGGCCACGACCGTGGGACTCTGGGGAATTTCCCTGTTGCAACTTGTTGGATCTTGGCAATAAAGCCACGACCGTGGCATAGTGGCCACGGCCGTGGTGAGGCTTGACTTCTTGATTTCACTTCTAACTTTGTCATTTTCGGATGTCTTTGCTTGGGGATGATTCTTGGCCACTGGAGGTAGGTCGAGGGAGACTTTGGGACCTTCTTTGGGTCCCTCCTTCTCTCTCTTCCATCTAAGCATGGTCCAAGTACCTGAAAAATAGTGCAAAGAACATCCATAAGCATATTTGCAATGATATTCATATTGGGGAGGATAACATGTAATTATAATACATTTGAATGTGATAAAAGTACAAAATGACACAAGATACAGCCCTAGAATAGGGTTGGATCATGGTTCAATCCATGTCATGGCTCTTATAGTGTCTTGTAGAGTTATTTCGGTACAAAGGAATCCTTTGGTGTAGCCATCATGCCACGAGGACAAAACATCCTTGTTGATGATTTCACGTTCTAAGAAACTATATTTATGATGTACATGGTCTTCATATTCAACCTAAGAATAAATATACTACACATGGTTTAACTAGATTTTCCTTCTATTGGATTATGTGCTCATCATGCAATCTTGGGGAAATTAGTATTTATCTTAAACTGTGGTTATGTTCAAGAATGGTATTTTTTTCTACCTAGCTCAGACCACACAACCTGCTTAGGTAGGGCCACCTCAAGATTTGATTGAAATTGAAAAATTGATGTTTCTTTTTGCTTTTAACTAATTGCTTCATCACTCAACAGATCATTCTAATTCATCTATTAGTCAGAATATAATGGAAAAATATTTGTTGAAAAGGAATAATTCTATAGAACAACCCTATCATGTCTTTGAAGACTATTTTGATAAGGAGTTCTCAAATTTTATAAGAAAACCTCACCACTTGTTTAAACCCTTATAATAATAACATGTTACTAATTAGATGTAATAATTAAACTAAGATTATTCTAATAGACTCACTCTGGTCAATAACCTATCTTGGACTAAATACTTTAACAATACATATATAGTATATTTACTTGATATTATATCATGTCTCGTACGAAATTCTTAGCTTATAATTGTAAGTATAAATAATGGTATTATGTATTGAATCAGTAACAAACAAACTAAAAATAGTTGGAATACAATCATGAAAGGAACGTCCAATTAACACTAATATCTATTGATACAAAATGTAATCCTAGATCAACCAAACCCTAATAAACCATGTATCATTCTAGGGATCAATACCAAGTATTGATGTCTTAGTTATTTGATATAGGCAAATAGTTTTTAGATGTAAGAAGGTATTAGGAAACTACTTTGAGATCAGGTTAGTGGGTCCATGCACTTTGAGTAATTTTATATTTGTTTATAAGTGATTTATGGTTTATTGTATCATTATGCTCAAGGAAAATATATGCATAGTTAAGTCACTTTAGTTTGAATGGGGTTTCAACACAGTTCCCTTAAAATTTATTAAATAATTCTTATGTATTTAGGTATTATTTTCATGAATTCATATAATTCTCATGTGAAATTCTATTGAAGCTCATTATTTTCAAGTTAGTCAAGGGTCAAGTATGGTTGCATTATGTTGTCCTAGATTATTTTAAGATTTTTGGGGCTAATGAGATCCAATGGTTCGTAGTGGCACTAAGATGAAAATCATGAGCTCCTGTGGAGCATAGTGGAACTCAAGTGAAATAATGAGCTCAATTAGACCATAAGTTGAGCCTATGGTCCTTATGTGCAAGTACAAAGTTTAGATTAGAGCATAATTTTACCAACCATAAGATAATAATGAGTAAACTCAGAACTATTGTGTTACAAACCCCACTTTTGAGTATCCCTCGATTAAGGTGGACCATAAAGTCAAAAGTCGATACCTAATTTTCCAAGACCCATATTTAACACATAACAAATGATAATTGAAAATTTCCATTTTATGATCTTCAAATTGGATGCAAAGTTTAGCCAATAATTCTCTAAGGAGTTACATTAATTCTTCAAAGGAAACTAAAATATACATGAGAAGAAATACTAAGGTATCTAACTAACCAATCCTCCTTATAAAATATTGTGACGACCCCAATTTCTATATACTTTCCATAGTGACATTCACAGATATGCATGCACTCATATCTATAGATGTCAAAAGGGGAAATATAAGAGATTAAGGTAATCAACTAAAATTATAGATTTAGCCAAGATCAAAGTCCACATCATCTCATAAAGCCACACAAACATTCATTCATAAGGATAAAATAAAGTCATTACATAAAGAGAGAAAATATTGTTGTAGAGAAAGATAACTTTATTACATAGGATCTCAGTCATCCTCAACATCAACTAGGAAAAATAAACTAACATCTAACAAGAATAAGATAACAGTAATAGATCTATCTAGTAAATCCTCCATGCTTATTAATTTATGCCTTTAGGTACTTTGAGCATGCATTTCACTTTGTTTGTCAATTTTTTCTTGCACCTAGAAAATATGAGAAACAAAAACATCAACAAAGTTGGTACGTGGTAAAAAGTTACACTAATAAGGTTGCATAAAGGAAAATATTTGATAAGGAAGAAAGAGAGATAAAACCATTTCTTAAGGTGAAAATCAGGTAAACATTCCTTTTATTACATTTATTTTGATGCGGTTGTACTACACCTATTGCACTTGACTTACATCTAGTGTGGGAAATATAACATCATCATACATCTAACATGGGCCAAGGAATCATACATCCATGTTAGGCAACATACATCCACACCAGGCTATGTGCTCTAGTAGCTACAACCCATCATAATCATTTATGTTCTATTAGATTTGGCGAAGTATAACTCATACTAATTCAACCAAGAAATTATATCCAGATATGAGCATTCAAGATATTACATATCATAGGCAACCAGAAATCTAGTCTTATACTTATAAGACCACGTACCTGCTTGTTTAGATCAGATATCCAAGGATTTGAATTAATCAAGAAATAAGTCACCCTGTAAGGGAAAGCAAGGGTTCAACATCACTACTGGTTCATGTGACCAAGACTAAGATATGTTCTTAGTTATTATTCTTTTCATGTTATCTTCTTCAGATCATGGATTTTCCATATTTAATTGAGTTTTGATATATTATCAGGTCTGATCCATCATACAAAAGTTTGATTAAAAGATAGGATTTAGTTAATTAAACAGAAGATTTTCATAAACAAGGGTTTCTAGGATGGTCGGATAAAAGGGAAGAAACCCTTAAGATATTATATATTTCATAAAATTAGGGTTCAGTTCAGGGTTCAGGACCATTCATGATCACTAATCATCATCTAATAATATTAGATTTGTTATAAAGATGTACCTTTAATTACATGTAGAGAGATAAGACTAGCTTTAGGGTTTCTTCTAATCATTTCATCATTTATCAACTTAGACTAGTATTTCGAGTTATTTAGAGATTAGGGTTTCATCTAGGGTTAAATACATTTTAGAGAGTCATACATCATCAAGAAAAGCCATTATTAATAATTAATTATAATTAAGGAGGTCATTTAGGCTTTAGGCAACTATTTTTGAAATAGGAAATGGATCTAGATCCTGATAAAATTTTATTTGGATAGAGAATATTTTTTTGATCAAAATGGTATATAGGTTTGATATTTTCTGATAATCCTATAATTTTCTATGATTTTCTTAAGATAAACCATTTTTTTTGGGTAAAAGAAAATTAAAAGAAAGGGTTTTACCTTGATCAACGGCCAGATCTGACTGGATCGACGACTCTCATTGATTCCAGGATTTGCAAGGAAGCCTGCAAATTGTTGAGTTGGAGTGCTGGACCGCGACTCCTCTAGCTAGTGTGGCAAAAGCCTACTAGTCCAACTCGGCCTCTCCCCTCTTGCTCTATTTCTTCTTGCTCACTGCTAGCCCAAGCAGCTGGATCAACTTCGGCGAGGGTCTGACTCGTGGAGAAAGGAGATCGTGTAGAAGTGTGGGCACGATAGACTTCTATGGACCTTGTTGTGTCCAGGCATCAAGGTCCCACCCTCAGTCTCTCCCTGGAGTCCCCTTCTACCGTGGGGTGGTGAAGATTGTGGGCCTACTGGTGGTTTTAGATGTATAGGGCATTTGAGATGTCAGGGGTTGGCCACGAAGCACCCCTGGGTTGGGGTGGACTTGATGGAGAAGGTAATTGATGAGGAGAGGTCTGTGGAGGTTCCGCTGAGGTGACGCAGCAATGGAGAGGAGGTGGTAATGGTGGTGATGCTCGGGGTGGTTGTGCTCACAATCAATGTAGGAAAAAGTGTAAAGGGGAAATGGCGGAGCTAGTGGAGGGGTTAAATAGATGTTTGGAGGGCTAGGCGATGAAGCCCTAAAATCTCTGCCGCCGGAGTGAGAAGGTCAGGATGTTGGGAGGTTGGGAGGTTGCAACATCGCATGAAACTCGGTCAAGCTGGTATGTCCGGCCATGAAATCACAAGACAAAGATATCTACATAGATAGATATTCAAGAATGTGGATGAGGTGGAGTCTGGCTGGAGCTTAGGCTCGCTCTCTCCTCCCCGCCCTTTGTGGGAGGTGGAAGATAGGTTCTGGACCCTTGGATCCTCGTGCGATCCAAAGGGGGGTGTGATCATATGGTAAGAAACGCACGGACCAGCTATAGAAGTCAGGTGACACATTTATGTGTCACGGCCTGGTCATTTAATCTAAAACTTAGGTCCTAAGTTTGAGAACAAAGCAAATATACAAATAATTCCAAATGCTTATATGTTACGACCCCACCTCTCGATAACCCCCAATTAAGGGAGACCAAGAGGTTGAATCGGCACCCATTAATCCCAGATCAAAGGTTCGACATATAACCATAAACAATTATTTAATTCTAACAGACTATACTGAAAATGGTAATAAAATTTTTCTTTGCATACCTTTGAAAAGTTTGGAACAAACTAAACTTCTAACCTCAGCTGAACTATTCTAACTAGTTCCTCCTTGTTCTTTAATTCTTGAATTCACAAGGTGTCACTTTACTTTTTTTTTCTTTTCATTGTACCTAAAACGCCGAAAAACAAAACGTCGGTCAGCCGAAGCTGGTATGTGGAGGAAACAGATAATGTTCAACTATGTTAACAATATAATCATTCAATTAATCATTTAAAAATCAAGATTATGTTTTAGATATAACTCCGCGATCCAAGAGTACCCTATCCTCTGTGTTGTCCCCATTAAACCCCTCATGATCCACCTATAAGTGAACCAGTTTCTAGGGTTGAGTCACATGGCACTACTCGTAAGTAGACCACTCCTTAACTCGAGATATGCTAAAGAGTCTCATGGCACTACACGTAGGTAGCCCAGTTTCTAACTCACGGTAACCTAGACCTTGCTCTAGGATTACCCTTTTTTTAGCCTTTTCAAAGTAACAGAGGTGGACCCAGATCTAGCCAGTTATATATGCACATTTATAGTGATAATCATAGTCACTTTATAGTTGCATGAAATAAATAAACATCCAATAGTTTAGTTGCATTCAATGTGATTAAACATCCGGGAATCCATCGGGAAACTATAGCGGTTATTCATAATCGTAACCACATACCTGTATTGAAGATTTAGATACCGAATTTAATCAGATCATACAAATCCCAGTCAAGCAACCAATCATGCATAGAATCCTGAAATAAACATACCAATTTCCTTTTATTAATATTCATTCAATATCATTATCATTCTTAGGATTTCTATTCCAATCTTAGGGTTTCCTTGGGAATTAGGGTTTTTCCTCCATTCTTAGTTATTAAGAGCTCTAATTCATCAAATCTTCTTACAACCTTTAAATTATATCCTTTTAATATTCTTAACTGTCTTAGGATCATCATTTAGTAATTTACTTACTTAATCTAAAACATCATAGTTTTCCTCTTCTTTTACCCCAATTAGGGTTCCCATAAGAATTATTCTTCATTTATGGATTACACCCTAAAACTACCAATGTTTGTATACTAAACGGATAAAAACTCTATATTATTAATCAACAGGTTAATATCTTTCAAATTAACCTATTAGCCTTCAAATATGTATCCCTTATATTCAATTTAGGGTTTCTAAGGTTTCCTACAAAAACCTAATCATCTTAATTATCTTTATTAAGGATTCTCTAATCCAAACTATGATCAAGGATTTTATCATGTTATGGCCACTTAAACTCATATCTACTCAAATCAGGGTTTTTAGTCCATTAAACCATGTTCATGATCATAAAACCCTAAAACCAACATACTAATCATCTTGTTATGATTTTATCATTCCTTTTATTCATAATAGGTTAAGATTGATCAAAAACACATAAAATATTCATCATGTTTGTTTTTACATCATTCTAGGGGCTTTCTATCAATTAATGCATCAAAAGATGTAGAAACCTATACTTTTTTAGTTTCAAGCAGAATTAGGCTTCAAACATAATTTATTTGCATTCCTATCATTCTGAGGATCAATTTTCATATAAGACTTGCTTTAATCCGAGTTACGGTTTGCTAGATATGAATTTCGCAAGGTTTCACTTACTTGAACCAATTGGAAGTTGCCACGTCATCTTTGTCAATGCAACATTGAATTGGAAACATAATTAAATGACGTATCTGCCCCTGCGTAAGTTACTGGTGCTTCATACCCCGGAGGGGTAGAACGGTCCAATGTGACCCTCGTCATCTTCCTCCTCGCGCAGCCGAGCTGCGCTGTCCTAGCCGACCTTGTCCGGCTACTACTTCGCACCTGGGCCCTCGACGGACTTTGGGGACAAGTCCCCTCCCTTCGCCATGCCTCCTTGTAGGTGGGGCCACCCTGGGTTCGGCCGCAACAGTCGCAAGTGGGCTCTGCAACCCCGCGGCTTACTGCCTAGCTGTAGCCGTGCTACAGGTGAGCCGCAGGTGCTCGGGTGAAGTTTGACACTCCAAGACGGTCACGGATCACCCACTGACCATCAGGGTTCATCAATCTTTCTTAAATATGGTTCCACGTCTCTCTGTTGCTCCAGAGAACCCACCACCCGTGGTTTAGGGTTAGCACGGAAGGAAGAAGAAGAAGTGGTTGGATTGCATGGGATCTCTCCCTGGACCTTGACCAGAGCTTTACCCTTTTATATAGGGTGGAATATGAAGCCCTAAGGCGTGACTCACGAGGAAACAAGTCCCAAACTCAAAAGGAAACACTCTTTCCTTGGTTGTGAAGCAACCAACTCTCTCTCTCTCTCTCTTCATTAACCTTTATTTCCTTGATATTCCTCATTGCATGGCTATTTAGGAATTCGAATTTCCTCCTTCGTATCCTCTTTATTCTTACTCTTTAATCCATTAAAACGAATTTCTATTCTCTTTTAATAGAAATTACTTCCCTTTTCATAATGCCACCAAAACCTTAAATCATATTATCTTTTATTCTGCAAATCGGTATTTTCTCTTTCCTCTCCCTTTATTGGGGCTCCTTGTACCCCAAGAAACTTTATGAGTCCGAAATTACTTTTTAAAGATACTTATTATCCTTCTAGATGCATCTATATGCATTATTTCACATTATCTTGTTTATTTCCTATTAAAATAATTCTTTTTGAGGATTTCTCCTTATTTCTCTTTTATTTTCCTCATTGGCATTCCTTTTATCATTAGCAATCTCATGGATATGAAATTTTCCCAAGAAATCTCATTTATGCCTCTTTCCACTCATTTCCACATTTTATCATTATTTTCCAATTTATTTCTTAATAAAGAAATACTTAATTAATCTTTTCTTTTCTTATTGCTTTCTTTATGCAACTTTGTACTTCTTGGAACCCAAGGAACCCAAGAGGCACGAAATCCTCTTTGGATTTGCCTTCTAGAGGTTTCCACATATTTCTTTTAACAATTATTCAATTATTCATTCACTAATTGAATTTTCTTTGTTATTTCCTTGTTATTGGGCCCAATAGCCAATAAATCCCACAAATCAAAAAACAAGTCTATTTTAAACGAAATCCAATTATTCACAACCCAATATAAGATTATTTGTTCAAACATCTTTAATATGAGAAATTATATTTCTCACCACCTGAATCCAAAAATTGGGGTTATAACATTATATCTCCTAATTGGGTGGTCCAATTGCAATAAAATTTTAGGGGTAGCTTAATAATGTCAATATGTGACTATGGTATAATTCTAGGGTATTTTGATATGTTCATTTACTAAATACTTTATCACATGTATTATATCATCATAACATACTAGGGTTTGCATTGTTTTTTGCAATTTGTGACACATCTTTGTTCAACTGAGTGAGGAAAGTTTATGAGGGTATTTTGGTCAACAAATTTGATAATAAAACTTTTAAGAGAGTGAAAATATTATAAAAACTCACTTTGTCACACTCTCCCCTCCTTTTAAGAATTTTGCCCCCAAAATTCAAGCAGCCTGAAAGAGATGTGGATATTTCTGCTCGACCTCTGACTTCAGCTCCCATTTGGCATCGGTATGATCATGGTGGCTCCAGAGAACTTTCACCATATCTATATACTGATTACTGTGAAGCTCCTTTGTCTTGAAATCAAGGATTTTTACTTGTGTCTCAGCATAAGATAGGTCATCTTTCATCTCGAGAGGCTCATGATTCAGAATGTGAATGGGGTCTTTAACATAAGGTTTCAGATTAGATACATGAAAGACATTATGCATGACACTATACTGAGGTGGAAAAGAAAGACTATAGGCACATTCTCCAACCCTTTCAAGGATCTCGAAGGGTCCCACATAACGAGGATTGAGCTTTCCCTTATGTTTGGCCAGAGCTCGAATAGGTCGGATATTTAAAAAGACATGATCACCTTCCTTGAACTGACGTTCCTATCGGTGAGCATCTGCATATGATTTCTGCCTATCATGTGCCCGCTTCATCCTTTGCCTAGTTAGTGCAACTTTATCTGCATACAGCTGCATCTCCTTAGATTTTGTCAAGGTGTGTTCTCCGACATCGTCCCAATGTAATGGAGATCTGCACAGTCGGCCATAAAGAGCTTCATATGGTGGCATCCCAATACTCGTCTGATAGCTATTATTATAGGCGAACTTAGCTAAAGGAAGGTAATGGTCCCACGAGCCTTCCCACTCAAGCACACAAGCTCGTAGAAGATCCTCCAGAATCTGCAATGTTCGTTCTGACTGTCCATCTGTCTGCAGATGATAAGCTGTACTGAAGTTCAACATTGTGCCCAATTCTTCTTGAACCTGTTTCCACAGCTTTGAAGTGAACTTTGGGTCCCAGTCTGAGACAATGGATGCTGGAACTCCATGCAGACGTACAATCTCCCGTATGTAGAGGTCGGCCAGCTCAAACACTTTTGCAGTGGTTTTCACAGGGAGGAAATGAGCTGACTTGGTGAGATGATCCACTATGACCCATGCAGCGTCGTATCCTTTCCTGGTCTTAGGTAATCCTACCATGAAGTCCATGGTGATGTGTTCCCATTTCCATTCCAGAATCTCGAGGGGTTGCAGTAGACCGCCTGGTCTTTGATGCTTGGCCTTGATTCTCTGGCATGTCAGACATCTGGACACGAAATCGGTGATATCGCGCTTCATGCCTCTCCACCAGAGCTGACGTTGTAGGTCCTTATACATCTTCATTGTACTGGGATGAACAGTGTACTTGGACCCCTGTGCCTCAGAAAGAATCTTCGTCTTTTCAGTTGACTGTTTAGGAACCCATATACAGTTCTTATATCGAAGACCACCATCAAAACCCATAGACATATGTGTATGAGGTTTAGCCAAGAGAGAGGACAACTCTGCAAGCTCGAGACTAGCTTTTTGTGCCTCCAGAAGTTCAGAATGCAGGTTGGATGTGATAGAGATGTTATTGACATGCAAACGATCGACCAAGAATTGTGGTTTCCAACTTGCTAGGTCCTCCTTGTTCCTCCATTCAGGTACAGATAGAGATGCACCGATAACTCTTTTCCTACTAAGAGCATCTGCACCAACATTGGCCTTACCTGGATGATAGCCAATAGGTAAGTCGTAGTCCTTCAGGTACTCAATCCACCGTTGTTTCCGCAGATTCAAATCCTTTTGCATCAGAATGTACTTGAGGCTTTTGTGATCGGTGAAGATATCAAATGTTGCCCCGTACAAATAGTGCCTCCAGATTTTGAGAGCATGGATGATAGCAGCCAACTCCAAATCATGTGTAGGATAATTTTGCTCATTGGGTTTTAGCTGTCTGGAAGAGAAGGCCACTACTTTCCCATTCTGCTATACGACACACCCTAGTCCATGTCGGGAAGCATCGGTAAAAATCACAAATCCTTCATTGCTAGATGGTAGAACAAGGACAGTTGTTGACGTCAACTTCAGCTTGAGCTCTTGGAAGCTAGACTCACAAGCAGCTGATGAGATGAAATGCTCGTTCTTCCGAGTCAGCTTGGTTAGAGGAAGTGTGACTTTGGAAAAGTTTGGGATGAAACGATGATAATATCCGGCCAGACCCAAGAAACTTCGGATTTCAAAAGGATTTCAAGGGGGTTGCCAATCAAATACAACCGAGACTTTGGCGGGATCGACAGGTATATTACCCCCCAGAGATGACATGACCAAGAAACATGACTTTGTCAATCCAGAATTCACATTTAGAAAGATTGCCATAGAATTTATGGGCTCGATGAATCTCAAGGACAGACTTTAAATGCTCTCGATGTTTCTCCATTGAATCAGAATAGATCAGAATATCATCAATGAAGACTAACACAAACTCATCAAGGTAAGGTTGGAAGACTTTGTTCATCAATATCATGAATATGCCAGGTGTGTTGGTCAACCCGAACGGCATCACCAGAAATTTGTAGTGCCTGTAACAAGTTCAAAAAGTAGTCTTAGATATATCTGAATCCTTGACCTTAAGTTGATGGTAGCCAGAACAAAGAATGATTTTTTAGAAGACTTTAACAGTATGAAGTTGATCAAAGAGGTCATCAATACGAGGGAGAGGATACTTGTTTTTAATGGTAGCTTGGTTCAACATGTGATAGTCAATACACATCCGCATTGAACCATCTTTCTTTATAACAAAAAGGATAGGTGCACCCCAAGGGGAAACACTAGGGTGGATAAAACCCTTATCAAGAAGTTCTTGTAATTGTTTCTTCAACTCCATAAGCTCAGCAGTTGCCATCCTATACGGTGCCCTAGAAATCAGAGTGGTTCTGGGAAGAAGGTCTATGGAGAACTCAATGTCTCTGCTTGGAGGTAGCCCAGGAAGCACCTCTGGAAATACGTCTAGGAAATCACATACCACCTCCAGTCTTTCTATAGGCCCATTTTCAGGATTGGTCTCTGAGACAAATGCGAGGAAGACTTTACATCCTTTAGATATGAGCTTTCTAGCTTTAAGAGAGGAAATTATTACATTATTATAGAATCTGCTTCCCCAAGGGATCACCATAGGAGAGGAATGAGGCTGAGAGAGTACTACCATCTTATTTCTACAGTCAATGTGAGCATGATATGTGTATAGCCAATCCATGCCAAGAATAATATCAAAGTCTTCCATGGTTAAGAGAATGAATTCAAAGGGCATGTCATGATTTTCAAATTTTAGAGGGAGGACATCAGTTTTCAGCAATGTAGTGAATATTTTTCCACTAGGAGTTGACACATCCAGAATATAACCCAAGTCCCTTATATATAAGTGCAATATTGAGGCCAGATTTCAAGAAATGAATGTATTTGTGGATCCTGAGTCAAACAATGCTTTAACAGGATGTCCATTCAAGAAAACAATGCATATACAGGATAATTATATTTTAAATAATTGAAGGCATTGAACAAAATATTAGATATATGAAAAAGATTTTAAGTTACCTTAGACAAGCTGATTCGGATTTTCCCTAGCCTCTTCTGTTGTTACTGTGAACACCCTAGCATTGCGGTGTCCCTGAAAGGTGGAGCACCCACTGGAGGTAGACGCATTGGGACACTTGCCAAGGAAATGTCCCTCCTTCTTGCAGTTGTAGTATATCGGCTTGGTGTAGCGACAAGGTCCATCATGTCCTTGTCCATAAGTCTTGCATTTGTTGCGGTAATCCATCAGCTTGCTATTCTTCTATTCTTTCTTCCCTGAACCTCCTCCTTTTCCTGATCCTTTATTATGGTCGGGGTGGAACATCTTAAACTTCTCTTCCTCAGTGGTGGTCAGCCCTAAATATCCGATACTAGAAGGCTTCTGCAATCCCTTCTCCCTTTCCTACTTAAGGGCCATGTCTAGGGCTTCCTCAATGTTTCGGGGATGGGAGGCTATAACTAGGGTTTTCAGGTGTGCGGAGAGGCAATCTACATAATGATCAGTGAAGCGGTCCTCAGTCTGGATAGGGGCATAGCATTTTGGAAGCCTAAACTTCTGGGTATAATCGACCACTAAGAGATTGCCCTAAATAAGCTCCATGTACATCTTCTCTTTCCTCTTCCTCTCAGTTATGGGCATGAA
The DNA here is from genome assembly GCA_963693085.1 of Alisma plantago-aquatica. Classification (NCBI taxonomy): domain Eukaryota; kingdom Viridiplantae; phylum Streptophyta; class Magnoliopsida; order Alismatales; family Alismataceae; genus Alisma; species Alisma plantago-aquatica. Next base: position 723,802,744 of record OY856414.1, read on the forward strand.
ACGGTCGGTGAAGAGGGTCTTGAAGGCTTCCCACCCCAAGTTGTCTACTTCCTCTCCATGGTTCCCACCATAGTTCTCCCACCAGATCTTCGCCTCTCCCTTAAGCAGATGGGTGGCGAATTTGACCTTCTTTTCCTCGGGTACTTCTAGGGTACGAAAGTCATTCTCTACGGAAAGGATACAAGCCTCAGCCTTGTCCATAACCTCAGGTTGATCTTCCCCCTAAAAGGAATCAGGTTTGAGCTTAATAAAGTCTATCACCGTCACTTCCTTTTTCCTAGAGGAGCTAGGTTCAAGGGTTCCTTTTGTGGTGAGGGTTTCCATAAAGTCTAGAAGGATTTTCTTTTGTTCCTCTCACCTTTCCTTGGCTGCGGCATCAGGATCAGGTACTTCGGAGGTTTCGGGCTCTTTTCTCTTCTTAGAGGATGATTCCTCTGAGGCCTTTGAGTTGCGAGTTTTTGAAGGCATCCTGGAATTAATGCAGCATATTAGATTTTTTTTCTCATTTATCATATATTTATCATTATTATTTTCATTCATCATTTTCCTTCTCTATTTTTTGTGATTTTCATTATTCTCATTTATTAATTATTAATAACCTTAATGTCATGATGAGTGGAGGATACCCTAAATCCTTATCAATCGATCCTTAGGACTTTCTAAATAGAGAGACTCCTTCCTAACATTATAACAGAGGTAAGAGGGAAAATTTATTTTAAAACATATATGAGAGGGAAAATTTTCCTATAGAAGGGATGAGAGGGAAAATCTATAGATGAGAAGGTTCCTAAATTAAGGTACGCCCAAGAATAGGGGACACTTAGGGTATTGGCCAGGTAGACTTATACTGCCATAAAGGTAGCCTCGTGATTGCCAAGCTAAGTGGCTCAGAGACTTAAGTCAGACCCATGGAAGATGCTATCCTAGACACCTCCACCCTTCAGTTCCCTAACTCAAGGACTACCCTAGACTCAAAATAGGCCGAATGAAGTTCATGTGACTTGATGTGTGAACCTTGGCTCTAATACCAACTGTGATGACCCCAATTTCTATATACTTTCCATAGTGACATTCACACATATGTGTGCACTCATATCTATAGATGTTAAAAGGGAAAATATAAGAGATTAAGGTAATAAACTAAAATCATATATTTAGCCAAGATCAAAGTCCATATCATCTCATAAAGCCACACAAACATTCAGTCATAAGGATAAAATAAAGTCATTACATAAAGAGAGAAAATATTGTTCTAGAGAAAGATAACTTTATGACATAGGATCTCAATCATCCTCAACATCAACTAGGAAAAATAAACTAACATCTAGCAAGAATAATATAAGAGTAATAGATCTATCTAATAAATCCTCCATCCTCATTAATTTATGCCTTCAGGTACTTTGAGCATGCATTTCACTTTGTTTGTCAATTGTTCCTTGCACCTAAAAAATACGAGAAACAAAAACATCAACAAAGTTGGTACGTGGTAAAAAGTTACACTAATAAGGTTGCATAAAGGAAAATATTTGGTAAGGAAGAAAGAGAGATAAAACCATTTCTTAAGGTGAAAATTAGGTAAACATTCCTTTTATTACATTTATTTTGATGAGGTTGTACTACACCTATTGCACTTGACTTACATCTAGTGTGGGCAATATAACATCATCATACATCTAACATGGGCCAAGGAATCATACATCCATGTTAGGAAACATACATCCACACCAGGCTATGTGCTCTAGTAGCTACAACCCATCATAATCATTTATGTTCTATTAGATTTGGCGAAGTATAACTCATACTAATTCAACCAAGAAATTATATCCAGATATGAGCATTCAAGATATTACATATCATAGGCAACCAGAAATCTAGTCTTATACTTATAAGACCACGTACCTGCTTGTTTAGATCAGATATCCAAGGATTTGAATTAATCAAGAAATAAGTCACCCTCCAAGGGAAAGCAAGGGTACAACATCACTACTGGTCCATGTGACCAAGACTAAGATATGTTATTAGTTATTATTCTTTTCATGTTATCTTGTTCAGATTAGAGATTTTCCATATTTAAATTGAGTTTTGATATATTATCAGGTCAGATCCATCATACAAAAGTTTGATTAAAAGATAGGATTTAGTAAATTAAACAGAATATTTTCATAAACTAGGGTTTCTAGGATGGTCAGATAAAAGGGAAGCAACCCTTAAGATATTAATGATTTCATAAAATCAGGGTTCAGTTCAGGGTTCAGGACCATTCATGATCACTAATCATCATCTAATAATATTAGATTTTTTATAAAGATGTACCTTTAATTACATGTAGAGAGATAAGACTAGATTTAGGGTTTCTTCTAATAATTTCACCATTTATCAACTTAGACTAGTATTTTGAGTTATTTAGATATTAGGGTTTCATTTAGGGTTAAATACATTTTAGAGAGTCATACATCATCAAGAAAAGCCATTATTAATTATTAATTATAAATAAGGAGGTCATTTAAGATTTAGGCAACTATTTTTGAAATAGGAAAGAGATCTATGTCCCGATAACATTTTATTTAGATAGATAATATTTTTCTGATCAAAGTGGTATATAGGTTTGATATTTTCTGATAATCCTAGAATTTTCTATGATTTTCTTAAGATAAACCATTTTCTTGGGTAAAAGAAAATTAAAAGAAAGGGTTTTACCGTGATCAACGACCGAATCTGACTTGATCGGCGGCTCTCTTTGATTCTAGGATTTGCAAGGAAGCCTGTGGATTGTTGAGTTGGAGTGTTGGCCCGTGACTCCTCTAGCTAATGTGGCGAAAGCCTACTGGTCCAACTCGGTCTCTCCCCTCTTGCTCTATTTCTTCTTGCTCGCTGCTAGCCCAAGCAGTTGGATCAACTCCGGTGAGGGTCTGACTCGTGGAGCAAGGAGATCGTGACGAAGTGTGAGTGTGATCAACTTCTATGGAACTTGCTGCATCCAAGCATCAAGGTCCCACCCTCAGTCTCCCCCTGGAGTCCCCTTCCTCCGCGGGGGTGGTGAAGGTCGTCAGCCTACTGGTGGCTTTAGATGTACATGGTGTTTGAGATGTCGGGGGTTGACCGTGAAGCACCCCTGGGTTGGGGTGGACTTGATGGAGAAGGTAATTGATGAGAAGAGGTCTGAAGAGGTTCTGCTGAGGTGATGCAGTGATGGAGAGGAGGTGGGAATGGTAGTGATGCTCGGGGTGGTTGTGCTCGCAATCGATGCAGTAAAAAGAGTAAAGGGGAAATGGCGGAGCTAGTGGAGGGGTTAAATAGGCATTTGGGGGGCTAGGCGATGAAGCCCTAAAATCCATGCCGCTGGAGTGAGAAGGTCAGTATGTTGGGAGGTTGCAACATCGCATGAAACTTGGTCAAAGATGGTATGGTCGGCCACAATATCACAAGACGAAGATATCTACACGGATAGATATTCAAGAATTTGGATGAGGTGGAGTCTGGTTGGAGTTCAGGCTCGCTGGCAGGAGGTAGAAGACATGTTCTCGACCCTTGGATCCCTGTGCGATCCAAAGGGGGGTGGGATCCTATGGTCAGAAATGTGTGGACCAGCTATAGAAGCTGTGTGACACATTTCTGTGTCACAGCCTGGTCATTTAATCCAAAACATAGGTCTAAAGTTTGAGAACAAAGCAAATATACACATAATTCCAAATGCTTATATCTCCAACTTGGGTGGTCCAACTGCAATAAAATTTTAGGGGTATCTTAATAATGTCAATATGTGACTATGGTATAATTTTGGGGTCCAAATTTGAAAGTTTGATATGTTCATTTACTAAATACATTATCACATGTATTTTATCATCATAACATACTAGGGTTTGCATTTTTTTGTAATTTGTGACACATCTTTGTTCAACTGAGTGAGGAAAGTTTATGAGGGTATTTTGTTCAATAGATTTGATAATAAAACTTTTAAGAGAGAGAAAATATTATAAAACTCACTTTGTCACACTTATCTTATCTTTCTTTGATGCATTGATCTACTTTTCTATATCTTATATCTTTGTGTATGTTTTTTACCTAAAACAATGATGAAGAAAAGCATGAATAAGTATATTTCTATATCGTATACTTTGGTGAATACAAAAGTGTGTATGTATGGTAACAACATAGATTTCTCAACAATCAATTAAAATACACAAATGAATTCATTTAGATAAACTAACTCATGCTTTTCATGCCACCTTGGGTGTAATCACCTTTCTCTATCCATCATTAAACTTTGGTAAACTAACCCTTAGTAGGTATGACCATGGGCGCACTATATGATAGTTCCTTCATATGATACACACAATGGCATTATAATTGAATTGGAGTTAAATTAATCTCCAAGTAGTTTATTACATCAAACATTGAGAAAATCATCAGCAATCTTTGAAATTTGATAGATGTGGGCACTCATAAATAACCATGTACCTTCTCATCTAGAATCCATGAAAAATACTTCAAGTACTTTAAGAATGCAATCCAATCAATCAGATGAGATCCATGCAAATAAACATTCAATATGCATGCATGTATAACCTAAAGTATCACTATACATTCTTATGATACTAACTAAGCCTAGAATGGTCTCTAACTAGGGTTTAGGGTCAAATTGGAGTTTTGATTAGGAATAAGGGTATCAAACCCTAATTCCATCATACCATCATTTTCAAGGGTTAGAAGGCCTAATTTACAATTAGATGTGACCCTGGTTATTTTGATTTAACAGATCATGTCATTATGAACACCTACATCATATCATGTAGTTTAAGAACATATGTATATGATTAATGAATTAAGAAACCCAAAATATAAATCATTAGCATTATCTTGGAATATCATCAAATTCAAAATATCATTTGTTATCACTAAATAGATGTATTTACTAATTGAATCATTATATTCATTGAATGTATGGTTAAGATTCATATATCAGTTTATATTGATGTATTACATCTACTTCATGAATGACGATCAGATATAAGTCTTCTAACCCTTTTATTCAAATTCTAAACTTCTTTATGAGAACACACATGGAGGAGCAATTTAGTCATTTACATATAAATCGCTATTATCTGAGCTACATTTTATTTTCTATTTATATTGAAATTTAATATATACATACAATCAAGTACTGACACATTAGCAACTTTTTTCTCATCCAAACTTTGCCATGTGGTCGGGCCTTAGCTAATTATCTTATGCCACATTAGCTCCCAGTTCCATGTGGGTTTGCTTTAATCTAGGAGTGAAAGACCTACCCTTCTATAGTTCTTTTCAGACTAACACACATGGAGGAGCAATTTAGTCATTTACATATTCTTCTCCATTCCTACATCTCAAGTTAGTGATCCATCCAGATAAGTGAGGTCAACCCAGATGGTTGACTCTTGTTTCCAAGGCATGGTGGCACCAACCAAAGATAGAGTAACCAAAACCAAGCTCTTGTAGACTTGGAGAGCCCTTGGGTGGAGTCGTTGATATGTTAGGAGCTTGGTCTAGGGCTTTGAGTTCCCTGGTCTAAATAAAGGTGGAAGGAGAATAGGTGGGGAGTTTTACCTCATCAATTTCCACCTTTATAATGGGGAGAGATCCGTAGGATCTTTGTGAACCTCCCAATGGTATTAGTTTAGTGAAACTGGGGGAGGCAACCTGATGTGGTCCATAAAATCTCCGATCCAATCTCATGTCTTGTTGTCTTTGAAGGAAGAGTTCAAGGTTCTTATTAAGGAAATTCATGGTCTCCTAATGTGTGTACACATCCTCCACTCCTACTATTCATTTACCGCCATGCAATTGATCGACAATGTTGAGCTTAATAGTCTTTTGGTTTGCTTCCCCAATGAAAGAACTCAATTTCAAGGATCAATACTAGGATCAGGTTTAATACATAAAAATAATAGTCAGTAATATTCATTATTTTGGACACATAATTGTTAATAAGATATACAATGAGGCTCCTCTAATGAGATACGTGAGCATTTTAGAGAAAATTCATATATACATGAGAGACTAACATGTTTGAGAAGAACTAATATAATTTCTAACTAATCCTCCAATGATCTTTAGCACATGTTGTTTTGGTGTCAACTTCTTGATATATGTGACTTCCAATAATAGATGTCAATTAATGTAATACACTGACAAACAAATACGTGAATTAGTATATCTCTATACTTTGTACGTGGTGCCATCAAAATGCATCGAAGTATTATAACAACATATAATGTTCACAACCAAAAAAATGCAAATATGAATCTTGTATTTTCATTGCATATTCTAACCCATTCTTAGTATGTTATCTCGGGTGTAACCATTGTCCATCCTTGGACTTATATGTAATATCCCTTGATAAATGTAACCCAAGGTTCATAATAATGGTTTACTTTATATGATACTAATATTTCATTATAGTTGAACAAAAAGTAAATAAAATCTGAAAATTTATGTTATAACTTGATTTTCATTTGTATTTTACTTAGCTGAAATGCAATTATTTCAATAAATGGGGCATATTGGAAATTTGTGTGAATTTTTTAAAAGTATGGTTTCCCTTGCAAATTTCCCTTCATTGTAATATTCATGGTTTCTACTATTTTTGTTGATCCAATAATGATATAAGGGAAAAGGAAGAGAAGAAAATCCAATATTAAGAAAAAGGCACAAGATAATGGATAATGAGTAATACACTTATGAGAATTGTGTGGAATTCTCTACAAGTAGTATTGGTGATCACTAATGGTTGGATTTTGGTTTCACACAGTTTCTAATAAGAAAGTAATCAAAATCAAGAAAATAGAAAAGATAAGAAAGAGAAAAGGATTGAATTAATGCCAAAAATATGCCTTATAGCAGGAAGATTTTGATATTAAGAAAAGCATTTTTTCTATTGAAATTTTGGTCACAAACCTTTCAACAGTTGGATAAATTCATTATGGACTTCCTCTTAAAAATTGGTAATAAACAAAATATAGGATTAAGAGATATGGAATTTTCTAGAATTACTAAAGTGAATGATTTAACCTCAAATATACATTAAATGTCACGAGGATATTTTTCATATTAAATAAACCTAGATTAATTGATTTCCTGTGTGTCTTGAGGACCATTGGATCCCATACCTTGGTCAGATATGGAAACTGGAACTTGAGACAACAACCTTCCTGGATGATTTTCTCACAAATTAATGAACGAACGGATTGGGAAACTTGTCCTTTGACTTCATGAGAAAAGGACGAACCTACCTACCCCAAGTTATACCCAATACGGGGGGCTCTCGAGTATTCACCCAATCTAACACCCTAGAGATAGCCCTTCCGACATAGGTGGGTATAAATAGAGGATCATAGACCCTCTGTGAGATCACAAATCATCATCAGAGACTCAGCCAAACTATACACTCATTTCCTAGTCACAATTTTTCTGGTAGCCTCATCCCTCACCTCTTCCCATTTCCTACTTCCTTGCTAGAGATCCCCTCCATCGTCATGGCAACTACGACCATCACCTGAGGAATTGAAGTGACCATCAGCTTTGTTGAGGGACAACGAAAGTGATCACATCTCCACCCCACGCCGATAGGGTTGGATCCCCAAAATCAACTGGTGAGTTGACTGGATGCTCACACAAGGAGTTCTACCTGAGATTGAAGATGATCGGTAGTGAAAAGACCAAGATACCCCAACTCTTCTTCAAAATAGGTAAGACTGTTATGGTCTTTTCCCCTCATCACATTTAATCGAGCATGCATCCACGCATGCTCACTTAGCCTAGGTGGCGTGAGCCCACAGGTCAGCCCATCCTACTTGGCAAGGCCGGGAGAGGGTGTGCTACCTTGGTTACGACCTGTAATTGGCTGAGATCAATTAAATTTTTAAAAAAGATAATAAACTATAGACATGATCCAATGAAGGAAAGTAATATATGAAACATACTTAGAAAAATATAAGGAATACAAGAAAAATATAATCTAGATCTATATATGTCTCTAGTTCAAAAATATCCAAAGATGCTATATTTAATGTGATAATGCATAAGAACCCTAATTTCTAGGTCTTGGTGATTTTACAATGTTCAATTGGACTTAATAATCAAAGATTAATATTTTTTATAGAAAGGAATATTTGGATCTAATTTGAGTTCAACAACCCATAATTTGATGAATTAGGGTTTCCTTGAGATTAAAAATGCATATGATGTTAATATTAGAGTTCGTAAACTAAAAAGGCATGAAAAGTGATAATTAAGGCTTCGGAAGATAAAACCCAAATGAAACCCTAACTTGGATCCCAAGTTAGTCTTAATGGTAGATTTTGGATAAAATAATAATACATCGGTATTATTCTTTAATTTTAGGGTAGGTGCTTGATTGGTTGCTCTTGTTATCTTTTTGCTTGAACTTCAAGTACTTATGAGAAAGGTTTGTGGTTACGCCTATGGATGCCCACATTAGTTTGTTGCTTTTTTTTAGGTTTGTCGAATTGATTGTGAATTATATAGTTTGATATTTTAGTTCCTACAATCTTTTAAGTCACTATGGTTATCACATTATATTCTTATAACTTGCTCGAACCCCTCCTGCCAACTCTGGAAGTCTGAGAATAGAAAAAAAAGAGTCAAGCAGATGACTTAGATCATGCCCCAATTTGGGAAGGTCATATGAGGTTCGGCCCCAGATTGTGAAGACCAACATGGAACCTAGCTATAAATTGAGAAGGTTGTCTAACATCAACTACAGGGACAAGACCCTGAGAAAGGGTATCCTAGAGGTTTTGTAAAAATAGATTGAGAAGTTATGATGAAAATGTTAATTTTGATTCTGTAACAATAATTGTTGTGAGTATGTTGTTGCACATAGATGAGAATATTGTTTTTCCAACATGCCAGTATAACTTGTCATACTGAGTTTTGTTTTCTTGACATTTTAGGAAAATCTGCTATCATTACAGCAAGTATGTTTAAAATGGACATCCAGAGAAGAAGGCACCATAAAAAGATTTAATGTAACCTTGGAGGATTTAGTTAGTTAGTCTTTACTTCATGTTGTAAATTCTAGAAAACCATTTCATGTAATTCCTTTGTGGAAAGCTTATTCTTTATCTTGTTCAAACTCTTTTCCAATTTAGTGAAATTTATTAATTATTTTTTGTTAATTACTGAACCATCTATCTTATATTTATGGCAATGGCCCCTGCCCTCTCTGTCCACATAAATAGGGGATAACTGGTGTAGGGGGTCGTTACATTTGGTATATGAGTTGGTTTACTATTTAACCTCTAATAATTATTAATTTCTTAGAATTATGTAGAGCTCAAGGGAATTATTAGAGTGTTTTCCAAAGACAATGGTGTCTAGAAGGGACCATGATCTTGGGGATGGCAAGACTATGCTCTACATCGCTAGTTGACTAACGAGGACTCCTAAACATGTGTATCTGTCCTAGCCAAAGTTAGAGGATTTTACTTGAAATAAAATACATCTAAGATTCCTTCTCATCTAATTTCATCAATTATCTACCCTTTCACTCACTAAACCCTAGGTACATGTAATTGTTCTCTTTATCCCTTTTAAGTACTAGGATTATGTCTATTATGGGTTAAGGAATCCCCCGCCAAATAATAAAATGCATGTAACCAAGATGTCATGGACATAATTTGTATGATGATTTAACGCCCTGTATGAAACTGGAGGTAAACCTATGTGAAACAGTATGGCCCGTGATGAGTTCCCTAGACCAACGCCCTCCCACAAGAAGAAGCTCCCATTTGAGAAGAATACGAAAAGGGAAGGTGAAGTCTATGTAGAGAGTCCCTAAGAACGAGGCCATCCCCTTCAACATATCAAACCCTAAAGATGGTCCATACCCCAGAGGTGAACCTATGGTTGAAAGTGAACCCAAGGGTAAACCTGATGAATGCATATTCATCCTAATTTTCAGTCATCCTTTTTATAACCAATTTGATTCAATATGTTCGATTTATCTCTTAAATTTCACATATTGCAAGTTCTCTAAATAAATCTAATTATTATGATTTTCGATCAAAATTATATTGATTTGATGCACGTCGAAATCAAGTTCTATCATCACATGGAATTCACCAAAGAACCTCCCACTTTTGATCTTGACCAAACGGTCTGCTCCAACGGTTCTGACCTTTCAGTTTCAGATATTCACCCACATGGTCTCAAGACCGTTTAAGCCCATTCGGTTTCAAGACCGCATGAGCCTAAACGATCCCGAGACCATTTGAGTCCATACGGTTTCAAGACCAAATGAACCCAAATGGTCTCAAGACCGGATGTCATCTAACGGTTTCAAGACCATTTGGACCTAGGCCAATTGGATACTCTAAACCGTTGGGATGAAGACCGTTTGAACAATCGAAACCATTTGGATCAAGATCGTTTGATCATTCAAGACCATTCAGTTCCAACACCGTTTGGACCTAAGACTGATTGAATATTCTAAACCGTTGGGATGAAGACCATTTGAACAATCGAAACCATTTGGATTAAGATCGTTTGATCATTCAAGACCATTCGGCCCCAAGACCGTTTGGAGCCATTCAGCCCCATGACCGTTTGTAGCCATTCAGTCCCAAGACTGTTTGGAGCCATTCGGTCCCAAGACCGGTTATGCAGCCAAAACCGAATGGAGATAGAACCCAAGACTGATTGGGTCCTAATGGTTTTAAGACTGTTTGGATCCATTCAGTTTGCAAAAGACACAAGACCGGTCAAAGGAAGATCGTTAAAGTCAAGACCGTTTGGTGCCATTCGGTTTCCAAAACTATTTGGCCTTCCTAACGGTCCCTAGACCGTTTGACTAAACCGTTTGAAGCAAAATATCTCCAAGACTATTTGAACATCAAACGGTCTTCAAAACCATTTGGACGTCAAATAGTCTCCAAACCGTTTGGGGCCTAACTCACACCAAAAGCATGAGGGCCAATCTCGACCCTATAAATAGGACCACAAGGGTCCTCATTACAGGGGGGCTAGCACGCCGACAGGATGCCAAAGGTCTAATCCAGCCTCAACTTCCACACACCCAACTGCTCCTCTTGGCGCCGAGCAAGGAGAGAAGGAGAGAGAGAAGGTGAAGAAGAAGGATTGCCCAACCTACCTTGGTGGTTCGTCCTCCTCGTTCAAATCTGCCCCAACACGACGTAGGAGACCGCATCATCTTCACTGAGATGCGACCACCTTCTTCATCATGTTCATGGTGGAACCTTCCCTTTCTCTTATTCTTCTTGTCTCTCGCATCATGAGCGAGTAGTCTTCATTTGCTGGAGTGCAGGGACTAGCCCCGCTGCCCATGCAAGCATGATCTTTTATTAAGCATTCCATGGCAATGTGTATAGCTTTCCATTTCATTGTTAATTGGTACATTTGTAGTTGATTATCTACTTGCTTTCATCTTGTTCTTTCCTTTATTGTGAAATCTTCTATATGAGGGATGGAATGGCAGTTTACAAGTTCGACTCCTTGACGAGAACTTCTGATAGGATTCCTTGAGGTTGTAAATGTACGATCCGCGAGGGGACGAGACATCTAGCCTACGGTGATGCTTCTATGGTCTAAACATCCCTCAGAGGGGACCACAGCTTTAGTTGGATATTGTATTGTCTTGTTTATCATCGATGTTAGTTTGTAGATCTATCACCTGCTTGCTTACCAATTAATGTGGTTGACTCCCAAACTCGAAATAGAATGAGATTTCTTCAAGGTCGTAAGTGTATGATCTATGAGGGGACGAGCCATATAGCCTTCGGTGACGCTTCTGTGTGCCTAATGCCTGTATAGGGGGCCTACAACCTTCATTGGATTTATGTATCTTCAGAGCTATAAGTAAGTGATCTGGATGGTGATGAGACATCTGATGCCTAAGGTGAAGCTTACGTGAACCTAACGCCCATATGGGGGGTTTTGCTGCAGCTCTATTTGGATTGGTATATCTTGCCTGGAATGTTTGCGATTGAATATGTTTGCATGTGTAGCGGTGGTAAAACCCAATACCATCCCAATGATTCCATATCATTTGATCTTAATCCAACTTTAATTCAGCCTTTACTTTCCTGCATTTAGTTTAATTAACCTCAAATCAACCAATCATTCTAAATATTAGTTTTACTTGAGCTAGATACAACTGACAAGGATTCTTAAAAATGTTGTCCTTTGGGTTCGATCCTTAACTATATTGTGATAAGACTCGTCCTCTTACGGGTGGTGTTATTACACATTGGTTTTGGTAAAAGCTCGGGGATTTCAACCCCAAGTGAGGTATTAGTGCGATAAAATCCCACGTCAAATCATGGCACCGTTGCTAGGGACAACAGAATCAGTTAGTCAAATCCAGTTCTTTTAAGGCTAATCTAGGATTTTGTTTTTGTTTTGATACAATCGATCATCTACTTGACTTTGACACTATTTTGTGGATCTCATTTTCAAAATCACTCTATTTTCAGGTACCTCAGAAGGATTAGTGCATGCACCATTTGAACAGTTCCAGACTTAGCGCCAGCTTCGATCCAGAGATCAACAGAACCTTCCATTGAAAAACAGAGAGAACCAAGCAAGAATGGCTCAAGAAGAGGAGATAGCTCGAAGGGTGGCTCAAGCCATTAATGCCCAGAGAGAAATATTCATGCAAGAAGATAGAGTTGTGGTTCAAGAAGAAATTCAAGAAGCACAGGCAACAACACAAGCAGCTGAAATACAAAAAGATCTTAGAGAATTCTCAATCCCGAAAGATACAAATGTTCATCATCCAGTACAACCTCCTCCCATCAATGTTACCAATTTTGAGATTAGGGCACATTAGATCACATTGCTTCAAAATAGCCCATTCTATGGCAGACAAGGAGAGGATAGTCAGGAAAAGCTTTTGAGGTTTATTGATCTATGTGCCATGACAAAGAAAAATGGAGTGTCCGATGATGCAATTCGACTCTGTCTCTTCAAGTATTCCCTTGTTGATAGAGATATAAGTTGGCACAATTCGTTGCAAAGTGAAATGCCCATCACCACTTGGGAACAACTCCAAAATGTGTTTTTAGAAAAGTTTTAGCCTCCATCTCTCACATATGAAATTAGAGGCCGAATAACAAATTTCACTCAAGTCCCTGGAGAAACCCTTACTGAAGCATGGGATAGATACAAAGAGCTTCTACGCAAGTGTCCACACCATGGAATTCCTAAGAATCTACTCATCGAAATTTTCTATAGGGGTGTGGATGATGATATCAAGTGATTCTTAGACTCCTCATCTGGAGAAAACTTCATGCGTCAAAGTTATGATAGTGCATGGAGGGTTGTAACCCTTGGAGCTGAAAATCAAGCTAATTGGGGTAGATCTGTAGGTAAAGGAGTTTTGAAAGTAGCTATGGCTGAAGCTACTCTTGATTTCAAGTCTATCACTGAAACCCTCAAACTCTTAGTTGCAAAGAAAGACCATATTGAATCATCCCTTACTGCATTTGGAATAGGATGTTCACCCACTCAACAACAAGAACAAAATAAGTCTGCTTCTCTGTTCTGTGAAGCATGTAAGGGCACATATCATTCCACCTTGGCATGCAATGTTCTTTACGATGTTGTCCTAAATAATGTATGTGGTCAAGGAGATAATAGTCAAATGGAAAATCTTAATGATATTAATGCCATCCCTGGTCAAAGTTATTACAATCCGAATCAGAATAAGAATCACCCAGGTTTTCAATATGGAAACCCCTATGGAGCAGTGTACTCGCATCAATCTGGTTTGAATAACCAACCATGAGGCCCACTAGGATTTTAGTATAATCAACAACAGAATATTGGAAATCAAGGAAATTTCAAGGGAAACTTTCAGAATAGGAACTTCAATAACTATCAAAATACTTCTCAATACCAGAATCTTAATTAGCCTCAAGGACAACAAGTTGTTCCCTTCTCACCTGATGACAAATTGAAAACCATTGAGAAAATGTTACAGTCATAGCAGAATATGATAGCCAACCAACAAACCTTGATAGCTAACTAGCTAGCACATCAGAAAGCTATTGAATCTTAACTGGCTCAACTGGCCGCTAGCATCAAGCCACCTATTGGAACATTTGCGATCCAGCCTGAGAATAATCCTAAGCACCAAGAATAATTGAAGGTTGTCACAATCAGGTCAGGCAAGGATTATTCCGATCCTCCTATCAAGCCACCACTGGTTATTACAAATGAAGATGAGCCTGTGATCATTCAAGACTCAACAACACCGGAATCTCAACATAAAGAACCAGTTGATAAGACAGATAAGGAAAGTCCTGAAGAACCAATTGAGGAAGAAACTGAAACACCAGAACCTGATATTCCTATATACAAGCCTTGTATTCCTTTCCCTGCTCGTTTAAGGCAAACCAATCTTGATACTTAGTTTACCAAGTTTAAAGAAGCTATGAAGAAACTTCATGTTGACATACCCTTTTTGGATGCGCTGGCTGAGATACCAGCTTGGACAAAGTGCTTAAAGTCACTCCTGACCAGGAAATATATAACTGAAGAATATGAGACAGTCAAGTTAGCTAAAACCACTTCGGATATCATTCAGAATAAGATGCCAAAGAAGCAGAAAGATCCAGGATTTTTTGGGATTTCCTGCCATATTGGCGATTCTTCATGCAAGAAAGGACTGGCGGATCTTGGTGCTAGCATCTCCATCATGCCACTCAACCTTTCCAAAAGACTAGGGTTTGCTAAACTTCTTCCAACTATCATGACCATACAACTCGCAGACAATTCGATAAAACGCCCATTAGGGATTATTGAGGATGTACATGTCAAGGTAGGAAAAGACTCCTATGTTCCGTGTGACTTTGTCATCATGGACATAAAAGAGGATTCCAGATATCCTCTCATCTTTGGATGTATGTTCCTCACCACTGCAAGAGTTCTAATTGACGTTGAAGCAGGAACCTTGCTACTTAGATTAGGGAAGGAAATGCTCGAAGTTAAAGTTTTTGAAAGCATGACAAGACCAAGTATGCAAGAAGAAGTCTATCTGATAGATTGCATAGAGCAGATGTCACTTATGACTTAAGAGAATCATGAATTAGATGATCCATTAGAAGTCTCTCTAATGGATCCATCAGTTGATGAACCTATTGACGAACAAGTAAAGGATTGCATCGAATCCCTCAACTCTGTAGCAGAAGATGTTGAAGCCACGTGTGAAGAACTCAAAGCTATGGAAGATACTAGAGAAACATGTGAAAAACAAGAAACTCCAGAGATGAAGCCCCTGCCTGAGGGACTGAAGTATGTGTTTTTGGATGACCTCAAGGTTTTTCTAGTAATAATAAATTCCGATCTTACGATCGAACAAGAAGATAAACTCATGAAAGAATTGAAGGAGAGGAAGAAAGTGATTGGCTACAAAATGAATGACCTCACTAGGGTTAGTCAAGCATTGTGTATGTATAAGATCCCTATGATGGAAGATCACAAGACAACCATTGAACATCAATGAAAACTGAATCCAAATATGAAGGAGGTAGTCTGTAAAGAGGTCATTAAATTTCTCACCACTGGAATTATCTATCCAATATCAGACTCACCATGGGTGAGCCCAGTGCATGTGGTCCCGAAGAAAGGTGGAACAATTTTGATATGAAATGAAAACGATGAACTCATCCCCACGCGAATAGTCACAGGGTGGAGGATTTGCATCGACTATAGGAAGTTGAATAAGGCAACTCGAAAGGATCACTTTCTAATGCCTTTTCTTAATCAAGTATTAGAGCACCTGGCCCATCAAGAATACTTATGTTATCTCGATGGTTCCTCTAGATTCTACCAAATACCTATACATCCAGATGACCAGGAGAAAACCGCTTCCACTTGCCCATTCAGAACATATGCATTCAAAAGAATGTCGTTCGGCCTCTACAATGCACCCGCAACTTTCCAGCGTTGCATGGCTGCCATATTTGCCGGTCTCACTGAAACTATTATGGAAGTTTTCATGGATGATTTTTCTGTATACGGAGATTCATTCGATTCATGCTAAAACACCTCTCCCTCATTCTCAAAAGATGTGAAGAAGCTCATCTTGTTCTCAACTGGGAGAAGTGTCATTTTATGGTGAAGGAAGGCATTGTCCTCGGCCATTGGATCAGTAATAGAGGAGATGAAGTAGATAAAGCCAAGATTGAAGTGATTTCCAGGCTCTCTATCGCTATTAATGTAAAGGAAGTTCGAGCATTCCTTAGTCATGCAGGATTCTATAGAAGGTTTATAAAGGACTTCTCAAAGATAACCAAGCCAATGAAAAATTTGTTACTAAAAGATACTAAATTCAATTTTGACGAAGAATGTGTTAAAAGCTTCAACACACTGAAGTATGCCCTTACAACCACACCCATCATTAGAGCTCCCGATTCAGACCACCCTTTTGAAATCATGAGTGATGTAAGTGATTATGATGTAGGTGTTGTCTTGGGCTAATGTATAGAAAAGAAACATTATGTGGTCTATTATGCATCGAAGACCCTCGATGAAGCTAAGAGGAATTATGCAACTACTGAGAATGAACTTTTGGAAGTCATGTATGCCTTTGATAAGTTCAGATCCTACCTAATTGGTTCAAAGGTCATTGTCTATACAGATCACACTTCCATTTGTTACCTTCTGGCAAAGAAAGATGCAAAACCTAGGTTAATCAGATGGATTCTCCTATTGCAAGAATTTGATCTAGAAATCAGAGATAAAAAAGGTACATAGAATGTTGTAGCAGACCACCTCAGTTCCATCCACACTCTGGATACTGAGAAGATTCTGATCAATGATTCCCTTCCATATGATCAGCTAATGAAGGTCTCAGAATCTACACCATGGTACTCGAACTATGTGAACTATCTTGCTGCTGGGGTTATCCATCCTCAATGCACCAGAAATGCACTGAAGAAATTTATGTATGATGTGAAATAGTATTACTGGGATGAGCCATACCTCTTCAAATTATGTGTTGATGGTCTATACATATGGTGTATTGTTGAGGAAGAAGCTCAACTCATCTTGGAGCAATGTCACTCAGGACCAGTTGGAGGACATGTGAGCTCTAAAAAGACTGCCTTGAAGGTTTTACAATGTGGATTCTTCTGGCCAACCATATCCAAAGATTCCTATGACTTTGACCTATCATGTGACAAATGTCAAAGATCTGGCAATATAACAAAGAGATATGAGATGTCGTTGAATCTATGGCAAGAAGTAGAGATATTTGATGTTTGGGGGGTGGACTACATGGGCCCATTCCCATCTTCTCATGGATTTTCATACATCCTAGTGGCAGTGGACTACATATCAAAATGGGTTGAAGCCATACCAACTGTTACTAGTGATTCCAAACCAGTCATCAAATTATTCAAGGATATTATTTTCCCCATTTTAGTGTCCCACACATGGTGATATCCGACGGAGGTTCCCATTTTCTTGAAAAAAGCTTTGAAGCAATGCTAAGAAAGTATGATGTTATTCACTAGGTAGCCTCACCATACCATCCACAGACAAGTGGCCAGGTGGAGGTTTCTAATCATCAACTCAAGGGTATCTTGGAAAAGACAGTAGGCCGCAATCGGAAAGATTGGTCAGTAAAAATCAACTACGCATTATGGGCCTATCGAACTGCGTATAAAACTCCCCTCGAGACTACACCTTTATTGAAAGGCTTGCCACCTGCCAATAGAACTAGAACACAAGGCATGGTGGGAAATAAAACAATTGAATTTTGATATGAAAAAAGCTGGCCAAGCCAGGATTCTACAACTCCAAGAGCTGAAAGAACTCATGATGACAGCTTACGAGAATGCACGAATCTAGAAAGAACACACCAAACTTTGGCATGATGGTCTTTTGAAAATAAAATACATACAAGTGGGAGACCAAGTTCTGCTATTCAACTCAAGGTTGAAGTTATTCCCAGGGAAACCACACTCCCGCTGGTATGGACCGTACATTGTCAAAAGTATCTCCCCACATGATGCTTTCTCTTTATGGAGCGAAAAATCAGGTGAATTCGTGGAGAATGGTCAACACTTGAAAAGATATTTCACCACAGCCGACATGAGCACTGAAGCAATAATAGATCTCTCCAATCCAAAGTAACCACCATGAAGTTGAAAATATCACGTCGAGCCATCAACGTAAAATAAAGGCGCTTGTCGGGAGGCAACCCGATAAATAAATTTGTATTTAGTTTTAAATTTGAACTAGAAATGTTTCCTTAATTTTTTTTAGTTAATTTTGCACCAAATAAAATTTCTATCATGAGATGCTATTTGGAGTTCTAATTAATCTTCTTTTCTAGATTTTCAGATGGAGGACGCATGTTGTCTGGAATTCAACAACATCTTGTGGTCCTACCCGCACAAAGTTTCCCCTCCATCTCAGATTTAGAGTTTGGTCAGGACGAGCAAATTTCTAAGTCCGGGGTGGAGGGTGGGTGGTACGTATCTTACTCTCCACCCACACACATTTTAAGATTTCACTGCCAAAAAATTTTTATAAGTCCCCAAAGAAATTAAACTGATACTTGATGAAAATTTGACATGTTTTCAATCTCTATGGATTTATCATTATACCCTCCTTATTCAAAGCATATCCTCAAAAGGTCCTTGTTCTGAAAGCTAGCCTTTTGATTGAAATCATCTTGTGAAGCTTATGAATCCTAACATCATGATCTTTATGCAAATATTGGCAAGTGTCTATCGAACTGATAGGGATCAAACATATCATTCTTCCTAACTGACTAGTGGAACAACAACATGGAATCCCCATCGGATCCTCATCAAGTCATTATTTGAGCAGAGTTTGATAAAGAGAACAACCTGGTGCACTGAATTATAAATCAAGTTGCATTCTGATTTGAACTCTTTTCTACAGTTCTTCTATCATCTTCGTACCCCTCCATCCATCAGAAAGAAAAAAATAGCCAAAATAGTGTCAAATCCTAAGTTCAAGGTGGCACGCCACTTCCCTCTATATCCGCTTCTTCCATACCCCTCACAAATTAATAGGGGTGTACCACCAAAAATGCAATCTCGAGTCAAACAGAGGAGAGATTTGTATATAAAAGATGCCAAAGCACACACAAAAAGAAATGCAATCTCGAGTTGAATAGAGGAGAGATTCGCACAAAAATATATGCAATAAATGAAATTGAAAAAATAATAAAAATCTCGAGTGGGATAGAGGAGAGATTTACTTCTTCCTTCCATACCACCCTTCACTCCCTTTTCTACCTAAAGGCACAATTAAAGTCTTCAATTCCCTGAAAAACACGAGTGTCAGATTAGATGCACACTTGTCATTCTGCGGGGATCTCTGGACTCTTACAAAACTCTTTGACATGCATGTTGCTGGAAAAAGTAAGGAGGAAGTGAGGTTGGAAAACGAACTCAGGAACGAAGATATTGTAAGATGTGTTTTGTGGTCTCAGAAAGTTGAGATGTTTGGTCATACTCAGTGGAAAAGAAATAATCGTGATGTGAAGACGAAGTAGTCACATCATCGGAAGTATTCATTTGGAAACTTTTTCAGATTTTGTGTTACTCAAGGATGAGCAACATTTAAGTTCGGGGTGTTTGATGAATGCATATTCATCCTAATTTCCAGTCATCCTTTTTATAACCAATTTGATTCAATACTTTCGATTTATCTCTTAAATCTCACATATTGCAAGTTCTCTAAATAAATCTAATTATTATGATTTTCGAACAAAATTATATTGATTTGATGCAGGTCTAAATCAAGTTCTATCATCACATGGAATTCACCAAAGAACCTCCCACTTTTGATCTTGACCAAACAGTCTGCTCTAACGGTTCTGACCTTTCGGTTTCAGATATTCACCCACACGATCTCAAGACCGTTTAAGCCCATTCGGTTTCAAGACCGCATGAGCCTAAATGATCCCAAGACTGTTTGAGTCCATAGAGTTTCAAGACCAAATGAACCCAAACGGTCTCAAGACCAGATGTTGTCTAATGGTTTCAAGACTGTTTGGACCTAGGACTAATTGGATACTCTAAACCATTGGGATGAAGACCGTTTGAATAATCAAAACCATTTTGATCAAGATTGTTTGATCATTCAAGACCATTTGGTCCCAAGACTGTTTGGACCTACGACCGATTGGATACTCTAAACTGTTGGGATGAAGACCGTTTGAACAATCGAAACTGTTTGGATCAAGATCGTTTGATCATTCAAGACCATTCGGTCCTAAGACCGTTTGGAGCCATTCGGTCCCAAGATTGGTTATGCTGCCAAAACCGAATGGAGATAGAACCCAAGACCAATTGGATCCTAACAGTTTCAAGACCATTTGGATCCATTCGGTTTGCAAAAGACACAAGACCGGTCAAAGGAAGATCGTTAAAGTCAAGACCATTTGGTGTCGTTCGGTTTCCAAAACTATTTGGCCATCCTAAGGGTCCCCAGACCGTTTGACTAAACTGTTTGAAGCAAAATATCTCCAAGACCATTTGAACGTCAAACGATCTTCAAAACCGTTTGGACGTCAAATGGTATATAAACCGTTTGGGGCCTAACTCACACCAAAAGCATGAGGGCCAATCCTGAACCTATAAATAGGACCACAAGGGTCCTCATTTCAGGGGGGGCCAACATGCCGACAGGATACCAAAGGTCTGATCCAGTCTCAACTTCCACATGCCCAGCTGCTCCTCTTGGCACTGAGCAAGGAGAGAAGGAGAGAGAGAAGGTGAAGAAGAAGGATTTCCCAGCTTGCCTTGTTGGTTCTTCCTCCTCGTTCAGATCTGCCCCGATACGATGTAGGAGACCGCATCATCTTCACTGAGCTACGACCACCTTCTTCATCATGCTCATGGTGGAACCTTCCCTTTCTCTTATTCTTCTTGTCTCTCGCATCATGAGCGAGTAGTCTTCTTTTGCTGGGGTGCGGGGACTAGCCCAGCTGCCCATGTTAGCATGATCTTTTGTTAAGCATTCCATGGTAATGTGTACAACTTTCCATTTCATTGTTAATTGGTACGTTTGTTGTTGATTATTTACTTGCTTTCATCTTTTTCTTTTCTTTATTGCAAAACCTTCTATATGAGGGATGGAATGGCAGTTTACAAGTTTGACTCCTTGACGAGAACTTCTGATAGGATTCCTTGAGGTTGTAAGTGTATGATCCGCGAGGGGACAAGACATCTAGCCTACGGTGATGCTTCTGTGGTCTAAACATCCCTCAGGGAGGACGACATCCTTAGTTGGATTTTATATTGTCTTGTTTATCGTCGATGTTAGTTTGTAGATCTATCACCTTCTTGCTTACCAATTAATGCAGTTGACTCCCAAACTAGAAATAGAATGGGATTTTTTCGAGGTCGTAAGTGTATGATTCGCGAGGGGACGAGCCATCTAGCCTTTGGTGATGCTTCTGTGTGTCTAACGCCTGTATAGGGGGCCCACAACCTTTGTTGGATTTCTGTATTTTCAGATCCGTAAGTAAGTGATATGGATGGTGATGAGACATCTGATGCCTAAGGTGATGGTTACGTGAACCTAACACCCATATGGGGGGTTTTGCAGCAGCTCTATTTGGATTATTATATGTTGCCTGGAATGTTGGCGATTGAATATGTTTGTGTGTGTAGCGGTGGTGAAACCGGATACCATCCCAGTGATTCCATATCATTTGATCTTAATCCAACTTTAATCCAGCCTTTACTTTATTGCATTTAGTTTAATTAACCTCAAATCAACCAATTGTTCTAAATATTAGTTTTACTTGAGCTAGATTCAACTGACAAGGTTTCTTAATAACATTGTCCTTTGGGTTCGATCCTTAACTATACTGCGATAAGACTCATCCACTTGCGGGTGGTATTATAGCACATTGGTTTTGGTAAAAGCTCGGGGATTTCAACCCCGAGTGAGTTTGTTTGTGCGATAAAATCCCACGTCAAAACCTGAGCATGCATCTAACTCTGGACCAATAGTAGGATAAGTGGTGGTTCACACTCAGGATGCAATCTGGATGTAGCAATAAAAGAAATTTATGGAGGCCATTAGTGACCTGGACCTTAAATAAGATGCCAGAGATGATCATGGTGAGCGTATGTCTATGTGCCCTCATATTGGAGTCATCGTTCTTGACTTCATCAAGCTCAACATAGAAAAGTTCATAGGTGAAGATAAGACAAAAGTGGTTGATAAAGTTGATGCTTGGATGTTAGTAGTGGAAATGTCTTGTGAACACTAGATGTGCAAGCCAATAAGAAGGTTCTTTTTGCCACCCACCTCCTTGAAGGATCTGTAATGATATAGTGGGAAAACCACATCACATGCTGAGATTTGACTACATAACCCGTCACCTGGGAAGACTTTCACACCATGTTCTTTGTATGGTTCAATCCCAGGGCTTCCATAAAAGAAAAGGAGAATAGTTCAAGCTCCTTAATCAGGAAATATGACCATGTAAGATTATACCCAAAAGTTCCACCTTCTGGAGCACTTTGGCTACATGTTGATGGTAGAGCACTGAGTGTAACACTTTGTGGAATGTCTGCATCATCAAATAAGGCTCCATGTGATGGCAAGTAAACCCCAAAACATCACACAGGCCCTCGTATTTGCTCTATACATGGAAAAGATAGTTTTTCCTATTCAAAATCAACCCAAACAGTCTCTTGGCTTCACTAAGGGTAGTTTTTGTCCAAGAAATGAAAATAGGAAAGCCACGGCCATCATTATGGCAAAGGAAGGAATGAAGGGAATGGAAAAACCCAGTAATGAGAATTGACCCCCAAGATTTCCCAACTATGGAAGGACACACCCGGGCAAGTGTCGTTTCTAGAATAAAGTGTGCTTTATTTTCTAGAAAGAAGGATACTTCATGCCAAATGTCCTCTCCCTAGCCCGAGAGGTCTGGGTCCAGTGGCAGTTGAGCTGTGGCAGCACAACCATCAACTATATCCCCATCAGGAGCATCCCCACCTATAGGAGAACATTGACGGGCTCGAGACTTCACCATCACAATGAAGAGGCACAAGATAATTCCAACAATCTAAAAGAGGGTAACCGCTCTTCGATTTCTTTTCCTAACCTTTAGTATGAACTGAATTAGTTGATTACAATCATGAAACCAATGTAAGCATGCTTGATATCATGGGACAAAATGTCAAAGCTCTATTTGACTCTGGTTCTACTAATACTTCCATTTTGAGAAATCTCGCAAAAATGCTTTGTGTAAACATCAAGGATTTAGTATATATTTTGGATATCACTACCCCAAGTGGATGAATCTTTATGTATCTCTTGAAAATCCTTATTATATCTGTTGAGTACCTGAATTTTATCCTCCTTGACATGAATGACTTTGATGTATTCATTAGCATGGATTGGATTTATACTTATAATGTATAAATAGACTATAGAGAAAATAAAATAAGAATAGAGAGACCAGGTCACCCACCTTTTACCATTAGAGGTATGAAGTATGCTACCACTAGCCTGTATCCATCATCCTTGAAGGCAGAGAAGATGATAACCAAGCATTTTCAAGCATTCCTAGCATTAGTTATGGAGTAGGACCCTAAGATGTTGCCTTTAGAGGAGATAGAGGTAGTCAAGGAGTATGCAAATGTGCTCCTAGATGATTTTCTTAGAATACTTTTGGAGAGAGAAGTGGACTTCTCGATAGAGTTATTTTCCAGAATGAACCCTATTTCTATGACACCTTATAGGATGGCCTCTGTTGGTTTGCTTGAGTTAAAAAAGCAACTGCAAGAATTTCTAGACAAAGGCTCCATCTGACCTAGAACTTCTCTATGGGGAGCACTAGTCCTCTTTGTTAATAATAAGGATGGATCGCTCTGAATGTGCATAGACTATAGAATGATAAATCATTCTACCATTAAGAAAAAGTATCTTTTACCCCATATAGATGACCTATTTGACCAGCTCAAGTCTGCTCGAGTCTTTCAAAGATTGACCTTAGATCCAGTTATCATCAGTTGCCAGTCAAGAGTTAGGATATCCCAAAGACTACTTTTTGAGCCCGCTATGGCCATTACAAGTTCTTAGTCATGCCCTTTGGGTTGTCCAATGCAAAGAGTGTGTTTATGAACCTCATGAGTAGTGTGTTACAACCTTTTCTCGATTCCTTTGTCATAGTGTTTATAGATGACATAATGGTCTACTTTGATGACTTAGAACAACATTTTGACCACCTTGTTAGAGTCCATATCCTGAGAAAGCATAAGTTCTATGGGAATTTCTCAAAATGCAAATTTTGGATAGACCTTGTCATGCTCCTTAGACACATTATATCTAGAGGGACCATCTGAGTGGATCCTGCAAAAGTGTTGGTCATACGTGATTGGCCAATAGCAAAGAACCCTTCCAAGATCTGTAGCTTCTTGGAATTGGTTGGGTACTACCGGCAATTCATCAAGGATTTTTTAAAGGTTGCTTTTTTCCTTACCAAGCTCACTCAAAAGACAAGAAGTTCATGTGGTCCGATTTTCTTGAAGCATGTCTCCAGGAGTTGAAGGAGAAGGTGACCGTAGATCTCGTGTTGACTTTTCCATCAGGAAATGATGATGGTATGATCTTCACTAACAGATTGAAGATGGAGCTTGGATGTGTGCTAGAGCAGAATAAACATGTTGTTGCCAATGCCTCTAGACAGCTAAAGCAGAATGAAGTGAACTACATGACACATGATCTAGAGTTAGCGGCAATTACTAATGACCTAAAACTCTAGAAACACTATGTATGTGGAGCTACCTTTAAAATCCTCACCAACCACAAGATCCTGAAGTACCTCCTGACTTAGAAGGAGTTGAACTTAAAATAAAGACAGTGGATGGAGTACATGAAAGACTATGATTTCACCATCGCCTACCACCCAGGAAAGGCTAATACCATAGCAGATTCCCTCAGTCAGAATTAGCTCAAAGGTGTGACTATCTTGTCTACTCAGTGGAGAGAACTGGAGGAGTTTACTAGGTGGACTCTGCAACCAATAGAATATAAATCCATTTGCCTAACATTCAAATAAAACCTAGACTATTGAGTGAGTTTTAGCTTCACAATTGGCCAAGCTAGAGCTTGAAAGGATGAATGGTTTGTTGGAGAAACCTCAAACACATCTGTTGGTGGGTGTGGATGGTGGAATCTGATACAAGAGTCGTATGTGGGTTCCAGAGGATTCCCCCTTGATGACTCATATCTTACAAGAGGCTCATGGTTCTATGTATATAGTACACTTTGGTACTACCAAGATGTTTAAAGTCTTACAACGATACTTTTGGTGGCCTGAAATGAAGAGAGACATAGAAACATATGTTTCCAGTTGTATCACATGGATTACTACAATCAATTGGAATTCCTAAGTGTAAGTGGGACTAGATCACTATGTACTTTATGGTGGGTCTCCCTAAGACAAAGAAAGGTCATGATTCAAGTAAACCACCTAAACAATTCAGTGCACTTACTCACCTTAAAGATTACTAGCAAGGTTTCAAACCTAGCTGAGTTTTATGTTAGAGAAATAGTTCATTTGCATGGTGTTTTGAGTTCACTAATCTCTGATCGTGACCCTAAGTTCACCTCTAAGTTGTGGAAGAAAGTGCATGAAGAACTCGGTACAAGGTTGAAATTCAGTATAGCCTATCACTCCCAGACAATGGTCAATCAGAAAGAACAATCCAGACTTTAGAAGATCTATTGAGAGCATGTGTGCTCGATTGGGGTGGGTCATGAGAGCAGTACTTTCCCTTAGCTGAGTTTGCCAATAAAAATATCTACCAAGCCAGTATCAGGATGCCTCCATATGAAGCTCTTTATGGGAGGCCATGTCGATCACTACTTCTTTGGGATGATGTCGATGAGAGGACCTTCCTGAGGTCATAGGAACTACAATTGTACGTTGATAAGGTTGCTTTGATCAAGCAAAGGCAGAAAGGAGACCAAGATCAATAGAAGTCATATGTTGATGCAAAGTGGAAAAATTTGCACTTTACTATAGGTGACTATGTGTTTTTGAAAATCTGACCCCTCTGAGTTACAACTAAGACTAGAGGAAACTTGAGTCTCCGATACGTGGGTCCCTTTGAGATCCTAGAATAAATTGGTGAAGTTGTCTATCATCTAGTGTTACCTCCACAATATAGTATGATGCATGATGTGTTCCATGTATCCAAATGAAAGTTCCATGTGAAGGATATCCTAGCCATGCATTGAGCATTGAGCCTATTGAACTCCAAGGGAGGCTAGCATACCCTGAGTCACATGTGAGGATATTGGATACCAAGGTGAAAGAGCTCAGGATTAAAAAGATTGAGATGGCTAAGGTTCTTTGGTAGAACCATAGAGAGGATGAAGCCACATGGGAGCTAAAGACAGACATGGAAAAGTATCATCCTGAATTGTTGTGAAATTTGTAGTTTATATTATTTTGTTGTTCCAATAATGATAAAGGGAAAAGGAAGAGTAGAAAATCCAATATTAAGAAAAAGGCACAAGATAATGGATAATAAGTAATACACTTATAATAATTGTGTGGAATTCTATAGAAAGTAGTATGGATGATCACTAATTCTTAGATTTTGGTTTCACATGGTTTCTAGTAAGAAAAGTAATCAAAATCAAGAAAATTGAAATGATAAGAAAGAGAAAAAGATTGAATTAATGCCTAAAATGTTCCTTATAAGAGGAAGACTTGGATATTAAGAAAAGCATCTTCACTTTTCTAATTTTGCTCTCAAACCTTACCCACAGTTAAATAGAGTCATTATGGACTTTCCTTAAAATTTGGGATTAAAAGGAATTAAGGATTAAGAGATATTGAATTTCCTAGAATTCCAAAAATGAATGGTTTAACCTTGAATAAACATTAATAGTCACAAGGATATTTATGTGATGGAGTGGAATTTTGGAATCTTAAAATGTCCAATGGTATAAGTGAGTTCTTGCATGTTGAGTTGCTATGAGAGTTCCTAATGTTTTGTTAAAGTTTGGAATTCAAGTGATATTAATATCATGTTTTGGATCCCTATGTTCATGCCTTTTGGAGGAATTTTATTCAGTGAGAAAACAATAAGTTTTGGATAACGAATTCATGTACAAGGTAGCTTGGGCTGTGTTAAAGCTATGGTCAAATTTTGGTGACAATTAGAGGATCCTAGAGGAAGTTATTTAAGTTTGAACATGATGAAATAATGTATACATTGCTGTTTTGGTAAATAAAGTTTGGGTTATATAGCCTAAGTTCTGAATATCAGCTCTGCCATGCACCCCTTTTATATATGGTTGGATCGCGTGGACAAAATCGGGCCCTAGATCATCATTTCTATGGTCTTAAGCATTCATAAGAGAAGCCACGGATCTGCCTTGTTAGACGTAGATTCTGACCCTTAGATTTTCGATCAAGGGTTGTAAAGTCCTCACCTACTTTGTGGTTAGAGAAAGGTAGTGGGAGAGATGATGCCGAGGTCAGCCCCACCACCACTTTCCCAGAACATGGGGTGAAGGGGGGGATATCTAATCGGGGAGTTGAAGTCTCGTCCTCATTGCGAGCGATTTGAGACCCTGGGCATAGGAAATGAGGTAGAGACGAGGGAGAATGGACCTCCACTTCCTCTCCCATCTCCATTACAGAGAGCAGGTCCGGACTAGAATGAGGGATTTGAGATAGAGGAGGAGTTTTAGGGAAGATAAGAAGGGAATAATGCTCCCCATAGCCGGCCGAAGCTAGTGTATGGTCTGATCGTAAGCCATAGGAAGTTTTGTAGGCTACCGAGCTCCAGTTTGGTGGTGATGAAGACCCGATTTGGGAAGGGATGTAGCAGGTTTCCCTCTGAGTTTTGTAGCTGAGGTGGAATCCAGAAAGACCCGTAGGTGCTGATGTTGCCTTTAGGTGGAGGTTTGGTGGCGTGGAGGCACTATGCCTCTACTTCGTCGGCGCTATGGCAGAAGGCGGCGGCTAGCTCCTCGATCTGCCAGGAGGAGTCACCAGCAGCGAACCCACACGACTGGAGGCATCGAGGGAGGAAGGACGAAGCTCATAGAAGCTTAAGCTTGTCTCGAGGAGAAGTGCACCTCTGCCTATTGTTCCCCGGAGCCGAGCCGTGCGGCGGCGCGCTCGTGAAACAAGGAAGGTGCATCGCTGGATCGCGAGAAGCGAAAGAGAGAGACGCCCAACTCGGGCAAGCGGATCTTGGATCCACGGATCCAACAACCAGCCCGCCTATCCCAAGCAAAGAAAAGCTGGAGTTACGCAACCCATATGGCCACGTGGCGACGCCGGATTGGCCACAAAAAGGTATATATCCGGAAAACACTCTGATCTTGTATAAATCATAGAAAATAGACCGTTTATCAGAAAAATACAAACAATATACCAAAATGTTTAGAAAAATGCGTAGAATAAGATGTATGTATAATATCAGGATTTTGATGCTTAAAACTCTATGATATCATGTAAGATATGTAATGTTTGTTTAATGGATAATAAATATCAAATGATGTTCTAAAATTATGTAAAAATGCCAGTAAGTTTATAATCATGTTTATAATGCATATTATGTTAGGTATGGTCATGTTGATGCACAAAAGTATGTAATTTTCTTTATATGGCTAATTAGGGCTAATAACCCTAAATAAAATGTAATAAATACGTGCATGCTCAATAAATGTTGAAATTTATACAATAAGTTCATATCAGTAACTGGAAGATAATATGTAGATCTTAGATTAGTTTTGTACACGAAATTAATGTTATTCAAAGATGACCCATAATACATGTGACGAAACCCTAATATGGTTAATGAATGTGACATAATGTTAAATATGTCCACATAATAATGTGACACATGAGTATATCCAGTTTATGAACTATAATCTGGAATATGACATCAATAAGATAAATCTAAGACAATAATACAAGTAAAGATGAGAAGATCTATAATAAGGAAGAGAATATCATAAGACTAGTGAAACCCTAATGGACATAACTAGGGTTAAGATGAGTTGTAAGATGATGAGAACCTGATGATAGTATATGATGTTGTCTTGATCAGGTTTAACAAAGATATAGATGACATGAGGAATATGTGGTTTAGAATATCTCTTTGGAAGGTATGCCACTACCTCTTGCTTGGCTTATTATACATTATGCTTGTGTTATATGGTAGTAAAGACTTGGCATATGGTATTGATTGAAATGATTGTTCTTGTACGATATCTTGCTTGATTTTCCATACTTACTGCTATGAACACATCAAACATGATATATATATGTTCCATTATATTGGAAGCACTAACTCTTTGGCAGTGTGCTTGGAAGTGACCTAACTCTTTGGTAGTGGTCACATTGTACATATGACCTAACTCTTTGGTAGTGGTCAGACCTAACTCTTTGGTAGTGGTGACAATGTACATATGATCCAACTCTTTGGTAGTGATCATAAAGGCCTTGAGATATAATGGAAAATAAACTTAAAATATGTGTTCTCTTTTATTAATGAATATCCTTGTGCAACTATATGCTTTCCTTATATTCTTCTGTTACTGCCAAGTATATTAGTTTTATCTTATTGCCAAGATACGATGAGAGGTAAATAAAAGACATGTAGGCGTACTCAGTACAATATTCTTGAATATTGTGCTGACGTGTACCGCATGTAATCTTTTTGTTTAGGTTGTGGTTATGCTCTTGAAGGCCAGGATAGTTGAGAGTTGTGTGGCGAGCTGATGTACAGGTGGACCTATTGTCTTAAGATCTTGTAGTTTAGTTGTAGTACATGTATATGTAGAGTTTGATGTTCAATATGTAATATCAAATGTTGTAACAATTCATTATGTAATTATATGTTGAATGGTGAACATGTGTTGTATGGTTTTATTATTGTTCATGTACATGTGCTATTGATTGTTTCCTTTGACTTCCTCTGATTTTCTTCTTCTTAGCCTTGTGTGGGATGATTAAATTGGGATTCTCGCTGAGGTGAGGGTTTCAATTTGGACGTCACACATCGGATTAAGTTTTATAAAATCTGGGGATGTCACAGGTGGTATCAGAGCATGAACAATAGCAAAGCCTGACATTTGCTCATTATGAAACTCAAAACTAAAGAACCTTGAACTTAATAATCTTTAGGGTTAGATTAGTCATCTTTTAGAGACTAGATCTGACCTAGCCTCTAGGTTAGCACCTAGATGTCTGAGAACTAGGTCTAGACTGGTGCTTGTTGAGTAGCAAGTCCTTAGATGTCGTTCTTTCCTTGTAGTACAGCGGTATGGGATGTTGCACTATTTGGAAATGACGTGCATCAAGGGAAGAGAAACCCTAGACATATTGCGCACGTTGTCTAGAGTAGCTACACTAGTCTACCCCTTGTTCTCACTGTTTTCACTAGTTTTCATGACATTGTACTCTCTAATATGTGTGGGACACTCGTTTCTGGATTTGGTTTTGATTCTAAATAGATCGAACCTTGATAGTTTTCTCTGACGCTTGTTTTATCGGAGAAAAACTATATAATATTTTATTACGTATATGTATTACAAAAAAATGTGTCCCCACACATGTACGAGTAGGAGGTGGTCATGCAACGTAAGTGAAAGTGATGACATCAGTCTAGAAGAGAGAGTAGTTCTAGATTAGATGTCTAGAGCCTTTTTGATATATATGTTAGATGGAATGGATGAAATAAGTTTTGATGATATGATTTAAGTCTTATATAGATGAGATAAGATAGTCTATGATGGTATATGTTTGTCTTTGAGGACTTAAGTTCAGTATTGAGGATGCAAGATAAGTGTTGATGATGCAAGTATGCTTTCTTTTATGAGATAAGATATGTTAAGTTAAGACAAGGTTGTGAGTCAGCATGAGCCTCAAGCTCTTTTACGAAGGAGTACCTCTAGTGTTAGGACCAGTTTTAGGGTTAACTCCAGGGAGAGTGAGACCCATTGGGAGAAGGTTAGAGAACCTAAACTCCAAGATATAAGAAATTTTGAGATATGTGATATGATATGTCCTAAACTAGACTACTCCTGAGTGAATGACTTGTGTTGCTTAATGCATGATTCCTATAGTCTTGTTGAACCCTAGATGTCCTTGGGAGGACCAAACCCTAGAGACAGAGAGAGGTTGGTTATATATGTGCTATTGTGAACATCAATATGAGTTCCTGCCATCTGGGTGAGGGAGAGAGCCCAAGACCCTGGAGGAGGTAGCTATGTTAGTTTTGTACAACCTCATGCTTGGGTTAGTGGTTTCCCACATAGGAATCTAGTGGTGTATATAAGAGAGCTTTGGGTATGATGTCTCATGGTTAGAGACCTATGAAGAGTATATAATATGTCATGTTTTGGTTTGTGCTTATGTGGCTAGACCTTGTGAAGTTAATTACGAGTGCCAATGAGGTAATCCGAGAACCCTAGATCAAGGAGGGAGGATAAAGTATGTGCATATGAGATACTCATAGAGTTGAGTTATCTCAGAGATACTAAGCATGGCACTACCCTCATGATATGAGTTGGGAGAACCTCATTTGGACTAGATAAAGTTTTAATATAGCTTTGATTAGCCACTCACATAAGTTTGTGTAGCACAACCTTGATATAATATATGTAAAGATGTGATCTAATCTCGAGATGCGATATAAGTAGATATGGCGTGATGGAACAATGAGTATAGTTTGATAAATATCTATGTATAAATGGTTAACCACATACATAAATAATGATGATAAGGTGATATTGTAGGTTAATCTTGCGAAGAAATCACTAGAAAATGTTGCAATTTAGTATGAACAATGAAATAACATCATATGAATGAAACATGTTAAATGAGGTGTTAATCTTAGTGCTTAATAAAGATGGGAAAAAATGGAAAATATATAGTTTGACAGCTAGCACAACATAATAATGTTGTTGACACCTTGAGGATGGGTTAACTTGGGTTAACTTCTTTAGAACATGGTAATATGATGTGGAAACCCTAATGTAGGGGTAAAGATAAAGATGAAACCCTAACAAGATATGTTATGACCTAAACAGAGCTTCTAAACCCTTGTTGGAGCCTTCTATAGAGTGAGGTTTCACCCATGATGCTCTTGAAACCTCCTAATAGTTCTTTGGATACATGGTTCTAGGTAACCTTTGTGGATATGTTACACATAGAATGGTACCTACATGTGGATGAATGCAAGATAAGGTTTCCCCTAGAAGTATGAGTCTGGTGTACTTTCGAGGAAGAAAGTTCTTTTAAGATGTATATGATGTGAAACACTCAATTTTCTGGCTAAATTCCGAGGATGGAATTTATTTTAAGGTGTGTAGGATGTGATGGAGTGGAATTTTGGAATCTTAAAATGTCCAATGGTATGAGTTCTTGCATGTTGAGTTGCTACGAGAGTTCCTAATGTTTTGTCAAAGTTTGGAAGTCAAGTGATATTAATATCATGTTTTGAATCCCTATGTTCATGCCTTTTGGAGGAATTTTATTCAGTGAGCAAACAATAAGTTTTGGACAATGAATTCATGTACAAGGTAGCTTGGGCTGTGTTAAAGCTATGGTCAAATTTTGGTGACAATTAGAGGATCCTAGAGGAAGTTATTTAAGTTTGAACATGATGAAATAATGTATACATTGATGTTTTGATTAATAAAGTTTGGGTTATATAGCCTAAGTTCTGAATATCAGCTCTGTCACGCACCCCTTTGATATATGGTTGGATCGTGTGGCCAAAATTGGGCCCTAGATCATCATTTCTATGGTCTTAAGCATTCATAAGAGAAGCCACGGATCTGCCTTGTTAGACGTAGATTCTGACCCTAAGATTTTCGATCAAGGGCTGTCAAGTCCTCACCTACCTTGCGGTTAGAGAAAGGTAGTGGGAGAGTTGATGCCAAGGTCAGCCCCGCCACCACTTTCCCAGAACGTGGGGTGAAGGGGGGGATATCTAATCGGGGAGTTGAAGTCTCGTCCTCATTGCGAGTGATTTGAGACCCTGGGCATAGGAAATGAGGTAGAGACGAGGGAGAATGGACCTCCACTTCCTCTCCCATCTCCATTACAGAGAGCAGGTCTGAACTAGAATGAGGGATTTGAGATAGAGGAGGAGTTTTAGGGAAGATAAGAAGGGAATAATGATCCCCATAGCCGGCCGAAGCTAGTGTATCGTCTGATCGTAAGCCATAGGAAGTTCTGTAGGCTACCGAGCTCCAGTTTGGTGGTGATGAAGACCCAATTTGGGAAGGGATGTAGTAGTTTTCCCTATGAGTTTTGTAACTGAGGTGGAATCTAGAAAGGCCCGTAGGTGCTGATGTTGCCTTTAGGTGGAGGTTTGGTGGTGTGGAGGCACCATGCCTCTACTTCTTCGGTGCTATGGAAGAAGGCGGCGGCTAGCTCCTCGATCTGCCAGGAGGAGTCACCAGCAGCGAACCCACACGACTGGTGGCGTCGAGGGAGGAAGGATGAAGATCATAGAAGCTTAAGCTTGTCTCGAGGAGAAGTGCACCTCTGCCTATTGTTCGCCAGAGCCGAGCCGTGCGGCGGCGCGCTCGTCAAACAGGGCAGGCACATCGCTGGATCGTGAGAAGCGAAAGAGAGAGATGCCCGACTCGGGCAAGCGGATCTTGGATCCACGGATCCAACAACTAGCCCGTCTATCCCAAGAAAAGAAAACCTGGAGTTGAGCAACCCACATGGCCATGTGGCGACGCCGGATTGGCCACAAAAAGGTATATATCCAGAAAACACTCAAATCTTGTATAAATCATAGAAAATAGACCGTTTATCAGAAAAATACAAACAATATACCAAAATGTTCAGAAAAATGCGTAGAACAAGACAGATGTATAATATCAGCCTTTTGATGCTTAAAACTCTATGATATCATGTAAGATGTGTAATGTTTGTTTAAAGGATAATAAATATCAAATTATGTTCTAAAATTATGTAAAAATGCGAGTAAGTCTATAATCATGTTTATAATGCATATTATGTCAGGTATAATCATGTTGATACACAAAAGTATGTAATTTTCTTTATATTGCTAATTAGGGCTAATAACCCTAAATAAAATGTAATAAATACGTACATGCTCAATAAATGTTGAAATTTACAGAATAAGTTCATATCAGTAACTAGAAGATAATATGTAGATCTTAGATCAGTTTTGTACACAAAATTAATGTTATTCGAAGATGACCCATAATACATGTGATGAAACCCTAATATGGTTAATGAATGTGACATAATGTTAAATATGTCCACATAATAATGTGACACATGAGTATATCCAGTTGATGAACTATAATCTGGAATATGACATCAATAAGATAAATCTAAGACAATAATACAAGTAAAGATGAGAAGATCTATAATAAGGAAGAGAATATCATAAGATAGTTGTAAGATGATGAGAACCTGATGATAGTATATGATGTTTTCTTGATCAGGTTTAATAAAGATATAGATGACATGAGGAATATGTGGTTTAGAATATCTCTTTGGAAGATACGCCATTACCTCTTTCTTGGCTTATTATGCATTATGCTTGTGCTATATGGTAGTAAAGACTTGGCATATGGTATTGATTGAAATGATTGTTCTTGTACGATATCTTGCTTGATTTTCCATACTTACTGCTATGAACACATCAAACATGATATATATGTTCCATTATATTGGAAGAACTAACTCTTTGGCAGTGTGCTTGGAAGTGACCTAACTCTTTGGTAGTGGTCACATTGTACATATGACCTAACTCTTTAGTAGTGGTCAGACCTAACTCTTTGGTAGTGGTCATAGTGTACATATGATCCAACTCTTTGGTAGTGATCATAAAGGCCTTGAGATATAATGGAAAATAAGCTTAAAATATGTGTTCTCTTTTGTTAATGAATATCCTTGTGCAAGTATATGCTTTCCTTATATTCTTCTATTACTACCAAGTATATTAGTTTTATCTTATTGCCAAGATATGATGAGAGGTAAATAAAAGACATGTAGGCGTACTCAGTACAATATTCTTGAATATTGTGCTGACGTGTACCGCATGTAATCTTTTTGTTTAGGTTGCGGTTATGCTCTTGAAGGCCAGGATAGTTGAGAGTTGTATGGCGAGTTGATGTACATGTGGACCTATTGTCTTAAGATCCTGTAGTTTAGTTGTAGTACATGTATATGTAGAGTTTGATGTTCAATATGTAATATCAAATGTTGTAACAATTCATTATGTAATTATATGTTGAATGGTGAACATGTGTTGTATGGTTTTATTATTGTTCATGTACATGTGCTACTGATTGTTTCCTTTGACTTCCTATGATTTTCTTCTTCTTAGCCTTGTGTGGGATGCTTAAATTGGGATTCTCGCAAGGGTGAGGGTTTCAATTTGGACGTCGCACATCGGATTAAGTTTTAGAAAATTCGGGGATGTTACAGGTGGTATCAGAGCATGAACAATAGCAAAGCCTGACATTTGCTCATTATGAAACTTAAAACTAAAGAACCTTGAACTGAATAATCTTTAGTGTTAGATTAGTCATCTTTTAGAGACTAGATCTGACCTAGCCTCTAGGTTAGCACCTAGATGTCTGAGAACTAGGTCTAGACTGGTGCTTGTTGAGTAGCAAGTCCTTAGATGTCATTCTTTCCTTGTAGTGCAGCGGTATGGGACGTTGCACTATTTGGAAATGACGTGCATCAAGGGAAGAGAAACCCTAGACATATTGTGCACGTTGTCTAGAGTAGCTACACTAGTCTACCCCTTGTTCTCACCCTTTTCACTAGTTTTCATGACACTGTACTCTCTACTATGTGTGGGACACTCGTTTCTGGATTTGGTTTTGATTCCAAACAGATCGAACCTCGATAGTTTTCTCTTACGCTTGTTTTATCTAATAAAAACTATATAATATTTTATTACGTATATGTATTACAAAAAAATGTGTCCCCGCTCATGTACGAGTAGGAGGTGGTCATGCAACATAAGTGAAAGTGATGACATCAGTCTAGAAGAGAGAGTAGTTCTAGATTAGATGTCTAGAGCCTTTTTTATATATATGTTAGATGGAATGGATGAAATAAGTTTTGATGATATGATTTAAGTCTTATATAGATGAGATAAGATAGTTTATGATGGTATATGTTTGTCTTTGAGGACTTAAGTTCAGTCTTGAGGATGCAAGATAAGTGTTGATGATGCAAGTATGCTTTCTTTTATGAGATAAGATATGTTAAGTTAAGCCAAGGTTGTGAGTCAGCATGAGCCACAAGCTCTTTTACGAAGGAGGACCTCTAGTGTTAGGACCAGTTTTAGGGTTAACTCTAGGGAGAGTGAGACCCATTGGGAGAAGGTTAGAGAACCTAAACTCCAAGATATAAGAAATTTTGAGATATGTGATATGATATGTCCTAAACTAGACTACTCCTGAGTGAATGAGTTGTGTTGCTTAATGCATGATTCCTATAGTCTTGTTGAACCCTAGATGTCCTTGGGAGGACCAAACCCTAGAGACAGAGAGAGGCTGGTTATATATGTGCATATGTGAACATCAATATGAGTGCCTGCCATCTGGGTGAGGGAGAGAGCCCAAGACCCTGGAGGAGGTAGCTATGTTAGTTTTGTACAGCCTCATGCTTGGGTTAGTGGTTTCCCACATAGGAATCTAGTGGTGTATATAAGATAGCTTTGGGTATGATGTTTCATGGTTAGAGACCTATGAAGAGTATATCATGTCATGTTTTGGTTTGTGCTTATGTGGCTAGACCTTGTGAAGTTAATTACGAGTGCCAATGAGGTAATCCGAGAACCCTAAATCAAGGAGGGAGGATAAAGTATGTGCATATGAGATACTCATAGAGTTGAGTTAGCTCAGAGAGACTGAGCATGGCACTACCCTCATGATATGGGTTGGGAGAACCTCATTTGGACTAGATAAAGTTTTAATATAGCTTTGATTAGCCACTCACATAAGTTTGTGTAGAACAACCATGATAAAATATATGTAAGGATGCGATCTAATCTAGAGATGTGATATAAGTTGATATGGCATGATGGAACAATGAGTATAGTTTGATAAATCTCTATGTATAAATGGTTAACCACATACATAAATAATGATGATAAGGTGATATTGCAGGTTAATCTTGCGAAGCAATCACTAGCAAATGTTGCAATTTAGTATGAACAATGAAATAACATCATATGAATGAAACATGTTACATGAGGTTTTAATCTTAGTTCTTAATAAAGATGGGAAAAAAATGGAAAATATATAGTTTGACAGCTAGCACAACATAATAATGTTGTTGACACCTTGAGGATGGGTTAACTTGGGTTTACTCCTTTCGAACATGGTAATAGGATGTAGAAACCCTAATGCAGGAGTAAAGATAAAGATGAAACCCTAACAAGATATGTTATGACCTAAACAGAGCTTCTAAACCCTTGTTGGAGCCTTCTATAGAGTGAGGTTTCACCCATGATGCTCTTGAAACCTCCTAATAGTTCTTTGGATACATGGTTCTAGGTAACCTTTGTGGATATGTTACACATAGAATGGTACCTACATGTGGATGAATGCAAGATAAGGTTTCCCCTGGAAGTATGAGTATGGTGTACTTTCGAGGAAGAAAGTTCTTTTAAGATGTATATGATGTGAAACACTGGATTTT
This sequence comes from Alisma plantago-aquatica, assembly GCA_963693085.1. Classification (NCBI taxonomy): domain Eukaryota; kingdom Viridiplantae; phylum Streptophyta; class Magnoliopsida; order Alismatales; family Alismataceae; genus Alisma; species Alisma plantago-aquatica. The sequence continues at coordinate 723,840,473 of OY856414.1, forward strand.
CTGGCTTAATTCTGAGGACGGAATTTCTTTTAAGGCGTGTAGGATGTGATGGAATGGAATTTTGGAATCTTAAAATTTCCAATGGTATAAGTTAGTTCTTGCATGTTGAGTTGCTATGAGAGTTCCTAATGTTTTGTCAAAGTTTGGAAGTTAAGTGATATTAATATCATGTTTTGGATCCCTATGTTCATGCCTTTTGGAGGAATTTTATTCAATGAGCAAACAATAAGTTTTGGACAACGAATTCATGTACAAGGTAGATTGGGATGTGTTAAAGCTATGGTCAAATTTTAGTGACAATTAAAGGATCCTAGAGGAAGTTATTTAAGTTTGAACATGATGAAATAATGTATACATTGATGTTTTGATTAATAAAGTTTGGGTTATATAGCCTAAGTTCTGAATATCAGCTCTGTCACACACCCCTTTGATATATGGTTGGATTACGTGGCCAAAATTGGGCCCTAGATCATCATTTCTATGGTCTTAAGCATTCATAAGAGAAGCCACGGATCTGCCTTGTTAGACGTAGATTATGAACCTTAGATTTTTGATCAAGGGCTGTCAAGTCCTCACCTACCTTGCGGTTTGAGCAAGGTAGTGGGAGACCTGATGTCGAGGTCAGCCGCGCCACCACTTTCCCAGAACTTGAGGTGAAGGGGAGGATATCTAATATGGGAGTTGAAGTCTCGTCCCCATTGCGAGCGGTTTGAGACCCTGGGCATAGGAAATGAGGTAGAGACGAGGGAGAATCGACCTCCACTTCCTCTCCCATCTCCATTACAGAGAGTAGGTCCGAACTAGAATGAGAGATTTGAGATAGAGGAGCAGTTTTAGGGAAGATAAGAAGGGAATAATGATCCCCATAGCCGGCCGAAGCTAGTGTATGGTCTGATCGTAAGCCATAGGAAGTTATGTAGGCTACCGAGCTCCAGTTTGGTGGTGATGAAGACCCGATTCGGGAAAGTAGCAGGTTTCCCTCTGAGTTTTGTAGCTGAGGTGGAATCCAGAAAGACCAGTAGGTGCTGATGTTGCCTTTAGGTGGAGGTTTGGTGGCGTGGAGGCACCATGCCTCTACTTCTTCGGCACTATGGAAGAAGGTGGCGGCTAGCTCCTCGATCTGCCAGGAGGAGTCACCAGCAGCGAACCCACATGACTGGAGGGGTCGAGGGAGGAAGGACGAAGCTCATAGAAGCTTAAGCTTGTCTTGAGGAGAAGTGCACCTCTACCTATTGTTCGCCGGAGCCGAGTCGTGCGGCGGCGCGCTCGTGAAACAGGGCAGGCGCATCGCTGGATCGCGAGAAGCGAAAGAGAGAGAGGCCCGACTCGGGCAAGCGGATCTTGGATCCACGGATCCAACAACCAGCCCGCCTATCCCAAGCAAAGAAAAGCTGGAGTTGCGCAACCCACATGGCCACGTGGCAACGCCGGATTGGCCACAAAAAGGTATATATCTAGAAAACACTCCAATCTTGTATAAATCAAAGAAAATAGACCGTTTATCAGAAAAATACAAATAATATACCAAAATGTTCAGAAAAATGCGTAGAACAAGATGGAATTATAATATCAGGCTTTTGATCCTTAAAACTATATGATATCATGTAAGATGTGTAATGTTTGTTTAATGGATAATAAATATCAAATGATGTTCTAAAATTATGTAAAAATGCCAGTAAGTCTATAATCATGTTTATAATGCATATTATGTCTGGTATGGTTATGTTGATGCACAAAAGTATGTAATTTTCTTTATATGGCTAATTAGGGCTAATAACCCTAAATAAAATGTAATAAATACGTACATGCTCAATAAATATTGAAATTTACAGAATAAGTTCATATCAGTAACTGGAAGATAATATGTAGAACTTAGATCAGTTTTGTACACAAAATTAATGTTATTCGAAGATGACCCATAATAGATGTGACGAAACCCTAATATGGTTAATGAATAAGACATAATGTTAAATATGTCCACATAATAATGTGACACATGAGTATATCCAGTTGATGAACTATAATCTGGAATATGACATCAATAAGATAAATCTAAGACAATAATACAAGTAAAGATGAGAAGATCTATAATAAGGAAGAGAATATCATAAGACTAGTGAAACCCTAATGGACATAACTAGAGTTAAGATGAGTTGTAAGATGATGAGAACCTGATGATAGTATATGATGTTGTCTTGATCAGGTTTAACAAAGATATAGATGACATGAGGAATATGTCATTTAGAATATCTCTTTAGAAGGTATGCCATTACCTCTTGCTTGGCTTATTATACATTATGCTTGTGTTATATGGTAGTAAAGACTTGGCATATGGTATTGATTGAAATGATTGTTCTTGTACGATATCTTGCTTGATTTTCCATACTTACGGCTATGAACACATCAAACATGATATATATGTTCCATTATATTGGAAGCACTAACTCTTTGGTAGTGTGCTTAAAAGTGACCTAACTCTTTGGTAGTGGTCACATTGTACATATGACCTAACTCTTTGATAGTGGTCAGACCTAACTCTTTGGTAGTGGTCACAGTGTACATATGATCCAACTCTTTGGTAGTGATCATAAAGGCCTAGAGATATAATGGAACATAAGCTTAAAATATGTGTTCTCTTTTATTAATGAATGTCCTTATGCAAGTATATGCTTTCCTTATATTCTTCTATTACTGCCAAGTATATTAGTTTTATCTTATTGCCTAGATATGATGAGAGGTAAATAAAAGACACGTAGGCATACTCAGTACAATATTCTTAAATATTGTGCTGACGTGTACCGCATGTAATCTTTTTGTTTAGGTTGTGGTTATGCTCTTGAAGGCCAGGATAGTTGAGAGTTGTGTGGCGAGCTGATGTAAAGGTGGACCTATTGTCTTAAGATCCTATAGTTTAGTTGTATTACATGTCTATGTAGAGTTTGATGTTCAATATGTAATATCAAATGTTGTAACAATTCATTATGTAATTATATGTTGTATGGTGAACATGTGTTGTATGGTTTTATTATTGTTCATGTACATGTGCTACTGATTGTTTCCTTTGACTTCCTCTAATTTTCTTCTTCTTAGCCTTGTGTAGGATGTTTAAATTGGGATTCTCGCTGAGGTGAGGGTTTCAATTTGGACGTCGCACATCGGATTAAGTTTTCGAAAATACGGGGACGTCATAATTTCTCATATTGAATAAGCCTAGATTTATTGAATTCTCATGTGTCTTGAGGAGCATTGTATTCCAAATCCAACGGTGATTTGGTTATCACCTAACTCAGTCAGATATGGAAACTGGAACTCAAGATAGCAATCTTCTTGAATAATTTTCTCATAAATTAATGAACAAACAGATTGGGAAACTTGTCCATTGACATCATGAGAATAGGATGAACCTACATACCCAAAGTTCTACCTAGTTTGGAGGACTCTAGAGCATTCACCCAATCTAACACCCTAGAGATATCCATGTTGACATAGGAGGGTATAAATAGAGGACCCTATACCCTCTGCTAGATCACAAATCATCATCATAGACTCGAATGAACTCTGCGATCATTTCCCTAGTCTCAATTTCCCTACTATCCTTATCCCTCACCTATGCCCATTTCATACTTCCTCATCAGAGATCCCCTCCATCCTGGTGACTTTGACCATCACTCGAGGAATTGAGGTGACTAATAGCTTCGTCGAGGGACAACAAAGGTGATTACATCTTCACCCAGTGTTGAGAGGGATGAATCCCTGAAGTCAATTGGCAAGTTGACCGAATGCTCATGAGGAGTTCAACCTAAGGTTGAAGATGAATGGTGGAGAAAAGACCAAGATACCCTCACTCCTCTTCAGATTAGGTAAAACCCTTATAGTCTTTTCCCCTCTTTTCGTTTAACTAAGCTTGAGTCCACAAAGACTTTCTCAGCCTAGGTGACGCAAACCCATTGGTTGACGCAAACTAGTTGGCAAGGTCGGGGACAGGGACGCGCTACCTAGGTAGTGCTCTGTGATTGTCTAACATTAATTAAATTTGTGAGAATGATAATAAATCATAGAATGAATCAATGAAGACAAGTAATATATGCATATTACTTAGAAAAATACAAGGAATACAATAAAAATATAATCAAGACCTAGATCTACCTCTAGTTGAAAATGTTTTCAAACATGCTATCTTTAATGTGTTTAATGCATAAGAACCCTAATTTCTAGGTTTTGATGATCCTAAAATGCTCAATTGATCTTAATAATCAATGGTTGATCTTTTTAGATAAAAAGGACAACTTGGATATAAGTTGAGTTTAACAACCCATAATTTGATGACTTGAGGATTGCTTGAGATTAAAAATGCATATGATCTTAAGATTAGGGCTTGTAAACCAAAAAGGCATGAAAAGTGATATTTAAGGTTAAGAAAGCTAAAAGCCTAATGAAACCAAACTTGGACACCATGGCAGTCATAATTGTAGATTTTAAATAAAATAGTAATACATGGGTATTATGCTTTAATTTTAGGGCACTTGTCTGATTGGTTGCTCTTGGTACCTTTTTGCTTGGACTTCCAAGTGCATCTGAGAAAGGTATGTGGTTATGCCTATGACTAACTTCTTTAGTTTTTCAATGTTTTCTGATGTTTGTTGGATTGATTGCAAATCAAACAGTTGGATGTTTATTTAATTTCTACACTATAAAGCCACTATGGTTATCACATTATATACTTATAACTTGCACATACCCCTCATACCAACTCAAAGTCTGAAAAAGAAAGAAAGAGTGATTCATCCAGGTGACTTAGACCATGCCTTAAATTGGGAAGGTCATATGAGGCCCGGTCCCAAATTGAGAAGACCAACATGGCAGCTAGCTCCAGATTGAGAAGGTGCCCTAACATCCACTGTAGGGACAAGACAATGAGAAAGGGTATCCCAGAGGTTGAGTAAAAATGCATTGATAAGTTATGATGAAAATGTTGATTTTGATTTTGTAACAACAATTGTTGTGAATATATTGCTGCACCTAGATGTGAATACTTTGTTCCCCCACATATCATTACTTGTTATACTGATTGAATTTTGTTTTCTCAGTGTTTTAGGATAATCTTCTATCATTACTGCAAGTATGATGAAAAATGTACATCCATAGTAGAAGGCACCAAAAGAAAAGATTTAATACATCCATGGAGGATTTAGTTAATTAGTCTTTACTTCACGTTACAAACAGTAGAAAATTAAAATATGTAACTCCTTAGTGGAAAGTTTATCTTTTATCTTGTTCAGACTCTTTTCCTTAGTGAAATTTATTAATCATTTTTGGTTAATTTCTAAACCACCAGTCATGTATTTATGGTAACGGATCTTGCCCTCTCAGTCCACCTAAATAGGGGATAACAAGGGGATGGGGTCTTTGTAGTTTATTTCATCGAATCAATACTTTAGAAATCATCCAACAAACTTCAAAATTTGATAATTGTGGGTAGTCATAAATAAGGATGTACCTTATTGAAGAGCCATGTAGAATAATCCTCATATGCTTTATGCAATACAATCATCATATGTATTCAAGCAAGCAGAAGTACATCCTATCAATCAACACGATATGAAATTACATACAACCCTAAATTGTCACCAATTGCTCATATCAATATAATTAGACTTATCTTAGGTCTTGACTACTTTTTAAGGTTATCTTAAGGTTGCAAATTAGGCTCGAAACTTTGATATAATGATTCATAAGTATTATATACCCTATCTTAACATTAGCGGTAACCCTATGTCATCAAATTAATCATTTGTGGACAAGTCTAATTGGATAATTATCATAATTAAGGTTTCAATGTAATAATTATTGTATACATGCATTCATACTAACTTTTAAAGTAGGGTTGAAATCATTCTTTAAAAGTTTTTAATTTGAAATCTACATTTGTTCCGAGGAAAGTGACATATATCATCAATATATTCCTAGTTGCCAATATTTAACTAGAACTAAAACAAATCAAACAAATTGGACCAATGGCAACGTGCCACAATAGAGCTCAATCCTATGTTTAATTGATTTCGAATCAGTTCTATATAAAAGCTAGAAAAAGTTGGGACCCCTTTGTGAGGTGACCTAGATGATCACACACTTTGGGGATATTTTGGTCCTTTTGACCTTGAACCTTCTTCAACCTCAAGAAGCAGCTCGTATTCACATTAGGTGAGTCAACTAGATGGTTGACTCCCCTGATCTAGGGCTTTGAAGGCCTAAAGGAGAGCGAGAAAGCTCTGCCAGGAATTTTCATGCATGTCCAAGCCCTAGGTATGGCCAGTGGTGGTAGGAGGATAGAATAACCTCAAACTCAAACTATTCATTTAAAGCAAGAAATAGAATTGTATTATTAGGATAATGAGTCCTTACCTAAGCACTCTTTGTGAATCTCTAAGACTACACCATCCTCGGTACCCTTCAAGGTCCCTCCAGTGATCGTGTTTCACCATAAAGCTCATTTGAGGCTCCTCACCCTATTGATGGACACCATAGAATCACAACCTTGGGTGAAGATATGTAATGTGATTCGTGTAGGGATGTTTGAACCCCTCAACCATTTCTCTCCCTTCTGGCTGAAGGTTGTTCAATGCCTTATATAGGCAACATGATCACATCCCCAATCATAAAATCTAGTCTTCATCTTGTTAGATGGATAACATTATCACCCAGGATAACTTGATAATATGGGATTCGTTTCTTTGGATTAGATTGTTTTTAAATTGGGGAGGTAATCAATAGTCTTCGGGGTTCGTTTTGGGACCAGATAGGATGAGGGATAGGAAGAGGAGTACATGGACTCAGGGTCTCCTGAATCTATAATGAAAGCACAAAGTCCAAGTGAGGAGGATAACCCCCTCCTTAAAATTAGAGATGGACCCAAGAGTCCATCATGGGTTAGAATCTATCCTAAAAAGTAAATCACTTTCATTTATAAAACCCCTCTGTCTCGTTTGAATTCTCTAGACCATATAATATGTTTGATTAATCCCAAATTTTGGGATAAATTGGATATTACTACTCTATTCCAGTGGGCAAGAAATAATATCTTAATTCGGTCCTTAATTATCTGAAACCTAGTTTTCATCCATTAAATTGATAATGCTTTAATTATATATCTAGATCATAATATATCTTAGCATCTTTTGGGATTTTTCCCATTACCTAATTATTTAACTATACATGAACTAAATATATCTTGAGTATAGATCATCAGCACGGAATACTCATTTCCCAATTTTGTGTCATAGGGATCCCTCTATAATAATTGGCCCAATTGTTCTTGAATTGATTCAAAGGCACATGGCTCATACCTTGGACTTTTAAAGGGGTCCAAAGTCTTAATTATTTTCTTAATTATGAAACTAAGTCTTTGCTTATAAACTCAAGAATTATATTCAGGCTTAAACTATTGACTTGAATTGAATATATATGTATGTATATGACCTATACTCATTAATCAATGTCATCATATCATCTTTAAGATTATCACATCATATCCTTCATTAAATATAAATTCCCAAATTTTTATAATCTTACAAGACGGGCAATTGATGTGTTTATCCTGCCCTTGCATATGTCCTAGTGATGTTACCATCCTTATATAGGCTAGGGTCTCCCAGAGTCAAATAATGGAAATTAGGGGAAGCATCCATAAAATCCACAATTAGGGATTTCTCCAATCCCTAAAGATAATGTGATGATCTGTGATGGTTGGACTAGTTACACCTCCCAAAAATAATGGCATTGAGCAATATTAATGATATCATCTAGATATGGAGAGGATTCCAAAGATGCGGTTCTATACTTCAAAGGTTCTTATCTAGTAAGTGGGAAGAGGAGAAGAGCCCCCACTTGGGTCCTTGTCTGGATCCATTTACTGGATCCAGGTGAACTCTTATCACTTATTCCTTTTCTTTTCTTTATTTTTGTTTAGTGAAACCCCACAATAGATAATTAATCAACTAGAACACTTTTCAACTACATTTAATCCTAGTTTTTAGGATAATATTTCAAATTCCACTATCTAGCATTAAGCATAGGATAAAGCCTAAACAAGTTTGTTTAGTATATGAAACTTGGTTTGCAAGGAAAATGTAGATAGTCATTTAGTTAATTATCTATGTTACAGGATTACTTAAAATTGGATGTAATTTCTCCCATGATATAATAATCCAATTATCCATCAATGAAAATTATCTTGAGTATTTAGCATGTGCACGCAATGCTAGTTTCTCAATTTTGTATTACAGGGACCCATTTGTAAACACTAATTGTCTAAATTGGGCTTGACTTGGGTTCTAAGTCCTATGGCTTATACTCTGGGCCTTCCTAAGGGTCCATAAGATTCATTAACTCCTTAGTTATGAAGTTGGGTTTTTTATTATCATCATATCCTAATTAAATCTTCATATTTATATATTTTCTAAACATTACATTATTTACTTAAATTGAAACCTTACTGTAAGTCTAGAGATATATTCAACATCCCAATTCAATAAAAGGCATACTATTTACCTCATCATTCTAATATTACTATAATTATCTTAATGTGAATATCAATATCTTATTAGTGAATTCATAACCATAGAATCAAAACTTACAAATTTTGGGGATCTTACATGCAAACTCTCCTTAAAAAGGAATCTTGACACCAAAATTCAAAGCAAATTAGGTCAAAGTGAATGATAACTCATATTAGATTCAAAAATTAAGGCTATCAACCTTTCTTCGATAGGTTTCAACTAGATTATCTTGAATAACTTTTATTGAGGTAAAAATCTCCTACATCATTGAAGTTGGAGCCCTAATTCATATAAAGGTTAGTTCCACATCCTCATGCATCATTAGGTGATTACATATCCACCTAGGTTTCAAACATATTATTCATATGCTTTGTGTAGGTGTTTTATATCACCTCTACAACCTAGCTCATTTAATTAATTTTGTCTAAGGATATTCATCTTCACATGTTAATTTCGTGCATCCTATGTGTCTTCCCAATCTCATACACCCATAATAAGATGAAACAAATACTTGTCTGAAGTTTAATTACAAAGTTCATCCTATTCCATGTGCAGATATGGTATACCCACGCATTATTTTATAATTCAAATTTTAGGTTGAACCTTCCTCAACAATGACTTCAAATTATGAATACATTTTAATCCATGAGTTTCTTCAAATTTCATGAACTTAAAGGATAGTTCTCTCATAACGTTTGAGTTTACACACAATATCCTTAAGATTTTCATTTCAACCATTATTAGATAAGTTCTTATATTTTTTCGTATATCACTAGCATTTCCATTCCCTAACGTTTCTGGTGGTATAGGTACCTTTGGAGTGATTTCATGTACTTTTGGAGTGCCTTTCCCAGTAGACCCTAGAGCCTCATGTACTTATGAATCTAGCCATTCTTTTAAACCCATGGGCCTTAACTACTCTTGAATGGCTTAATCCGTACCTCATGGGTATTGTGTACTTATGGTGTGATCACCTCTTCTCCCCTTGGGTCTTGTATACCCTTAATCATCCCTACCTAACCCTAGGGTTGACTTAGGGCTCTACCCTCCCTAGTGTCCATTGAGATGTCATAACTTAATTTTATTTCTATTATTACACCATGTTCCTAGATAAGGATCTCCAATATCATTATGTATTTATCTCCCATGACTTCTCTTGATCTAGATGGGTCTATGACTTAGATGTCTTTCATAGTTTTCTTTCAATTTGTTAATTTTCATTACACATTTTACTTGAGACTCTTCTAACTAAATTTTTCATATTCATGTATGTACCTCAAGGACATTAAGCAAAACATGCACACCCTTCCTTTTTAGACTTGGTAATACTAGGCTTACAAGCCTTAGCTGAAATTTACATTAATGTTTTCGACATACTTTAATTACCAGTACCCATTTACCTTGGGATTTCTCTAACCCAGAACTTCACATTTAATACATGTTGGAATTTCGTTTTCCATTTATTAAGGACAACTTGTTAAAACTAGATACGGATAAGGATTTTCCTACCATACTCCCATACCTTCCCATCATATCTTATCTCTATAGGTCTAGGTCCTTTAAAGACATCCATGGTTACTTGTGGTTTTTAAAAGTTGACATAATGTGTTTGAACTAGTTCTTCCAGGGGGGGTCCTAACATAGGGTGCCTTTTTTACTTCTATGAGGAAGTAGAGATTCTAGCCACAACTTGATCCTGTGGGTTTAGAATTATGCCTCTCCATAGGTCTTCTTTCATTCTTAGGGTTGACCTACCCCAGGTCGGGAAACCACCCCTAAATGTGAATTGAGGGTCTAATGTAACCATTGATTACCTATGTTTATACACACACATACACACACACACACACACACATATATATATATATATATATATATATATGTGTGTGTGTGTGTGTGTGTGTGTGTATTCATATGTATATATATATATATATATATATATATATATATTCAAAAAATTGTTAGGTATCTAATTCATTGTACCAAAATGTCAATTAAAAACCCTTTTGGGTTTTCACTTTGATATACCCCTCCTACTAGGTCTTGTTTGGGTAGGGCTACAATTTCACTTGCACTACTCCGATTACCCAAAATAATGGTTCACAACTAGGGTTAGGGACAACACCTATATTTTAGGTTTTCATGTTTCCCTTGACCCACTAAAGCTTTCATATCCTATCAGGTTATGAAGTTCAAAAAATTATAACAATTTATCATTATTAAATAAGATAAATTAGTTTCAATTAAGTAAAGTATGTAATCATCCAAGAAAACCCTAATTAGATGGCTAAGTTGGAATAGGGTCCCTACAAATTCTCCCCTCCTTATTAGATTTCATCCCAAAATCCAAGAAGATGTGACATCTAATCCCACATCTCTCTAAATGACTTATCAATATGAATTTTAGATTATCTTTCTTTCTTATTAACTCATTTCCTTGCTTCTTTGATCTTTTTCATTGAAACTCCAATTTTTGTAGTTTTGGGTTGATATTTAATCATCAAAAATATCTCATCTTTGAGTATTGCATAATTACTTTAAAATTTATTACTAAAAAATCATTCTAGGGTGTGATTCATGTCATTTTTCATACTACGTATCAGATCTATATATATTACATTAGTATTATAATTCATCATCTATTACCATTGGCCCCTTTCATAAAGAAGATTATCTTATTTGAAGTCATTCTCTATACTCAACTTTTCTAACAATTTTTAGGTTCATACTTTGATTCAAATTCATTATAAATTATATTCAAAATCTATTATATTAATTCATCTTTCTCATATGAAATTTCTAGGTTGTCTTAGATTTCAAATTTAATCATATAGTACTTTCTATTTTTTCATTTTATACATTTTATAACCATTATGTTTCTTAATATACTGCCAATCTTTCTTCATGTGAACGATTGATCAGCATTTCTAGAATAAATACAATTGGTAGTCCTATACTAACTTATCCAAATACTCAAATACTTCACTAGATAAGCCATATATTAAGTTCATTTAGTATTCATATCATTCAGGTGATGTTCAATGTCCATATTAAAATTAAGCCCTAGATTTGATTGTCTCTATAGGATCATCTAACCTAAGATTTGGTACCACATTGTTTGGAACTCTCTTTTAATCAGCATAAATGCTAACTATTAGAGGGAAACCCTAAATCTAAACCCATATTGTGAAACAAAATAATGAATTCTTGAAAAATGTGTTTAACAAGTATATAAAAAATGCATGTATAAATTTTTTTTATTTTTCCTTTTTCATAAAACATCATAAGACCATGTCACATAAATGACATCATATTTGGTTGTCAAATAGCTTATTCAACTCCATCAAAAGAAAAATCAAATATTATTTCCCATATGTAGTTTTGTTTACATCAATTACAAGTACATGAAAGAACAAACTTGGTATTGTACCCATCTTGAGAAAGATATTATATAGGGAGATTCTAATGTAGATTATTCTATTTACATCTTCATTGTCATGATTTATACATTGTATGATGTTATACCTAAAATTAGGAGAGGGCAATGATTGAACTCTACCTTGGCAAGGTGTGTTACTGATACATTGGGGAATTTGAGAATGAATTCATTGTTGGCAAAACTGTGGTCCATGACGGAAGGTGAAGCTTTGGCCTGTGAAGCCCAAATCTAAGAGTCCTACTTCAATCAAGGTGGATGTGAATAGTTGATCTTCTCTGTGGTTATAAGTTCAATAACCCATTTTCTCCGCATGTGTCATTATTGTATTGAAATCACCGAATATTATCCATCATTCTTTGAATTGCTTCCCCATTGCACTTATGTGCTACCAGATCAAACTCCGGGCTTGTATATGCGGGTTGGAATACACAAAGGTATATACATAAGTGTTATTGATTCTACACATCATGATGCGTGTTCATGACCTCCACCTTGTAGTTTTCTGAATTCTAGCAGACCAGATTCCCCCCCCCCAAAAAATAGTGTGCTACATATCTATGAGAACTGGAGAATCTCATGCATTTGATGGTATCTACAGCTTTGTCAACGCTTATTCTCAATTCAAAAATGGTTGTAATGGTGGTTTTATGAACAACAATATACTCCTTTAGAACTCTTCAAGTATCCATATTGCCTATGTTGTGGATGTTCCAGCATAAAATGCTTTACATTTGGATCAGGTAAGAGAGAGGGATAGCACCTAAGAAAGGGGTGTGGTATTCTCCTTATTTGTGACGATGTTCAACACGTCCAGTATAGCCTCAGCGGTATGAGAACCTCTAAATTTCGGACTTCTTCTTTTGATATCTAAAGATGGTTTTGTTTTTCCAGATCACTTCATTCGCATGCCACTGCCCTTGAAAATCTTGCCGCATGTTGAGTTTTTTTGGAGTGGATATGTGTGAAGCTAAGATCACATGGTCTTGTTCTTTTGGGACAGAGGAATTACCTATATTGATTTGATTTGTGGTCGTTGGTTCCTCTAAGTCAAATATGACTTCAATTACTTCATCAACCTCTGGGTTGACCATAGTATGCCCCTCAATGTTAGCCTCATAACTTGTTGAGGAAAGATGGTTTTTCTGACTATTCAGTTTATTCAATATATCTTTCAGAGCTTCTAGCTTTTGGTTAGCATTTTCAATGGTACTTGTGGTCTTCTTTTTCTTCCAGATCTTTGTTTTCTTGTGGGATTTTGATCTGCCTTTGGTGGTTGTTTGTACTAGACAACATTTCTAGTGGTTTCTTCCTTGCCTTGTCTTCTGGTAAGTCTTCGAATCAGCTCCTTATATTGCCCATTTAGTTTGGAGTTTTATCGTGTTTATGTTCCCTTCCTTGATGATTGTGTCTGCCTCATTGTGTTTTCCAAGGTACCTCATTATTCCCAGAGTGAGTAGCACTTAGATTTTTGGCGTGTCTAGTGTTTTCTATCTCCTTTAGACATGTTGTTGATTGGCATTGCTTCAACGTATGACCTTCCTCCCCATAGTTGGCACAGGCACAGGGAAAACCTTCATACTTGATTTCATAGTCTGAACTATTTATCGATATATTAGGTATCAGGCTTTTGGTCATGTCTATTTCTATTGCTCATCTAGCAAACTTACTTTGTGATTTTTGTATAATGTGTTCACCGACATTACCAACCAGCCCAGCTCCTGACCAATGCAGTCAAATATGGTTTGGATGTAGAGATCGAGTGGGAGGTGGCGAAATCTCACCTGACACACAATTTTATGTGGAAGGTCATTTGAAGGAACCAACATAGTGTGCCACTCCCACACGAAGAGATTGCATCTAAAGACTTTCCATGGTCGTCCAGTCATTTCCATCTCATAGTCTCTTCTGCAGGATAGCTGGATAATGAAATGATTCAGATCTAGTTCATAGATGTTGTATCTTTCCACTAAGCTTCACATAGCTCTCACTTTGTCTCTTAATGTCATGTAACCTATTTAAGTACCAATGGCCTTCACGATAACAACATACTACCAAGGCTTGGTAAGGAATTCTTCCTCCATGGGTTGATGGTCATTTTAGGCTTTTGTTCATTTAGGTTGACACTCACCGCCTCCGGGTCTAGGTGTTCCTAAAATAACTTATTCATAACTTTATTCATATCATGTTCATTGTTGTTCTTGAAATCAGACATTCTAAATATACTTAATGCATAAAGTTTATGTATAATTGAAATCCATCATAGTTTAATTTTAATGCATTCATTCAATTGAAGTCAACCCATATATATTTAAAGTAAATTGATGAAAGATTCCCTTATACTTATTTCGATTCTTACTTATCATCACAATCTAATTCACTCTTGTCCATTTCTTTTTTTGTATTTATATACATGCACCATTTTCTTTGGATTTTAATGGCCTTTTGGTAAGTAACAACAATCCTTATATTCCTTATAAAACTCTCAATCTAAGGAGTACCACAGATTAAGTTTGCTTCTTCTTAGTCTCTAAACTTTAGTCATCTTCCTGGTTTATCATTATGTGAATTGTATAAAATTCTAGCATTCATGTTGGGTTTACTCATTATTTCATAAATATACTAAAATAGATATGTTAGGCTTATATCATAATAATAAGACTTACCAACTTCAATTGAAGTATTAATACCCAAAATTGACTATTTCATCACATTTATCTTTACTCATACTCGTCTTAATATTAAATCACTAGGGTCCTCAAGAAGTTGGCTCAAATCAATACATTGTAAGAACACTATTATTGACTAACCTCATTAGGGTGCACATGATTTCATTAAGGCTATTCACATACATAGAAACCCTAGTCTCATTCAACACAACTCATCCATCAATTGTAAGTATGCAACGATTAACTGACTCATTTGAGTCAATTCAGTAAAACTAATTTTGAACATGGAATGCCACCATTTGAAATAATGAAAATGATTCTGTTATTCATTCCATATATAATTCTAGCAAAGATCTGAATATTTCAGTTGAAAACTCATTCTTAATAGGTTCAAACATGATTCTATGCTTGTAAACTCAATTTCCAAACACAACGTCCATTAGGCCAATTTTGGGCAACATATCTATAGAAAAACATAGTTCTCTATCCATAAGATTTTAACATATATTTAATTAATATATAAGTAACCATACATATGAAAATCAATTAGAATGAATCTAAATAAGTAGAATACATTTCCAAAAATTTTCCCAATTGATAAACCAATCGCATATAAGTGCATGCAAGAATGTTGATTATTTTAGTTGGATAAAATTAGGCTTCCAACATGATTATAGAGTCTAATAGAGAAATAAACACCTACCTCAATAATCAAGAACCTCAAAAAATTTGTCAAAGTTCTAAATTTCTAGAAATCCAATCAACTCCTATGGATTCAACTCATTTCTTGCTCTTTTCAATTCAAGAACCCTAGATAAGGGGAATATGAGAGAAAGAAAGAGAAAAGAGGGTGATTGGATATTCTTTTGATCCATCCATATTAGAGTATGGGTGAAATTTACACAAGAAATAAAATATTAACTGCTAAAACCTATCCAAAGAAGGTAAAACTTACTTGCTTTCATCACTCCCCAAAAAAGAAAACCCTAGATCACGATCTTCATCTCCTTTCTAACATAAACCCTAGTTCTCCATATATCTATAGGATTTCGTTTCCTTGGAATGAATCAAGAAATTTGGGAGATACTAGGGTGATAATTTACCCATGTAATGACCCTGCCTCCCAGTAACCCCCAATTAAGGGAGACCAAGAGGTCAGAGTCGTTATTCCAATTTCCAGATCAAAGGTTCGACAAATAATCAATAATAATTATCAAATTCTACCAGACTATACTAAAAAGTTGTGGTACAATTAAAATTTTGCATACCATTTTCAAAAACTTGGAAATCTAGCTCCTATCCACATCTGGACTCTATTCTAACTAATCATGCTTGCACTTTATTTCTTAATTTCACAATATGCCACTTTATTGTTTGTCCTTTTCAATTGTACCTAAAATGCTGACAAACAAAATGTCGGTCAGCAAAAATAAATATGTCAGTATGTGGGGGAAATAATAATCGTGCAATTAACTGTAACAACATATTGCAGTCAATTATGATTAAACAAATAACTTTACATTTTAAACATGACTGCTCAATCTATCCATACCCTAGCCTCTGCATTGTCCCTGTAGTGGACCTGGATGCTACCTTCCTTATGGTAGATCCCCTTTAAACCCCTCCTGATCCTACCTAACAGGTGAATCAATTTCTAGGGTTGAGTCACATGGCACTACCCATAGGTAGCCCACTCTTTAAGTCATGGTGTGCTAAAGAGTCTCATTGCACTACACGTGGATAGCCCAATTTCTAACTCATGATAACCTGATGTCCTACTTAACAAGTAGGTCATGTACCAGGTTACCCTTTTCATCATTAGCAAAGCCACAGAGGAGGACGAGGATCTGAGCTAGTCATGCATACATATTTATGGCGATAATCATAGTCACTTTATAGTTTCCTGAAATAAAAGTCATCCAAGTAGTTATTTTCAAGCAACCGATAAATATTTGGGAATCGCCGTGAAACTAAAGCGATTAACCATAAGTGTAACCACATACCTGTGATTGTAGATTTTGATATAAAATCAATCAAGTAGAGAAAACCCAACCAAGCAAGAAATTATACACAAGAATCTTGAAATAAACATACAAAATTCCTTTTATCAAGATTTATCCAAACCCATCTTGTTTCTTAGGATTTCTATTCCAATTTTAGGGTTTCCTTTCCAATTAGGGTTTTGCCTCCACTTTTAGTATTATAAACCCTAATTCAACAAAACTACTTAAAAACCTTAACTTTCTCATCTTATCACTCCTAACATGCTTAGGATCATTATTTAATAATATATTTCCAAAACCGAAATAAACATGGTTTTTCCCCTTTTTACCCTAAATTAGGGTTTCTAAATGTATTATCATTCATACTTGGTTTAAAACCCTAAAACATTCAATTATTCTTATAGAACAGGTTTAAGTCTACCATTATCATTCAAAAGGTTACTATTACTCAATTTAACTAATTAAGCATCATAGTCTCAACCATTAATCTCAATTAGGGTTTCTAACCTAATTTCAAAGAACTTTTCATTAACTTAGCATACTTTTGCTATTAGGAACAAAATCAGGTTTCCAAACTATTTTTATTGTGTTCCTCGTATTTTTCTAAGAAACTTTCATATATTAACTTTATTCATCAGAGCTTCCTAGCAATAGTTATGATTTTTGTAAAGAAAATCACTTTTCTGAATTATTCATTATATTTTAGAAAATTATCGGCCGTCCGATCCGTGGTCCACTGGACCACGCAAAATCCAATGGCCCATGATTCACTCACTCCTCTTGCAATTAAACTAAAGGATTGGGTGAGAATGCCCTTACCTAACTAAAACAAGCGTGAGGGCAAAGGGATCTTCTACCCCTTGTCTTCTTCAACCTCAGGTTGGCTCGTGAGCAGCCTAGCCGAGTCAACTCATGGGTTGAATCTGGCCGTTTGTGCATCTGTGGTCATGTTGATTGGTCTAGAAGCTCCGTCCAAGCTTCATGAACCTGGTCGTGCCTTCAATTGGTGACGGGCTCCGTTCCTTCACTGCCAACAAGCCGCTGGCTTTCTAGCAAGGTCGACAGGTTGTAGAGGGGGAAGGTTGGGGTTGCTTAACGAATTAGACTCACTAATAGGTTCAGCGTCGCTCTCGGAAGATGTTAGGGTAGATAGTTGATGTGTCGATGCCCTCATGAACCATCCCTTATATATAGGGTCGAAGGATAAGTTATGTTGGATTGGAGACTCTCCCAAATGGCGACCAAAACACCCAAAAATAGGGTCCAGATTCTTCAGAGCTATCTCCCGAAGATGATGGACTCATCAGTTCATCGATTTAAAGCACCGAGTGCAAGAAACTCAGATTCCTTTTCCCTCTCCCTTTCCTTCTGTGAATCGGGGTAGGAAATGAGAAGCCGCCCTTGGATCTGTGATCCCCTGGACCACGTCGGGCATCCAACGGCTGACATCGCTCCCCTAATTCTATTTTCTTAAAATCAAATTAAAAAGGGTATTTAATGAGGAAACTTGGGAAAATCATATCTCTCTCCTCGTTTATTATTTTTCACTCAAATTTTATAGGAAACTCTATCTTGGCCTTATCCACTCGGGTACCAAATTTGAAACCCAAAGTCCAAAGGAAAAGGGTGTTTCCTTCATATGCAAGTTATTCATTAATAAAACCAAATTAATTGATATTTCCTCTTTCATAATCTTTTATTTTCCTTATTTTTCTTCCTTTTAGCATTAGAATCCATGTGGACTCGAAATAACATCTAATATGGATCCATTATCCATGTTTCCACGTATTTCTTGTAATTTCATCATTATCTCATATTTCCTTCTTAATAAAGCAATCTTTAATTAATCTTTTCTCTTTCTTGTTGCATTATCTTTGCAACATGGACTCCTTGGAACTCAAGGAATCCTAAAGGCATGAAATCCCCTCTTGGAAGATATCCCCTAGCCTTCTAGAGGCTTCTACCTCTTTCTTTTCTCCTTTTCATAATAATTCATTTATTAATTGAATTTTCTTTTTCCTTTCTTATTATTGGGCCCAATAGCCAATAAGGCCCATTTAGCAAACAACAAGGCATTTACAAACAAAATTCATGCATTCAATCAAATGACATCATTATTTTTTCATTTATATTTAATAGGAGAAATTAGATTTACCCCAAAAGAATCTGAAAATTGGGGTTGTAACAACCCATATATAGCAATTAAGGTTCTTCGACATTTGAAAAGTAGCCCCACATGTACCTTTTCTTTTATTTTAGTAGAATTTTCTATCATAGAAGTTAACTTGTAAGACCCCTAACCTTTCTTGTTGGTTGATCATGCTTTGTTAGAATAATAAGATACTTTTAACCTTAATCTAACATTATTATGTGCTTTTATATCATATCACAGACTCATGTTTCAATTTTGATCCAGTTTAGATGTTGTTTGAGCTAGTTATGCATATATGTGTTTATTTTGGACCTAATTGCAATTTACCAACTTCTAGGGTTTTCTTATAGTTTCTCTCATGATTGTTGTGTCTCACATGTTTTGACATCATCTTGTAGAGAGTGGTGTGTCGGGGCTCCTTGTTACACTTTGGTTTACAGTAGTGACATCATGTGCTGAAAAATTAGGGTTTACATGGATGCCCTAAGAAGATGGTTGACCTTGCTATGTGTTTGACTAATGAGGCTATGTTTCAGAGATCTCCAAGCTTTCCTTTTCCAACTTCTCTTTGGTTCATGATGTTTTGGATGTGCCCCAACCCTTGGTGGTCAATGAAGCATATGACCCCTCTAGGTCACCAAGAATCTAGGGTTAGCGACTGTTGAACTTTGATCACCATGATCGCTGAATATCTTCACCAGTCACCAAGCATGGTGATCTTTAGTGGTTGATGAATCTTCCTAGACCAGGTTGGTCGCTGAGTTTTCTTGTTTTTAACACCCCAGATGCATGCTTGAGTTTGGTGCTTGCATGGACGAGATCTAGTGGACACATGGCATGTTTATTTTGATGCCTAACCCCCTTCTCTTATTCCAACCCTTAGATATATAAACCTCTCTCTTTAAATGCAACTAAACCTTTGCAACACCTTTATCTCTCTCTCTCTCTCTTTCCTTTGGAGCTCGTCCCTCTTGGTCTTGGTAGAGAAGGTGGAGCTGAAGTGGTTGATCCATCTTGCATGTCTAGGTAGGGTTTGGAGCAACCATTCCTTGGTGATCGTTTGGTGATCCTTTGCTCTTCTCTTTTGTTTTAGTGAGTGATCTCTCTCTCTGTGTCTCTCTCCCTCTCTATCTCTCTCTCTCTTCATCTTAATTTTCCTATACCCTACCCTTCTTCTTTCTTTTCTTGGCCTAATCCATGGTTCTCCATTGTAGTGCTTGACCTAGAGCTTGAAGATCATATCTTTTCTTGCTCCTTTGACCTAGGGTTTTGCTCTCTTGTTTTGTTGGATCTAGCTTGGTCGAGAGTGGTGACCAATATATGGTTTTGTCTCTCTTTTATTGGAGGTTCCTTTTTGTTGGATTTGCTTCTTCTCTTTTAATGCAAATTAGATAACTTTCTCTACTATTATTGGATACTTCCCATCTTACATGTACTTAGTCTACCCTAAAAATGTGGTTACAAGTAGTATGATAATATCTTGCATCTAGAGATTATGTTTACATGGTGGTTTGAATAGTATATCATCTCTTGGATAAACCTTATTGCTTGTACCTGAAACCTATCTTTGGTGATGAAGGTTTTGATGCATGCACGTATGTGGAAACATTGGTTTTCTCTCTCTCAACTTATGGTTTTATTCTCTCTCATGATGTTTGTTCTTTATGGATTTGGAGTTGACCTTTTTCATGTGTTTTTACACCTTGATGTTTTTTGGTTTCATGGTGATGATCAACTTGATGTATGTGAGTTTTTTGGTCAACAAGTTTTTCTCTCTCTCCTCTTGAGATCGCAAGGATTTTGATGTTTGGTAGTCACCAAGATTGACTACTTGTTTTGGTCACCAAGATTTTTCCTTCTTAGAGGTCAATGAGTTTTTCCATCTTCTTGGTCTCTAAATTCTCACCATGTGGTCGCTGAACCTTGGACCTTAATGGTCATTTATATCTTGGATTCTTCAGTAGTTGATGAGGGGGTTGAACCCTATTTTCTTTGGTCGCCAAGAATGGTGTGACTTATTTCTCAGCAGTCGATGTAGAATTTTGGAATTTGTGATCATCCTATTTGGTTGACTTTATGATGATGGTGTTTGACTTATTTTCTTCCAAGAATGTTAGAGAGGATGATATTTAAGGTTTACTTCTAATTGGTGATTTAGAAACCAAATTCGGTTTGCCTTGTTGAATGTTTACCCTGAATCAAGTACACTATGATGTTTCTTAGATGTCTTGAATAACTAGATTATGATGAAGTATTTTCTCTCTCCTAATGTTGTAACCCTAATTTTCTATTAGATAAACACCATAGCTAACAAATGATTGTTATATCACTTATGTATCATGTGTATGATGATGAGCCTTGACGAGGCATGGAGATATAATGATGTTCTTATAGGGAATGATGTGACAGATCTATGGCCTTGAGTATAGTCATGTGCCCTAATTGAGGTGACATCATTTATGTTGTGATATAGGGATTGGTATCCTATAGTGGTATGTTCATGATGATGGTTTCAAATGTAGCAGTGAAATAGTACCATGTGATGATGTGAGAAGTTTATACTCCATACATTTTATATCTTCTGAAGCTGCAATCTACTCTTATCTTTATAAAACTCTTTTAGGGTTTGTATGTAACTTATTTGATGCAACTAAAAGACACACTATTGGTATTAACTAATCAAGTGGAACCCTAATCATGTAGTGCCTGGAGTCATAAAACCATTCAGTGGCTGAACTTGCTGGATGGGGAAATAGGTATACCTAATGGAAACTCAAAGCTCATACTATTGAGTATGTGGGCATAGAGAGTGTGCATCCATGACATACAGATCCCAAAGTTATGGAGGATGGCTTTGGTCATACCTTAGTTTGAAAAAATTATATATGTGATGTGATTGAGGGTAGTTGTGGTTGTACCTTGGGTGATAGGGTGGTATATACCCTGGTTTAGGGAACTAAGACCTTTATACCGAGGATGGGATGGTGTTTAGGATCTTGACTATATTTCATTGCTTGTATCTTGATTATTATGTCACTTCCTTTTCACTCGTACTGACTGAGGGTGGGAGATCTTAGAATGTCTATAATGACCTGTTTTCAAATTAGTCATCTAATTAGGGTTTACTTGGATGATTGTATGCTTAACTAAGTTGATCATTGTTTAAAGCTTTATTAATGATGGTAGTTAAGTTTTTATGTTTTAAATATAATGATAAGGTTTAATCATATTTTGATTCACATAATTAGGGTTGATATTTAAAACCCTAATCGGCCCAAATTAGGGTTTTGATGACATATGAATACAAAATTTGATAAGTATAATGTCTCAGTAAATTATTTTTAGTATTTTATGTGTGACTCTGATTTAATTAAAATTTGGATACCATTTTTAAATATAAAATTTGAACAAAAGTGAAAAATATCAGAATTTTTGAAGAATTTTATGACCTGTTTGTCGGTCGATTTTCAAACTCGACTGATCATATTTTTAGATTGATATAGTAATGTGGTAATTGAATTTTATCTTTTTATTAGAATATTCAATTGATCTCAATTTTTAACTGAAGTTTAAAAACTCAATTATAGACATACTATAAAATTGTAGTAATTTTTGGATGATTTTTTATCTCTAAAGAGAGGGGTTTTGGTCGAATTCTGTGAAGGACAAACTCGACCGACCATGTTGCTAACTGTAATATAGCAGTGTAGTTTTTTATTTTTACTTATTTATTGGTAACTCCAAATGAACTAATTTTTTTAATTTTGCTTATAAAATCAATTTTAGACATTTTGTTAAAGTTTTATAATTTTTGGATGAGTTTTGAGTTCTAAAAAGTGTAGTTTTGGTCGAGTTTATAACTCAGCCGACCAACCAATCTGAGCAAAATAAAATACAATGAAGGGCTTGTTTGAAATTGTTCTAAGCACCTCAATTCATCTATATGACTAACCTAACACACAAGGAGCTCTCGTAATTCATCATTCCTGTCAAAGAAACGAAATTCTTGAGAGAGAGGAGAGCTAAGGTTTTGAGAAGAGAAAGTGGAGGAGATGTTGACCTAGGGTTTCTCTATCCAAGATATGGTGAAATCAAGTAAGTTTAGTTTCATTGCATAGCATTTTATTGTGAATCTTCTCTCATATGTCAAGATTTCTTCCCTCCTCGGATTTGATTCGAAATCACATCAAATATCCCCCTTTTCTCACTCTTTCTCTTCTAATCCCCATTTCTAGGGTTTCCGAGTCGAGAGGAGAAAGAATTGGATTCTTTTGCAAGAGTTTGATTGGGTTTCAAAAAATTCAGAGGTTCACCTACGAATTTAAGGTGCTTGGCACCTAAGGTGAGTGTTTTTCTCCCTCTTAAGCTTTGTATTCATGTTGAAAGTCTAATTCTATCTGGATAAAACAATCAAAAACCTTGTTTGTACATGTATGTGATTGGATTTGATTTGGGAAAGATATTGGGGGATCCAATTCTACTGATTTTGATTATTTCTCATTGATTGGAACTTGATTAGTTCATGATATTTTGATTGAGGATCCATGGGTATTCTTATGGGTAGATGACTATGCTATTTCATGTAAATTTTACCTAAAAATCAGCCCAATGGTCGATATGCTTGGAATTGAATTGACATGCATAAAATCATATTTAAATTGTACTAGATTGTATTATACAAGTATATTGTGGAATGTTAATGGAATTGAGCGAGTTAAAGATGAAACTAATGAAGTTAGTATGATGAAGTATTTTATATTTTATTTTAATTACATGTGGCTTAACCCAAATTAAAATAAATATACTAAAACTGGACTTCGATAAATGTTAAGTAAAAGAGTAACATTGTATGTAAAGTAAATCAAGAAAAATTGGTCTGAATGATGTAATGAACATGTAATGAAAGAAGCTGAGACTACTGAATATAAAATGAAGGAAAAAGATGGGAATTAGTAGAAAATTCTAAGAATGTAACTCTTACCCTAAAATGATGAGTTTGGTGATGCTAGTGAATGACAATCTCAAATTAGGTATCAAGGTCTGCACAGAACTGTAGTTGAATTCAACAAAAAGATGAAATTCAAGTATTTGAATTGATTTACAAGAATGTTTTCTTGTATTGTGATTGTCTACTAGAATACTTGTACTATGAGAATGAACTATTTTGATAGAATTCAAATGATAATCAACATGTGTTGATCAGTAACCTCATCTGAAGAATGTGAAATAAAAGAATAAGAGAACTAAGTCTGTTATGCATGTATATGCATGAAATTTATTGGCATCTATTCAAATTGGATGGAACAAGCATATGTTGTATGATAAATCTATTCTGAGTATGATGAATGATACATGATATCTATATGCTTTTACTATTGCTAATTCTACTACCTCTGCTAATATTTGTTCAGAACTATGATATATAATGAATTGATAAGATTTATGTTGAAATTGAATTTAATATACACTCCTTACATTGAGAAACCCTGATAAGGGTAAATGTTGCATAATGAGATTATGTCTAGGGTTGAAAGCCCACTGATGATGATAAAACCATGATGGGGTAAATGTTGGACAATAAGATTATGTCTCGGGCAGAAAGCCCACTGTTGATGATTCCTATGAGATGAAGTAGAATATAGAAATAATCATATGTGTCGTAAGATACAAATTTATTTTGCTTCTTGCTTTGATCATTGTCCTTATTGATAAACTTGATCTATTTTATGTTTTTCTAGTTATGAGAGAATACACATATATGATATGATGTTTTGAATTCCTTTAAGATGAGTAAAAGAGATTAATAACAAGTGAAATGATGGAACATCTAGTTAGGTACCCTGAACACTGTGAGTTTCCCCCAAGGACCACACTGGGGAAACAAAACAGATCTCCTTGTAGTAATCAATGAATTATGAGAAGGATTTCCGAAGTGTGGATCCAGACCTTAAAGGTTAGACCACCAGGATTTAGTAGTGAGTCATCTGGAGTGGCTTTGTCCCTAAATCCTTGCTGTAAAAGTCTATGTCCAGATGGAATAGACTCTGATGAAATGAAATATGTGAAATGTGAAATGAAAAATATGAGGAATACTGTGATATGTGATATATTGTTTTTTCTGGTTCCTATCTCGTGTACCCGAGATGAGGATATGAGCCTCTTAAGGAAACCCTGAGGTGGCCAGGGTGTGTTGTTGATATCTTAGGGTGGTCGGCTAAACCCTAAGATAGTGACGGTGAGTCGTTGACACGAGAATCAGGCGTGGCAACTTCTACTTGGTGAGGTACAAGTCAAGTAGTTTCAGGGCAAATGAATAAAAGATTATAAGCCATGTAGAACATGATTCGAATGGTTGTTACATTCCTTGTACTACTACTTGATGATTTGTCATTATTGAATATGCTTCTTGTTGTGGAAAGTAATCATGCTACTATGGACATTTTCTATTTCATATTATGATATGTCATGTTGACAAATTATAAATGATGGGATTTATATCCATTCTGAATATGAGTTGGATTGCTTGCTATTTGATAGTATTGTTTGGTAGATATGTATTATGTGTACTTCAGCTTTAGGACTGCAGGATGTGTTCTTGGTCCGGCTGGTGGATTGTCACAAATATAATGTTATTGTTATGTATTGATTCAAAATGCTTAGAACTTGACTTATTACTTATGCAGTAGGATTTTTAATCTGAACTAAGAAGTATCTATTGATTTGTTCATAGACATGTTTAAAATATGTTTCAAAGTTATAATTAGTTAAGTGATTACCTTATTTGTTGGATTAGATTACCATTGTAAGTTAGAAATGACTTATGATAGAATATCTGCTAGACTTTTCCATATATGCATGTTTCTATTAAGTTTATTATACTTAATCTGATGTTGATGCTTGTACCTAGCTTGAGTGGGAGATATCCATTCACTGGGGCTCTATATGAGTCTCATGAAGTTGTTTCAAATGTTTTTAGGTAAAATGCTATCCAACGGAGAGGTCATGACAAAGAAGATATAAATAGTATAATCTAGATAGATTAGAATGTCCTTGTACTCTCTCTTTCTAAGGATGGGTTGTAGATTAAGTTTGTTCATCAATGTACATGTATCTGATGTAAACTGAACAACATATGAGATCAAGACTGATTCTAGTTTTAATGGAGTTGAATAATATTTGTGATATCTAAATGTGATGTCCTTGATGTGACATTGATTTATGATTTTGTGAAGAAATAAAAAGGAAAAAAATTATGTGTTTTTCATATATTGTTTATTCGCCTTTATCGAGAATTGATTGTTTTATTTCATAATCTGGGTTTAGATTTAGGGATTATCTCTAATGGTTGGTATTTATGTTGATCAAAAGAGTGGGTCCCGGCAGTGTTGGTACTCCTAGATCTTGTACAAAACTAAATAGCACTTCACAATGGTCAGTTCAAGTTTGATTCGTATACCTCACTCTCCCCAGGGCTTAATAAAAGACATAATACATCCATGTAATATATCTATTTAGGGTTAAACATGCTTAACATTGGATGTTATCCCTTGCCTTGTTTATTATACTATTCAGTAGGTGATAGACATGCATGTTCTTCATATTCCCTCTAGTCATCTATGTTACCATGCTTATTTGATTAGTTTGCATAATCTGTTGATCTCTTAGAATAGTTTAATATGTTGTAACTGCTTAATCTAGTTATCTTGTTTAATTAGTTGAATCTACTCATCCTATTTAATAATGATATTTGTTGTAACAATAATTTTTGGTTGAGAGTTATATCTCTCGCTAGGATATGGGTCTCACCATGTGGGTTATCACATCTTTTAGGTGGTCACCATTAGTGTGGTCAAGATCATATTGTTGAGGATGAGTATCTTGGAGATTAGTAGCATAAAGTTGGATAGTTTCAATGGTTGTTAGTAGTAGAGTCCTAATGTCATCCTTGTACTCTCAGGTATGGGAGGGGATGTGTTTTGTAGATGATATGTACATTGATGCATGGCTTTGATAGTATGACTTTATTGTATATATGACATGTATATTTGGAACATGATCTTTTATATACTAGTTGTGGCCTCATCCATGGAATAGATGTAAATACCTAGTTTGATATGTAATATGATACAGGTGGATAGACCTTTATGTAATGTCTCTAAACGTGATAGTTGATGTTTTAAATCAATTTTAACTTACCTTGTTTTCTAGTGTATGATTAATTAGTAGTTGATCACGCACTTTGTTTTGATAAATCTCAGTTTAGTGTGGCATGATGTCACAATTTTAGTTGGTATAAGATCTCTAGGTTTGCTGAGTCTATAGGGACATAGGAATTGGGTTTGTGTCTATTCTTACCTTGTCCAACATATCTGATCATTGATTCTTCTTATGTAGATATGTCAGGAGAAAGTTAAGAACATTCTGAGAGTAGCTATGTCAGGTCAAGAGGTGGCAGTAGGAGGATAGAACGGGATGGGAGAGTTCTAGTGACCAGGTCAGATCATCCTGTGATGCATTTCGGACCATGTTCAGATAGTTGATGGCCACGATTACACATAAGATAGATAGAGTGCTTGTACCACAACCTAGGGAAAATGTCCCCAATGTGGAATCCTAGGTATCAAGGAAGACGTTCAAATGGTTGAGACACACTGGAGTGATCAAGTATGCGGGTACAGTGGACCCAGTGGATGCAGATATGTGGCTGATGGAGCTTGAAAAGGCTTTCAAGATCCTCAATCTTCCGAAAGGGAACAAGGTGAACCATGTGGTGTATTTGTTGAAGGGTAGTGTTGGCCATTGGTGGGCCATTGAGGAGGAGAAAAAACCTAGAGTTGTAATCAGTTGGGAGGAGTTTTGGCGAGAGTTTGTGAGTCGATACTTCCCAGAGACATATCTAGACAAGAAGATATCACATTTTGAGAAGATCTGGTAGGGATCAATGTCGATCAATGAGTATGATTCCAAGTTTATGAAGTTGATGAGGCTTTGTCTTCACATGGAAGTTATGGATACAAAGAGGATCCACAGGTTTGAGAAGGGTTTGAGCATGGAGTTACAATGATGATGTATGCCTTAGAGAACATGGAGAGGTTCTCTAAAATTGTGGATTCTTTGAGATGGATCGAGAGGTCTACCATTGGGAAGAGTGAATCCAACACTAAGAAGAGGACAATTAAATTTTAGGGGTAGTCTTCTAGTGCTCATAGTTTTGCACTAGTGGGAGCACACAGTACAACATCAATGTCAATGATAGGTCCATCTAGGCCACAATACACCTTGAGGACTTGTTACAAGTGTGGATAGGTTGAGTATGAGAAGTGAGTGTGCCCATGAGGAATGAGGAAATGACACAACAATCGAGGTAGAGTTGGTAGGGCTCCTGGCAATAGTAGTTCAGCAGTGGTGGTGGCAGAGGACGCAGTCAGGTGTCACAGGAAGGATCTTTTGGGTCAGAGGAAGAGGACATGGATGACAACATGCAACAGTGAGATTCTACGCTATGAGTCAGTCAGAAGGATAGTTCAATTCATGTGTTGTGATAGGTCAGATGGAACTTTTTCATTCTGATTTGTTTGCTTCTTCTTTTGTATCTATTTTGTTTGACCTTGGTGCAACACACTCTTTTATCACCATTAAGGTGATAAGTAGTTGTAATCTTCCTATATGTAGTAGATCTGATAGTATTTTGCTAGAAAACCCTCTTGTTGGTTCGGCTGAGTTCTGTAAAGTGTGTCCCTCTTGTGTTCTTTATTTATTAGGATGCAACATTCACGTGGATCTTATTCCACATGACATGCATGAATTCAATGTGATCCTCGGGATGGATACCTTGGAGAAGTATAAGGTTGTTTTGGATTGTGGTTCTAAGGTGATGATATTCTATGATGGTGATATTTCATGGATCTTCCAATGAGAAGAATATTTTTTTAACGGGAGTCAGTGATGACATCAGAGAGGTTGTTGATATAGCGGTGTGAGGCTTTATTGGCCCATTTGGCGGATACTACGAGGAGGAATCATAGTATCTAGGAGGTTCTTGTGGTACTTGAGTTCGAGGATGACATTCCTGAGGAGTTTCCAAAAGTTCCCTCTCCTAGAGATTGATTTTGAGATCAATCTCGTTCTTGGAATGTATCCTATAGCACAATTACTATACATGATGGCACTAGCAGAGATGTAGGAGTTGACGAAATAGTTGCAGGAGCTGTTAGAGAAGGGTTTGATCAGGATGAGCACTTCCCCTTGGTGTGCTCCCGTGTTGTTTGTTAAGAATAAGGGTGGCTCCATAAGGTTGTGTATAGACTACAGATAGTTGATCAAGGTCATGATAAAGAACAAGTACCCATTTTTTAGGATAGATGATATGTTTGACCAGTTGCAAAGTGCTACAGTGCTCTTAAAGATAGATTTGAGGCCAGGATACCACTAGTTGAGGATCAAGGCAGATGACATACCCAAGTTAGCTTTTAGGACTAAGTATGGTCACTATGAGTTTGTGGTTATGTCGTTTGGGTTGACAAATGCGCCAACAACTTTTATGGACCTGATGAACATGGTGTTCAGAACGTATTTGGATTAGTTCATAATGGTGTTTATTGATGACATCTTGATATACTCTAGAGACAGACAACAACATGAGCAGCATCTTCGTCAGGCTTTGATGTTTTTGAGATAGCACATGTTGTATGCCAAGTTTAGCAAGTGCAAGTTCTGGTTGACAGAAGTATCTTTCTTAGGTC
This sequence comes from Alisma plantago-aquatica, assembly GCA_963693085.1. NCBI lineage: Eukaryota > Viridiplantae > Streptophyta > Magnoliopsida > Alismatales > Alismataceae > Alisma > Alisma plantago-aquatica. The sequence continues at coordinate 723,870,030 of OY856414.1, forward strand.
CCATCATATCTGCTAAAAGGTGTTTGTGTGGATCCAAAGAAGGTACAATTAGTGTTGGAGTGGGAACAAGACAAGACACTGACGGAGTTTTGAATTTCCTAGACTTAGTAGGATATTACAGGAGGTTCATTAATAACTTCAATATTGTGGCATTACACCTAACCAAGTTGACAAGGAAAGGTTTTCCTTTTGTTTGGAATGACAAGTGTCAGTGTTCATTTCAGTTGTTGAAGGATAAGTTGACCAATGCACCGGTGTTAGTTCCATCAGAGCAAAAGAAAGGTTGTATCATCTTTGTGATGTGTTGAAGAATGGCTTGGGATGTGTACTGATGCAGGATAAGAATGTGATTTGTTTTGCTTCGTGATAGCCTAAGAAACATGAGGAGAACTACCCACTGCATGATCTTGAACTTGCAGTGGTGGTCCATGTCTTGAAGATCTGGAGGCACTATATATATGGGTACAAGTGTTAGATCTTCATTGAATACAAGAACCTTCAGTATATCTTATTAAAGCAAGAGTTGAACATACAGTGGAGAAGATGGATGGAGTTGATAAAGGACTATGATTGAACAATAGAATACAATCCAGGGAACGAGAATGTGGTGGCTAATGCATTGAGAAGGAAGTCTTCTCCGTCTTCATCTACAGTTAAGGCACTGTTGCATGCTTTGGTGTACCATAAACATGATATGTTGGTGTCTCTTTTCCAGATGAATGTACAGTTATAGGTTTCTCTATTAGCAGGCTTGTTGGTACAATTGCAGGTGAAGCCTACCTTGATGCAGTAGATCAAATATGTGCATTGGGATGATACTGTGATATAGAACATCTGGGTAGAGTTTGAAAGTAAGAAGTATGATTGGTCCCATGAGACAGATGATGACACAATTTGCTTCCACAATAGGACAATGGTTCTAGATGATGATGTTTTGAGGTATATGGTCCTTGAGGAGGCTCACTCTTCAATGTATGTGATGCATCCTAGTATTACCAAGATGTACCATAATCTGAGGGTCTGTATTGGTGGCCTAGTCTGAAGCGTGATGTGGCAAAATTTGTTGCTAGATGTCCAATTTGGTAGCAGGTCAAGGCTGAACATCAGAAGCCTGTAGGGACATTACAACTTTTCCCAATACCATAGTGGAAATGAGATCATATTACCATGGACTTTGTTGTTAATTTTCCTAGGACAGTCAAAGGTCATGATTCCATTTGGGTGATAGTTGATAGGTTGACTAACTCAGCTCACTTCTTTCTAGTCTAGATGACATATACAATGGAGAAGTTGGCACATATATATTTGGATGAGATAGTATATTTTCATGGCATCCCAGTGACCATAGTGTTTGAAAGAGCTCTGCAGTTTACTAGCTGCTTTTGGGAATGTTTACATATAGTGATGGGGACAAAGTTGATGTTTAGTACAGCTTTCCACCCATAGACAGATGGTGAGTCAGATAAGACCATTCAGATTTTAGAAGATTTGTTGAGAGATTGTGTCTCATAGTTTATTGGTAGTTGGTATGTACACCTAAGTTGATGGAGTTTTCTTACAACAATAGCTAAGGAGCATATATATTGCACCATATGAAGCTTTGTATGGGATATGTTTTCGGTCATCGGTTTGCTGGTATGAGATAGGTTAGTATTAGCTTTTGGGTTCTGAGCTAGTGCATTAGACTATAGAGAAGATAAAAGTGATATAGTATCAAGTGAAGGCATCCACATACAAAAGTCTTATGTTGATAACCACAACAGGTCTTTGGAGTTCCAAGTTGGAAATTGAGTGCATCTCAAGTTTTCCCCTTGGAAAGGTGTGTTGAGCTTTGGTAAGAAGGGTAAGTGGCTCCCAAGTTTATGAAACCATACCCTATTTTGGCTTGTGTTGGGAGGATGGCTTATAATCTAGAGTTACCACCAGAGATGCATAGGCTACACACAGTCTTTCATGTTTCCATGTTAAGGAAGTGTCACCCCGACACAAAGTTGACGTTGCATCCAGTGGAGGTTGAGTTGGAGGAGGATGTGTCGGATGTGGAAAGTCCTATGTTGATCCAGCATAGGAGAGTGAAGAAGTTGAAAAAGAAGGATATAGTCTTAGTTAAGTTTTTGTTACACCACCATGGTTTAGAGGAGGCCACGTGGGAGTTAGAAGATGAGATGCGTAGGAACTACCTGTCTTTGCTCGCGTAGGATTTTGGGGGTGAAATCCTTCTTAGGGTTTTATGGTTGTAAGATCCCTGACCTTGCTTGCTGATTGATCATGCTTTCTTATCATAATTAGATGCTTTAAACCTTAATATAACCTTATGATGTGCTTTTATATTCATGTAACAGTCTTATGTTTCAAGTTTGGTCTAGTTTAGATGTCATTTGAGCTAGTTATGCATAAATGTGATTGTTTTAGTCATAATTGCAATTTATGCACTTCTAGGGTTTTTCTTGTAGTTTATCTCATGCTTTTTGTGCCTCACATTTTTTCACATCATGTTGGAGAGATTGGTGCTTTGGGGCACCATGTTACACCTTGGTTTGGTGTGGTGACATCATGTGTTGAAGAATTAGGGTTTGCATGGATGCCCTAAGTAGATGGTTGACCTTGATATGTGTTTGACCGATGAGCCTATGTTTTAGAGATTGCCTGTGGCAACACATCCCACTATCACATAGACAGTGAGGTGTTATGCAAAAATGTGCGAAAAACACTATAAACCACAAATTACCAAAAACACGGGTTAATTAAAATCGGTTGCAGAAAGTGGAATAACTGAGAAACTATTACATTTATGTCCTCATCCTCCAAAGAAACAGGTTATATAAACATTTATAAGTCTTGATACGTGTCCACAGCTTAGGAGATCAGCTGTCTAGCCATCTCATGAGTTCATCACCTGTTTATACATACAGAACGGCCCACATCCGGCCAGCAGCATGATATACAAAACGTCATATGGCAATACATCGTGAAACAACGTCAAAATGCTCCCAAGGACCTGAGAGTACAGGGATGACTCTAAGACTCTACTACAAAGCAACCAAAACAGCAGCATGTCCATCTCTTGCCTTCTACTGCTCGTCTTGCTGCTTGGCCGCAACTCTGCGACCACCACCACGTCTAGCTCGACCACCTAAAAAGGTTACAAACCACCGGGGTGAGACATAGTCCCAGCGAGAAACATAACTCCCCGCCAAAACCATAAAACCAAAAGAAGATTAAAGCAACAACGGCAGATGCCTGATAGAAGATATAACAAGAGTAGTCTATATAGAAAAGCTATTCATACCCTCAAGCTTACCAGGTTTTACGGAAGGCATATAACTAATATGTCTTTATGGAACATGATTGACAAGATAAGATTTGTAAGATCTTACCACATAACATAAGGAATGTATAAGCAACTGCAAGTATAACAAGATTAACTACACAAGCCAGGCCTCAACCAATGTTCCATGTTTTGCCTTAAGTAGTAAATACTATACGGCTGGATTACGTATTATTATGCCCTGAGGAAGTGAGTCGTACCGTTCAAATCCAACCAACAGCTGTGAAACTCGGAGTTGGTGCCATACAAGGTCAATGGAAGAGTCGGACTCCATGACCTCCCACCTCGTGGTCAGTGCACAAGTACAACACAAGTAGGACCGCAGTCTCATGCTTAAGTGCCCTCAGCCACAGGGTCAGCTCCCGCAGGCTACCCTCTTCCTAGCCTGCCTCGGTACAGGTCTCGATGCTAGTGAAACTGAGCCACGGGCCTGTTCACCGTGCTCTGAGCCATGAACGCATTCATGCTCCCATATCACATATCCTGAGCCACGGGCCAGTTCACCATGCTCTATACATATCCCGAGTCTGCAACCATAGTTGCACTCGAATCCTCACTATTTTAGGCTAGGAGAAACCTCGCATATTCAACAATATGTGCTCTGGGTTAACCCACAGGAGAACCCATTTCACCATCACCAGCTCCTGATGATGATGGATCTATGGCCAGGGCAAACTACATGATATGTTCCATTGTGATTATTTAATGTATTTTAATTGGATTGCAAGATTCAGTCAAGTTGTATAACATGCAACTAAAACAAGAATAAATAACATGAAACTTAAAATCATACTTTTACTGTCATCAGCATCATCCTAATCCATCACAAGGATCCAACTTTACATGTTACCACTTGGCCTCTTGCCAATCCTCTATATCCATCACAAGGATCCAACTTTACATGTTACCACTTGGCCTCTTGCCAATCCTCTATATCCATCACAAGGATCATCACATTGCCATGGGATCTCAATCCCTCATCACATAGTGTCACTGCCTCTCAAGGCTTACATCATCACCATGGGATAGCAAATCCCAGGTCATCATCAGAGGATAACACCTCAACTGGGAACTTTAGACAAACTCAGGTCCTCAGACCAAAACACATATATCATCTCATAGCCCTTATTCCTGGCTATGCAACTATATGAGTCACCTACATGGTTAGTATACACAATCATCATGGATTAATAGAATATTCATATTATCAACATAGGGCAACATTGATGATTATATACGTTATCATTTATGTCTCAACCTATGACCACAGACATAGGTCATATCATCATTAAAGGCATCTTACACTACTACAGAAAATGCTTTTTACAACAGTTCCTTTTCTCAATTTACAACAGGTGTTAACCGTTGTATTAGATCGCATGGTCTTATGGGGGGGTGCTTTACACAACACGTGATCGCATGTTGTAATAGATGTATTTTATATAACAGTTGAAACATGTTGTCTTTTATGGAATGGCCTGTTGTAATATGGGTATTTTACACAACATGTGGTGCACCTGTTGTAATATATATTATACAACAGTTGAACAACGTTGTCTTTCGCTAAACACACCCGTTGTAATAGGGTTATTTTTTACAACATGTGGTTCACCTATTATAATATATATTATACAATAGTTGAAGCATGTTGTCTTTCACTAAACACACCTGTTGTAATAGGTAGGTCTATTACAACATGCAGTGCACCTGTTGTAATATACATGTTTATACAATAGTTGGAGTATGTTGTCTTTCCATACATTTAACCGTTGTAATAGGATTGTTTAGACAACATGGTGTGTGTCTGTTGTAATATACACAATTTATACAATAGGTTATGCATGTTGTAGTTCACTAGAAACACCTGTTGTAATAGGTGTATTTTTTTTCCTGACAAACATGTTGTAATAGGTGTGGATAACACAACATGTGTTGTTTGTTGTAGAATTATACATTTTACAACATATCATTAACTGTTGTCTTTGATTAGAGTTTGACAAGTCTTATATCGAACCAATTGTATTGATCAAATTAACCATATTCTTAATAAATTATAATAAATATGCAATTATACTTTTTCATTTCACAAACAAACACATAGTTGAACCAAATTTCCATCAAATCTTGAAAGAAACTCGTACTAAATTTAATTAATATTAAATCATCCATACAATGATTCAATAATACAAAGTACTGAGTATCCACTCTAGAATCGAACTGAAAACTAACTAAAAAAGTTTCACACATTGGTCTATGCTAAAGAACAAATGTCAGCCCCACATGTCACATAATTTTATGTGTGCTCAAGAACACATGTCGCCCACTCATTTTGGACCTCATCAATTTCTTCTTGGTTGAAGCAACGACCAATATACTTCAAATAATACTGTAATCATATGAAAAATATATCAACATATTGTGATTTTTTCAATTTATTTAGAAATTTGAACAAACTAAAAGAATATAATGTTAAGTAGCTTACACATTCAGGAATATTTCTATTTCTCGCATCAAAGATGTCTTTCATATACTTCAGCACATAATACCCGTAATTTGTATTGTTCGGCTTCTTTGGACACTGTACAAAATAAATATTAATTTGTTATCTAAATAATTGTGAGAACTTGTTAGCAAATAATAGGATGGAAAGGTATAAATAGCTAGGAAAATTAATAAAAGGTATGTGTAAACAGAATCAAAAATGCTATAAGAGTGAAAAAGGCATGGTTTATTGCTGAAGAAGGCATGGTTTATATGCCATACTGGATGATGCAAAACTTGCTCTTGCAAGAGGGGGATTTTGTAAGAGTGAAGAATGCCACCCTTCCAAAAGGAACCTTTGTTAAACTGCATCCTCACACGAAAAAAAATTTAGATATATCAAACCCCAAAGCTATTTTGGAAACAACTCTCAGTAACTACTCGTGTTTGACAATTGGCGACAGTATCATGGTAGATTATAACAATAAAAAATACTACATAGACATTATAGAAACCAAGCACATTATATAACCTGAGCGTCTTGCTGCTCCCGCTCCTGTTAGTAAGGTATCTAAAGTTGAAGAAGCTCCAGAAAACACAAAACCCAAATTTAACCATTTCACTGATACTGCAAGACGGTTACATGGAAAACCTACGACCTGCTGCTAACGAAGGGATGATGACGATAACGATGCGGTGAAACGGAGTTCCCGTCCCAACTACACCTGCTCGCGTGTTCCCTCCACTGTTGTCATCCTCTCCCACCACATCATTACAACCTTCTGATACGATACACTACTCGATGTTCCTAGCAGTAGAGACTCAAGTGAAGCACCCCTGGTCAATATTTCTCATTGTACCACCCGCTCCCCCGACGAGATAAATATTCAGGGTCAGATTCGTGATGACAAAAGCAAGGTAACTGAAGAGACTAGCAAAAAAATCTTGGAATATTTCTACCAACTGTAAATATCGTGAGTTTTATTTTATTTTATGCAGATGAAACCGCCACTATCATGGAAGAGGTACGGGAAGATCCAATAAGGGAAGAAGAAGAACAAAAAGAAGAAAAGGCAACAGCAGACCGTCTTGGTGAAGGAGCATAACGTCGGGAAGAAGACTAAGAGGACAATTAAGACAAAAAATGATGGTTAAGGTGAGCAACGACAAAGGAGTTTTGGACCCAGGACAGTGGGTCAAGGTCAGTAACAACAAGGTGACGTTGGACTCAGGGTAGTAGATTATTGTGCAGTAGATTACTCTACTGTCCAGTTCTCTTTCCTTCCACTACATATACTTGAAGTAAGATTAAGGCTGTGTTTGGTGCACAGTTATGGTGAATTTAGTTGATATGGATATATTAACTTGTGGTATGTTAATCTTGTGCGAGATAACTGTTGTTTGGGACAATGATAAATAAATTAAATGGTAAGATATCCACTATTTTGTACACAAGTAAGTAGTCTTTTTTCATCTAGACAAAGTCCATTTTTCCCTATTGTTACATGTATCTAAAAGTTTGTTAAAGGGGCTGGGCTGGAAATGAATAGCTACGACACACTAATCTCTTCACTGCCGCAAGAAATCGAGATGACACATTATCCAGCAAATTTTTGATTAAGTTATCTTTGCGGCAAGCTATGTATCTTCTAAACGGAATAGAAAACATAAGTTAACTTAGCACCCATAATTTAATTACCGTACCGGCACTATACCAACAAAACAAATGCTGCCTAAGACAGCATAAAAGTGTAATGAATGACTATCAAATCAACAGAGGTTTCTTGATATTAGTATCGCATATTTAAACAATTCTCTAAACAGAAACATTCTTTCATCATACGCATGTTAAAGATTGACTTGTTTCGAAGGGCCTTAGTATGATGAAGTAGACCCAAGACTCCACCGCCTACCTATGATGCCTTACCATGATATGAATATCCACGTTCCAGATTCATAGTTTCCTGGTTAATATATTTTTTTTTGTTTCAGCCCTTTCATATTTAACTTTGATTTTATTTGATTTAATCATATGATATCCTACATTACATTACAGCTAAAGTCTCTATGTGTATCCTAGGCAAAACCGCCACCCAATTCAATTTGATAGACTCAGCTTTGTATTTAGCCCGACCAAGAGTATCCCTTTAACTAGCTAAAGTCCACAGTATTGGCAATGTGATCAAACGGAAGGCACAAAATGTTCATCATAAGGTGGCTACCACTTATTGCATGACATAAAATATCAGTATCTTTTCGTATAAGTGCCTAATAGATAATTCTCATGAAGCCTGAATTGTTTGTTTCCTCAAACTTTACGCAACCATAGAAGGTATAGGTCAGAGGTATAGGTTAGTTCCCCATGGTATATGCACTGCTACCACACGAATTTCATGAAAGACAACTTAGATTAGTATAAGGATACAAGTAGGAATGCGCAACAGATTTTCTGGTTTCTTACAGTTATAAATAACACAAGTCCCTTCAAGGTACATTGTGTGATATTCTTCAAGTCCAAACATTATATTCCAAATGTGGATCAGAACTTCCATGCTAACAGTCCACACAATACAATCTAGTTTTGCACTTATGTGGATGCATTACCACTTAGAAAGAAAATTACAGAAAGCCAAAGCAGATCTACCCCAAAGTATTGATTCTCAATGTATTATGCTAATTTCATTTGTAGTGCACGATTTAGCCTGTCTTTCAAAATCCTTTAATCATGTTATTTAATTATAGAAGGATGTTCCATCCTCCAAATGCCTCATTAGTGAGAAACATAGCCACTACGGCCAGCAATCCCCATCATGCTTCTGAGTTCTTAACCTGAGCTCTCCCCTCTTCTTTTCCCTTCTTGATTCTAGTATCCCCTTTCTTCCGTGTTTCTTCCGCTCCTAGGCTTCCACCTGAGCAGCAAAAATGCCCAGAAGCGAGGAGAGCAGGAAGAGGAAGGTTAGAAGAGAACAAGGACAGAAAAGTCCAGAGTAAAAAGCTGAACGTGAGGAAGGTCAGAAGATTAGAGTTGGTTGTTTTTTGTAGAAGTTGACACCAGTGATAGATCTGATATGTAAATCACAATATGGACCCAATCGTGTATTGTCACAAACCTTGTTGAGGAGTCAATGAGCTCAATGTACTTAGCCGACTACCTAGGTGGCTAGGCTCTCATACTTGTTCTATATATTCCATATACTGTATCATATGTTTAAAATACTAATAGGTACTTCATGGATTCTTTTCATGCCCATTACCCCTAAAAGAACAAGTAGGAATGCCACACAAACCTTACAATGAAAAAAGAGCCTTTACACATCAAATAACAGAGAAAAATAATAAGTGGAAAATAGATTTCCATGATGGTCACCACCCCCCTCCAAGTTTGTGCTCAGACACCCATCTTAACAACCATGTTCCAAAACCAGAATAGTATTCAAGAGGCAGTCGAGAAAAAAGGACAAAGAAAACAGTCATGATTGCCTCTACATACACCTTCATAGCAGATTGGCGACTTTACAAATGATTGACACACTGGAAATATTCCTCATCTGAATGACTGAGAACATGTGCATCCACTAAAACTTCTGCACAAAGATCTTTTGCTAGTTCTTATAGGTTTACTTATGCTAATTTAAATTTGTTTCACAGTTTTATCTACTTTACATCTGTTTTATGATTTTAGCACAAAAGAAGTTACTAATCAAGTAATCATACACCTATCATTATCTAGATCCACTCAAACAATTGCAATGCATCAAAATGGTAAATTACCTTGATAATTTCCCATTTCAAATTCTTCCTATATTGCACATCTCTCTTTTGATAAACTTTATGAGTCCAAGTCATCTTCTCCAAGCTGAATTCCTAGATGGCATGTAGAGTTGCACAATTGCTTTCAAAAATGGTACATGCATATAAGGAGAGAGTTTAGATAGAAATGGGCTATGATTGAGTCAGGTTTGCCAAAAGGGGTACCTAGAATTTTTCCTTGGGATCACGTTCCTTGTTATCATTGATGTTTGTTGGCATGGGTAGGATTTTATCAACATCTATAGGACTTATCCACATATATATCATTTTTTCTTATTCACTGTATTCATTATTCATTCCACATCAGGAAATTTTGTCTAATTCCACGTGGTGAAAATTATTTCTTCCCATTGTGTCTTCCTTACTGCACTAATTTCACACATCAGGAAATTCTGATGATCCACCTTTGTATCTATAAAAAGGTTCTTACATCCATTTGGTAGATAATTTGTTGTTTCAAATATTCCACACCAAAGCTACATTAGGCTATCTGTCTTGTCTCATCAGTGCCAAACACTTCCCTTTAGTAGAGTCTAATCCCTTTAGTAGAGTCTATTCCACACCAAATCATCAGATTGTACTAAAATTATGAAATAAAGTTCCAACTCTCCCCTTTAGTAGAGTCTAATCGGAATTTGAGGACTCTTAATTAAGTCGCTCCAATAATTAATAAATATGTTTGTAATGCTCAAATTGGTATTTTGGAAACTTAAAATAGTAAACAATGACATAAAGTTGTGAATTGTTTATGTCTTGACTACTTTTATATAAGCATCGGTAAGGCATTATTATCTTAATAGGGGGAGAGAGAGTGTGTGTGTGTATGTTTGTTTGTATTGTACACTTTTATGGGCACAAGTCTACACATATATTAAGGTTATATACATACCTTTATGGTTCATCTTCAAAAGTAAGCCCTAAGTCATACATAAATATATCCAAGTTAAATTGTGTTAATTTATAACTTATAGTAGTCCATGTATAAATAGAAAACAGTTCTAAAGTATGACAGACAATCTCCACACAGCAATTGAAGATTTTTTATTTTTTGGTCAATCAAGCATGTAAATATATCCAAGTCTTCAACAAAGTAATGGTGATTGTTGTAATGGTGATCGTTCAAATTAGCAGGTCTAAATTAGTCTAACCATTCAAAGATTTAATATTCAGTAAATTCCACCCTTATGAGGCTTACATTATATTGAGTATTAACAGTTCTATATATAGATACTATGATCTTATATACTCTTATTATTAAAAAGTCTAATAATGACTGAATGTGATAAATTAAAAGGACAAACCAAGGCAAAACCTCAAAATGAACATTTTAGGGTACTAATCTCTAAAATCAGAGTGTTAGGCAATCTAACATGGACAATAGTCCTTAGGAGGAACACTTGAACCCTAAAACACACCTTAAAACCCATAAATAGGTGTGCAAACCAACAAAAATGGGCCAAGGAACATATAGGTCATAAGACAAGTCCTGGCACACTCCCTTGGGGTGTCTGAACACCTAGGTGTGCTCCCATAGCCCAGTAACTCTTAATGATCCTCTCTAACTAAATAGGGTCCTAGGACAGGTCATAAGATAGGTCCTGCCATTTCTTAAGCAAAGCATCACTGACTGTCATCTCATCTAAGCCTCAATGGGGTCAGCTACATATATCCTTTATTGTTATTATAAGTAACATATGTCATACAGATAAACTTAATGCTAGTATTTATCCAAGTAATATAGATCAGATATATTAGAATAATATGTATACTAACATATAACTGAACAATGTTAAGCAAAGCATCACTGACTGTCATCTCATCTAAGCCTCAATGGGGTCAGCTACATATATCCTTCTTCTTCACTAAGAATTGCTCCGGATAATATTCTAATTGAGAAGCAATGAATCCATTATGTTAATTAGGACATCATCTATCTAACCTTACAAAGAGCACATAGTTTTTTATCCATCCAATTTGTTAGAGCAGTTCAACTGAAACAAGATTCCATTTTTACTCTGATCCTTTATTGAGTTCCAACTGAAGTAGAGGCATAAGACTACCTTGAGCTACGATTCTTGAGACCCTGACCTCAATAGCAATCACTCATGGATTCCCTAATAGAAAAGAAGCCATGAAAAGGATCTCAATTCGATGCAAGAAAAATCTCTGCCAGCCAGGGGGTTCAACAAACCACACTGACCTCAAGTAGGTGCCTACTACTTGAACACATTCTGTTAACAATTCTGCTTAAGAAATGGCTTGAGTTCTGGATATAGTCTGAAATATCTATCCTGTTGTGGATATGGTTTCCTTAGTAATTCAAATTTCAAACAATATGTTTTCTTACTTTGCTTTTGCTGATGTGTTCTGCTCATGTTATATAGTCTCTTCTTGATCTATGGTCCAGTAGTAGTTATGACCCTCCTGAACCCTAATAGTGGTGTAAGTTTTGAGATTTTGGTATAGGTTGTATTCAATTTTTAAAAATCTGGTCTATTTTCCGAACCACTTACTGAAATGTCACTTGTAACAGAGGGTAGTCATAGTTGTCCATACTATTCTAGAATTATGATGATACTAATTAAAAAATTAGAGGGTATATGCAGTCTGTTCTTATCATTAATAATCTTCATATGCTCGAAGAGAGATTTATGCCTGTGTGGTTCCTGATACTTAGTTCAAAATGAAATTTTGTATCTAACATACTACAAATAATTTGATGAAAAGAGGGATATGATATTTGTAATGATCTTTTGGCTTAACAAAATGATATATTAGTACCCTTTCAAGAAATCTAAAAGGTTTGGCTCCAACTATTTCATAATATACTGGACTCCCTTAATAACTCTAATGTGTCTTACTATCTTGATGTATTTTTTTAGGTCTGGAGTTGACGGTTTCTTGGAAGTTCAATTTTTTTTATAGACAATAGTAGACTAGACAAGGGATACTAAAATATTAATTTTTTTTGCTACAATGGGCCATCATTATTTAGTGTCAAACTTTGATAAGTATTTTATCACTACAAAAGAGTGCAAAGACTCATCTATTGTTTAATGGGATATCAAAATTCGACATCTAATGTGTATTACTCCAAATTAATGTTAAATGATTATAAAAATAAAAAATATAGTTTATTAATATACATGATTCATTTCAATAAATTAATAAAAACACTATCAAGTTATCGCATATACCTTCATGATTCACTAACGAGTCCCTCAGAAACTTCCTGAGATAGAGCATCCTTGCAAAATATAAAACATACATATGTAAAAATAATAAAAACTATATATTGTGATGAAAAATCAACAAGATAAAAAATTAAACTTACAATCTTGTACACCACTTCCTTGACCTTGTCACTAGTAACAACACCAGTTTTGTCCATTCTAGCTCTTTTCCATAATTCTGCTCTAGAAATCATTGAAATAACTGGATCTAAACTATTCTCACTGATCTGTTTATAATATGATAAAACCACAATACTTTTATACCTATATATGAAATTTCACAAATTGCTTTAAAATGAATCAAATCTTACAATTTCTTGTTCTAGGCCAACATATCCCTTACGAGAAATTCTAGGCCGATACTCATTCTTTGACGATAATTCCCACCAATTTTTTTGTGTTTTGGATCCAATGCCACATTGTGAAGGATAATTGGCTCAAAACCAATTTGAATCAACCAATTACATGTTGTCCCCTAGCAATTGGATGCCACCAAGATTGCATGGTGTCCATGATTTACTACAAAAAGAATAGCTAACAAGACACAATGGGAAAAGCTGAATTAAATCGGCATGTCTCAACAAAGGACAGTTAATGCAAACATGGATAGAAAAGCATGATCTTTATGTATGTACATAATTAATGGGAATACCTCAATAATAAGATCCACTTATAGTACGACATTCACATGGAATTCTTCATGCCAGGACAACCATAGTGAATACGTAACACGAATTATTAAAAAATAAAATAAGAAGGTTTTTGCGTACCTGAATAAATTCATAACATATTTAGCTAGATTCATACTAATGACAAATGACCTTAACTAGAACCCAACTAGAATGTATGTTGGAAAAAAGGATGACAAAAATTGATAGGTATACACCAATAATGAGTTAATGTTAAGGAAAGGCATACCACTATAGGGGTTAGATTTTAATTACTTTTTTAGAATTTGTTAGACTAGGTCTAATAACCATTGACCTAATAAGAAGTGTATTGATCTATAACATGCTAGTGCAACTGTACGTTAGGCCCTAGTAGGGTTAATTGACTAACTTTTCATCGACAACCACTTGTTTATCAAATAGATTAATCCTAGGTCCACAATAATCAATGAACGCATATCAATCTAGGCATTTCATGGTCAAGGAATTAGTACCATATGACACTGCATGGTCAAGGAATTCATACCATATGGAAAATTAGACCCATATAGAAATTAGAAACATGGCTAGCAAATGCATGGAAAATGAAAGTCAGAACCCCCATTATGGATCAAAGTCCAATTCACCATAGGAATGGTTGGATGTTGGGGTATTAGTGAATTAGGTATATAAAGAAATGATCAACCATAATGTGGTCAGGCCAAAAATATAATGGCTACTATAGTTGAATCTACTAGCAAAAATATAATGGCTACAATCTAGTAGATATATACACCCTTCCATCAGCTACTGCACGAAATGGATTATCAACTGCATAAGGTGTTACACACACACAAACATTGTGGAACCATCGATTCTCCATTTTTTAAGGTATCCAGGGGAAACCATCGGTTGGTCTTTCTCCTCTAACCATCGATTGTCTAACTCCTAAGTAAATCCATCATGTGTTTGATCTTACTTGACAAACCATTAGTTTGTGATCATATACTTAACTCTAAAATATGAAATTAATTGTTGGCCTAACCCTACAAGAGATACACAAGTATCCACATATCAAATAATTATTAAAATGGAAGGTAATACAGGCAAAAAACAAGGCACCAAAAAGGGTATGTCTAGTCAAGAAAGTGAGTCCAACAAAATTATAGCCAACATGACTTAGGAAGAAATAGATAGAATTGAAAGATTAAAAGATGAAGAAGTTGCTTATATCACGATCCACATGGAGCCTAACCAGAAAGTATTAGATCCAAGTCGTAGTATATAGACTCAAAATGATATATGAACCAATTCCTAAAGAATCCTCCAACTAGGTTGAGTCTAGGAGGACTGAGAATTCTGAATATATACCATCTAATGAAGTCTAGAATCCCAAGAAAAGGAGGGAACCAAGCCCCCTCCCCAAGACAGACCGAGGAAAGTGACCATGACATCAGCAATGGATAATACCAAAGAAGAAGTAGTAACACATCAAGTAGTCGTCACTACTATATAAGTTCTCACCAAGGGTTGTTCCACAAACAATAAATTTGGTTTATAAGGAACAACTTGATAATTATTTCCTTCCCAAATATGATGAACAAATGGATGTTATAGACACCCTAGAAAGACTGGGGATTCATCAAAGAGTGAAGGAGAGTCTTGAAAAGAAAGGAATCTACAAATTTTGCTTCAACATGCACCTATCCTACAATGAACTCACCCTAGAATTCATGTCATCTCTGAAGAAGCTACCTATAACAAAGGAAGAGGCAAAAGAGTGTGGGGGACATTACAAATTAGTGTGTGAGTTGTCAAAGAAGAATATATGCTCACTGAGAAATGTCTCAATTCCATTTTAATGGACTCTAACAAACAAATAGAAAGAGCCAATAGAGTAAAAGAAAATAAATAAGTTTGAGGCTTTTTCACTGACCAAACATGGGAGAAATTATGTGAAGAAAGTCGGTATTGTTTGGGGCAGTGAAAAGCTTCTATGATGGATTTTGGGTTCATGCGAGTATTACACAAAATCTTCTCCAACACCATGTTCTTCAGTACAGACAAATGGAACATGACAAGAATGGGCTTCCACATCCTATGGATAATCATAGAAGGCAAGCTGATCAATATCAGATGAATACTAACTGATAGGCTAGTAGCAGCAATTGGGCCACAAGGCTCTCATGACCTCTTCTGCATGGGAGGCTTGTCACTTACATCGCTCACCTTCTAGGATACCACACTGAATTCAAGTTCTTACTCAGATCTGATGGGTAAACACTAGTAAAGCCAAGTATCTTACCGCCACCAATGTCTTGAAGAGGCAGAAGCTAAAATATTTCTACTGATTCTACAAATCCAATGATTTTTGCCCCTCCCCAAAATGTGCAATTCGATTATGAAAAACTCATATTCGGGGAGGATGAAATCCTAAAAATGAAGGATACAGCTAAACCCATCCAAACTATCAGTAAGAAAACACTGACAAGACCACAAATGAAGTAGGTAGAAGATACTTCTATAGAAAACCTATCAAAGAAAAAAGTGATATTGCGCCTCCCAAAGAAAATGGTGACAAAAACAAAGAAAAAGAAATCCCCCACACCTGAGGCAGTAAATCTCACAGGGAATGAAGCAGAACATTCAGTGATCACACCCACCACTACTATCCCCGGGACATTCAAAGAAGTAGTGGTCGAACCTCAAACAACTACCCATGACATTAGTGGCTTAGTTCCCCAAGAGAAGCTTTGGCTGGTACAAGATCTATAACGGATACAAATAGAAACGTTGTAGTACAGACACAAACAAAGCTTGAATAGGAGAAGATGATAGAACCCTTCATGAACGCAAGCATGGCATCTCGCCACACTGGTTTTAAGAATGCCAACATCAATGTTGTGGCTGATAATCCAGACAACCTAGGCATCAACAAAAAAATTGTAGAAAAAAGGAGAATTGAACTCATGCCCATCAATGAAGCTGCACCCCGTCAAAATATGAGGCGGAGCACAACCTGCACATGAGCGGGGGACATGAAATGTCTGTCTAAGCAAAAGAACTAGAATAGCAGGAAAGCTGAATAAGGAACATAGAGAAACCATGACGAGCCTATATTGGGAGAAGATTTGTGGAAATTGGACAAGAAATATATGACCTCCATGAGATCACCCCGGATATCACCGCACCTCCACCAAAAGACGCTGCGTTGGAGACATAGACACTGCCCTGAAGCAGTCACCCTGCGACCCAAAATGCCAGCAGTCCAGAGGACCCGATCCGGCGGCCAGAAAGGGGCGAATTTTGATTGGGAACTGCAGTTCCTTTCATTTTCCTCCCACTTACGGAGAACCAATCAAAGCCTAAGGGTCTGACTGGTTTGATGTAACTGTAACTTTCCAGGAACTTCTTTTCCCGGAAATGAAATTGAGTTCCGAGATAATGAGTTCCAGCAGATTGGTTTGAAATAGGAGTTTTTCTAAAATTTGGCTTCCATCGTATTGGTTTGTTGTAAGTTGCTTAACACTATGTACATAACGTTCTTGAATCCTACACGAGCCAGATAAATTATGTTCTATGTGTGGTTTTTTTCATACGGTTCAAATAAAGGATACATTCTATTTTGATATTTGCAAACAACATAACAATTATGCTTCATACAAATCACGTAACAAACTTATTATAGTACTAAGAACTAACAAATTAGCAATCTGGGATTTTCGTCGAACGCCTTCAGTGCATAACATCAAATATGCTAGTATATGTCTTTGGTATTATATCGAACAACTTCAAGGCATTAATGATCTAATAAAATAGAGTTGGCGTCATTGGTAATCAGATCTGGAATAAGGGAACACAGGTGAAGGACCACATTTTCTAAGAACTGAAGAAGAGTTTCTAGAAGTTGAGTTACAGACTTACAGATGATTCGTTTGTGAGATCGAATTACATTTTAAAATTTGGACTATGAAATTCTTGCTGCTTCGTCATAGTAATACCCAAATTATGTACACGGTGCAGTTATCCCAATATGATGACAACATAAATCAATGTTTCTTTCCCAAAAAACTATTGCATAGTTAATTTCAACCAATCCTATCAACCAAATCAAAGCATCTTCCCCAATAAACCATTGCGTAGAAACAACGACACTACCTTTCGGCCACAAATTCAATACTCTCAGATAAGACGATCAAGCCACCGCTCTCCAACAATAACGGCCTAATATGTATGACAGGATAAAAAGTAATCGCAGAGAACAAGAGAGATTGTCAGATCTGTATCTTGTTTTCCACCATCATGAATCACCAAGCCAGTCGCTAGACCAGGAGAAACTAGGGCATGATGAGAAGGGTCATCCAGGGGCGTGGAAGTTGTTTTCTGAAGGATCTCAAGCAGAAGTCAGGAACATCGTGATATTTATATCTTCGGAAGTCAGAAAACTAAGCGGAACTCAATTTATGGAGTTCCATTGAACCAGTCGAGCAGAACTGGACGTGGAACTTGAGTTCCCCTGTTTTCCAGCGAATTTACATTGAACCAGACCCTAAGGGGAAAATCCAAATAGTCATTAAACTGACAGGCCAGTAGGTTACCTTGGATTGAAGGGAGCTCAAAGTAGAGGTGGGTGTGAAATGCTTTCTGGCGAAGAAATTGCAGAGGACAGCGGCGCTTTCTGGTGAATGAGGAGGCGTTGTCGGTGGTCTCTCCAGGGCAGCGGAGTCAAGTCTTCGTCGGTCTCTCCAAGGTAGCACTTTTCAGAGAAGTAGTGGGATGGCGGCGATGTGAAGGCGGTGAAAACTACTGATCGCAGCAGGAGAACAGATGCTCTATGGAGCTCTGGGACGGCAGGCAGTTTGCGGTGGAAACTGTTGATAGCAGGAAGGAGTGAATTTTGAGGGAAACGGGCACGCGGAGGAAAAGAGGAAGCGCGGGTGTTGAATTGTTTTAACCTATTTATTAATATCTATACATGTACTATACATGTACATGTACATATATGCAATGTATATGATTCAAGTAGGTTAATAATTATACTGCAATAATATCGCATAAGGGTGTTAAATAATTGTTAGTTCTGGGTAAAAAAAATGAACCGGCCCAAGTTGTTTAATTGTCAATCTCAGACTCAATCTAAAATTGAATTTTTTTCGAGAAAAATAATTCAAAGGCTATTTTGTATGTAAAATAGTAGATACATATATATAACATGTAAATATAGAGGTTGATTAGTTACTCTGTTATAATATCACACAGGGTGTTAAAAATTGGTTTCGAGTCAGTCCGTTTCGGGACAAAACATGGCCCAGTTAGAGAGTTCAATTGTCAGTGTCAGACCCAAATGCAAAACTAGATTTTAATTGTTTGAATGGTGTCTCAATTGAGAATGACCCAGATTGAAAACATTAGATTCGAAAGAAAACTCGGAGCCAGATTTGACAATGAACATAAAAAAAATCTCTGATTAGATGTTCATGATTATATTTCATGTGATATAATATTGGGTGGTCGGTTCCAGGTCAAAACATCTACCCAGAGTGAAATAATTGCCATTACCATGACCACACAAAATTAAATTTTGTTCAATCGAACTCTCAAACTGAAACCAACCCATATTAAAAAAATTAAATCCCAAAAAGAACTCGGACCCATATTTGACAATAATTTTATATGAAAAAATAATTATTTGATTACATGTTCATGATAAAATTCTCTAATAAGAAATTGGGTTTAGCTCGGTTCCGGGTATATAAAACAAGTCAGAGTCTATAGTATAATCTTGGCATATAACAATGGATTATAGCGTATTGTGTGACTATGGTCTATTATAACATGTAGCTATTACAATGGGAGACCAGATAGAAGAAGACTTGCAGCGGCACAAGGAGAGGGAGTGCTTGTTCTGGTTTTGGAGGCGGGACTTTGGCGTCGTTCTATTTCCAGAGCGGGAGCGAGAGCGAGGGTTTGGCATCATTGTTTTGTTTTCAGAGCGGTAGATATAGAATGGAAGGGAGGCATGTATTGGAAAGTAATCCACCGTCTAAATTAATTAGAATTCAACAAGGTATAAAAAAGGAAACTGCAATTGTTGTTTAAAATCAACGGTTGATCCATTTAAACAATTATGATTGTCTAAAAAGAAAAGGATAAATGTCCACAATCAAATGAATCCTCTTCACGGAAGTAAAAGAGATAATGGTTGGTTTAATAAAGTTAATATTGGTTAGGAAAAAAGTTAATGAGGGTCAGGAGCAATCCTTGGGTAAATTAAATAATAGTCTGGGATACATTTCCATAAGGTCAGGGATAAGCCTTTGGGAAAATTTAATATACTCATCAAGGATAGCATCACAAGCGTCAGGGATAAGCCTTCGGAAAAATTAATACACTTGTTAGGGATTATGTCCTTGAGGAAAAATCCTTCGGCCTTGTTGAGTTTTGTAGTAGTGATTGAGGGGAAATAGTCTTTAAAAAATATTGAAACATGAAACAATGCTAAGTGAGTATTTTTTTTAAACAATTCGGAAATAAATTATTTTGTTCAGGATAATACGTGAAAATGAATAAATGATGAATAAAACATGAATAATTTGTAAAATTCGGGGAAAATATGGGTTTAATATAAAATTCAGGTGTACCATACATCTAATAAAAAGTTTGCATATTATACACAAATAATTGAAATTTTCAGAGAATTATGTGAATATGACGTGTTGTTTAACTATGGTCTTTTACAATATGTAGCTTGTACAACAGGTGATATCATGTTGTGTAATAATAGTACATTACAATGGTTTAGTTTACGTTGTGTAATGGAGGTCTATTACAACGATGTTTTATGTGTGGATATTACAACAGGTTACAACATGTTGTGTAATTATAATATATAACAACAGGTTGGAGTCTGTTGTCTCATGTTGGGATATAACAACGAGTTTTAATATGTTGTATTATGGTGGCCTATTACAACATGTACCAAATACATCATGTAAAGGCATGTTGTATAATTAATACATACTACAACGGGTGAGTCTGTGTTGTGTAATGATGGTCTATTACAACATGTGACTATTACAACGGGTGAAAATATGTTGTGTAAATAACATCTTTTACAACGATTTTGAATATGTTGTGATACTACAACCTATTACAACACTTTAGCAGTTGTTGTAGTATCCCCCTATACTACAACAAGTTTGGCATGTTGTAAATGACTTGTGTTGTATAAAATATACAATATACAACACAAAAATGGGCTTGTTGTGATAAGTATGCTAACTACAACACAATCATCAGAACTGTTGTCTATCTCCCGTTGTAAAAAGCATTTTCTATAGTAGTGTTATATGCTTACCATTTCCTCAGCATTATACATATAATCAAGATGATCATAAACACAGGTACTATCATGTCAAGCTACATAGATATGATCCATTATATCAAGTATCAAGTATGTCAGGGATTACTATCATAAACCAAACGTAATTACATGAGAAAAAGCTAGCATATATGTTTTCCAAAAGGAACAAAACCCTCACTAAAGGTGCCCACTACCCTCACCAGAAGTGTGACTGGTAGGGCACCCTCACTAAAGGTAGTATCGGGCAGGATACTTCCTCATATCACTAAACACTCTAGCCCCACAACGGCCAAGCAAACCAGCAAGGGTAATGGGCTACCATTACAAGGTGTATCGTGCAACAAGGTCCAAGGCATAACGTGCACAAGCATATCATGCAGCAGGTGTATCAGGCACCTCTGTATCGTCCACCTCAGTGTCGTGCAACACTGTGTCGTGCATCATGGATATCGGGCATACATATGCAACGTGCAGCTCAGTCTATATCGTGCAACCATGTTATAACGGTCTGTCGTGCAATGGCTAGGGTTACTATCGGGCATCCATTACGCCACGACGTCTAGCACAAGGCTAGATGTATCGGGCAGCACCACACAACTAGGAACAACACCCAAAGGTGCAACTCAAACGGGCAGCAAGGAACCTATCATTCAACCAGCCTAGCCTTACCCTATCAGCCAACACACAAAGCAAGGACTGTGGTGTGACACCCAAAACAAGACCATACCATAATGCCCCATATCATCCAAGGTGTGAAAGCACCAAGCAACCACCTGAACAAGGTGTATCGGGCAGGACATCCAGCATGGTGTGATGCCCGACACACAAAAGGGGCAAGGACCAGGGTGTAACGCCCAACACATCCACCACATGACAACCAAGGCTCTAGATCAAGAGGGGTATCGGGCAACATCACCTCAAGACCCTATCGGGCAAGATGCAACCCAACCAGGTCGTCATCAACCTCAACCACAAGGGCACCAAAACCCTAGTGGATCAAGAAGATGGCTCACCTCTCAACAACCAAGAGAGAGGGTTCTTGCACACCTTCTTATCCCCAATCGAGCAACACACGGATCAACCCTACCAAAGGTATACAACCACCACAAAGCTCACCTCTCGAATCCATGGTGAGAGAAGGGTGTTGCTCAAACAACTAGAACACTAGCTCACCTCTCAACTTAAACGAGAGAGGAGTATTGCCCATGTCACTAGAGTTCAAGCTCACTTCTCTAGACCAAGGAGGGAGAGGGGTGTTGCTCACCAAGAAACCCCTAGAACATGGTTCGGCCAACAAGAAGCAACTAAGCAAGAAACTAAACTAGCAACATACATAGACGATCATAAGAAACATACAAACAAGAACATAGAAGATGGTAATATAGTTAGGGTTAGGAGTTATGTAACCCATCTTAAGCAAGCTCCAAGCTCCAAGCACCACCAAGGAAGAAGAGCAAGGCACTCTAGGGTTCAGCCACCACTAGAGGAAGAAGGAGACTCCAAGGCAAGGATTGGCCACCAAGCTTGCAAAAGAAGAGGGATGTCGATCACCAAAGGAGAAGGGGACTAAGGAACTAAAGGGATCCTTAACAAGAGAAAGGGAACACATATATAGGAGAGGATGGAGGAGAAACCAAAGAAATACAAAGCAAGGTGTCACCCACCTAGGGACACTTGTCCATGAGCAAGGCAACCACTCTAACATGCCCTAAACACATGTCCAAGACCATTGCCACATGCAAGCATCAAGCACCAAGTGTCCACTAGTGGTTACACAAACGAGGTCAAAGAGGGTCAAAGGGTACATGGGCGACACACCTCCACACCATGGCCGACACACCCACACCATGGCCGACACACACCCTGGGCGACACACCACAGGTCGACACAAGCACAGGCCGACACACCTAGGCCAACACAGGGCACTCTTGCCCGACACAAGGTCCAAAGAGGCAAAGGCAATGCACCATAAGGCCCAACAAGCTCAACCAAGCCCAAAGGAACTCAAGCAACGAACCCAAACCTTCCTCTCAACACTAGAGGAAGCAAGGAGAGGGAGGAACACCTCACAAGGTGACAAACTTGCCCACAAACCCTAAACTTGGGTAGTATTGCAAGTAGCACCTCCAGCTCTCAACAAAACACCAACAAACCCTAATCACCACTAAAGGTGATTAGCAAGCAACTAAGCATCAGGGTTAAGCAAAGCAAATAGGATAAACCCTAAATGGAGGTCAAGGTCCTTACAAACTAACCCTCTACAAAGGGATTTCATCCTCAAAATCCGAAGAGAAAAGCGAGGGATACTTCCTCCTCATCTCTTCCTCAAGATCCCACGTGGCTTCCTCAACGCCACGATGTTGCCAAAGAACCTTCACAAGAACCAGGTCCTTCCTCTTCAGCTTCTTAACTCTTCTATCCATGATCATCACAGGACCTTCCTCGTAGGTCACATCTTCATCAAGCTCAACTTCGACTGGCTGCATCACTATTCCTGTATTTGGATGACTTTTCTTCAGCATACTGACATGGAACACTGGGTGTAACCTGTGCAACTCTGGCGGCAACTCTAACTCATAAGCTACCTTGCCCATACATGCTGTGACAGGGTATGGCCCCATATATCTGGGCGCTAGCTTACCCTTCCGGACAAACCTCAGCACACCTTTCCACGGCGAGACTTTAAGATACACTTTGTCTCACACCTGGAACTCCAAAGGTCGTCGGTGATTGTCTACATAAGACTTCTGTCTGTCATGTGCTGCTTTCAATTGTTACTGTATTACCTTGATCTTTTATATTGTTTGTTGTGCTAACTAAGGACCCAACAGCTGATATTCACCAGACTCAACCCAACATAATGGATATCTACACTTCCTGTCATACAAGGCCTCATAAGGAGCCATGTCGATGCTCCGCTGATAACTATTGTTGTAGGCAAACTCTATCAAACTGATATGCATGTCCCAACTACCTAGGAACTACAAAACACAAGCTCGAAGGAGATCTTCCAAAGTCTGAATAGTCCTCTCAGACTGTCCATCTGTCTGTGGGTGGAAGGCAGTATTGAACCTCAACTGCGTTCCCAACACTTTGTGCAATTGTTCCCAGAAACGACTTGTGAACTGAGGACCTCTGTCAGAAACTATCATTGCTGGCACACCGTGCAAACACACTATCTCATCTATGTATACTCGAGCAAGCTTCTCAGCTGTATACGTTGTCTTCACAGGTATGAAATGGGCAGATTTCGTCAATCTGTCCACTATTACCCAAATGGAATCATGATTCCTACTTGTCCTGGGTAGACCAACTACAAAATCCATGGTTATATGATCCCATTTCCACTACAGTATCAGCAGGGTTTGCAACGTACCTACCGGCTTTTGATGCTCAGCCTTGACTTGCTGACATACCTCACACTTAGCCACAAACTCAGCTACATCTTTCTTCAAACCGGGCCACCAATACAAGTCCTTCAGATTATGATACATCTTGGTGACTCCTGGATGCATAGAATACATCAATGTGTGTGCTTCCTTGAGAACTAACTTCCTCAGATCATCAGCATGGGGGAACCACTATCTTATCACAATAGCAAACTAGTCCATCCTCAGACTCATGGAACCCATCACGCTTTTCACTGTCGAACTCTGACCTGATCAACTGTATTGTATCATCTGTTTGTTGTGCATCTTTGATTTTTTGTCTCAGTGTAGGCTTGACTTGCATCTACGCTAAAAGTCCAGCTAACAAGGAAACTTCCATCTGCACATTCATATGCCGCAAGGAAACAAGCATATCCCGTCTACGGCATACCAAGGAATTCAACTGTGCCTTCTTTGTAGGAAAAGAAGAAGACTTTTGGCTAAGCGCATCAGCTACCACATTCGCCTTACCAGGATGATACTCGATGGTACAGTCGTAATCATTGATTAACTCCATCCATCAATGTTGTCGCATGTTTAACTCATGCTGCGAAAAGATGTACTTCAGATTCTTATGATCTGTAAAGATCTGACACACTTCCCCGTAAAGATAGTGTCTCCAAATCTTTAACACATGAACCACTACTACCAACTCCAAATCATGAGTCAGATAGTTCTCCTCGTGTTTCTTAAGCTATCGTGAAGCAAAAGAAACCACATGATCTTCCTGCATCAGCACACAACCTAAACCTTTCTTGGAAGCATCGTAGAAGACAACATAGCCCTTCCCAGGCTCTGGCAGCACTAGTACTGGAGCACTAGTCAGTTTCTCCTTCAAACTTTGGAAGGCTTGCTGACAACGGTCATTCCAGAAAAAAGGTACATCTTTTCTAATCAACTTTGTCATCGGAAACGCAATCGTATTGAAGTCCTTGATAAACCTCATGTAGTAACCTGCTAGACCCAGGAAACTATGAACTTCTGACGGCGTCTTCAGCTGCTCCCACTCTACAATGGACTCCACCTTC
Organism: Alisma plantago-aquatica; assembly: GCA_963693085.1. Taxonomy (NCBI): domain Eukaryota; kingdom Viridiplantae; phylum Streptophyta; class Magnoliopsida; order Alismatales; family Alismataceae; genus Alisma; species Alisma plantago-aquatica. Next base: position 723,895,348 of record OY856414.1, read on the forward strand.
TTAGGGTCCACCTTAACTCCTTCTGCAGATATTACATGACCCAAGAAAGTCACTTCCTCTAACCAAACTCACACTTACTGAACTTGGCATACAAATGACGTTGGCGAAGAAGACTCAATGCTAGTCGAAGATGTCGCTCATGCTCTTACATGTCCCGACTATAGATCAAGATGTCATCTATAAAGACTACAACAAACTGATCTAGAAACGGATGGAACACTCTGTTCATCAAATCCATGAAAGCAGCAGGCGCATTGGTTAGCCGAAACGGCATAACCACAAACTCGAAGTGACCATACCTCGTCCTGAAAGCTGACTTTGGTATGTCATCTGCCTTAACCCTCAACTGATGATATCCAGACTGTAGATCGATCTTTGAAAAAACTGTAGCGCCACGTAACTGATCGAACAGATCGTCTATCCTTGACAACGGGTACTTGTTCTTGATCGTGACTTTGTTCAACTGTCGGTAATCTATACATAACCACATCGATCCATCCTTCTTCTTAACAAACAACATTGGAGCACCCCAAGGCGACGTACTCGGTCAGATGAAACCTTTCTCTAACAACTCTTGCAATTGCTTCTTAAGATCTGCCATCTCTACTGAAGCCATCCTATATGGTGTCTGTGTGACTGGTTGCGTTCCTGGAACTAGATTGATCTCGAAATCAATCTCTCGGGGTGGAGGAACATCGGGGAACTCATCAGTAAACACATCTGCAAACTCTCAGACAACCGTCACCTCCTCCAGGCTAGGACCTTTTGCCTTGATATCCACCACGTGAGATAAGAACGCCTTACATCCTTGTCGTAGCAACTTCTCTGTCACCATAGCTGATACCAAACACGTTGGAAGAATCTTCATATCTCCTTGGAAGATCCACTTATTACCACCATCATCAAACACAGCTTGCTTGGAACCACAGTCCAAAACAACCTTATACTTCTCTAAGGTATCCATCCGAAGGATCACATCGAGACCATGCATATCAAGTGGTATAAGATCCACTTGTATACTGTGTCCCGAAAAAGATAAGATACAAGATGGACACTCCTCTCGAAGCATCGAGGAACCATCATGAGGGGTTTCTAATAACAAGCTATCCTTCTTACAACTAATAGGTAAATGACAGTTTTCAAGCATACTATAGGCGATAAAAGAGTGTATAGCACCCGAGTCAACCAGAACAGATATAAAGCAAGAAGAAGACATATCAGAATGAAATAACTCCATCTGACTTGCCACCACTCTCGGGTTGACTATCGCCTCCGGATGATTCATAGCATAGAATCGAGTTGTTTCTTGTTGTCCACGTCCTCTGCTTCCTTGAGCAGACGATCCTGCTTATGACGCTTGACTGTGTCCTTGCCCTCTGCTACTACTGGGCTACTGTCTATCTGACCCTTGTTGATTCTGCCTCGGCTGCTGTGTCACTTCAACATCTCTATTCGGGCAGTTTGACCTCTGATGCCCGATCTGACCACAACGATAGCATGACCTATCTTCAAACTGTGGACTAGATGGCCCTGCCACTGCCACTGAAGTTATACTATGTGCCTTTGATGGTGAAGCATCATAACCACTTCCCTTACACGAAGACCATTGTGACGGTACACTGGAACCTCTCATCATAGAAGGTGTTGAAAACCTTGACTTCTTGAAGCCACCAAACCTCTGTCACTAGAACTGAGAAGGCCTCTTCTTAGACATGGATTCTCTTTTCTCCTTAACTGACCGTTCGATCCTCCGGACAGATTCCACAAACGTAACAAATCGCTCTCTGTTTTCCAGCGCAGAAGCAGGTGTTGTCAGCTCAGCACTCAGACCTTTCTCAAAACATCTGATTCGCTCATCATCTGTTGTCACCATGTGAGGACAAAACCTCAACAGGTCCATGAACTTGGCCTCGTACTCGGTGATGTTCATCGTTCCTTGGCGTAGGCACTCGAACTGACTGATCTTCTCATCCAGATACATCTTTGGAAAGTATCTACCGACGAACTCATGCCGGAAAACCTCCCAACCGATCACCTCACTAGATCGCTTCTCCTCCTCGATGGTCCACCAGTGACCAGCACTATCCTTCAGAAGGTAGACAGCGTGTTTGACTTTGTCTACTTCGGGGATGTCGAGGATCCGGAAAGCCTTCTCAAGACTTGTCAGCCACAGATCTGCATCTGCTAGATCAGTCGTTCCAGCATAATCTGAAGCTCTGACTCAGCGAAGACGCTCAAAGGTCTTCCCAATACTCGATGTTTCACCATCAGGAGCCTGTGCTCTCGACGGAGGCACTGGCAATCTTTCTACCATGAGATTCATCATAGCCATCATCTGCCCCATAAGTTATTGATAGACAGGGTTTTCGAGAATGGCTGGGTCAGGTTGGGGGACCTCAGGCACCTGATCTTCATGTGCCTGACCTATAGCTCCATCAACTAATGCAGCATCACTGTTCTCAGCAGCATGCTCTTCATGGTTTCCAGACATCTTGACTTTTCTTCCACTGAGGGCAGAAGATGAATGTAAGAAAATCTGGAAAACTCACAAGAACAGACACAACCTAGTCCTAAATCCCTATAGACTCAGCGAACCTAGAGCTCTGATACCAAACTTGTGGCAACACATCCCACTACCACACAGACATTGAGGTGTTACGCAAAAACGTGCAAAAAACACCATAAACCACAAATTACCAAAAACACGGGTTAATTAAAACCAGTTGCAGAAAGCAAAATAACTGAGAAACTATTACATTTAGGTCCTCATCCTCCAATGAAACGGGTTATATAAACATTTACAAGTCTTGATACGTGTCCACATCTTAGGAGATCAGCTGTCTAGCCATCTCATGAGTTCATCACCTGTTTATACATATAGAACGGCCCACATCCGGCCAGCAGCAGGATATTCAAAACGTCATATGGCAATACATCGTGAAACAATGTCCAAACGCTCCCAAGGACCTGAGAGTACATGGATGACTCTAAGACTCTACTACAAAGCAACCAAAATAGCATCATGTCCATCTCTTGCCTTCTACTGCTCATCTTGCTGCTCGGCCACAACTCTGCGACCACCACCACGTCTAGCTCGACCACCTAAAAAGGTTACAAACCAACAGGGTGAGACACACAGTCCCAGCAAGAAACATAACTCCCTGCCGAAACCATAAAACCAAAAGAAGATTAAAGCAACAACGGCAGATGACTGATAGAAGATATAACAAGAGCAGTCTATATAGAAAAGCTATTCATACCCTCAAGCTTACCAGGCTGTACGGAAGGTATATAACTAATATCTCTTTATGGAACATGATTGACAAGATAAGATTTTTAAGATATTACCACATAACATAAGGAACGTATAAGAAACTGCAAGTATAACAAGATTAACTACACAAGCCAGGCCTCAACCAATGTTTTGTGTTTTGGCTTAAGTAGTAAATACTATATGGCTAGATTATGTATTATTATGCCCTAAGGAAGTGAGCCGTACCGCTCAAATCCAACCGATGACTACGAAACCCGGAGCTGGTGCCATACAAGGTCAATGGAAGAGCCGGACTCCACGACCTCCCACCTCATGGTCAGTGCACGAGTACAACACAAGAAGGATCGCAGTCTCATGCTTAAGTGGCCTCAGCTACAGGGTCAGCTCCCGTAGGCTTCCCTCTTCCTAGCCCACCTCGGTACAGGTCTCAGCACTAGTGAAACTGAGTGACGGGCCTGTTCACCATGCTCTGAACCATGAACGCATTCATGCTCCCATATCACATATCCTGAGCCATGGGCCTGTTCACCATGCTCTATACATATCCCGAGTCTGCAACCGCAGTTGCACTCGAATCCTCACTATTTTAGGCTAGAAGAAACCTCTCATATTCAACAATATGCGCTCTGGGTTAACCCACAGGAGAACATGTTTCACCATCACCAGCTCCTGACAATGATGGATCTATGGCCAGGGAAAACTACATGATATGTTCCACTGTGATTATTTAATGTATTTTAAGTGGATTGTAAGATTCAGTCAAGTTGTACAACATGCAACTAAAACAAGAATAAATAACATGAAACTCAAAATCATGCTTTTACTATCATCAACATCATCATGATCCATCACAAGGATCCAACTTTACATGTTACCACTTGGCCTCTTTCCAATCCTCTAGATCCATCACAAGGATCATCACATTTCCATGGGATCTTAATCCCTCATCACATAGTGTCTGACGCAATTTTGTTGTGTGCTAAAACGCAAGAGAACGCGTCGAGTAGTACAGGCCTTTGTGAGGCCCGAGTCGAACACAGGGATACAGGGAATTGTTGGAGACTCCTACTAACTATTTGCGATCAGCTAAGCCGAATAACAAATTGAGGGTTGTTGTTAAAATTGAAAGAAAATAAAAACAAAACAAAACAAACGATCCATTAAATGTTAATTTAACCAATTCAAAAGGGTATCTTTAGGCTTGCGGTTTCACCGCGGGTTTTCATTGTATTAGATTTTATATAATGCCTCAATTTTATCTCTCTATCCGGATAGTGGCCTGAAAAGATAATTGCCCACTGTCGTGGTGCAATTCACTACCTAGGTCTAGGTCGGTTCCACCGTCGTAGTAACCTATACCCTAGACTAGGTGCATTATGAACGATCTCTCAGTATCCACCATTAATTTTACACCACCTTAGTCAAGGGATTTATCGATTAATGTAGATTTCATCTCTTTTCAACCGTTAATCCTTATTTCAAAGTGATTAAGGGCATTAAGTTATTATTATTGTGATCAAGCATAACAATATATGGAGAAAACGAAACTATACCACGGATTTAAGAGATAAAGTATGAATTACTATTATAAAATTGTCATACAATGAATCCCCAGGCTACTTCCGGTCCTAAAGATGAAGGGGATTAGCCCCGCATGTTCATCTCACACAAGTACATGGTAGAAATAGGGGAAAACATGTTAAAAATGTGAAATGAAAGGGAAAACCCCTGAACGGAGAAGAAATGGTTGATCCTTTGCGTAGAACACGTGCTCTCCTGCCTTTCGGTGGTGAAATCCGTCTTCTGTGGCATCTGAATCAACTGGTATGAGCTTCTAGCCTCCGTTCTCCTTTCTACTCCTCCTCGGTACTTGTGCAATGGCTAATGAGATCCTCCCTTTTCGTCTGGGTGGCCGTCCTTAGGTATATCTCGGTCATTAGGTCGCTAATTAACCGTAGCCGTCCGATTGAGATCATTAGGAAGCCAACTCATATCCTACGGTGTCGATACCATCGACGCGATTCGATGGTATCGACCCACTGTAGTAGCGGCAGCCCTTCTTTCCATTCATCCGAGTGTCTGATGTAGTCTTGATACCATCGACGAATGACTAATAAATGCATAAAACACACATGAAACAGGTCTATAAATGCGACTCAAAATTGTCGCATCAAACTCCCCTAAGCTTGAACGTTGCTCGCCCTCGAGCATCTAATCCTTAGAATAGAATTGCTAATGTCAACTGAAGAACAACGCATCACAACCAACATCCACATGACTCCCACCTAACAATCACATACCGGCCCTCTCTAACCACAGAATGGTAATTACCCTATCGGCGACAGTAATCATCCATAAGAGAAATTGACCTCAAAACTGATGAACACTATCACGTAAGGCAGTTAACATAATAAAACTCGCCGGTTCAAACTTGGTGCATCTTGTGATCTCCTATACTACGTTGCTCGCCCTAACTACCATCTAAATGGAAGCAGTTCTCCTGATATACATTGGTGAGGAGAAATTCATGGTGGCCTACCAATCCGAGCAACGAGTGGATGAAGATGGGTGGTTCATGGAAGAAAATGGAAGTATTGTACAGTTTCAACATGCATAATACAAAAATGTCCTACATGATGCAAATGCACATGAGAAATGCCCTAATGCCTAAAACTGGGTGGAATGATGCATGCACTAACCATCCATCTCAAAACAAGACAGACATCTAATTAAGCTACATCATGTACTCAATTATCTTGAAATGTAGGTGAGATTATGTTCCTTTCTCCTTCTTATTCTTGTTGCTTCTACATAACTCCTTTCTTCTCTTTTTTTCATTATGTCGATTTTTCTGATTTTTCTCTCTTTTTTTTTCTCAAACCCTTATATCCATAATTGATAATGAATATTTTATTGGGCTTATTTTCTTCATACTCAGAAATTTGCACTATTTAGAAGGTATGGAACAATTTCATTCACCATTGGAGAAAAATCGAGATACATGATATACTTTATGTATGGAAATTATGAATGCAACTAGATGACATGCACCTAAGAGTAATGTGCATGTATCACTATTCTAATTTTTTTTTTAAACATATGGAAAAAGAATTAATGCAAGCCCTATCTATGTGCAATGCAATCAAAGAGGTTAAAACTGTAAAGTACTTCCAATTCTTGTGGTGGATTACACAAAGTGAAAAGGTGGAAAGATCACAAGACTAGGTGACTGAACCTTATATAAATATTATGTGTCCCTCCTTACTGACATGTGTAGTAGTTAAGAGATTTCTCTCTCTTACATCCAATTAAAGTCTCAGTACCATTTGGTCAGTTTAGGCTCAAACAATCATTTCCTTCCACTTTCATGAATCATTAGGAGTACAGTTGTGAATTGTTGTTTTAGAGTTGACGAAACCAATCATTTTCGTAGGTTCATTGCACAAGGTTAAACACGACAAGCTTTCCAAACACAGAAAAATTTCAAATTTCCCTTGATTTTTCCCATGCACACGCTAGAGATGACACAAACTTTATGACATCCACGATTACACTAGATAGCATGTGGATCCTAAAAAAACTAAAATTGCAAGAAACAAATAACAAGAACAAAAACAATAAAGTTAAAAAAACTAAAAACAGTAAAATATAAAGTTGTTCCAACTACCCCCCTTAGCTTGAATTCGACTATGGCCTCATAGTCAAAAACAAACTTAAAGATTGGAATAGTGATACCGGATCACTCCTGTGGTGGTGGAGGCGGGTACTGCGGAGCCGTAGGGTCCCACGAAGGATACTCCCCCTGGAAGCTTGGATCAAACTGGGCCCTGGGTGGAGGTTGTGGATAACCTCCAAAATAATTTTGGCTCCAATAGTAGTCGTAGAAGGGCTCCTGCTGCATCTCCATCCAATACAAATGATCATGTATCTGTTGTTGGTTGTCAAGTAGAAGATGCTCATTCTCGAACATCGCCCTTTGGTTGTCCAGTATCCGGTTCGTAGTGTCTTGAATACCAGTATACATCGCCATGTGTTGTTGTTGCGACTGTTGTATATCGTGCAGCATAGTGTACATGTCTTGCATGGAATAGACATCCTCGCTTGGCTGCGAGGGCGGTGGTGGTGGCGGAGTAGGCTGAGATGATGAAGATGCACCCGGATGCATCCGAGGATGCTTCTGTGGTGCCACTCGTGCTCGAAGAGGTGTAAATGCCTCCTCTTCCTCCTCATCCTTGTCATCATTTCCGTCGTCTCCGCCTTCTTCATCGGAGTCAACGATGGCTATGATTGGCCACCGAAAATGTTGTGCACCTTCGATGTTGAAAACAGGATCGGGAAGAGAACATTCTTGATATGCTAGATTTACGTGGCAGTGGGCAAACGCCACGCCATCTCGAAGAAGTAACAGATTGGACCGGTGTAAATGCTGCAAATTCACCTTGCTTCTTGTAGAGAGAGGAGTGAGGGTCTGGAAATTCAAGCCAAGGTATGAAGCCAGCTTGGTGATGAGCCCGCCGAAGTGAATCGGCGCGTTCCTCGTACTCCTCTTCACATCCAAAACGTGTTGCAGAAAGAAGGCACCCCAATTGCATTCGTGTTTCTTCAGGAGTTTATACAAAAAGAAGAGGTCCGACCCCTGAAATTTGCTGAGGGCCAGATCACCCCGAGAAAAAACTGTGGAACTGAGCATCCGGTGCAAGACCCGGCCGAAAGGGTGCTCGAAATCGGCCACCGCAGCATTATGGTAGCTCACCGACTTTCCTTGTGGCACCGTCACCAGCTCGGCGAAGATTGCGTCATAATCGGTGCGGTTGTCCGGCCGCCGGTAGTCATGTGCCGAGTGGTTCCAATTGAAGATCGTGTTGAATTGCCGGAGCGTCAGGGCGTAGTCGATGTTGAACAGCCGGAAAGACACCCGGCACGGGATCCACTCGCGGTCGGTAGCTACAATGTCGTTAGGCACGATGCAGACGTCCAGTGACGCCATGAATTCTGCCACCAATTCCTTGTACGTGGGCTAGTCACCGAAGAACGGCTGGCCATCTTGGTGAAATTCCAGTTCGCCAGGCCTTATTGGTGTGTGACGGGCCTGCCCATTCAGAACGTAGGCCAAGTTGGCCTCGAATCTGAGATCTCGGATCATCTCCCGGTCCACATACCGGGTGGGCTCTATCTTCCTCCGCATGATCTCCTCGTAGATCTTCTGGACCTCCGAGGAAGGATGGACAAGTCGAAGACGTGAAATCGACGATGGCGGTGGTGGCACGAACTCCGGAATGTCCATCGGATTCGCGTGCGAGGATGAAGCTCTGGCCACATGCACCATATTGACGACGAGAAATGGGGATCAGAAGGAGAGCTCGGTGAAGATTGGAGAGTTGAATCTTCGCTCGATGAAGACCTTCGCTCATTGCTGCTCTTCTTCGGGCTTGGACGGCTCGGGGGAGTGCTCGGCGCAAAGGGAGGAGATCACTCTGAAGGTGTGACGTCAACTGACGTAATGAATCTCCTTAAATAGACTTGGTCGGTGCCACTGTTGACCCGTCGATACCATCGACTCGACTAGTCGATGCTATCCGCCCCCATCGCAAGTATCGACGGTTGTCGATGCCTGGATCTTGAAACCCGGATCGCTGACGTGTCGATACCATCGACACGGGTCGATAGTATTGACGCTTCACCCGGATCGATGATGTGGCTGCCGCGATCACCGTTGATTTGTTCGTGCGGATCGGTGACGGGGATGGTCGATACCATCGACGCGATTCGATAGTATCGACTTTCCTGATTAGGGTAAATCCTTGCGAGACCGGCCGCCGCCTTTTTCACATGAAAGTGTTGATACCATCGACACGCCCGTCGATGGTATCGACTTCACTGAGTCGATTTCTTCTATAAATCTTCAAAGATCTCGATGGTATCGACTAGCATGTCGATACCATCGACCTTGATTTTGTGATCTGCCTGTAGGCCTGTCGATACCATCGATGAGGACGTCGATGGTATCGACGCAGTGCAAAATCTGCAGTCGTCAACCTGTTCCATGGTCGATACCATTGACTAGTGCGTCGATAGTATCGACTCTGTCCCAGCCTGCACAAAGAACACACCGATCACGGTATCTTTTTTACACTAAAAACTAAGTAAAAACAAATTAAACTACAAATGTAAATGAACTAAACTAAGGTACTAATGGTTGGGTTGCCTCTCAACAAGCGCCCTTATTTAACGTCTTAGGCTAGACGGCTTTCGGCACCTCATGCATCCGAAAGTGAAATGAGTTTGACCTCATTCACTTTCCTCTTGTAGTTCTCACCAAAATAGAGCTTCAACCTTTGTCCATTTACCAAGAACGTGGTATCACCATCACGCACTAAGATCGCGCCGTGTGGTTTGACCTCCTCTACCATGAACGGTCCACTTCACCGGGATTTTAGCTTCCCGGGATGTAACTTGAGTCATGAATTGAACAGCAAAACACTATCTCCCTTCTTGAACGTGCGCAACTGGATGTGGCGGTCATGGATCAGCTTTGTGTGCTCCTTGTATATCTGTGCGTTCTCATATGCCATCATCCACAGCTCATCCTGCTCATTCAATTCAAGCATTCTCTTCCTCCCCACTCCATCGTAATTCAAATTGAGTCTTCTAAGCGCCCAATGGGCCTTGTGCTCCAACTCTACCGGTAGGTGACAAGCCCGACCATACGCCAACCTAAAAGGCGTGGTGCCTATAGGTGTTTTGTAAGCCGTCCTGTACGCCCACAATGCATCCGGCAATAGGGCACTCCAGTTCTTCCTCGTGGACGCCACCGTACGCTCCAAAATCGTCTTAATTTCACGATTGGAGACCTCCACCTGCCCTTGGGTCTGCGGGTGACATGGGGTACCTATGTTGTGCTTGACCCCATATTTCTTCAATAAAGTCGAGAACTTCTGATTCCTAAAATGCATACCCCCATCACTGATTATCATTCGGGGTACCCCAAACCTGCAGAAAATGTTTTCTTTCACGAATTTGCACACTACAGCGGAATCGTTAGTCCTTGTGGGTATTGCTTCCACCCACTTCGACACATAATCAACTGCTAACAAGATATATAAATTGGAATTTGAGGACACAAAGGGTCCCATGAAATCTATGCCCCACAAGTCAAATACCTCCACTTCCTGAAACACATTCAGGGGCATTTCCTGTCTCTTTGAGATGTTACCGGCTCGTTGGCAAGAATCGCATTGCCTTACAAACTCGTAGGCATCTCGGAACAAGGTTGGCCAATAAAGGCCGCTTTCCAAAACCTTAGCTGCCGTGCGCGAGCTGGCGTGCCTCCCGTAGGTGATGCGTGGCAATGACGTAAAACGCTCTCGTACTCCACTTCAGGCACACACATGCTCAAGATACCTTCCCTTCATTGCTTAAGAAGGATTGGGTCATCCCATAAATAATATCGCAAAGAATGGAAGAATCTTTTCTTCTCTTGATATGACCAATCCTCCGGGATGATCCCGCAAGCCAAATAGTTTACAATCTCAGTGAACCAAGGATCCTTAGAGTTAATTTTCAAAATATGTTCATCTGGAAACATCTCGGTTATGGGTATATGTAAATCTTTTTCATCCACCCTTTCTAACCTAGACAAATGACCAGCAACAACATTTTCAATCCCAGATTTATCCTTGATTTCGATGTCAAATTCTTGTAAGAGCAAAATCCACCTAATGAGTCTAGGCTTTGCGTCTTTTTTCTCCATTAAGTATTTAATTGCGGCATGGTCAGTCCATACAACTACTTTAGATCCAACTAAATACTGCCGGAATTTTTCAAAAGCAAACACAACGGCGAGTAATTCTTTCTCAGTAGTTGTATAATTTAATTGGGCGTCATTCAAAGTCTTTGAAGCGTAAAAAATCACGGCGGGTTTATTGTCCACCTGCTGCCCCAACACAGCTCCTACCGGAAAGTCCGAAGCGTCACACATTAATTCGAACGGTTTCGTCCAATCCGGCGTTTGAACAACCGGTGCAGAAATCAGTTTTTCCTTCAACACGTCGAATGCATGTAGACACTTGTCATTAAAATCAAAAACAGTGTCTTTCTCTAAAAGCTCGGATAAAGGTTTCGCAATTTTAGAAAAATCTTTTATAAATCGATGATAGAACCCGGCATGTCCCAAGAAACTTCTTACCCCTTTAACAGAATTTGGTGGGGGCAACTTAGAAATGACTTCAATTTTGACCGGATCTACCTCTAAACCTTTGCTAGACACCTTGTGTCCTAGCACTATCCCCTCAGTCACCACCATGTGACATTTCTCCCAGTTGAGGACCAAATGTGTGTCCTCACAACGCTATAAAACTTTGTCCAAATTATATAGACATTCATCAAACGATGCACCATACACCGAAAAATCATCCATAAAAACCTCGAGACATCGCTCTACCATGTCAGAAAATATGGCGAGCATACAACGTTGAAACGTTGCAGGTGCATTGCATAAACCAAAAGGCATTCGACGGTACGCAAAAGTCCCATAGGGACAAGTGAAGGTAGATTTCTCTTGATCTAAAGGATCAATCGAGATCTAGTTGTACCCCGAGTACCCGTCTAGAAAATAGAAGTGTGATCGGCCGGCAAGACGCTCTAGGATTTGATCAATGAAAGGTAAAGGAAAGTGATCCTTTAGCGTGGCGGCATTCAAACAGCGGTAATCAATACAAACTCGCCACCCGGTTACCAATCGGGTGGTGACAGGTTCATTTAGCATATTTTGGGTGACAGTAATCCCCCCCTTCTTAGGGACTACCTGTGTGGGACTCACCCATGTTGAGTTTGATATGGCGTTAATGATACATGCAGCAAGAAGCTTAATAACCTCCTTCTTCACAACCTCCATCATGCTCGGATTGAGACGTCTTTGAGGATGAATCACGGGCTTGGCTCCCTCCTCGAGCCGAATCTTGTTCTGACATAGAGTAGGGGAAATCCCCTTGATATCTGCAACGGACCACCCAAAAGCTCCCCGGTGGTTCTTCAGCACTATCAACAATTGTTCCTCCTCAGCCACACTTAAATAAGCCGAAATGATCACAGGTAGCTTGTCTTCCTCAGCTAGAAAGACATATTTGAGATGCGGTGGCAGCAACTTTAATTCTGGATCCGGTGGACTTATCAAAGATGATTGAAGTGGAGGGGGAGGTTTACCTAGATCTTCATAATGCCTCGCATAGAAGCATGGAAGCATCTGGAGCATCTTAGCGCACTCCTTGAGAGATTTTCTCCTTATCCAATCATGTGTAATATTTACAAAACATGCCTCCAATGGCAATTCTGGGTATGCATCAAAAACAGAAATAGCAATAACATCATCTTCCATGGAAGGCGGAATGTCCTCCTCCTCATCATTCGGGAATCCTACAGCTTTGCGCAGAGAAACTTCTTTGGTCTGCTCCATGATATCCACAGCCAAAGTTCCATTGTCCACCTTGGTCATCACATGAGCCATGTCCAAAAATGGCTTCCCAAGACAGAGTGAAATATTACTATCGAGATGTTTTACCATATTGCATTGTTCCTTTGCTTTAGATGAAACAGTACTAGAAGGCATGACCATTTCAAAGCGGTCATCGGCTATGCCCAAGGTCAAACAACCTCTTCCCATCTCTAAGATCATGTTGGCTGTAGCTTGGAAAGGACGTCCAAGTAAGAGCTCGTTGCCATGTTCATCCTGCATCTCCATGACTACAAAATCTGCCGAAAAGACAAACCTATCCACCTTTACTAACACATCTTCACAGATTCCATAAGGCTTTACCACAGAGTTATTTGCCAATTGAATAGTCATATTGCTTGGCCGTGACTCCTTCAATCCTAGCTTTTTGAATGTAGAAAGGGGCATCAAGTTGATGCTTGCCCCTAAGTCACATAATGCTTCACCAAATTTGACTTTTCCAATATAACAAGAGATGTTAAAGCAGCCTGGATCTTGTCTCTTTGGTGGCAAAGTGCCCATGATGAAGGCACTCACTTGTTCCTTAAGAACGAGAACCTCTGTATCTGGTATTTTCCTCTTCTTCGTGATAATGTCCTTTAGAAACTTCCCGTATGAAGGAATTTGCTCAATGGCTTCCAGTAAAGGGATATTGACTGAAAGCTTCCTGAAACTATCTAAGAATTTCTTAAATTGCGCATCTGCCTTCCTTGCCTTCGCACTATTTGGATACGGAACCGGGATAGCTTGTGCCCTTTGATGAGGTGGCACATAAGGTGTCTTTTTCTGAGGTTCCTCCTCTGCAACCTGTTCTTCAGTATCATCCACGGTTGTGTCATCAACCTGCCCTGTGACTGGTGGTGGCATCTCCTCATTGGCTTCACCTTCTACTTCAGCTTGTGGTGTGCTTGTCTCCTCGGCTCTTGGATTTAACAATTTCTTGCCGCTTCTGAGCAAGATGGCTTTTTCCTGCTGGTTTCCCCCTGGAACATTGGTATTTCCCGGAAAACCTGGATGTTTCAGTTTCTTCAAACTGGCGATCTCTGCTGCCATCTGTGCCATAGATGTCTCGATGGTCCTCATTTAAGCCCCATGGCTCTGCAATGTTTGCCCAAACTGATTCATAAACTCCCCTTGTTGTTTGATTTGCTGGCCAAACGTATTCATTAGCTCTTGTTTTTGCTTTATAGCCTGATTGAGCAGCTTCGTGCTCTGATCTCCTGTTACTGGTAGGGGTTTGGCATCCGGATCCTGTAGAAAATTGTTTGGATCCTTCCACGAGAACTTTTTGTCTTTTCTCCATGAATAATCATTGTTCCTATAACCGGGCTGCTGCCTCATAAATTTCACTTGAGCATCATCCTCTAACTCGTTATCCTCTTTTGCAAGCAACTTCTTTGCGAGAAGATCCATCTTCTCATTCAGTTCTTTTATTGCCTTAGATTCTCCTACTGCTCGGACCTGCTCCACGGCACCTCTTTCACCCCATGATTTTTTTCTAGCCATATTCTTTAGTATCTCCCAGCATCTGGTGTCCGTATTGTTCAGGAAGACTCCTGATCCAGCTGAATCCAGATTACTCCTATCGTGCTCGGAGAGAGCAAAATAGAAGATCTTCACCTGCGTCTCTTTATCCAGCCCGTGATGTGGGCACCTCCTCAGCATGACCTGAAATCTCTCCCAGGTCTCAGAATATGTCTCACCGATCATGTCGTTAGTCTTCTCAGGAGGGAAGAACCTCTCAAAGAAAACCTCCACCATATGGTCCCAAGACTCCACAAACTCATCATCTAAATTGTGTAGCCATTCTCACGCGGCTCCTGCCAATGAACTCGGGAAAAGCTTAAGATAAAGTGCATCCTGTGGAAACCTGTCGATTTTAACCATGTCACAGTTCTCAACAAACTGACTGATGTGCACGACGGGGTCCTCATTCTTGAGCCCATGAAAAGCATTCGACTTCACCAGATTTATCAACGCCGGATCAATCTTATATGTAGGTATGTTGATTGCCTGCTTCTTTATAGGCCCTTTTGAAGCGGGTGTGGAAGAAGCCTTGATCTTCTCCCATATCGTTTGTGGCTCGTCCATCTCTTCGTGTTCAGGTTCTGACTCTGTTTCTTCAAGATGGTCCTGATTATAACCGTCCTCGTCTTCCGGTCCCGTAAGTGGGCCCTCTGGTGCGCGTCGCGTATAATCAGTGTTACGCGTCTGCACCATACATAGTACCTGAAATAAGAAAAATCGAGTTCAGTACAGTGTTGTGACGAGTATAAAAATTAACGAGCAATAAAAAGAAAATATTTGAAGTTGTTTCAAGATAATAAAAAAAATGTGGCCTAGAATGGCCGCTCGTAGCACTCAAAGTGCCAACAATTCGCCGTATCCCCGGCAACGGCGCCAAAAACTTGATGCAATTTTACTGTGCACTATAACGCAAGAGAACGCGTCGAGTAGTACAGGCCTTTGTGAGGCCCGAGTCGAACACAGGGATACTGGGAATTGTTGGAGACTCCTACTAACTATTTGCGATCAGCTAAGCTGAATAACAAATTGAGGGTTGTTGTTAAAATTGAAAGAAAATAAAAACAAAACAAAACAAACGATCGATTAAATGTTAATTTAACCAATTCAAAAGGGTATCTTTAGGCTTGCGGTTTCACCACGGGTTTTCATTGTATTAGATTTTATATAATGCCTCAATTTTATCTCTCTATCCGGATAGTGGCCTGAAAACAGAATTGCCCACTGTCGTGGTGCAATTCACTACCTAGGTCTAGGTCGGTTCCACCGTTGTAGTAACCTATACCCTAGACTAGGTGCATTATGAACGATCTCTCAGTATCCACCATTAATTTTACACCACCTTGGTCAAGGGATTTATCGATTAATGTAGATTTCATCTCTTTTCAGCTGTTAATCCTTCTTTCAAAGTGATTAAGGGCATTAAGTTATTATTATGGTGATCAAGCATAACAATATATGGAGAAAACGAAACTATACCACGGATTTAAGAGATAAAGTATGAATTACTATTATAAAATTGTCATACAATGAATCCCCGGGCTACTCCCGGTCCTAAAGACAAAGGGGATTAGCCCCGCATATTCATCTCACACAAGTACATGGTAGAAATAGGGGAAAACATGTGAAAAATGTGAAATGAAAGGGAAAACCCCTAAACGGAGAAGAACTGGTTGATCCTTTGCGTAGAACACGTGCTCTCCCACCTTTCGGTAGTGAAATCCGTCTTCTGCGGCGTCTGAATCAACTGGTATGAGCTTCTAGCCTCCGTTCTCCTTTCTACTCCTCCTCGGTACTTGTGCAATGGCTAATGAGATCCTCCCTTTTCGTTTGGGCAGCCGTCCTTAGGTATATCTCGGTCATTAGGTCGCTAATTAACCGTAGCCGTCCGATTGAGATCATTAGGAAGCCAACTCATATCCTACGGTGTCGATACCATCGACGCGAGTCGATGGTATCGACCTGCTGTAGTAGCGGCCGCCCTTCTTTCCTTTCGTCCGAGTGTCTGATGTAGTCTCGATACCATCGACGAAGGTCGATGGTATCGACTACCCTGTAGCGACGGTTTTGTCATTTTGCATCGTTGTAGCCTCCGTGCGTCGATGGTATCGACCTGGTGTCGATACTATCGACCGCTTTCTCGCCAGCCACCTGTTGGTATCTCGATACCATCGACATCCATGTCGATAGTATCGACGCCTTGCTGCTCCTTTCGGATGGCAACCTATGATCACGTCGATGGTATCGACTTCCGTCGATGGTATCGACGGAAGCAAATACTCGTTTGTCCTGAAATTCAAACACAAGATCACATAAATTCACACAAATAATAATATTTTGACAATTAATGCTTAAAACAATGAAATAAAGGGAATTTGACATAAAATAGTAGCAAAGACCAAAGTGGATGAATTATGCCACATTAACCATAAAAATGACTAATAAAAGCATAAAACACACATGAAACAGGTCTATAAATGTGATTCAAAATCATCGCATCAGTGTCACTGCCTCTCAAGGCTTACATCATCACCATGGGATAGAAAATCCCAGGTCATCATTAGAGGATAACACCTCAACTGGGCACTTTAGCCAAACTCAGGTCCTCAGACCAAAACACATATATCATCTCATAGCCCTTATTCCTGGCTATGCAACTGTATGAGTCACCTGCATGGTTATTATACACAATCATCATAGATTAACAGAAGATTCATATTATCAACATAGGGCAACATTGATGATTATATATGTTATCATTTATGTCTCAACCTATGGCCACAGACATAGGTCATATCATCATTCAAGGCATCTTATATGTTTACCATTTCCTCAGCATTATACATATAATCAAGATGATCATAAACATAGGTACTATCATGTCAAGCTACATAGATGTGATCCATTATATCAAGTATCAAGTATGTCAGGGATCACTATCATAAACCAAACGTAATTACATGAGCAAAAGCTAGCATATATGTTTTCCAAAAGGAACAAAACCCTCACTAAAGGTGCCCACTACCCTCACCAGAAGTGTGACGGGTAGGACACCCTCACTAAAGGTAGTATCAGGCAGGGTACTTCCTCATATCTCCCAACACTCTATCCCCACAACGGCCAAGCAAACCAGTAAGGGTAACAGGCTACCATCACAAGGTGTATCGTGCAACAAGGTCCAAGGCATAACGTGCACAAGCATATCGTGCAGCAGGTGTATCAGGCACCTCTGTATCGTGCACCTTAGTGTCGTGCAACGTTGTGTCATGCATCATGGATATCAGGCATACATATGCAACATGCAGCTCAGTCGATATCGTGCAACCAGGTTATAACGGTCTGTCGTGCAACGGCTAGGGTTACTATCGGGCATCCATTACGCCACAATGTTTAGTACAAGGCTAGATGTATCGGGCAACACCACACAACCAGGAACAACACCCAAAGGTGCAACTCAAACGGGCAGCAAGGAACTTGTCGTTCAACCAGCCTAGCCTTACCCTATCGGCCAACACACAAAGCAAGGACTGTGGTGTGACGCCCGACACAAGACCAGACCACAACACCCCATATCGTCCAAGGTGTGAAAGCACCAAGCAACCACCTGAACAAGGTGTATCGGGAAGGACATTCAGCATGGTGTGACGCCCGACACACAAAAGGGGCAAGGATCAGGGTGTAACGCCCAACACAGCCACCGCATGACAACAAAGGCTCTAGATCAAGAGGGGTATCGGAAAACATCACCTCAAGACCCTATCGGGCAAGATGCAACCCAACCAGGTCATCATCAACCTCAAGCACAAGGGTACCAAAACCCTAGTGGATCAAGAAGATGGCTCACCTCTCAACAACCAAGAGAGAGGGGTCTTGCACACCTTCTTATCACCAATCGGGCAACACAACGATCAACCCTACCAAAGGTCTACAACCACCGCAAAGCTCACCTCTCGAATCCATGGTGAGAGAAGGGTGTTGCTCAAACAACTAGAACACTAGCTCACCTCTCAACTTAAACAAGAGAGGAGTATTTCCCATGTCACTAGAGTTCAAGCTCACTTCTTTAGACCAAGGAGGGAGAGGGGTGTTGCTCACCAAGAAACCCTAGAACATGGTTTGGCCAACAAAAAGCAACTAAGCAAGAAACTAAACTAGCAACATACATAGTCGATCATAAGCAACATACAAACAAGAACATAGAATATGGTAATATAGTTAGGGTTAGGAGTTATGTAACCCGCCTTAAGCAATCTCCAAGCTCCAAGCACCACCAAGGAAGAAGAGCAAGGCACTCTAGGGTTCGGCCACCACTAGAGGAAGAAGGAGACTCCAAGGCAAGGATTATCCACCAAGCTTGCAAAAGAAAAGGGATGTCGTGCACCAAAGGAGAAGGGGACTAAGGAACTAAAGGGATCCTTAGCAAGAGAAAGGGAACACATATATAGGAGAGGATGGAGGAGAAACCAAAGAAAGACAAAACAAGGTGTCGCCCACCTAGGGACACTTGTCCATGAGCAAGGCCACCACTCTAACATGCCCTAAACACATGTCCAAGGCCATTGCCATATGCAAGCATCAAGCACCAAGTGTCCACTAGTGGTGACACAAATGAGGTCAAATAGGGTCAAAGGGTCCAATGGGAGACACACCTCCACACCATGGCCGACACACCCACACCAAGGCCGACACACACCCTAGGCGAAACACCATAGGCCGACACAAGCACAGGTCGACACACCTAGGCCGACACAGGGCACTCTTGCCTGACACAAGGTCCAAAGAGGCAAAGGCAATGCACTAAAAGGCCCAACAAGCTCAACCAAGTCCAAAGGAACTCAAGCAACGAGCCCAAACCTTCCTCTCAACACTAGAGGAAGAAAGGAGAGGGAGGAACACCTCACAAGGTGACAAACTTGCCCACAAACCCTAAACTTGGGTAGTATTGCAAGTAGCACCTCCAACTCTCAAGAAAACACCAACAAACGCTAATCACCACTAAAGGTGATTAGCAAGCAACTAAGCATCAGGGTTCATCAAAGCAAACAGGATAAACCCTAAACGTAGGTAAGGGTCCTTACATTGCCAAACTTTCCTTTGGCCAATTTCTATTCGTTTGATGGTTTTTTGGAGTGTGCCCCTACCCTTGGTGGTCAATGGGGCATATGACCCCTCTAGGTCACCAAGAATCTAGGGTTAGTCGTAGTTGAAATTTGATCACCATGGTCATTGAAGATCTTCAGTGGTCACCAAGCATGGTGATATTCAGCGGCCCATGACTTTTCCTGGACCAGGTTGGTCACTGCATTTTCTTGTTTTTAACATCCTAGATTCATGCTTGAGTTTGGTGCTTGCATGGATGAGATATGGTGGACACATGGAATGTTTAGTTGGATACCTTACCTTCCTTCTCTCTCTATAGCCTTTGGATATATAAACCTCTCTACTTACATGAAACTAAACCCTTTGCAACCTCTTTCTCTCTCTCTCTCTCTCTCTTTCCCTTGGAGCTCATCCCTCTTGTTCTTGGTAGAGAAGGTGGAGCTCAAGTGGATGATCCTTCTTGCATGTTGTGCTAGGGTTTGGAGCAACCCTTCCTTGGTGATTTTTTGGTGATCCTTTTCTCTTCTCTTTTGTCTTGGTAAGTGATCTCTATCTCTTTATCTTTGTTTTCCCTTACCCTACCCTTGTTAGTTCTCTTCTCATCCGAATCCATGGTTATCCATGGTAGTGGTTGAGAAAGAACTTGAAGATCATCTCTTTTCTTGCTCCTTTGACCCAGGGTTTTGCTCTCTTGTGGTGGTGGAGCTAGCTTGGACGAGAGTGGCAATCAAGCTAGGGTTTTCTCTCTCTTTTATTAGAAGTCCGTTTTGTTTATGTTGCTTCTTCTCATTTTGGGCGAGTTATATAACTTTCTCCACTATTATTGGTTACTTCCATCTTGCATGTACTTACTCTACCATAAAAATATGGTTATAAGTAGTATGATAGTATCATGCACCTAGGGTTTAAGTTCACATGGTGATTTGAGTAGTATATCATCTCTTAGATAAACCCTAATCCTAGTACCAAAAACATATCTTTGGTGATGAAGGTTTTTATGCATGCATGTTTGTGGAAATGTTGGTTTCCTCTCTCTCTCTCTCTCTCTCTCTCTCTCTCAACTTATGGTTTTATTATCTCTCGTGACAATTGTTCTTTAGGGCTGTGGGGTTGACCTTATTTGTTTTTTTTACACATTTATGGTTTTTGGTTTCATGGTGATGACCAACATGATGTTGGTGAGCTTTTGGTCACCAAGTTTTTCTTTCTCTCCTCTTGAGATCACCAAGGATATTGATGTTTGGCGGTTTCCAAGTTTGACTACTTGTTGTGGCCACCAAGGCTTTTCTTTCTTAGGGGTCGATGAGTTTTTCCATCTTCTTGGTCACTAAATTCTCACCTATGTGGTCACCAAACCTTAGACCTTAATGGTCATTGATATCTTAGATTCTTCAGCAGTCGATGAGGGGTTGAATCCTATTTTCTGTAGTTGCCAAGAATGGTGTGACTTATTTGTCAGTAGTCGATGAAGATTTCTAGACTTTGTGATCGTCCTATTTTTTTGACTTAATGATGATGGTGTTTGACTTATTTTATTCAAGAATGTTGGAGATGATGATATTTAGGGTTTACATCTGATTGCTGATTTACAAACCTAATTTGATTGCCTTGTTGAATCTTAACCCTAAATCAAGTACATTATGATGTTGCTTATCTTTCTTGAATAACTAGCATTATGATGAAGTATTTTCTATCTCCTAATGTTGTAACCCTAATTTTCTATTAGATAAACATCAGATCTAATAAATGATTGTTATATCACTTATGTATCATGTGTATGATGATGAGTCTTGATGAGCCATGGAGAGATAATGATGTTCTTGTATGGAATGAGGGACAACTCTATGACCTTGAGTATCGTCATGTTCCCTATTGAGGTGATATCCTCTGTATGATTTGATAAGTGATTTGTATCCCATTGTGGTATGTTGATGATGATGGTCTCATATGTGGAAGTTAAATAGTACCATTTAATGATGTGACAATTTTATACGTCATACATTTTATATCTTTTGAAGTTTCAATCTACCATTATCTTTGTATAACTATTTTAAGGTTTGTATGTAACTTGTTTTATGCAATGAAAAGGCACCCAATTGTCATTAACCAATCAAATAGAGCCCTAATCATTTAGTGACCTAAGCCAAAGAACCATTCAGCATCAGAACTTGCTGGACGTGGAAATGAGTAATCCTTAGGGAAACTCAGAGTGCATACTGTTAGGTATACGAGGTGCAAGGAGTGTACATCCTTCACATCTAGTTCCCAAGGTTATGGAGGATCGTTGCGGTCATGCCTCAGTTTGAGAAATTATATATGTGATGTGATTGAGGTTAGTTGTGGTTGTACCTCGGGTGATAGGGTGGCATATACTCTAGTTTCAGGCTTCATGACCTTTATACCAATGACGGGCCAATTTTTAGCATCTTGACTATATGCCACTACAGGTATCTTGATTGTTATGTCACTTCCTTTTCAATTATAGTGATCAAGGGTAGCAGATCTTAGGCTGTCGGTACTCCTAGATCTTGTACGGAACTGAATAGCACTTTGAAGTGGTCAGTTGGAGTTTGAGTGGTATTCCTCACTATCCCCATGGCTTAATAAAAGATGTAATACAATCATGTAGTATATTTATTTAGGGTTAAACATGCTTCACATTAGATGCTAGCCCTTGCCTTATTTCTTATATTGTTCAGTAGGTAATAGACATACATGTTCTTCATATTACGTGTAGTCATATATGGTAACATGCTTGTCTCGTTAGTTTTCATAATCTTCCTAATCTGTTGGAATACTTTAATATGTTGTCACTTCTTAATCTACTTAACTTGCTTATTTAGTTGAATCTGATCATCCTATTTAATAATGATATTTGTTGTAACAATAACTGTTGGTTGAGAGTTGTATATCTTTTTGGGACATGGGTCTCTCCTCTTGGGTTACCACATCTTTTTAGGCGGTGGCCAGCATCGTGGTCAGGATCATGTTGTTGAGGATGAGCAGCTTGGAGATCAATAGAAAGTTGGGTCATTGTAGTGGTTGTTAGTATTAGAGTCCTAGTGTCGTTCATATATTCTCAGGTCTCAGAAGGGATGTGTTTTGTAGATAATATGTACACCGACACTTAGATTTGGTAGTATGCCTTTGTTGTATACATGGCATGTATGTGTGGAACATGCTCTTTGTATACAGGTTGTGGCCTCAGCCACGGAACAAATGTAAATACATGGTTTGGTATGTAATATGATACATGTGGATGGACCTTTCTGTAATGTCTCTAAACGTGATAGTGATGTTTTAAATTAGTTTTAGTTTACCCTATTTTTTGTGTATGAATAATTAGTAGTTGATCACGCACTTCATTTTGAGTACTCATGTTTTAGTATGGTGGGGTGTCACATAACTAATAAAGCTATTTGTCGCCAATCAAACCTTCTACAACATTTATCAAAAATTAGTATTATGTATAAAATGAAGTTTTAGAGCTCACTTAAAATTTCATCTCATTTTGAGCTATCAATAAATAAATAAAAGTTAAACATTGCACAGCTATACTGTAGTCTTCTACATGGTCAGTCGAGTTGCAATTTGACCGACCAAAACATTCATAGAACATCCAAATATTCTGAAACTTTTTAATAACACTTATGTTTGAGTTACTCAAATTATATCTAGAATTTCAAATAAATAAAAGTTGCAAAATACTAAAAATAGTTTACTCCACCACTATATTTATTGATTATGTATCCATGTACTTTCAAGATCTTAAATTTCAACCCATTTGGGTTTTCACTTACAAACCTAATGATTCAAATTAAGAAAGCATTAATGTGTACAATGAATCTCAAAAATAATATAAAATTATCACCAATTATAAATCTAAAATTACGACCAATTATAAATCCAAGAAAACCCTAATTAGATGGCTAAATTGGAATTGGGTCATTAAGATAACAACATATATTTCTCGTCAATAATTGCACATTTAAACTTGTATTTTGATTCAAATAGACAGACACATATTTGTCATGCCACCTTGGGTATAATCACCTTTCTCTATCCATCATTAGACTTAGGTGAACTACCCCTTAGTAGGTCTAACCTTGGGTTTCAATATCATAGTTCCGTTATATAATAACCATATTGGATTTATAATTGAACTAGAATCAAATAAACATCCTAGCAGTTTATTTAATCAAATGTCAAACAATATCGACAATCTTATGAATTCAATATATGTGGGTACTCATAAATAACCATGTACCTTCTCATGTACAATCCATTCTACTTACTACAAGTACTTTAAGAATGTAATCTAATAAATCATACTACACCCAAGAAAGTCGAGATTCAATCTGCATGTATGTATAACCCTTAAGTGTCACCATACATTCTTAAAATACTAATTAATCCCAGATTTGGGAATTAGGGTTTAGGATCAAAATGGAGTTTAGATTCAGAATAAGGGTATCAAACCCTAATTCCATCACACCATTATTTCCATAGGTTAGAAACTTGAATAACCATGATGTGTAACCATGATTATCTGATTGAACATGCCATGTCATTATGAATACCTACATCATATCATGTGGCTTAGGATCATAACAAGTTATAAATTTTGGATTCAAAACCCCAATTCCATACATTTGAAATTATTTATTTTGTAAAGAATAAATATACATAACCATCATCATCATTTTGGTATCTCATTACATTCAACAATACCAAGTATAATCACAAAATAGATGTATTTACTCATTTGACCATTATATTCATCAAATCTAGGGTAAACATGAATAAATAACTTTATATTCATGTATTACATATACTTCTTGAATTACTATTAGATATAGCTATTAAAACCATTTTGTTCATATTGTACACATTTTTTTGATTAATTTTATATATAATGTCACTACTATCCAAGCTATGGTTTATTTTTTATATTTATTGTAGTTTAATCTATTCTGATCAACTAGGTACTAACATGTGAGCAAATGTTATCTCATCCAAACTTGTCAACATGACGGGGCCTCAGCTAATGGGCTTACACCAAATCAACATCCTATTCCACATAAGCTAGCTTTGATCTAGGGGTGAAAGACCTAACTACCCTTATTGTAGTGTGGTTTTAGAATAACACACATGGAGGAGCAATTCAGTCATTTACCTATAGGGGACCTTCTCCCTTCCTGTGACTCTGGCTGGTTCTCTAGCTAACCATGGTGAGGTTAACCAGACAATTGACACTAGTTTCCAAGGCATGGTGTCACCCACTAAGGATAGAGTCACCTCTAGTAGGCTTTTGTAGACTTGAAGAGTGCATGGATCGAGTTGGATATATGTCAAGAGCTTGGTCCAAGGGTCTGAGTTCCTTTCTCTAAGTAAAGGTGCAAGGAGAGAAGGTGGGAAAACTTTACCTCACCAAATTCCACCTAGATGATGAGGATAAATATGAAGGATTTTCAGAAGCCTCCCAATGGTGTTGTCTTAGTGAACCTAAGTGAGTTCGTCTGAGGTTGTTCGTAAATCTCTAGTCTAGTCTCTTGTCTTGAAAATTGGTGGAGGTAGAGTTTGGGGACTCTATCTAGGGGCTACATAGTTTCCTAATGCTAGATATACATCCACCACTTCTTACTATTGCTTTATCTCCAACCAATTGATATATATATATATATATATCATTTGGGTTAACTAGTCTTTTGGTTTGGGTCCCTATTGAAGCAACTCGATTGAGGGGATTATAGGGAAAGGATGAGAAGGGAAGTTGGAGAATATATCTTGCTCTTTCATGTACCCTACTGATGATATCATTCTATTATAATCTAGGGTCTCCCATAATCAAAAGAATGGAAACTAGGTGAAATGACCCGAATCTACAATTAGGGATTTCTTCAAAACTAGGATATAATGCAAAGTTTAGGGTTGGTTGGATTTGGTTCCACCTCTCAAATATAATGATGCTGAGAAACATTGATATTATCAATTGAATCAGAAGAGGAGCCAAGGTCCTTGGGCTCTTTACTATGAGGGGTTCTTGTCCTGAGATTGGGTGGAGGAGATGAGCTCCTGCTCACAGTCTCGCTCGAGTTTGGTTACTAGGTCTAGGTAAACCCATATCACTTATTTCCTTTCCTTTCTTATTTTCCTTCATATAAACCTTTACTTTATTTTCCTTTGTATAAACCCCACAATATATAATTAATTATCTAGTCAACTCTATATCTCTCTTTAATCCCATATTAGGGATAATATTTCAAATTTCATTTTCTATCGTTAGGCTCAAGATAAAGACTAAACAAGTTTGTTTAGTATATGAAACTTGATTTGCAAGGCATATCTAGTTAATCACTTTATTAAGTATCTTGTTTACAAGGTTACTGAGAATTATATGAAACTTATCTCATAATCTGATTATGCATCAACTTAAATTATCTTGAGTATTCATCATGAACAGGAAACACCCATTTCCCAATTTTGTATCTGAGTGACCTATTTGTAAACTCTAATTGGCCCAATTGGGCTTGACCTAGGTTCCAAGGCCCATTACTCTTACTTCGGGCCTTCTAAAGGGTCCATAAAATTCACGAACTCCATAGTTATGAAATTATAGATATTCTGATCATAACGTATAAACGGAAGCCTCAATTTTTGTATTTTCTCAACCTTACATTACAACTAAAATTGAAACCCTACTCTAAGGTTGGATCCCATGTTCAGCATATCAATTCAATCATACTCGTACTATTGTCCGCATCATTCTAATATTATTCTAATTGACCTAAAGTAAATCTCAATACCTTTTTAGTGAATTCATCATCATAGAATCTAAATGTACAAAATTTGAGGATCTTACATATTGCTAATTTATTTCCATGTTCTTCCTCATTTCCATGCATTACTTATGTTTCTATATTAATACTCAATATCGCTTATTGTAAAATATTTTCCAATTTTCATGCATGGATTGGGATGTTTCCTACATGAGAAAAAAAATAAGGAGCTTATATCTCAAGGACAAGCTAGGAGTGTTTCTCTGGTTCGATGCCAACTATCTTATGGCAATCCATATAGATTTACATTCAATTATGAGTATAATGTACTCATTTGATTTATTTTAAAGTTTACACTCTCCATTGTGGAGCTTGAGACATAACGATTGCATTTGTATCCTATGTTGGTTGAATGAATTCAAATTTTAATTTGATGATTTTCGTACTTGTGACATCCCCAATGGAACTTATGCTTCCACTCAATAATATATATGTTACAAATAGTGGGATGTTACAAATCTAGAAATTGATCGAGGAACATGTGGCAATGTATATTATTACCAATGATAGGAATGTTAAGTCATTCACGATCGAGAGAGGTCATTAAGAAGAAAAAGACCAATAATAATACTCTAAACCACTAGCAAGGAATGTTCAGTCCACTTTTACCATATAGAAGATAAGGGAAACATAATCGAAGAATAGATGTCAAGGTATATCAAAAGATTGAGGTCCCCTTACGATCTCATACTCAAGATAATTCAATCTCAAATCAAAGAAAAAAGAACAAAAAAAATATATTAAAATAAAATTTAATTAATATACTTGCAACATGTTGTACAATTCAGTTCATATCTAAAAGATTATACAACATGAAGACAGAAAACCAATTGGAAAAATTAACCAAATGATCAATTGACGTTCAAAATTTCAGTTGTTTTATAATTCTATGAACTTTCCCTAAATCAAACTACATTTTCACTGAGAGGCAGATTGTTGGATAAGTTTGATTAAACATATATATACATAAAACAAAACAAAATCTACTATTTTACTCTACTAAACGGCACTACTCGCCTCCGTCCTTCTACTCCCCTCAATTGGCTGGACTCTACCAAACCATGCTCACAATTCCTTCATTTTTTGGACTCTACCAAATAAAAACCTAAAAGTGGCTCTCCCGAACGCTAGCGATGCCAAATATAGAACAAAGTTTGCGGCACATCTTTCTGCTGATTCCGGTGCGAGAAAACAAAGGCTATCCTAGCTTATGATTGCGTTACAGTCATCAAACGGGGTATACGGATCTTCTCAAGAGGTTGCAGATGTTAAACTGCAGTGCCAACAATAGCGCTTCAATTGACGAGAGGGAGCCAGCGTTGTTGTGGCTAGACATGATCTGCACCCCAAACAACAAGAATGATGAAGGGAAGTATACTGTAGGTATCCATGCCGATGAAGGATAGTTCTGAGTCATTCCCGCAGGAGCTACGTCTTGAACACAATCAGCAATGGACTGTTTCTGTTTATCCCGCCGACAGATGCCACACCGAATCAATTAATCTCTGCAAAGATGAGAAGAAGCAATCTTGCGATGCAGACCCAAGCTCAACAATTTCGAGCTACCTGATTGCTTTTGTAACTGTGCACTTTCGGCCAGAGTCGACGTACGGTCTAACAACATCCGTGTGATCTAGAGCTCGGGCGCCGCGCTAATCCCGCTTCACCTCAGGCACGGTTAGTGGTGTTTCGCAAGTCGCATGACATTCAACCATTTAGTATCAACGACTCTGCATGGTGGGAACCATGGTCATTGACAGAGCTTAATATCTCGGAGAAGGGGTTCAAGCTTTTGTGGGGGTTCACGAAATACGTGAAGTGAAGTTCAGCGGTAATAACTTCTATTCCTTCTGGTTGGCCGATTCCTGGTAGAGTGCACTAGAGGAAATCAACATTTTTTTTTTTGAGGTAAAGAGGAAATCAACAATAGCATGCTCATTGGAAAGAAGACCCCAACAAGATTCTGTACCCTTCAAACGCCGCTATTACTACAATTGGTAGTTAATCTACAATGCCCTGCTGTGAGTCGATCACATACAAACTCTCTACAGTTGATTTTGTATCATTAAGAATTGTTGTCTTGAGGTCTATTATTGAAGTAACAGTTTGTTTAATGCATAAAGGTTATTATCTTAATTTTGGTAGTTCATGCTTGCGATTTGTTTTTATGATGTTGAAGTTGTATGTGTAAGCACAAAGCCAGGAGCATTAAGTCTCCCACTCAAGACAGCAACTGTAACTCGGCGTCCCAGGCTGCTCACTGCACCTGACGCTTCCTCTTCCCCTTCTTCTTAGCACCAATTCTCTATATAAGCGTATGTACTTCCAACTGTGTAATTCATTCAAAGAATACACCTACTGTCTCCAAGTTCAGCACCGAATCCGAATACTGCTCCCTGTCTCAAGCTGCTGCTGAACTGACTTGGTTCTCTCATCTTCTTCGCGAACTTCACTTTCCATTGTTCAGTCCAGCCACCCTTTACTGTGACAATCTCAGCGCCCTCTATCTCACTCTATCTCACTGTTAACCCCATCCTTCATGCCCGAATCAAGCACATTGAACTTGACTACCACTTCATTCGAGAAAAGGTTCTCCTTGGCCACATCATTACCCAGTTCGTATCCACCACCGATCAACTCGCTGATCTCTTCACTAAAGCCCTTGCCAAACAGCCCCTTCGCAAACTGATTCTCAAGCTCCGCCTTCGATCCTCTTCGTCAGAGCTTGCGGTGAGGGTGTAAAGCACAAAGCCAGGAGCATTAAGTCTCCCACTCAAGACAGCAACCAGGCAAAAGCAACCTGTACTTGCATTAAAGACAATCCATTGTAACTCGGCGTCCCAGGCTGCTCACTGCACCTGACGCTTCCTCTTCCCCTTCTTCTGAGCACTAATTCTCTATATAAGCGCATGTACTTCCAACTGTGTAATTCATTCAAAGAATATAATAGAGAATCGTCTTTCTATAGTATGTCGATACTTATTGAATCGTTGTCATCATCTATGAGTATATTATTCTGGAATTTGAGTATACTGTCGACATTCATTATTTAGAACAAGAAATATGCGACCCGTAAATTTAGTTTTCTTTTTTAACATTGGTGTGCATGTCGCTCTAAACAAAAGAGCGACCATTTGGCTTTCCATGGAAATAATACCATGGTTGAAGAAAAGATGAATGTTAGACGTAACGTATTTTCTGTACCATGTTTCAGTCTTATACTATTTAATTGACTTTAATATTAAATTAAACAACGTTGTCGCATTAATTATGGAGGGCTCATTCAAGAATTTTAATATTGAGTATTAGTCATAGGCCAAGATTTTAATACGATATTTGCAGCCCATACTTAATATTGTTATATTTTCTAAGCAATTTATGTTAGCTCGTATAAGACATAACGTAAATATGGAATGTATGGTTGAAGGGCACTATCACCCAACACTACAATGTATTTGCAGGGCATATCAAACTACACTAACAAACCTACTACATCGTTGAAAATATGGACCAACTAGGCAATATCTAACCTAATGCGTGTATAAGGAGCTACCCTATGCATGGATCCACATTGATTATTAGAACGAAAAAATGCTTATGCTTCAGTCATAAAGGTATTATACAAGTAGTGCATTATTGGATACATACGTTTTTTATAAAGTTATATTGAATTTTATGACAATAATATAATATTTAATGATTTATAAATGCTAGATATTTAATATATTTCATCGGCTTGTAACGCAATACATTAAAAAGATATAGGTATCCTATCAATATAGGTTTATCTATATGAATGAGATGATCCGAGTACCCTTTCATATAATATGTAGGAATAAAAGATATTATTATTATGTATGGATGATGTTGTGACGGATGCAGAGTTTCTAATAGTAATTATAAAGTGCTATTTCTGTATATCTACGTTTAATAAAGAAACGGCACATGATTGGAAAATTTCCAATTCCACTAATTAATATCACATGAAATTTTGCATGATATGTTGCATGAATCCATGAGAAAAAGTGAATTAACAATCATTTTGCATTCAACACATACGCCATGTCAACACATGATAGTTTCATATATCTATACTAAAATTCTTAAAAGAGTTATCTTATGTTACATTGATAGATGTATAAGATGAGTTAGCATCACACATCCAAGTAGATCCACTCTTTCTTGACTATTGTATGGATAATATAAGGTATTACGAATGAAATAAATGGTGATAAAGGAAACAAAATGCTAGATTTGGTCTTTTGGTTTTATGCAAAATAGATTCTCATATGTTTTTATATAAGGAATTCCTCAAGCATTTTGGTTTTAAACATGAATCAATTATAAATTTTGATTGATTCATTATGGTTGTAGTACTCGATAGATCCATACACTGTCATAAATAGACATGCATTTGTTTCATGACACTGCCATAAATAAAAGTTTCAACAACCGACAACATATGTATATTTAATATTTTTGTTTCCTTTCAACTGTTACTCTTTTTGCTCAAAAATATTTCTTATCCAAGTAGGCACATTTAGTGAGGTTTTAGAATCTATGGTTAAGAGATTCAATCGATCATTTCAAATATCCATTTGTTTGTTTTTTTCTAAACAAAAATTACAATTAACTTTCTCTACTTTTTCGAGTTAAATACATTGGCCTTGCAAATAGTTGTTATTTATGTATTTTGTACCATTCTGATTGGTTCAAAAATATATAACTAATACTTGGATGTCAAAGATTGGTTAGTAAATAAGCACTGATAGAATAGAGGTATTTTATTCTAATTGTTGGTGTTTTTATTTTTATTTTTCTTACTACAATTGGACTTGATCTAATTTACATTTTTGTACAATATGGTAGTGTCATGGTAATGTTCCATTTGTCAGCACACATATGATATGATTCTATTGTGTCTTTCTAAGGTCTATACTTTTACCTAAAGGATAATCGTTGAAGTAAAAATTGGAACAAATTTCCTTTTAACTACATTAAATTACTCCTTTAAAATCCTTATTGGTTGAACTATTCTTGTATAGAGTGTCAAATATATGCATCTCAGATGTTACTACACCAAATAATACATGTATTTGACAACCAACATGAATGTCAAATTCTAATTAACTCAATTTTGTCCTTAAGCATGATATAGCTTGTTTCTACATAAAGTAATGATCGAAATGGTTAGTAATACATGTATGTTATCTTAACATATTAATATTAAAGCTAATATTATGTGGAATGAAGTATTAAATACATTTTCTTGGGTTTATTTTAGGTTTTTAGACAATGACAGTGTATTTTTTATGATATATAAAATTTATGTCTCCTTCTATGTAGGATAAGTTTTTATGCATACTCGTAACATTGAGAACAAGGAACATCTCACTCAGAGTATAGCACTTCCCAATAAAACTAACATATTAGACACACATCCATTGTCATTCTGTTATCTTTTTCTCTATTTTGATATATTTTCAATATGTAAGCGTTATTTTAAATTTTTACCACAAACCCATACTTCTTTAGAGATTTTCTCCAGAAATGTGTGATTAAAACTCGTGCCATGATGGATTGCTTAGCCTTACTCTAGGACACATAATTTTATCTTCTTCTTATCCACTCATGCTTTGGGATGCCCAAGTTGTTGTTTTTTATCTTAATTTCACATCCTAATTCTCTCACTTCTGTGGTGAATCATTTTGACTGTGGACTTCATCAATGTATGGCACACATTGTTGTTATGGATGTCCTAGGATTTGGTGATGTACCTTTGCATTTGACCACACTTCCTATGCATATTGAGGTGGTGGGCATCAAGTCTTCTCTTGATGTCTACAAATGTGCCTATGTCTCATCTCTAATTCACACTCAAGAGCTTCAAGATCATATCTTATAGGAGATTGATTTGTTCCTATGAGAATCTTATTCGGCACTACACATGTTGCCACTTGTACTACCTTCTTGTCCTTTTTTGGTCAAAGTTATCACATACACCTTCTGTCATCCCAAAGACCAATCTATTTGGCAGACACTTACTATAGAACAATCATCTAGCAATTTATTGCAAATGACCTACCTTTATAGTAACGAGCTATTCTCTCCTCTCTCAAGCTAACCACATATATGATTTCCTACTTGTTCTTTCTATTGATGACCTTTGTTTGTCCATATCTCTCATTGAGTAGTCAGTGGATCTTTAGTACCGACTCATGATCGGTTTAGACCCTAACTATAAGTTTTTTCATGATATTATTCTTGATGCCCTTTTTGGCCTTGTCTCTCTTTTTGGGATAAAGTCACTAAAGGCAGTCCCTTTTTTTTTAGCAATCTGAACATCTTCATTACTGAAAAGCCATACGACATCTACACATAGGAAAAGTGATTCTGGAAGTACATACAACCAAGAGCAGGGCTATCTGATCCCCAAAAATCATATTGGAATGATAATAGAACGCTTCTACATTGATCTCTTTTCAACTAGGCTGACATAAGCAACTTTTCATAAGAGATTCCTTCAACCTGAGCATAGATCGGAGATGATAAACCTGCAAATGAAAAATATACATACCAGTATTTTTTGCCACATGCAAAGCCATAGACCCAGTAGTGAATCCGAACAGAAGAAATCGAGGCCAATAAGAGCCAAGACTCATAGCTCCCAAATAGAGAGAACAACAACGCCGACAAGCAGCGACAACAATGCCGACGAGCGGCGAGAAACGGGCAGAATAACCTACAACAAAGAAAACAAGAAAAAAATAGGGAGACCCCCGAAGAAGCACGGGGACGGGGGGTCTCGACTGTCGTAGGGATTGATGATTAGGGCAAGTCGCCCACTCTCCGCTCTGCCCCAGCGAGCCATCCCTTTATCTTTTCTTAGTACCCAATTTGATAGCCTCCAATAACAACGACTTACATATATCTTATTTTAGTTGGGCAGATAGAAGACATGCATGCATTGATCTCACTGATGTTTCTCTGTCAACTGGCATAATTTCAAGTAACTTTAAATTAGGTCGGGCTACCTCTGATGCGACTGCACAAAATGTCTATAACCGTTGTGCGACTTGTGAAGCAAATCATCATCATGTTCTGCCTTTTCCTCTTGATAAATTTGGGGTGCTTGCGGTAATGCAATTCCTCTCCTTCGTTACCTTCAACATAAAACTAGTAGGAACCTTATGATGTCATCCTCTACATCCAAAATTTTCTTATTCAAATCTATAAGCTTAGCCATCAAGAAGGGGTTGACAACCCAATATGTTTCCTATGCTTCCATGGAGGCATTTTTGTAATTTTACCCCTTTCTATAAACATATACAAAATTTGGGGTTTGTCTAAAATAAAGAAATATTTTAAGTATGTCAAGTAGTTGTAAGCTCATATATATAGAACTCATATGCCTCTTTAGACCAAAAACTTTATTATTGGAGTATGAAAGATATTTGATCTCTCCCAGGAAATAATTATATAGATCAATGTGGATCTTAGTCCTTTTAATTGACAATAATATATGGATCAAAGCTTTTATCTACTCAAATTTACAATATACATGATGTTTGTGTCCGTTCACTATCTATATATTTTATAAAAAAAGTTCTAGATTGACACATAAATATATATGCATAATTATCAATGTTGATAATCACTAATTGTGTATGATGTATTACTTGTACAATAATAAATGTCTCATGACATCTAAACTATATTCTAAAACTTAAGATTTGATGAATTTTAAAATTCTCTTTCCAATGATATAACCCTACTTTCTATGGTGTCCTATAGATCACACAAAAATATATACTAGATATGTTCATATTGACATTCCTATATATTCGTAAGCACATGCATGTATATTCATAAACACATGTCTATATATATAACCAAAGGATATGTTTATTTTATTTGAATTCTATGGATTAGTTTGAAATTCAATACAGTTACATGAAAGATATTGAACATTTTTAGTCCAAATTATATTCTCGGACACCACATATCTATATGATAGACAAAATACGCGCACTACAAATTTGTGTAGATTGTTTTCTACAAGTTTGCATTATCCTAGATATTATATTGAACTTCATTCATCTTATGTATTAGACCTATTTTTATGAATAACATATCCTCATAAACTTTTATGCTAACTATTAAACCTAAAATTTATGTTAATTTAACTTCAACTATTCATGCAAAGAATTTTCATATTTTTAAGTGAAAATAATGACAATATTAGTTGTATAGGACATACACGTGCAAAGCGCGTGAATTTACTAGTATAAGATATATATACCAATTTACTAAGAGGCTTACATTGTGCTACCAAATCTTCCTTGAGATCCCCCGTTCACCTTGATTTTCTTTATGGGGTTTGGAACATAGATCTCGCCTTTAATGAGGTTTGGTTTCTGGATCAAATCGAGGAACGAATTTCACTCACCATTTCCATCCCTCCACTAGATCCATCCATTATATATCCATTTCATTTAAAATTCACCCACCTACCACCATCTATCGACCCTCCACCATAATCAGAATCTGAATGGGATTAATTGGTGGTCTTTGGAGATGTTATCCATTTTGGAGAGTTTGTACATCACTAGTCAATAGTAATTTTTTTGACATTACCATGACCATAACCCATGAAACCATACTACTATCCCCACCCAAAACCTTCCCTTCCCATCCACCATCATGTTACGCACTATTTATTCCCACATAAAACAACCCATTTAGTGTTTTTGCTCCTTTGAAGTGAGAAGAACTCCATTTGGTGGGTTGTCTTCCCTACTTT
This sequence comes from Alisma plantago-aquatica, assembly GCA_963693085.1. NCBI lineage: Eukaryota > Viridiplantae > Streptophyta > Magnoliopsida > Alismatales > Alismataceae > Alisma > Alisma plantago-aquatica. Next base: position 723,930,375 of record OY856414.1, read on the forward strand.
CCTCCATATCATCATTCCACCATCATTATCATTTCCTATTGCCATTACACCTCTATTAGGAGTACTAGATAACACAAAAAATCCAACAAGAACAGCAACAAAGTGCAAGAAAATGATTTAAGCTTGAAGGAGGAAGAATCTCATTATTCCACCCCATTCTCACTCATGTCTCCTCCATAGCGTGTATTTGTATGCTTTACTTTCTCTCTAGCTTGATAATATATTTATTAGACTAATTTATTTCTCTGATCTCTCACTAATATCTTAGGTAAATTTAAAAATTAATTAATGTATGCTTTTATCATGATTCATTCATCTTTTACGTGATGTAGGGGTTGTACCACTTTTATGCATGCTTGGTGCATATTCATGTACTCATATTTTGGTTTATGATTATTTCATTAATTTTTATGTGAATGCTTGTTTTTTTTATTATTAGAAGTTATTAGTTGAATGGTTATTCCCTTGGATAGATATTACTCTTCATACTTGTAATGGTCTAGTAGGTATAGCTTCATTTGGACCTAGTAATGACTACTGGTGTAACCTTTCCTTGTATGTAGTTAACAACCTATGATCTTACATGTGGTTAATCATGTTTTAGCAATCACAAAGATTAAATGATGTCCAAGATCCCTTACTTATTGTTTCATGTCCTTAAAATTCCAGTGAGTTTATGATTTGACTTAAATTTGTAACTTTTAGCTAAAAGTTTCCCTTTGACTCTTTTCCTTCTTGTTGGTAGTTGTTACTCATCAATCAAAGTTTTGAAACCAAACCTAACTACCCTAGAAACTAATAGGACAATATACCTTATTAGACTAATTAATTAGAAAACACACAGTACTCTAAATTTAGTCTAAGTTTATCCCCTCTTAGTGGTTAACCCCTACTCATTGTTGTTGAATAGACATTGTGCATTTGCAATTATTAATCACATAATACATGTCTTAGAGTGTTTAAATTCCTGACATTTTCTCACTTTGACACTATGATAGTTTTAGTAGAGAGAGTAGAAAAAGGGGTTTTATGAAGTATGATTCAACAAGTTCAATGAACTCATCTTTGGAACAAATTAAAAAAACACATTATCATCACTTAGTTATTCTTCTTCCTTTTGTTCACCAGTTTTACCATGCTCATAATGATTCATTTGATAACAATATGGCAATTTCTACTTCATCGTTATTGAAGTTCCTATTATTTTTTTCAGTCTAATCCAAAATATGGTGGCAATCTATGTTTTGGTATTGTATGAGCCTTGTGGTCTGGGTTTGGTTGTTTTGAATATAGGTAGCATACAATCATGATAGTTTGTGTAGCCAACTATGTAAGTGACTTAGTGTACCCATAATGTGGTCATGATCAGGAAAAAGAAGAAGAGTCATTGTGTGGTTTCTTAATGATTAGCACATGAGGAACATATAGATGGTCCTGAGAATCCTTTCTTGTACAAATTATGATTTGTGATGGATTTCGGTAGGACACTTTATGTTCCATATGCATGTAGATTGGAAAACACATTCACGATAATTACAAAAACAATATGCTTGTTTTGAGTTGTAATTGGTGCCCCATCTCCAAGTATTATGGGTTCTTGTATTTGTCTCTAGCTGGTAGAATATCTCTTATCGTGTCTCACTGGAGAAAGATGCGATTGTTGTTCTTTTGAGTTTGTTTTGTCTATTTATGAGTAATAAAAATAGTGCTTATGTTTTGTAATGCATGGGACCACTTCTTAAGTCTCTAGTAGAGTTTCAAGTATGATGATTAGTCCCATAGACCACCAATATCGTCGACTACATGTATTATCCTCACTCATGCACAACTCAAGATCAACTTGCTGACATGTCACCCATCCCTGTACTACTTTGGGATGAGCACACTTAACTATAGAGTACTTAGTGATGGGTCCCTAAAAAGAATGTGAATCATTAGTCCAGTCATTTCTTTTAATACAATTTCATCTGAGGCCTCAATTCCTAGAATGTTACAATCTCCCTCACTTAGACTCTTGACATCTTCATCACGACTCGGCTATATTGCCTAATAATTTTCCCACAATTCAATGCATACTAATGCAGTCCTATTTTAGGGCTTCAGTTGTGTCTTCTTGCACTTCAATCACATTTAAACTTGTTATAATCCATGCAATTTCCCCTACTATGTGTATTACTATCAAAAGCACTTATATATGTTCTCTGCATGATTTTCAGGCACTTCTATCATGATTTGGATTGAAGGGATAGAAGGAGGAGAATCTAAGGGATTTTCACCCTTGAAGGATCCTAAAGAGAGATCAAGAGCTTTCCCAACCTACCCAAGTGGTCAAAGATCAACCTAAGCAAGGAACATTAAATATGAGCAAGTTGAAGATCAAAGTGTAAGGAAGATGATCCAACACAGCCGTGGCACAACGGCACTTCCATGGTACAAATGCTCCATGTCATAGTAAAATTGCATATATGAAGCAGCCAACCACCATGCCAGTGGGGACCACCAAAGCCGTGACCAAGCTCCACCACGCCTGTGGTGACCACCATGCCCGTGGTGACCGAAGTCCACTATGCCCATGGTGAGCACTAGGATCATGGTAACTACAACCCACCAATGTGCCACTAACCCTTCATCATCATGCATTTATCTAACTATTTCATCCATTTTTCACCTCACTCCTTCCACTTCACCACGGCCATGATCACCCCATTTATCATGACCATGGTGACCAAAATGATCGTGGTGGCCAGCAACCCTAATAAAGTTTTTCCACTTATTTTCCCTTATTGCCCCCACTTAACCTAGTGCTTCCCTACCACCTATATATCCTAGGTGTTGGCTATAGCATGAGGTTACACTCCCATAGCATTCATTTCCTCATACCTTGAACATTAAAGGTGTTAACATATCTCACTTATATTCAACTTTTTTATATTTTTTAATTTCTATATACTGTTAGACATCTATATAATTTCTCTGAGTTCTCTTACTAATAAAAGGGAGAGAGCACATTTCTCCTTGCTACATGTTGCATTGCAGCACCCTATCTTTCTTGCTCACATGGTACTAGAGCAACAAGATCAAAGGGAAGCGTAGCTGGCCCTAACCCTAACTGACAGGGCAAACTGCCACCACTGCCAAGAAGCAGCAGCAGCCACCGGCAGCAGCAGCACTACCGACATCAGTAGCAACATGCCAATGGGCATCAGTCATGCTGTTGACATCCCACTAATGACAACCCACCATCGTCGGAGGCCCATCACCGCCGGCCAAGCAACCACCAGGCAGCAATCCGTTAGGCTGTTTCACCAGGTGAGGGGCCAAACACGGTTGATTTTTGACCAAAAGGCACAAACTCCTTCAACCTCTCCAAAGTCCTTCTAAAAATACAAATCAAGTAGCCCACATCTATTTAGAGAATTCATAATCACATATCCTTCATGTTTGATTAGGAAATACTCACTTTGAGGCTGTTGATGTGTCAAAAGCATATCATCTCATCTATACTTTTAGGTGACATGTATCTCTTTGTCACTCCCTTCCACAACGTGACATGTATCTTTCCGTCACTCACTTTCTCTCTTGATGTGTATCAACTTGTCATTCTATTTTCTATTTATATCATGGATGACACCAAGGCATCTACTATCTACAATGATATGTCACCCATCCCCTCCATCAAGTTGAATGGGAAGAATTATCTCTTGTGGATGAATGTTGTCCATACAATGTTGGAACCCTGAGACAAGGCAAAACATGTTGATTTTGATCCTCCTACTTCTACGGACAAAGGCTATGCTGAATGGAAGTGCCATAATAGTATGGTGAGAAAAGAATGCTCTTCATCAGTCTATGATATATGACCTTCTATTTGCAGAAAGACAGGTAGACAAGCCTTTGGAAGAATATTTTAGAGTGATCCAAGCTATTGCTCAAGAACTAAGCTTCTATCATCCAATGACTATCACAGAATAAGTCAAAGATAGAGATGACTTGATTACAACAAAATTCTTATCCAGTCTGAGTTTGTCAGTAGTTTAGCTCGTCACGTTATCCTAGCTTCTAAAAAACTTACCATCTTGGAAGAAGCTTACTCAAGGATTTTACAGTCAAATTTTGAACAAGTTAATCCTGCAGTTGTTCCGTCTCATGGAGATTCGCATGCATCTGTAGCCACTATAGTTAGTGGAGGTAGTATAGGTATGGGTCGAGGACGTGACACACATCCTAAGTGCACTTTGTGTGACAAACATATACACAGTTGAGAAATGTTGGAAGAAGCATGGCAGACATACTGCACCACATGTGGGGGCAGCAAACTATGTTGTCAATACTGAGTCTTCTGGGCATCCTGCTTTGAGTTCTGGATCTTCTGGCATCACACTCACCAAGTAGGAATATGATAGATTTATTATGGCTACCTAGCATCTGAGTTTGGGATCATCTTCTTCTTCAGTAAACCCGGCATCTACTATTGGTAATCAGGCTACCTCTTTACTAGCTTTTGATTCAACTTCTTCATGGGTGGTTGACTCTAGAGCATCACAACATATGACTAGAATGAGGACACTTCTTCATTCCATTGATTCACATATTCCTCACCAATCTATGATAATAGCAGATGGTTCAGTGAGGATAGTGTTAGCCAGTGGATTTGTTTCTGTGACTCCTAGAATTGATCTTAAATTTATACATTATGTGCTTGCATTTCCATTTAATCTTCTTTTTGTTGCAAAATTGATTGATACTATGAAATGTATGATGACATTTGGACCTCCTTATTTTTTATTAAAGGATCTCAAGAGTATGAGGATGACTGGTGGTGGGGCTAGGAAAGGTGATCTCTACCTCTTTCATGGTAAAAGTCTACCTCGCCATGTATCTGCTCCTACTCCTATCCTTTTGAGCGGTTCTCCCTTATTGTGGAACTATAGATATGGACATCCTTTATTGGAGAGCTTGAGAAAGTTAGAACCTGAGTTATCCCAAGCATCTTCATTAGAGTGTCAGTCCTGTCAATTGGGTAAATATCATAGAATGTCTTATTCCAATCGTGTCAATAAATGAGCTTCTTGCCCCTTTGAGTTAGTCCGCAATGATGTTTGGGTCCTGTAAAAGACAACAGCTATGATGGTTTTCGCTATTTTATTTTCTTTATGGATGATTTTTTGCACATGACATGGATGTTTTTGTTGAAGAGTCAAGAGTCTATGTTATCCATTGTCAAGCATTTTCATCAAGAAATAAAGGTCCAATTTGATTGCAATATTAAAATTCTTCAATCTAGTAATGCCTTAGAATACGTTCAAAATGCTATGGATGATTTTGTAGCTCTGTTGGGATGATACATCATACATCATGTCCTCACACCCCTCAACAAAATGGGATAGCTAAGAGAAAAAATCATCACCTTCTTGATATTGCTAGGATAGTTATGTTTCAATCCAATGTTCCTAAGAGATTCTAGTTAGATGCTTTACTTACTGCATGTTTCCTTATTAACAGGAAGCCCTCTTATGTGCTTCAAGGATGTACTTCATTCTCTATCTTACATCCTAAGGATCATCCCTTTCTCGCTCCCCTTAGAGTGTTTGGTTGTACTTCCTTTGTCCACAATTTTGATCCTAAGGCTGATAAATTATCCCCTAATCCAATTAGGACTCTTTTTCTTGGGTACTCCAACACTAGCAAAGGGTACAAGTGTTATTGTCCCAATCTCCATCATATGTTTGTGTCTAGGGATGTAACTTTCATGAATCCACTCCATATTTCTCTAGTGTTCCTAGTAAGGGGGAGAAATTGTGTGAGAGTGAAAGAGTGCCACCATCAAACATCAGTGAGAGATTGCAACCATCACATCAGAGTGAGAGAGTGCCACCTATCATTCTTGACTATACTATAGTTTAGGAAGAGCAGCCAGCATATTCACATGTTTCCAGCATACAAGGAAGACAAGATCTAGAGGAGGTAAAGACTCGTCTGAATTCAGTACATATTCTTATTTCTCTGGCAACTACTTTTAAATGGCCTCTATTTCAGCTTGATGTCAAGAATGCCTTTCTTCATGGTGATCTATAGGAAGAGGTGTACATGGAGCAACCTCTTGGTTTTGTTGCTTAGGAGGAGTGTCAGAAGGTGCTCAGATTGAAGAAAGCCATCTATGGGTTGAAACCATCTCCTAGATCTTGGTTTGATAAGTTTAGTGATGTTGTACTAAATATGGGCTTTTCTCATTCTGTGACTGATCACTCCTTATTCTATTCTAGCTCTCTTGTGCATCTAGGAAACAGATAACTCCTACTCCCATTGGTCTTATCCCTACCTGACCTTGGTATAAACTTAGGATTCTATCATGGTACATCTCAACTTGAATCCTTACCCAAAACTCCATCATCTCTTTGGGCACTCGTGGTCAAACTTACCTCCTTTCATAGGGATCATGGCAACCTACCTTCCTTGGTCCGACCCCATATAGGTTACCTCCATGGAAACATATCCTCATGCCCCTTAGAGATGGTCACACATGGGTCTATAGATTTGTGCTCATACTATGTGCTCTCCCCTTAGCTCATCCAACTCTTATGAGAGACCTCTTTAGGTTACCTCAAACCTAAACAAAGCTACTACTCACCCCACAGAAGGGTCCCTTCCCAGGATGGGAGAAAACTATCTCTTGATAGTAACAAAGGTTACAAACGTCCTTACTTCTAGGGTTTACATCATCATGTGCATGTTTATCCCTATCATGCTACTTAAGCATGTAGCTAACCAGAAGACAACCTACTAAGCCATGCAACGTCCCTTGGTATGTCATACTTGTTCCTTTTCCTCAACATGAGGGGGGTGCCAGACTCAAATCCTTAAGAACTCAAACATCATTGTGAGCATCAGGTGCACCAAGTAACACGACATCCCCTCTTAGGTCTAGGAACCCTAGGTTCACTTCCTATGCATCAACTATCTAATTGCATGCTCAGCTTTTCAGCCACAAACCAAACATGTACAACATATAGCACGCACTTCCTACTATTCTTCCATGTGAACAACACCTTAGAGTCCTACACAAGGACAACTAACTTGGTGTGAGACCTCATAATTTGTTACTGTACCTCTTCAGGGTGTAGAAAACTCTCCTTCGTATGCCAAAAAGGTTGGAACCTACAACTTCTATACATTACCCAAGAAGACTCTTTCTCATTATAGGGTTTGGTTCCTCTAAAGGCAACCAAGGTATGACAAGCCTCCAAGGATCATGCATGAGAAACCACATACATCCACGTAGGTCATCCAGTCTAGGTCTTAGCATATCCAACTTTTCATGATTCCTCATGCCTCAGAATCAAGGTCTCTAATCTTCTTCATTGGGTCTTGCCCTCTCTCTCTAGAGTAAACCCTACAATTGGTCCTACAACTTGAGGTTCTCTCTTATAATATGGGTTAAGCTCTTAATGTTACATGTCTACACCTACCTAGGTGAAACGTACTATCAAGACCTATGTCCGGCCCAGATCATCCCAAGCTTTACATGCTCCTCCCATGAACATCAGGCATAAACCTACGGGTCTAGGTCTAAAATCTACGATCCATCTTATTCTCATTCTCTTCCACATAGGTGCATGCCTCCTATCTACTCCTACATGCCCATAAGGGTTTCTATTTGGTCACCACTAATATTTTCAATGTGGAGCTATTCCTCACCCTAACAAGCATAACCTCCCAAGGTCGGGTCACCAAAAGCACTAGGTCAAACCTAGCTCATGCTTCTCATGGGTACACAAAACCTATATGCATGTCAACCCACATACATACCTGCATGGTCAACTATGATATCTAACTAATCATGTCATCTCTTTCTAACTACCACTTAAGGTTAGGGTTAGCATCGTCCTCAGAGGATGTGTTAGGTATCTACCTCTTCCTGGAGGCCTCTGCCTCCAAGGCTAACTCTCCCTCATCCTCCTATAAGAAGGTCTAACCTCAGATCTCTCCTGAGGGCACGACAACACACGTCATGTAACCTAAGCATGTAACTAATCTTTAGTTTACGCTTAAACTATTAAACTTATGTCCATGAAATCTTGTTTACATGCTTTTCATTGATTTGGTGAAGGATTCCTTAATCCTTATCATGATTACCATGTCCTCAAGAGAGTGAGGAGTAGAGAGAAAACCATAAACCTTAGAGCCTTACTTAAATTAGGGTTGAGAAGGGAAGAAGATAGATGAGAGGGTCCTAAAGGTATCTTATTTTGAGTCAGAACCTCATCCTTTAGCTAGGAAGTCACATAGTATCTGGGAGTCCTCATAGACTGACTAGTGGGGCGGAGGAAAATATTTCTAGCCCCCAGATCATTATCCCTTTCTAGACACCTCTATCATCGGAAGATCCTCTAATAACTCCCTGGGTTCTAAAGAGTTTGTAAAATTTAATAATTATTAAGGATTAAATGAGAAACCATTGTCTCTGATACCAAATGTAACGACCCTGCTTCCCGGTAACCCCCAATCAAGGGAGACCAAGAGGTCAGAGGCGTTATCCCAAACTTCAAGATCAATGGTTTTACAATTTAATCAAAAATAATTATCAAATTCTACTTATACTAAATTGGAAAGCTGGAATAAAATAAAACATTTGCATACCTTGTCAAAATAGGATCTAAGACTTCTATCCACAAAAGAAATCTACCTATCTAATCCTCCTTTGAATATTTATCTTTGTCTTCACAGATTTAGTTTTACTATTTGTCCAATTTCAGATGGTACCTAAAACACCGACAAACAAAATATCAATCAGTATATTGCTATACTCATATGTGGGGAAAAACAAAACATAAAAAATAGGCTCTAACAACCCAAATATAGCAAATAGTTTATTAACAATCCAAATTACATCTTTCATGTAACTTCTCAACCGCTTTTACCCAAAACCATGGATTACCCTCTCTTAGGGTTTTGTCCTTGCAAGGAACATAAGGCCACCTTCTCCATCCTAAGCTTGGTGTTTGGGGTTACCACTCGGATGCCCAATGGTCTTCCATCCGGAGCTTGACCAACTCAGACCTTCCCTCTGGGGCTTGGTCTTGCATCATACATCAGGGTGGTATGTAGGTTCGAGAAATACACTCATAATTAATTGTTATACACATAGTCACTTTATGAGATTGTAGAATTGAACAATCAAATAGTTTAGGTTGCATAGCAATCGGAAAACTTTGTGAAAATGTCATGAATCATAAAGTGATTATTCATAATTTAACCACATACATGTTCAGTAGATTCAATAAGCTAATAGCAAATCCAATGAAGAAATAGTCCAAGCAAGCAATTCAATTCACACAAGCAAGAATCCTAAAAAGTACAAGTACTCTATTTACTATCCACTTTATTAGATTCGATCTATTCAACTTGAACTCTCTTCCTAGGGTTTCCTACTTCATTTTAGGGTTTCATTAGGGTTCCTATTTATCATTATCACCACAAACCCTAAAATAGCAAAACTGGTTGCAACCCTAATTATCTTGTTAAAACCTTCCTAATAGGCTTAGGATCAACTCAATATTACTTTATTCTAATGAATCTCAAATTAACCCCTTTAAACATTCTCCACCCTAAATTAGGGTTTCTATGTGCATTATAACATATTCATGTGTAAAAACCCCATAGAAAGCATATTATCATCTAAATCAGATTCAATTCTTATTCTTTCTCTTGACAGGTTACTATATATCAAAATAACCTATTTAAGACCTTAAATCTGATTTCCAAACACAATTAGGGTTTTAACATGGTTTAATGCATAAACATAGTTAACTTAAAGTACTTTTAGAATTACAAGCAAATTCAATTTCTAAAACTATTTTTATTGAATTCGTCGTGTTCTCCTAATAAATTTTCATATATAGGTCTTCCTAATAGGAGTTACCATTAATTAGTTACAAATATTACAAGATAAGTTACCTTCCTCCAATAGTCGACTGCCACGTCAGTATCTCATCTCTAATATTGCTCCACGCGGGTCTTTGTTAGACCAATCGATTTCTGCCATACTGGTAGTGCGCTCCACGCGGGTGGCATCAAGTTGAGGCAAGGTATGATTTTTGCCTTCTAGCCTTAGGGTTCAGTCTTTACGGCGTGATGGATACGCTGGTAATTTCCCACTATCCCTTCTTCTTTCTCTGCTCATGCTACCTGCAACTCGCCGTCGAGGTGGGAAGTCAACCCCTAAGTTGACTCCAGGCCACAAGACCCTAGAGAAGGAATTGCTGCTACCGGAGCCTCCGTCTTGGCTCCCTGAACTCAGCAGGCCTCCCATTGACGTGGAGTGGTGGTGGGAATAGACCAAACCACCATCCCGTCAGGTACAGGGAACAACTTCGTAGATCCGACAATGTCTTGGGATGAATTGGGGTAGGGAAACGAGTCCTATGCAGTTGGTGTGCGCCGAATGACCTTTTCTCCCTCGATCTTGGGGTTTCCTACCCCTTATATAGGCAGGGAATATGTCTTTGGGGTTCCATGGAGTCCAGGCTCCATCGGACATTGGGCAAAGTTCCAATGGTGCATGAAATCAAACCACCTAAGGATCATTCGATCCGTTTTATGCTCCCGAACTCAGATATATGCTTTTTAAGTTTCCTTATTGATCAGGGAGAGAGGTAGAGATGTGGGGAGATCGCCTACTACTGCTATTTTCAGACTAAATATAGGAGATGATGGACAGCTGTCTGATCTCAATCTAGTGGCGTCCATCGCACGCCAAAAATATATCCAAAAGGATTCACATAGTGACATTAAATTGTAAATCCTTCACTAAAGGGAAACTAGAAAAATCCATATCTCCCAAACCTTTTATCCTTTTAATCCCAAATATAAAGGTAAAGTCCATAATGACTTAAATTACTTGTGTGCCAAGTTTGGGACTCAAACACGAAAGTATGATAGACTTTTCTTCATATGCAAGTTATCACTTATTAAGGCATATTTTATGCATATTTTCTCTTTGTTATTCTTTTATATGATTTATTTGGATTCCTTTTACCATTAGAAACCATGTGGACTCAAAATCTCATCCATGATGATTCCATTATCCATATTTCCACATATTTCTCATATTTTCATCATTATCCCAAATTTCCTTCTCAATAATGCAATATTTGATTTCTTCTTTTTCTTTTAATCATATTGGACTCATTAACATATTATGATCCACTAAATCACATGTAAAATGGAAATGTTGCAAAGGAATTCCAATAAAAACACATAAATCACACAATTCCCATAATCATACATTCATTGGGGAAATTGTATTTCCCACCATATGAACTCAAAAATTGGGATTGTTATAGTTAATATATATTATTTACATTCAGCTTTATTATATTTTGTAATTTCTATATATTATTAGACCTCTATGTAATTTCTTTGACTTCTCTTATGCATAAAAGGGAGAGGGAGCATTGCTCCTCTCTACATGCTACATTGCAGTACCCTATCTTTCTTGTTCACAAAGTGCTCCTACCTACTCCCACCTACCTCCACCTCATTTCTACCTTCCTTCACCTCAAAACCCTTAGTTTTCTAGGGTTCTGACCACCATCCATCACCTTTCCATGCCATCCATCCACCTTGTGAGAAGAAGTGTGTGCTCCAACAGTTAGGAGGTGATGAAAGAGGAGTCTTCACCATGTTTCATGGTCTCTTATTCCTATACTCTTTCTTATTTCTTCTTTTCTTTCCTTATTTCTGGATAAACCCTTTTTGGTGGGTTGTTTGGGGGTAAAAATGTTACTTTGATACCATGTTGCGATAAAATAACTTGTAAAGTCTAAAACTCATTTTATCATGATTGTCTTACACTTTGTCTTATTTCCCATACTTCTTTTTATGGTTTATGCTTAAAATTATGGATTACTTGTTGATTTATGCTTCAAATCACTCAAATTCTAGGAGAGAATGGCTTATTAGAGGCTAACTTAGGGATTGCTCTTAGCTCAAACTAGTGGATCTCTATCTAGCACCCTATCTTTCCACACACATATCCCATATTTTACTTCTAACTGATAGATCTAAGTAGCTAGTGTAGGAGTGCTTAGTGCAATTGCCTAGGAGTTTTCTAAAGGCTAGATAGTGAGTGATATGAGGTGAAACACCCTCATATCCACTCTCCATCCCTACCCTTGAATCCCAATTATCCTAAAGACATCTATTCTAGAAGCCTATACTTGCTAGATCATATTCCACCTAAGCCCTAGTCCAATTGAGCATCATAAGATTGGATAGAGTTTGCAAAGGTATAGTTCCCCTTCACACACCTTATACCGTCCATGGCCAACTAGTAACTTAGGGTAATTCTTATCATTTATCTTGATGTTTTGTCTACCAATCTATAATGGATGGATATAAATTGCATATTGTGACCCCCCGATTTGGATTCTAGAAACATTCCCCCAAATGGCCCACACCTCTACCAATTGCTTAAAACCCAAACTTCCTTCCTTATTAGTTTCATGCTTGATTAGTTCATTGCTTTGTTAGCTAATTGTTATTCTCTTGATAGTTAGGTCTTGCTAGTGTAGCTTGTGTCTCTTAGTGCTTGTTTGTGTTATTCTTAGCTAGTTAATGGTAGTCTAGTTCCTTATTGTCTTAGTTGCCTAAATTTCATGTTAGTGTATTGTAGCTCTTTCTTTGCTTTTCTTACTCTTAATTGCCCTCTCCTTGCTTAGTTGACTTTCTTAATAATTAGAATTAACTTGTGTAAGGTTAATATAGGCTTTTATTTCTTGTTCCCTTGAATTTCTTTCTTGAACCATCTAGTGTAATCAAACACTTGAGCCCTAGACTCTGCATTAGGAACCTAGCCAACCAAACTAAGCTCTAGTGCCCCCTATGTCCCTATGAATCGACCCTTATCTTGCCTCTTGCCTATACTATTACACAACCTTGTGCACTTGTAGGTAAACTGTGTTAGCCTAAGTGAGTGTGTTAGTGTAGGTCCTTATAAATATTGAAATATCACAGTGTGTACCTTATGGTAAATGCATCACACACTCGGAACAACCCATGTACACCCAACTCCTGATCACGGATACCACTGCAAGAGTGGCACCCATGATCATAGATATCCCTTTTCTTCATGCCTGGACTGCACAACCAAGTACCGTCATTCCACACACCCATGTGGGCCCCACCTATTAAGGCGGTGGCTCTAATACCATTTGTAATGATTAGGCCCACTATGCAAGGCTCTAATAGAGTTTTTGGATGACGAATGACCCCACAAACCACCATTAGCCCCAACTTCATGCTTTTTCCTCATTTACACACAATCTGAGATTAACTTCCTGACAGGTCATACATCCTAGTACTACACTAAAGGTGATCATGATTAACCACAGAGTTCTTAGTGATGGGCTCCTTAAAAGGGGTGCACCTTGATTATATGCCTAGTTCATACTTTCATTTTAAGATCATTTTATCTAGGGCCTCAAATCTTGGGATGCTACAATTGTGGTTAAGTGGGTTAATTCTTTGGGTATGTTGATGCTGAAGGTTTGGTTTATATTACTAAGACCAACAAACCATGATCCATACCATAAATTGATGTTATTAGAGAAGTAAGGTGTGGAATACAATCTCTAATGATATATGAATTGTATTGATATGGAACCCTGGGGGTAGGTCTTTCTTGAGGTGTTGTAATGGTTTACACTACTAATAATATATGGTGCTAACATGATCTTTCCATATGCTTGATCTATTGGAGCATTAAGTTGTTGCAATTTTATGTATCAATAAAAGTGCATGTATCTTGATGTTGATGATACCTCCATCCCCCATATGTTTTTGAGGGACATTTGGTTTCCCACTACAACATGTGTATCTTGTTACTTATGTGTTTTCATAGAAAGTCTCATATGATATGATCAATCGTTTCATGAATGTTGGAAGGAAGAGGTATATGATTGAGGAAGTAGATGGTGATATGTGAGTGAGTTGTTGAGAAGAGTGAGTCTACCAATGAGGTTTAGAAAGAGTGTAACGACCCCACTTCTCGGTAACCCCACAATACCGACCTCACTTTCCACGTCCCCCAATTAAGGAAAAACATTCAAGTTGAGAGCCATTACCTAAAAATTTTCCCAAGGATCCAGATTTAGCAAAAAATAAATAATAGAAAACAATTTCATTAATCCAAAAATATTGTTTACAAAATGCTTTTACATGAAATTTCATTACTAGAAATGTACATAGAGAAGAAGTGTCTATCTAAATCCTCCTTACTTAGATTAATGTCTTCACATGGTTTCATATTTATCTTCATGTCCCTTATCATGTATATCATCATATACTTAAAACATCGTGAAATAAAATACGGTCAGTATAACAAGTTATACTAGTATGTGGGGGAAACAAAATAGTTCACATCTATTTGTAACAATATAATCCATCCAAATATTATTTAACAAATCAAATTTAACATTTTCATCATGACTACCCAATCTAGGTTTCTCCACCCTCTTTCATAACCCCTCAGGGCCTCATACTATAGTATTTAATGTCTTCCCCTATCTAGGTGGATGTCTTCATCATGTCTCCCCCTATCCAGACGGGTGACTTCATCATGTACCCCTTATTCAGGATAGTACCAAAATATGCCTTCCCTTATTCAGGAGTATGGCCTTTCCATTGATATGAAGGTGGCCTAGAATTGGGGCTAGTCATGTTCATATATAATGTGATAGTCATATTCACTTTAAAGTTTGCATGGAATGAAATAAACAAGCATGCATATATCTTCAAACCATATAAATAAATCTCTGAGAAACCACGTGAAACTACAAAGAATATTCTTAGGTGTAACCACATACCTTTGCCATGTAGATTATTCAATTATACTTCAAGCATATTGTCCAATCAAGCAAGCAAATCAAGAAACCATCATATAATCTGCATTACGTAAATTCTAAAGTGTCACCAAACATATTTAATGCACTATACCCTACTCGGTCCTAATCTAGGGTTTAGGTTTGGACAATAACTAAGGGTATTAACCCTATTTCCATCGCATATTTAACATTAGGTGAACTCTAGTTACTAGATCCATCTTATCCTTTCATTAAGTCACTTAGATCAAATATGTTCATTAATAACAAGCAAGTTAGGATCTTTAGCCCTAATCCCACATATTAATGATTATCCACATTAGAGACCCTAATTACCTTATCAATATTTCCATCATTACATTTATTATCATTATTCTCAACAAGATTAGGTAATAGCATAAAAGAAAGACTTTTAATGTTTTCAACATTATAATACCCAAAACTAAGGTTTCCATGTGCTAATCACCACTTTAACCCATATTTGCACTACTTTTAGAAAAGGAATCACTATCAAGTCTCAATTATATTTTCTTTGTGTTCCTCTCATTTTTTTTGATCAAAATGATATTAAATTTACTATTTTCTAAGCATCCTAGCAATTTCTATAATTATTATAAGATACTTACCTTTGAGCCAATAAGATGATGCCATGTCAGCAAATACATACTTATATTTTCTTATTTACTAGGTCGGCTTAGGTAGGAGAAAAGACGACAATGCCCTTGTTCTAACAGCTTCTGCTCCAGGATTATCCAGGTCAATTGACCCCTTATTTTCTCTTCCTCGCACAGACGTTCTCCTATGTGAACCCGCTGCAGGTGTCATGACACTGTGAAAGCTGACTCCAGCACCCTGTGCCACCAGAGGTGCCATGGGGCCACTCTCCTCCTCCCTACCCTACTGCCTATCTAGTGTGCTTCATTTCCCACCGTCTGTGATCCTCATCCCTTATCCTACTCTCTTTCTCTCTACTTCACTACCACGCTATCGGAAGCGCCACTAGTGATCACCGTGTCTGGCCTCTAGGGCGACTATCCCAACCCTTGCGACTCACAGTCAAGGAATGGTTTGGGAACTTCCTCCCCTTTTGACCTTCCCTCCTACCCTTGCCATAGGTGGTCAGCCCCAGTTGCTGTCGACGGTGGTCTGAAAGCCATAGATTTGCCCTTGTCCCCTTGGTGTGACGTAATGGTCACCGAGAACATGTGCTGGAAGGGAAAGACTCCTCCATTAATGTTGTCTTCTAGGTGCCAACTCCTCGACGGCCTCCTACCATCCCTAATATTGTCTCTTTACCTTGGGAAGGAAAGGATCAGCATTATCGGTTTCCCCTAGACTATCACCATTTATAGCATAGATACACTAGGGTATGGGTAAGATAGTAAGGAGGAAGAGATGGACGAAGGTTCTGGTCCCCTTCCTCTTAATGTATAAGGCAGTGTTGGTCTCATAAAAAAAAAAGAGTTTCCCTTCCCATATAACCAGTAGTGAGGGAAATATTTGTATACCATAACCCGAAAAGGAATGTGATTAAACAATTTAAGAATGGACATCTCTTCACTTTTTCTTTATTCTAGACATAAAACATTCTATAAACATATTCTTTCCCAAAATATCTCTTTAACGACATCCATTAATATTATTGATAGCAAGATAGGATCCAAGTAAAGGATATATACCATTATATAAAACTCTTTCCTTTCATTACTACAAATCCAAAAGCCACGAGAAGGTACTGCCATATTATAATTGGGACTTAGATTTGGCAACAATAAACCATTACGTATAAACACTTAACTCTTTGGTATACAATGGATAATTTGTCCTATTTAGGAATCACTTTAATATTGAATTCTAGATTACTCTTTTCTCTTTCTTTGATATATCATTTAAATCAACAATTCTCACTTAAACAAAACTTATAAAGTCTTTTCCAATTACATTTTGTTGTTGGGATTCATTAGGATGTCTTTTATACATAATCCTTTTAAGGACTTTATTAAAACCATACAATTATCTCATAGAATATCCTTTTTTCTCCCAATTTCTAGAATCTTCTCCCTTTTCATTATTATAAGCATACCAAAAGTTACATCAAAACAATACTAATTAATGTCTCAAAACATGTGTTTCCAATCTTGGCTAGATAATTATCCTCTATTTATCTAGAACACCATAAATCCTATTTCTTTTGGCAACTTAATAATTATTTCAGCTATCATAACAAAAGGCCATTATTATTAATTCCTTCTATTTATTTAACGTGTGCCACAAGCACCCATGCCACGAAGGTGATCAATGTTATTATTATTCTACCAATAATACCATTAGGGAAATTATTTATCCAAACATGGCTTTATATTTATATAATTCAATTTTACTAAAAAACTTGATGATATAACATTCACCCCTCCTTAAAAGTAAATTTGTCCCATAAATTTAAACCCATTAAGCTTAAGGTAAAAGATAACTCATATTAGTTTCACATCTTAGGGTTAACAACCCTGCTTAGATACCATTAACATCTTTTATTGATAAGCAAATTCCTCACATCATTACTAGGATTGGTACTTGATTTCAATTCAAGATACATCCACATCCTTAGTAATTACACATTATCATCTCTTAGTGATTCCATTTTTATTTTGTGATATAAATTTCACTGAGTGACTATCTTTTCAACTATTGTTCATTCAGTTTCATGTAAGGGTGAGGTAACACCTCTAACCCTAGGACATCTCATTAAATTACCTTTTTAATTCCACAAAGTTCTTATATTTCATGAAGACATAACTGCTCAATCATAACCTATCCAAGCCTCTATGATGTCCCTACAGTGGATATGGATACTACCTCTCACATATGGTAAATCCTCAATAGCCCTTACAGTCTTACCCCAAAGGTAGACCAAGACTTAGAGCCATATAGTCAGATGATCCTACCCAAAGCTAGATCAAACATCGACTCATGATAACCTGATGATCCTACCACGAGGGTACATCACTGCCTAGGTCATCGCATATACTCAAAGCTACAGAGGAGGACTAGGATCTGAGCTGGATAGGCACATATTCTTGAGTCACCTCAGGTGTTACGAGCATTAGCCACTTCCTTGAGGTCTCTGGGGGTATAGGTACTTTTTGGAGTGATCTCATCCTTAGGCCTCTAGGGAGTGCCCCACACATTCACCCATTGGCCACATGAACATCATGAAGGTAGCTAATCTCTTGAGACATGGGCCTTGGGCAAACGTAGTTGTTACCTCCTGACCAGATAGTCTTGTACATTAGGGAACAACCAACTCCTAATCCCATCGGTTCATGTACCTTTAATACTCCCTACTTGACGTTAGGATTGACTTAGGACTCTACCCTCCTCAAGGGTTCATTTCTAGCACCTTATTTTTGTATGAAATTCTTTAAGCTGAATTTCCTCCGTCTCTTATAATGCTCATTATTCACTTTATGTCCCCTAATTGGACCCATGGCAAAATTTATTTTCTAGACTTGATCTCATACGGTCAAACACTTCCATAGTGACTTATCTTCCTCATATTCCTCATAGATGGCATACTTGGGTTTAAAGAATCATACTCAATATATGTGCTTTCATCTTTTATATTAAGTGACATTCATGGTTACCTCAATATTTTAAATTGATTTGGTCAACTTACTTTTATAGGGAAGATCCTAACTAGGGTGCCTTCATGGCTCATAGGAGGAAATTAGGCTCTCTAGCCACAACCTAACCCCAAGGTCTAGGTTTGCCTCCCTCATAGGTCATCTTCCCACTCTTGGGTTGACCCACCCCAGGTTGGCACACTAGCCCTAAAGGTTTCATGTTTTCGAACATGCGTTGTTTTATTATAACCGCTCAACCCTTGTTTTCTCAATCTCTGGGATACCCTATCATGGGGTTTTGTCCATGAAGTGGACTTGGGTCACCTTCCCCTCTAGGGGCTTAGTGCCATGTCGACCTTCCCATTCATGGGCTTGACTTTTGTTAACCTTCCCCTATAGGGGGCTTGGTTCTTTTTGACCTTCCCCTCCAGGGGCTTGATCATAGTCATCTCAATGACTTTCTTTCCATAACCAAACTTCTAGAGATAGAATGAGGGGTTCGAGCAAGTTATATTTGGATTTTCATTTTCATAACCATTGGTTTCTTATGTTTCTTAAAACCTTTTACATGAATGTCATGCTCCACATACACACATGCATGGGAGACTTGGTCACCTAAACTCATCTTTTTTTTCGTTCATTCTTATCCCCTTTCAAGGTTCATATGGGTAGTGTTTTATACCACCATGCCATTCTCATTATTTATGATTAGGGTTTAAGGGTTAGGATTAGGGACTACACCCTACCTCTTAGGGTTTTCATGTCCCTTGACCCACTAGGGTTCTTCCAAACCAGCCCTAGTCCCCTCTATGGTTAGCCTCCTAGGGAAAACCCATATAATGTTTTCTCTTTCCTTTATCATTATCTCCACATCACATTTCAATTATTATTTCCACATTACATGAACATTATCATTTCTATATTACATGTACATTAATTGACGGAGGATGTCTTAATCCTACTTCTTCTCAAAACCCCTAACTTTAGATGAGGAGAGAAGTTTCTTTTAGGATTTATTAAGCAAGAGGATGATGAGTGGATGAATCAAGATGAGAATACACCCTAAAGGTATTTTACTTCGAGAAAAATTGTCTGACTTTGGCCAGGAAGGATGCACGGGTCTGGGAGTCCTCATAAGCCGACTAGCGATGTGAAGGAAAATTTTGCCAGCCCCCGGTTGTGGTCCCTTCTAGACACCCCAGTCCTTAGAAAATGCCCTAATAATTCCCTCATGTTTCTACAGATTACTTGAAATTATAAACTATTAAATATTATTTGAAAAATATAGAGCTTTGATACCAAATGTAACGACCTCACTTTCCACGTACCCCAATTAAGTAAAGACCTTCAAGTTGAGAGCCATTACCTACAAATTTTCCCAAGGATCCAGATTTAGCAAATAATACATAATAGAAAACAATTTCATTAATTCAAAAATATTGTTTACAAAATGCTTTTACATGAAATTTCATTACTAGAATTGTACATAGAGAAGAAGTGTCTATTTAAATCCTCCGTACTTAGAGTAATATCTTCACATGTTTCATCTATATCTTCATGTCCCTTATCATGTATATCATCATATACCTAAAACATCGTGAAACAAAACACAGTCAGTGTAACAAGTTATACTGGTATGTGGGGGAAACAAAATAGTTCACATCTTTTTGTAACAATATAACCCATCCAAATATTGGTTAACAAATCAAATCTAACATTTTCATCATGACTACCCAATCTAGGTTTCTCTACCCTCTATTATTACCCCTCAGAGCGTCATATTGTAGTATTCAATGTCTTCCCCTATCCAGGTGGATGACTTCATCGTGTCTCCACCTATCTAGGTGGTTGACTTCATCATGTACCCCCTATTCAGACTGGCACCAAAATATGTCTTCCCTTATCTAGGCAGATGGCCTTTCCATAGATACAGAGGTGACCTAGAATTGGGGCTAGTCATGATCATATATAATGTGATGGTCATATTCATTTTAAAGTCTGTATGGAATGAAATAAACAAGCATGCATATATCTTCAAACCACGCAAATAAATCTTCGAAAAATCACGTAAAACTACAAAGAATATTCTTAGGCATAACCACATACCTTTTCCATGTAGATTATTAAATTATACTTCAAGAATATTGTCCAATCAAGCAAGAAAATCAAGAAATCATCATATAATATGCATTACGTAAATTCTAAAGTGTCACCAAACATATTTAATGGATTATACCCTACTCGGTCCTAATCTAGGGTTTAGGTTTTGGATAAAGAATAAGGGTAACAACCCTATAGCCATCTCATATTTAACATTAGGTGAACTCTAGTTACTAGATCCATCTTATCCTTTCATTAAAATCACTTAGATCAAATACGTTCATTAATAACAAGCAAGTTAGGATCTTTAGCCCTAATTCCACAAATTAATGATTATCCACATTAGAGACCCTAATTACCTTATCATTATTGCCATCATTACATTTATTATCATTATTCTCAACAAGATCAGGTAATAGTATAAAATAAAGACTTTTAATGTTTGCAAGATTATAATACCCAAAACTAGGGTTTCCATGTGCTAATCACCACTATATCCCATATTTGCACTACTTTTAGAAAAGAAAACATTATCAAGTCTCAATTATATTTTCTTTGTGTTCCTCTCATTTTTTACGATCAGAATGATATGTAATTTTACTATTTTCTGAGCATCCTAGCAATTTCTATAGTTATTATAAGATACTTACCTCTGAGCCAATAAGGATCTGCCACATCAGCGGATAAATACTTTTATTTTCTTATTTACTAGGCCGGTTCAGGTAGGGGAAAAGATAGTTGTTCCCTAGTGCTAGCAAGTTAGCAACTTCTGCTCCAGGGTTATCCGGGTCATTTGACCCCTTATTTTTTCTTCTTCGCGCAGACGTTGTCCTGCGTGAACCCGCCGCAGGCGTCACGACGCTGCAAAAGCTGACTCCAGCACCCTGCGCCACCGAAGGTGCCATGGCGCCACACTCCTCCCCCTATCCTGCTGCCTATCCAGTCTGCTTCCTTTCCTGCCATCTATGATCCTCCTCCCTTGTCCTACTCTCTCTCTCTTTCCCTCTGCTTCACTACCACGCTGTCGGAAGCGCCACCAGCGATCACCGCGCCTGGCCGCCGGGGCGGCTGTCCCAACCCTTGCGACTTGAAGTTAGGGAATGGTTTGGGAACTCCCTCCCCTTCTAACCTTCCCTCCTACCCTTGACGCAGGCGGTCAGCCCCAGTAGCAGTCGGTGGTCAGAAAGCCATAGATTCACCCTCGTCCCCTTGGTCCGACGCAATGGTCACCGGGAACCTATGCTGGAAGGGAAAGACTCCTCCATCAACATTGTCTTCCAGGTGCCAACTCCTCGACGGCCTCCTATCATCCCTATTACTATCTCTTTACCTTGGGAAGGAAAGGATCAACATTACCGATCTCCCCCAGACTACTTCTATATATAGCATAGATACACTAGGGTATGGGGAATATAGTAATAAGGAAGAGATGGCCAAAGGTTTTGGTCCCCTTCCTCTTGACATATAAGTCGGTGTTGGTCTCGTCAGGAAAAAAAAAGAGTTCCCTTCCCATATAACCAGTAGTGAGGGAAATATTAGTATACCATAACCCAAAAAGGAATGTGATTAAACACTTTAAGAATGGACACCTCTTGACCTTTCCTTTATTCTAGACATAAAACATTCTATAAACATTATCTTTCCCAAAATATCTCTTTCCATTAATATTATTAAAAGCAAGACATGATCCAAGGAAAGGATACATACCATTATATAAAACTCATGCCATTTATTACTACAAATCCAAAAGCCATGAGAAGGTACTGCCATATTCTAATTGGGACTTGGATTTGGAAACAATAAACCATTAATTATAAGGCACTTAACGCTTTGGTATACATTGGATAATTGGTTATATTTAGGAATCACTTTAATATTGAATTTTGGATTACTATTTTCTCTTTCTTTGATATATCCTTTAGATCAATAATCCTCACTTCAACAAAACTTATAAAGTCTTTCCCAATTATATTTAGTGGTTGGAATTTTGAGGATGTATTTTATACATAATCCTTTTAAGAATTCTATTAAAACCATACAATTATCTCATAGAATATCCTTTTTTCTCCCAATTTTTAGAATCTTCTCCCTTTTCATTATTATAAGCATACCAAAAGTTACATCAAAATAATACTAATTGATGTCTCAAAACATGTGTTGCCAATCTTGGCTAGATAATTATCTAAAACACCATAAATCCTACTTCTTTTGGCAACTTGATAATTATTTTAGTTATCATAACAAAAGGCCATTATTATTCATTCCTTCTATTTATTTAACTTATGCCACAAGCACCTATCCCACAAAGGTGATCAACGTTATTATTATTCTAACAATAATATCATTGGGGAAATTATCTATCCAAACATGGCTTTATATTTATATAATTCAATTTTACTAAAAAAATTGAGGATATAACAAGTGCTTTCCATGAGCTAAGTCGATTGTTCAATTTTGTGATGATGGGATTCCAGTAGGACTTGGTTGTGGAGTGTGGAGATATCGACAGACCAAGATATATGAATGGGAATTTATCAATATTTCAGTTGAGAATCCAGTGGTGTGGGTGCTAATAATGGGGGATTTATGAAAGCAAATTTTGAGACCTGAAAGGTAGCAAAATAGGAGCAGAATACAAACCATATTAATAGCATTGCAGTCTCATGAGGACAAAATGATGGTGTTGTTGGTGTCTTGTATAATATTTTCTTTGCAAAGAACTAATGCAAACATAATATAATGGTTTTCCCCAAGTTGGATCATACATGAGAATGAATGTGGCCATAATGAAGAGGTAAGACAATATGGATTCTCCTTGTCTTAGTTCATTCATGCTTCTATAATATCCATAAGGTGTACCATAATTAGAGTAGAGAAGTGGCAGGATTACAAGATGTAATCCATTGTGTCCATATATTGGGGAAATGATAACCTCTCATACAATTGATAAAGAAATTAATATTTATGTAATCAAAAGCTTTTCCAAAATCGAGTTTAATATCCAAAAGGGAATGTGGAGTGACTAAAATGTATGTATGGTTTTATTAACCATGATATAAGCATCTTAGATGCTATGATGATGAAGGAAGGCACATTGCCATTGGTCAATAGTCTCATCTAGTACAAGTTTCAACCTAGAATTGAGAGTTTTAGCTATGATTTTATCTGAAGCATTTATGAGACTATTGGCTTTGGATTTTGGAAATATGTTTGGGTGTTCAATCTTCTTGATTATTGCTATATGTGTTTGAATCGGGACCTCAAATTGGAAGGAGATGTCATCATGTTGTTGAATGTATTTGACAAGGTTGTGGAAGCCATTTTTTGATATGTGCCTACATATTATGGTATACTTATAGGCTAAAACCATACAGTTGGGGAGATATATCAACTCAAAATTGTTGACCACTCTTTTGACTTAATTACAAGAATGGTTATGCATGAGATGGTCCAGATGATTAGTATGGACCAAATATATGACCCCTACTATACAACAAAATTGCTTAAATTTGGAGTGTTTAATGTTGAAAAGTGTCTTAATATTCTACAATGTGAGATGTGATAATATGTCAATCTGTAGCAGCTATCCCACAAATTGGTAGGTTGTTAATGGGATTTTTTTCTTTGTTTTCTTGTTGTAACATCATTTTAGAAGTATTTGGTGTTTATGTTTCCCTCTTCCAATCATTTGACTTTGGATCATTGTTTCCACATGATCTCATTATGATTTTGTTGTTGTTTTATCTCTAATTTTAGCATAAGAATGTGGGTCTAATTTGTAGTCAGGTTATTACCTAGGAGGAAGAGTTTTGCATCTTTGTCTATGAACTAGAGACTGATGTTACCAAAGGTGCTTTGGTTCCATATTTCCATTCATTTTAGACTCCTAATACTTTTTGTAGATGTTGTTAACTCAAGGTCTAAATTGACTAAATCCTTGTTTTGATGATGACTAACCATGTCACTTATTTGTGTCTAATTCTTCTACTTGAGTGATTTTAGATTAGGCATAGACACACTCCAATTACCCTAAGTTGCGCATCCTAACTTAGAGAAAAGACAAGTCAAAATCAATGCAAGTGCACTTTTGTGGAATATGATGTAAATCCATTAGAATCATGTTGTAAATTACTTGTAATGATTGTATGACTGAACTAAACTTAGCAAAAATTAGGATCACTTAAATCAAATATTTAAGTACTTTAATGACATTTTCTAAAATTCATTACAGATTATTTTTGGGTCGAGTTTGTGATGGATTTTGAGAATGTCCAGGTTTAGTCGAGTTACAAACTTGACTGATCCATTCGGTAGAGTTACAAGGTTGACCGATCCCTGTACTAGAAAAAAATGATTTAAGTGATCGGTCAAGTTTCATCCAGGATCAACTTGACGGATTCTTCAAATCTACTTTGTCAAATAGTGCAATTGATGGAGTTACCTACACACAAAACTCGACCAATCGCACTATATGGAAAGTGTAAAAAGGTATTTCTATCCATTGGAGTATTGCAAAAACTTGAAAAAATATTCATTTCAACACTCCAAATAGCTAAAATTCGTCCTTAAGTGTTCCTACTATCTAGTAGGAATCCCCAACTATAAATAGGACCCCTGGGGCTTGATCCCATGGTTAGATAAGCACTATGAAGATCCATGTATTATAGTTGAGTGCATTCTACAACCACCTTCTACTCTTAACCTTAATCACTTGCTACATCCATTAGAGTGAGTAGGAGATTGTAAGTGAGCTAGTCCTACATTAATATCTTGTGAGGCTCTCACTTTTGCCACCTCCCACTATCTCATTTCTACCATGAAGATGAAGATGAAGATTCTCTCTCTTGGATAATAGAGGTGAAGCATAAGAAGGGAAGGTGTCCCTTGGTGAAAGCTTCTCCTTGACAAAGGTGAATTTAAAGGCGGAAGGTCCAAGAAGAGTGGGTAATTCCTCCAAGGTTAAAGACTTGTGCAAGAGTGGGTAAGTCCTTGGTGAAGGCAGAAGACTCCTTACAAAGTGGGTAAGTCCTTGGTGAGGTAGAAGACTCTTGGTTGGATAGGTAAGTCCTTTGGTAGGTTGTTCACTCCCTTCCCCTCAAAGGAAAAGTTGGGTATCTTGACCCAAAAAAGGAAGGTCATATGTTGTAACTCTTATAATTGAATATGCGAAGTAGACATGGTTAAGAAATCCTAGAGGTTGACCTCTCTAGTTAATGGATTGACAGTCTCCTAGTTTGGAAATCAGAACCACTCTACATATCTTGTGTTCTTGTGCTTGTTTCAACCTCAATCATCCTTGCTATTTATGTTGAGTTTCACTCAAATTCCAAATTAGCAACCTTATCTTGTTAAATAATTTCAAGGTTTAATGGATTTTTTAAGTGCATTTATCTCTATTCACCCCCACTCTAGATCCCATCCTAGATAGTCTTCTCCAAGCATACTTTCACAAGTAGGAGAAGATGGGAGATTATCAAAGTGGGAGGTTCCTCATCAACATTCCAATCTTTGATGGGAAAAATTTCCTCTATTGGAAGAGAAGGTTACAATACTACATCTAAGATCAAGTCTTGAGCTATGGCAAATGGTGGACCGTCCATGCAAGATGTCAGAGACAAAGATATAAGAATAGATGAAGCTACCTTGAATGCAAGAGCCATCAACATTCTCTATGCCTCCATGTCCCCCACCAAGTTCAATCAGATTTCCTATTGTGAGATGGAATATGAGGTATAGAGAAAGATATGCATCACTTATGAAGGAACAAAGCAAGTAAAGGAAAGCAAAGTCTACATGCTCAAAGGTTTTCTTGAGAACTTCTAGATGGAAAACAATAAAAGGGTGGCTGAGATGTACTCATGGATCAACACCATTGAAAATGGTCTTGCCATCCTAGGTCATCCTATGCTAGAGGAGAGATCAACTCAAATATCCATAGAACTCTTCCCAAGAGGTGGGAATCCAAGGTGACTTCCATTGAAGAAGAAAAGTCTCTTGGTGATATCCCTATTGAAGAGCTCATAGGAAATCTACAAGCCCATGAAGTCAAACTTGACAAGAAAGATGAAGAAGAAAGAAAAGAAGAAAAAGAGCTCAAGATAATGAAGAAGGCTGAAATCAAAGCACACATTGAAGCTATTTCTAGTCAAGCCTTTCCATCCTCTCAAGTTGAATAATAGGCCATGTACTCTAAGGGTAGACTCTACAAAGTCAAGTCTTCCTCCATCTGGTGCTTCAAGTGTGTAAAGAAGGGTCACTTCAAGGAATATTGTCCATAAGACAAAAAGACTCATCATCATAAGAGAATAGAAGAGAAGTACAAGAAGAAGGAGAAATGGCACAAAAGCTCAAGTGACTCCTCCAAATCAAACTCAAGTAAAGAATCAAATGGAAGCTCAATTGAACAATCAAATGGAGGATCTAGATCCATCTCTAGTGATGAAGGAGAATGTCATTTTGTTGTTATGGCCTCAACAATTGAAGACTCAAAAGAGATAAATCTAAACTCTCTAGATAAAGAATCTTTAATTGCTATTATTCATGCTACTCGTGCCTCTTTTAAGTCTTCTAGAAAGGGAAAAAAAAGCTTGCTAGAATTCTTGATAATTTACATGTAGAAATAGATGATCTTGAACATGCTAATATTTGATTGCTAGATGAAAACAATGATTATCTTAGTTAAGTAGATTCTCTTAAACTTGACAATGCTAATTTGTTTATTAAGAGTAGATTTCTAGAAGCTCAACCTCTTATGTCTAGTTTTAATAAAGAGCGTAGTAATATTGTGAACTCTCTCATTCTTGACATTAATGTTCTTAAATCCAAAAATAAGGATAAAGGTTTGGCTTTGCAAGGTTTAGAATATGAAAATAGTACCTATTGTTGTAAGGTTACTTTGTTTGAAAATGAAAATGCTTTCTTGCTTGCTGAAACCAACATCCTTGAATCTTGTTCTAGTTCTACCAGTAGTGAGAATATATTGTTGCTCTTCATATTGATAAAGATTATTATATGACCAAATATCTTTGCTTAGAAACTGATATTATGCATGATAGAGATGAAATCAATCAATTATCTTCTACTATTTTCTCTTTTATGCATGATAATCATAGTTTAAGGTACTCTATGCAAAGATTCTTAGATGATAAAAAGAATCTCGATCAAATCCTAGATCATACTACCAAACAAATGAGTAGAGACAGTCATGGACTTGATAGTAGCCAAAGGAACAATAAAGACAAAGGACCTTCAGTTTTCAATGAAGAAACCTTTAGCTCCAAGGCTAGGAGATCATGCAATTACTATGATGAAATTGGTTATTATTCTACTTGTTTCCCCTTTAGGAAAGCACCCTAGAGAAATGGACTTGGGATTCTAAGCTAACCCCTTAGGATCCAAAAACATGATTGGGGACCATTTCATCTTTCTTCTTGCAGGTGACAGGCTAATGGATTGTCTTAAGCTATTGATTTACAAATTTATTTCTCAATCCACATATAAGACGAGAGGTGAGGGGTGTCAACAAGTGGAAAAGAAATGGTAAGCACAAAGGTAATTTTATTCTTGTTCATATCCAATCATCATGTGTTTTTGCCAAGTTAGTATGCATTATACATATGGTTTTTGAGTCAAAAGTGATATATTGTGATTCTCTTCACTTTCTTGCTCAAAAACTATTTTGGACAGAGTGCATTTCTAACTTGCTTACACATGTTTGGATATTGGCTATATTTTTTATCATGCCTCTAAATATGCTTTTATGAAATATATATGTTTTTTATAATAGTTGTATTGGTTGAGTTTGACTTGATGAAACTGGACTGATTGGCACCAATAGGTGTTTCCAATAACTGTTCTTGGTCTAGAAGTTCAACCCATAATTCGACCGACAACATTGTGCACAGAATATACAATTGGATTTTTGGATGAGAATTTTCTTCTAACCTAGACTTTCTCAACCAATAACCTTATTCTTTGGCACTCCCCTTGGTATCTTTATATGTTCATATTTCCATGTTTTAAAATTTCCTATGTTTCCTACATCTCTATCTCTTTAAATTTTCTAAATTGGTATTTCCATATCTTCCAATTATCTATCTTGAGTTGCCATGTAGGTTTTGATGATGATCTCTTTGTATCTCTTAGTTGTGTCTAAAATTGCCTCTGTTGTACTTAACCTTTCTACATCTATCTAGTAGTATATCTTGGTATTGATACAACCTTGAGGTTCTTAGTGGTAATTATATTTTGGTAATGATGCATACTTTCTAGAGAGTAATATCCTTTCATGATTCCAATATTACATATCTTTTTGTTTGAATATATCACTACATCTACTCATAGATTTCTCTTTAAGTTGTGCATCTTTTTCTATGATCTAGATCCTACTAGTAGTCCTAACTTATGATATCATATACTAGTAGTTCTCTTATGTAGTTATAGCCTTGTTCAAACTTTGATCAAGTGGTATTAAACTATATGCTATGCATGTATCTTGTTTTATACTCAAGCTTATTCCTTAACTTGGATATCTACTATCTTGAGTTACGTGCTTGCATAGCCTTACCTTGATTATATGCTAGATTTACATCTAGGGTTGTGCAAATGCATGTATTGATTTGCTTAACATACTATGATTGGACAAGCCCCTAGTATTGCTTTTCTACTCTCCTTTCTAACTTTTGGTATCTCCTTTTCCTAACATGTTTTTTAGCTCTTCAAACCCCTACCTTTTTGAAATGACAAAGAGTCATGTCTTATGTTAGATAGGGAGAAGGCATGTGTGAGGATAAAGTATGTCTTATGTTAAGGGGAGAAGACATATATGTAGAACACATGTGAGTAGAAGACATAGTTTCTATAAACGTTATGAATGCTAACCATGTAGGAGAAATAGAATCAAGTAAGGGGGGCATGAGAACTCCATGAGCATCAATTGACTAGTAGAATGTAAACTCAATTCCATTTGAAATTCCTAGCTTTATATGAAGGTATGATTTTGCTTAAATGCTTTCAATACATTTATGGAAGGTTTGTCATCTTCAAAAAGGGGGAAAAGTTGACTCAGGGTTGATGATGACTCAAGGTCTAAATTGACTGAACTCTTGTTTCGATGATGACTAACCATTCCATTTATTTGTGTATAATTCATTTACTTGAGTGATTTCATATTAGGTATAGACACATTCTAAATGTCCTAACTTGTGCATCCTAACATGGAGAAAAGACAAGTCAAAATCAATGCAAGCTTACTTTTGTGGAATATGATGTAAATCCATTAGAGTCTTGTTGTAAAATACTTGTAATGGTTGTATGACTTGTAATTAATCTTAGAAAAAATTAGGAGCACTTACATCGAACATTTAATCACTTTAATGACATTTCTTAAAATTCATTACAGGTTGTATTTAGTCGAGTTACAAACTCCACCAATATCTTGATGGATTTTGAGAATGTCCAGGTTTGGTCGAGTTACTGTAAAGAGTGTGAGATCACCTCCTTACTAAAATATGGTAAACAAAACACCATTGGAAAGTAGCGGAATAAAAATTTCTGACTATATTCAATTTCATAAAAAGGTTTATAAAATACATCAAATTCTCCTATTAGGGTTTACATCAAGATACACAAATAGGATCTAGATAGAGGGAAGTCTAACTACCACAGTCTTGTCTCCAAGCAACAACTCCATCAACTAAGTCCATGCCAAAGCTAAGATCTTCATATCTTATCCATCAACTTGCTCATCACCTGGGTGGTTGCGAAGGCACCCAGCAAAAGGGAAAGGAAAAAAAATAAAAGTATGTGTTACAAAAACTATTCTAAGATAGCAAGATAGGCAAAGTATGTAAAATAGTATAGGTTCCATCATAAGATGATGGCAATCAAGAGAATGAGGTTGTATATAAAAGAAGCTTTCAATAGATGCTTGCCATAAACAAAGTATAGTAAAAGAATTGCATGCACGATTAATATTGACTACCTTAACTAAGTAGGGTTGAGGCACCTACCGGATGTTCAACCAAAGGGTGAGGGGAGAGTAACACATTCCCAGTCACCTACACATTTTCATGTATGGGGGAGAAATAACACATTCCCCAACTATGGGTGGTTGTACATAAGTACTGCTACTATAGCTAGTTAGTCTAATAAAATCATCATGCTAGAATCAATGGCAACTAATAGCATCAACCAAATAGAGCATAGCAGTGGGGTACCAAGACCCAAGAACAATATTCCAAAACCAATTATGAGGCAGGTATAGAAAAAGGATCATGAGCATAGGATATAGGGTTCAAATAAACCTCATTGTGGAAAAAGTAGGACATGGCACAAATATTTCCCAACTTAAGGTATAAATACACATACCTCTTCCTTAGAGATCTAATTATCAACTTGCACCACTTTAATTAATTCCAAGTTCCACTTTTCCTATTTTCAACGTATTAACATGCATTAGGGTTTTGCATATGCATAAAGGTAAAGAGAACCCATATTTAGGACTTTACACATAAAACTTTGATTTCAACTCTAAAAACATCACCATTGTCTTATTTAGAGTTTTCTGATCAAAATAACATATAATATTATGTATTTAGAAGATATGGAGTTTTAGATGCATTATTGATGATTTTTAACTAATTAATTCATTCTCAAAAACACTTTTTCGAAAAATATAGAATTAGGCATCAAAAATATTTTTATTAGAAATCTCATCTTTTTCTGATTCCAAAACATATCTTACTTTTATTTTTTGACCAACAAATCAAAAGATATGAATTTTCCAAAATGGACCAATGATAACTTTGCCATGTAGGCACTTCGTTTGAAAACAGAGACAGCAAGAGAGAGTCGGGCCCACCTACTAACGTGTCCAAATAAGGGGCGGCCAACTCACACGGCCAAGGTTGGGTCAAGTCGCGGTTAACATGAATCAAAAGGGTGAAACTACCCTTCGCGCAGATAGAGAGATAAAGAGAAAATAGAGGGGGGAAATAGTAAAAACATGGGAAGTCATCTCCCTCCCAGCCCCGACGCCATGGTGGAGACCAAGCACCAGCTTGCTTGGGAAAAACTTTGGGCAAAACCAACATACTCCACCAAGATTGACACACAAATACTCGAAATGAAGAAGAAGACAAGACAAAACTGATGGTACCTCAAATTGTGCCAGAGGTGAATTGTAGAGGGAGTAACTGGCACCGCAAGTCTTACTCCTTCGGGGGCTTGTCTAGGACCAGAACGGCAGAGAAATGCGCAATTGGAGGATGCTTTGAGTTGAAAAGGTGGCAGCGAAGCTTGGGGTAGTGTTATTTATAGTCAAGGGGTCTAGGTTAGGGTTTATATAGGTGGGTGAGAGAGGCACATCAGCCAAAAGGGGGGTTTCACAAATGTTTGTCAAAACACAATAATTTTGGGTTAATCTAGTGTGGAAACTCGAGGGGAGTCCAAAGCAATGAAAATCATTCGATTTGGTTGAGTGTAGAAAGAGATATCACAAAATGAAAAATCCAAAACTTTCTCCCCATTTCCCAATCAGGACCAAGGTAGGAGACAAGCTCTCTACTGTCCGATCAACATCCAATGGCCATGATCCCCATGTTAAAATAAATCGAAAGTCCTTATTCAAATCGAATTTCGACAAAAGTGATATGCACATTACTTAATGAATTTTTCTCTATTCTTTTTAGGGGTCAAACGATTTCTAAAATTAACCAAAATTTACACCCTAGTTGATTTTGATGCGTAGAATCCAAATAATGAATTAGTTTTACCTTTTGGGGACTTTTATTAGGTTAAATAATTAAAGTATCATTTTATCGTTCCTCCTTCATTAAAGGTGATAAGATGCCTCAAATTTCATGAAACTTCACCCATAAGTCTCTCTAAAAGACTAAAAAATGATTTAGTCATTAATTTCACAAGTTGATATTATTTGTTTATTTATTTAATTTATAAAAGATTCTACACACGTTCGCTCTCCTGTTTTTACTCATTATCCAAACATTATCCAAATTAGTTGCAAATTTTCCCAGAGGCTTATTTCCATGTTTAGATTACGAATTTGGAGTTAGTTTTCCAGTTTGGGGACATTAGATATTTTATTTCACTTTATTGTCTTATCTCCTATTTTCTTTTAACAAAGACTTTAAAATATACATTTATCTTCCAAATTAGGTGATACTTGGCCCTTAAGTTTCTTTTAGGGCAAGAAAATGAGATTGTGACCCAAATTATCTTCGTGGGTTTCTATTTAGTATTTTTGGAACAACATATTCCTCATTATTTTCTTTTATCCAAAATATTCCATATTATCCCCAATTATTGCATTTATCATCTCCTTTATTTATACTCGGGATTTATTTCCTTTTTCATATTCTAAAAAGCACTAGAAAGTTCTAGGATGAAATATTTTATCCTTTTTATTACTGAAGTGGACATTTTACATATTAAGCCCATTACTAAGCTTTTATTGAGATATTTGTTCATAAACCCAAATATTGATAGAAAAGGTGAACAAATGTTCATTAAACCATCATATTCTCCACAAATTAAACAGAAAGGCCAAAGAGGATAGAAAAGAAAGTAAAAGATTGGAAAGAGGGTCAAAAGACAATATGTCCAGAATTCAATATGTGTTACAACTCTCCACCCCTTAAAGAGGATTTCATCCCCAAAATCACAAGCAAGAAGGGAAGGGTGAGTGTGCAACCTCTCATCAAAAAAACATCAGGTTGTTCCTCCAACCAGAAACTTCCACCAAACTTTCATCAACATATACTTCACATGCAACATCATAGGTCGGGTTCTCAAGATCACCTAGGGTTACTCTATTAAGATTTCTTTTACGGGATTTAACATTATTATCATTTTTGTCTCATTAGCATTATATTCATTATGATGTCATATTATCATCACTATTTTGATTATGTCATGTTATATTCACTTGTTGAAGAATTATATTTCATTATTATGCACAATTAGAGGTTACTCAATTATCTCAATATATTTGACCATTAATAATTTGGATTTACACTTCATTGCCCTCATATGATCATTTTATTATTTATAACAAATTATCTTGCATGTGATTGGACATTTTATCCTATTTGTCATTAAGGCTACTATTAATCCAAATTATGTCACATTGATTACTTGCATGTATATTAAACATTGTCACATTACCTTTCTTATTCACATTAATGTCATCATTATTCATTTTCTCATATTTATTCACTTCTTATTATTGATTATGCACATTTATGTGAATGCAGTTACTTCTTATCCATATTGAAGTCATTACATGTATTTTAATGATCAAGGTCAGACACATTACATATTAATGAATTGATTCACATACCAAGTCATGATTACGTGATTAACTAGGTGTGTACTAGGTAACAAGGTGATATGTATTTCATATTAATTAATCTATGATTAGGTGAATATATATCATTTATGTACATCAAGGTATGCTATCTGATTATTACACCTAATGCCACTAATTTAATATGAATATCATTAAGGATGTTTATATTAAGGTTATATGATTACAACTTAGGGTTTAGGATCAACATGATCATTATATTTTATTATAGCATGCATTAATGCCAAGATTAGGTTAAAATTTTCTTTCTCATCATATCATTAAGGTTTATCAGTTCATGACACTATTAGCATCATGTCTATCCATAATTAGTATTAATATGTGAGTGATCCATATTATGTGCATTGAATATTCATTAGGGTTTGAAAATATAAATTATTTCTCAGGTTATCATTATATGTTCATTAATGTATGAACAAGCATGTTAGGGTTACCATTATTACATGTTTGGTCAAGACCAAGGATCCAAGCATACTAACCTCCTATTCATGGAGTTAGGGTTTTTAAAGATAGATAGATATAGAGATGTCAAAGGGTTCCATCCCCCTAAAGAGGGTTTCATCCCCAAAATCTAACCACCCAACATCATCAAACAAACTATACTCCACCCCTTAAAGGGTTTGACCTATCAAGCCAAACTACACTAGGGTTAAAGGATGAGTCTACTACACCATGTACAAGATCCATTACACTTCCACTGTGCACTCTGATAGCTTACTTAACAACAAACTTCAAAGTCTAGGTTCTAGGAATAAACTATCCAAGCATATGGTCCTAAGGGACATAAGGAAACTATCTTGGTATCCATCCTCAAACAAGTCATCATACACCTGAAACTTAGGGTTCCCAAAGATATACAACAGAGAAGTCTAAGGTTACTATTGCCTAAAAGCAAACTATTTTGGACGATTTGTATCATCTTAGGCCAGGCTGATATCATATGGATCCGAGAGTCCTTGTAAACCAAGCTAGTGGTGCGGAGGAAAATATTACCAGCCCCCAGAACCTGATCCTTTCTAGACACCTTCTCTTCAACTTCATGCCCTAATAGCTGCCTAAAGGAAAACCTAAACAACATCAAGTTATGCATGCTTTAGTTATGAGTATTTTAGGGTTTTATTCATCATGATTCTAATGTTGAACTATTGATTCCTAATTCAACCTTTCATCAACATATATCAATCTAGGGTAAGCATGTAACTTAAAGGGAAACTATGTAAGGCAAGGATTCTAACTAGGGATACAAAACTAAAATAGTTAGATTCCAACTAACATGGCTCTGATACCATGTTGTAAAGATTGTGAGATCACCTCCTTACTAAAATATGGTAAACAAAACACCATTGGAAAGCAGCGGAATAAATTTTTTTGACTATATTCAATTTCAGAAAAAGGTTTACAAAATACATCAAATTCTCCCATTAGGGTTTACATAAAGATACACAAATAGGATCTAGATAGAGGGAAGTCTAACTACCACATTCTTGTCTCCAAGAAACAACTCCATCAACTAAGTCTATGCCAAAGCTAAGATCTTCATGTCTTATCCATCAACTTGCTCATCACCTGGGTGGTTGCGAAGGCACCCAACAAAAGGGAAAGGAAAAAAAAACAAAAGTATGTGTTACAAAAACTATTCTAAGATAGCAAGATAAGAAAAGCATATAAAATAGTATAGGGTCCATCATAATATGAAGACAATCAAGATAATGAGGTCATAAATAAAAGAAGCTTTCAATAGATGTTTTCCATAAACGAAGTATAATAAAAGAATTGCATGCATGATTAATATTGACTACCTTAACTAAGTAGGGTTGAGGCACCTACCGGACCTTCAACCAAAGGGTGAGGGGAGAGTAACACATTCCCAGTCACCTACACATATTTCATGTGTGGTGGAGAAATAACACATTCCCCAGGGGAGAAATAACACATTCCCCAACTATGGGTGGTTGTACATAAGTACCGCTACTATAGCTAGTTACTCTGATAAAATCATCATGCTAGAATCAATGGAAACTAATAGCATCAACCAAATAGAGCATAGTAGTGCAGTACCAAGACCCAAGAACAATATTCCAAAACCAATTATGAGGCAGGTATAGCAAAACGATCATGAGCATAGGATATAAGGTTCAAATAAACCTCATTGTGGAAAAGTAGGACATGGCACAAAATTTCCCAACTTAAGGTGTAAATGCACATACCTCTTCCTTGGAGATTCAATTATCAACTTGTACCACTTTAATTGATTCCAAGTTCCACTTTTCCTATTTTCAATGTATTAACATGCATTAGGGTTTTGCATATGCATAAAGGTAAAGAGAACCCATATTTAGGACTTTTTTCATACAAATCCTATTTCAACTCTGAAAACATCACCATTGTCTTATTTAGAGTTTTCTAATCAAAATGACATATAATATTATGTATTTTGAAGATATGGAGTTTTTTTTGTCGGTAAAAAACTCGTGTTACTATAAAATGAAACCCAAAACTTTGGATACATAGAGCACCCCTTACAACCCAGGATATAAATCCAGACAACACTAGAGGCCTAGAGAATACCTCCCAAGAAGAGAAGGAGAAAATATGAACACTTCATATCCTATGCTAGCAATAACCACACAGTTGTAGAGTTGCCTACAAACGACTCAAGACCATTAACAGTATGTCCACCTTCAAAGTGTGGCTTCAAACCGCCCGAAACAACCTTAGACTACAAGGGAAGATAACATCATCCAAGGGTCATCCATCGACAGTCTCGATTCTACAACCAGGCAAGCAACCAAGAAAGCCAGAGACGGAACCAAGAAGCACATCCAATGGACATGACAAACAGCTTATGTCCATGAAAGGGAATCCCCCATGTCCTCCATATGCAATATTCTCATATGTCTGAAAGAATGGAATTCAAGAGCGCATCCAATCATCTTCATAAGTCATCATCACACCCATCTTAGGAGCCTTTCACAGCCATCTGCAGCCATCCAGGAAACAAGCGATTCAGGCTTTACAAAACGGGATTGAGCACTCTTGGCTAGAAATTGTAGCATACTTCTCCCCATCTCGGATGCAGGGCTCGATGTAGTCAATCGCCACCTCGATTTCTGCCCTATCCAACCTGCTGGCATTGAACCAGTCTGCAAGATGGATAGAAGAAAAAGCCTCCACAACTTTTCCCACAGTTGGCTTCGAGGGGCTGGCGGCGGCACTTTCAGCCCTAGGAGATTGTGGAGGGGTCGGTTTTCCCCTGCTTCTTTCTCCATCTGCCTCTGGTTGGCGGTATGGAGGATCAGAAGACTACTCCGCAACAGCGTGCTCCTTCCCCCTTCCCCCTCTCGCACTAGGAAAGTGCCCACGCCCTCGCCCCCTTCCGCTTCCTCGTCGCGGCATCCTTCTCCAGAGTTTATCTTGGGATCTGAAGATATGGAGTTTTAGATGTATTTTTTATGATTTTTAACTAATTAATTCATTCTCAAAAACACTTTTTTTAAAACATAGAATTAGGCATCGAAAATATTTTCATTAGAAAGCTCATCTTTTTCTGATTCCAGAACATATCTTACTTTTATTTTTTGACCAACCAATCAAAAGATATGAATTTTCCAAAATGGACCAATGATAACTTGCCACGTAGGCACTTTGTTTGAAAATAGAGACAGCGAGAGAGAGTTGGGACCACCTGCTGACTTGGCCCAATAAGGGGCGGCCAAGTGACGCGGCTAAGGCTGGGTCAAGTTGTGGTCAACACGAATCAAAAGGGAAAAACTACCCTTCACGTGGAAAGAGAGAGATGAAGAGAAAATGGAGGGGCAAAATAGTAAACATACAGGGAGTCATCTCCCTCCCAGCCCTGATGCCATGGCGGAGAGTAAACACCATCTTACTTGGGGAAAATTTTGGGAGAAACCAATATACTCCACCCAAATTGATGCACAGATACTCGAAATGAAGAAGAAGACAAGACGAAAATGATGGTACCTCAAATTGTGCCAGAGGTGAATTATAGAGGGAGTAAATGGTGCCGCAAGTCTGGTTCCTTTGGCAGCTTGTCTAGGACTAGAATGGCAGAGAAACACGTAATTGGAGGATGCTTTGAGTTGAAAAGGTGGCGGCAAAGCTTGGGGTAGTGTTACTTATAGGCAAGGGGTCTAGGTTAGGGTTTGTATAGGTGGGGTGAGAGAGGCACGTCAGTGAAAAGGGGGTTTTCTTGAATGTTTGCCAAAACACAATAATTTTGGGATAATCTGGTGCGGAAACTCGAGGGGAGTCCAAAGAAATGAAAATTGTTCGATTTGGTTGAGTGTAGAAAGAGATATCGCAAAAAAAAATCCAAAACTTTCTCCCTATTTCCTAATCCAGACTGAGGTAGGAGACAAGCTCTCTACCATCTGATCAACATCCAATGGTCGCGAGCCCCGTGATAAAATAAATTGAAAGTCCTTATTCAAATCAAATTTCGACTAAAGTGATATGCACATTATTTAATGAATTTCTCTCTCTTCTTTTGAGGGCTCAAACGATTTCTAAAATTAACCAAAATTTACACCCTGACTAATTTTGATGCGTAGAAACCAAATATGGAATTAGTTTTTCCTTTCGGGGACTTTTAATAGATTAAATAATTAAAATGTCATGTTCTCTTTCCTCCTTCATTAAAGGTGATAAGATGCCTCAAATTTCGTGAAACTTCACCTATAAGTCTCTCTAAGAGACGAAAAAAATGATTTTGTCATTAATTTCACAAGTTGATATTATTTATTTTTTTATTTAATTTATAGAATATTCTATACACTTTCTCTCTCCTATTTTTACTGATTATCCAAACATTATCCAAATTAGTTGCAAATTTTTCCAGAGGCTTATTTCCATGTTTAGATTACAAATTTGGAGTTAGTTTTCCAATTTGAGGACATTAGATATTTTATTTCACTTTATTGGCCTATCTCCTATTTTCTTTTAATAAAGATTTTAATATATACATTTATCTTCCAAATTAGGTGATACTTGGCCCTTAAGTTTTTTTAGGGCAAGAAAACGAGATTGTGACCCAAATTATCTTCGTGGGTTTCTATTTAGGATTTTTGAGACAACATATTCCTCGTTATTTTCTTTTATCCAAAATATTCCATATTATCTCCAATTATTGCATTTATCATCTCCTTTATTTATACTCAAGATTTATTTCCTTTTTCATATTCTAAAAAGTACTAGAAAGTTCTAGGATGAAATACTTTATCCTTTTTATTACTTAAGTGGACATTTTACAATTTAAGCCCATCACTAAGCTTTTATTGAGGTATTTGTGCATAAACCCAAATATTGATAGAAAAGGTGAACAAATGTTCATTAGATCAGCATATTCTCCAAAAATTTAACAGAAAGGCCAAAGAGGATAGAAATGAAAGGAAAAGATTGGAAAGAGTGTCAAAAGACAATATGTCTAAAATTTGATATGTTATAGATACAAACTCGACTGATCCATTCGGACGAGTTATAAACTCAACAAAACCTTACACTGAAAAAATGACTTAAGTGATCATTTGAGTTTGATCTGGGAAACTTGACTGATTCTTCAAATTTTCTTTGTTGAATAGTGCAATCGGTCAAGTTTCATACACACATAATTCAACTGATCACATTGTACGAAAAGTGTAGAAAAAGTATTTCTAGCCATTAGTGTATTGTAAAAATTGAAAAAATATATGTTGCAACACCTCAAATGGTTGGAATTCATCCTTAAGTGTTCCCACTAGCTATTAGGCATCCCCAACAATAAATATGACCCATTGGGCTTCATCCCATGGTAATCCAAGCACTATGAAGGTCCCTATATTATATTTGAATGCATCTACAACCACCTTCTACTCTCAAGCTTAATCACCTGCTACATCCATTAGTATGAGTCAGAGATTTGTAAGGGAGCTAGTCCTACATGTATATCTTGTGAGGTTATCACTTATGCCACCTCCCAATCTCTCATTGTTACCATGAAGATGAAGATGAAGATTCTCTCTCTTGGATAAGAGATGTGAAGAAGAAGAAGGGAATGTGTCCCTTGATGAAATCTTCTCCTTGACGAAGGTGAAGTCAAAGGCGGAAGATCCAAGAAGAGTGGGTAATTATTCAAAGGCTGAAGACTTGTGCAAGAGTGGGTAAGTCCTTGGTGAAGTAAAAAGACTTCATGCATAGTGGGTAAGTCCTTGGTGAGGTAGAAGACTCTTGGTTGGATATGTAAGTCCTTTGGTAGATTGTTGGCTCCCTTCCCCTAAAAGGGAAAGTTGGGTATCCTTGACCCAAAAAAGGAAGCTCATACATTGTAACTCATCTAAGTGA
Organism: Alisma plantago-aquatica; assembly: GCA_963693085.1. Lineage (NCBI taxonomy): Eukaryota > Viridiplantae > Streptophyta > Magnoliopsida > Alismatales > Alismataceae > Alisma > Alisma plantago-aquatica. The sequence continues at coordinate 723,970,700 of OY856414.1, forward strand.
ATATAAGGAGTAGACATGGTTAAGAAATCCTAGAGGTTAACCTCTCTAGGTAGTGGACTGACAATCTCCTAGTTCGGATATTAGAACCATTCTACATAGCTTGTGTTCTTGTGCTTGTTTCAATCTCTCTCATCCTTGCTATGTATGTTTAGTTGCACTCAAATTACAAATTAGTAACCTTATCTTGTTAAATAATTTGAATGTCTAATGAATTTTGTTTAAGTGCATTTATCTCTATTCACCCCCCCTCTAGAGCCCATCCTACATCCAACAAATGTTCCATTAGGTTTCAAGGGTGTTTTTAGGAGTGGACCATGTGTATTTGTTGGGGTCATCATTTTCTCAATGTTGGGTCCAGAATATATCGAAACAAAAAGGTTTTTTTTTTCACAAGGGATGTATTGTGTATTGATACGGATTAGGAAGTGGTTAGAGATGGGCCTGGTGGTTGAAGTCAAAATAGTAAGAGGGTTTTTCTAATTTTAAGATTGAAATTAAAGAAAACAGTCAAGTCTATTCCTATAATTCCCTCTATTCCAATTTAATGTAACATGTCAAGCAAATAAATCAATATGATGGAAGTCATTGATAAATCAAGAGAAGGAGGAGTCATGTATGGAGTGTGCATATCCAAGATGTTTTAGCACATTGGATCATTAAGATATATGTCTAGTGAGATTGTAGTCACCTCTAGTTAGATAGGGATTAGACTCTTAATTCAAATTAATGTAATAAAGCTCATAACAAAAACATGTTTGTTATGGCTAGGGTCTCCATAGACCCTTAATAAATCCCATGTCTGGTTATCAATGAAATTTCTAAGGGTGATAGTGATATTCTACATTTTAAAATCTTAGTTTATGAGCTAGAAGTATATACCATTCTATCCAATGACAATACATCCTTTGAAACCACACAATGGGATTTGAATCCAACCAATCATATGATTGATGTGGTGATTATTGTACAACAAATTTTCTAGGGGTAAAATCCCTAGGTTTTACCTTAACTAGTGTACATTGATTCCCATCACAAGTAGATAAATGTTATCATAGTACAGTTCAAGATCGAACCCAAAGGACAACTTAATTAAGAATAATATGATCAATATAACAAATAAGAACTAGAACTTACCACAAAAGTTCATTGGTCATTGATTATACTAAGATTTCAAATAATAAAGGCATTGAATTAAGGATTGATTAGAAAATCATGGAAACATCAAGATGGATGGATTTCACCACCACTGGCTATCATTCGCTCTCTTATTGCATCATAAATAGCATGAACATATCTATGTCGAGGTTGATTAAATCCCCCTTTCGGTACCAGGATTAAAAATTGGACGTATATAAATCTAAGCTCGTTGTCATGTTACCTAGAGATTAACTACCTATTGCCTCTAAAAACACATTAGAATTTCACATAAAGGATATAATGAGAATCACTTGATATTATAGATTATGCATTTGAAGTTCTCTACAATCAAGATCCGATAAACATATAAGCATGTAGAATTAATGATTAAACAATACTGCAAGCATAAAATTCTTGATTCTAAACATATAATGGTACATACAATAGTAGATGTAGTAAAGAGAATGAAATTGGGTAGTAGGGATACTCCATGCACCCTAGCGATAGGACTACTCATTGATCATGGTAGTTACAAGGCTAATATTGAAAGAAGGAAAGAAATCCATCATCATAGTATATAGAAAAGGAGTAACCATGGTGTTCATATGCCTATATTTGAGGTTAGGGATGATGGAGGTCGACAACAAAACAAGATCTCTCATTGCAATTCTTCAAATAATGTCTTAGTGCATCGTCTTTCTTCCTAATTACAACCTGTTATAAGGAAGAAGCAACAAATTGACAATTGGTGGAGATTGTCAAGTGGTGGAAATGAGAACCATAGGAATAGTCTCTTTCAAGGTGTGAACCTTGGATGCTTGTCATAAGAGGAGGTGGAGGTATCGTCCACTGATGGAAATGGTTAGTGGAAACTAGATATGGATGCCTAAAACTTATTTTGGCAGCCAGGAAGCATCATACGTGTGTCCTTTCACTAGAGGCCATGGTCTTATATTTATAGGCAGAGAAATAGGGTTTGGAACTAACCCCATATGTCTTGTAGATAAGTGGTCACCCGCCATGAAGGTGAAGAGGTGGTTGTAGAAGGAAGAGAATGGGTATCATGACATTTATTATTTTACTCAATAGACAAAAAGACAACATGCCCATTTCGAAGATGGAGGATTAGGTTTTGTCAATGGGGGACATAGGGATTCCATCAAAAGATTGGGGAAGAAGTTATATTAGTTGAGTCACGAAGGGATTCCACTGAAGACATGTGAGATAGTTGGCCATCTGTAAGTGAGCATTGGAGTTTTGTTGGTTGTCAGCCATCAATAGGTGAGTGCTAGAATCTTAGAGGTTGTTGAGTAGAACTTTCTTTTGGCACTCAACCAACATGATGTTAGACTTTAAGAGAATGAACTAGATGTTAGTACAAAGTGAACCCACCCTCACATGGAGAGGCTATTGGCATGTGCCATCAGATATGCCTTTATGAAGCATTGACTGGAAAATCATCAACTAATGAAGGGAAATATCAACGAAAATTTGGTCCATTTTTCAAAAACTTCTTGTGCCTACTAGTCAGTCAACGAGACCAATGTCTCCTATGTTGGTGCATAAGATATGAAGATCAAACTTACCATGAAAACTAGGGATTTGGATCAAAATCTGAGAAACAAATATAAAATTAAGAAAACCTATATGCAAGTTATTTCTCAAGTATAATGAAGGAATTGAATGCATAAGTAAGTTGAAAATGCAACTAACCTAGGATGGATATGCATTCGTCAGTGATTACCTCATGTAGTTTTGAATTGAAAGGATGACAGTTGAGAGCTTGTTTATTGTGGGGTGATGGGATTGATATTATGTATATATATGAATCTTTTAGTGATTATATGTTTTTGTGCCACATGAGGCACCACATATTCCATTATGCTATAATCATCGAAGAATTGTGTCTAAAATATGCAGACATCATCTATATATTCAGGTCATTGGTTTGGTCTATAGCTATGTGGATGGATCTAGTGTTTATCCAACCGGTAAATGTTTCCATCTCATAGAGAACTAGATCCAATTGCATGTATTTTGCATTCTATACCTAGTTTAGATGTAAAATATATATATTCTAGAATGTTCAGCAATGAGGCAAGGTTGTTGATGTGATTCGTACAATGCTTCAGTGCATCTTGTTCATATAATATCATCATAGAAAATATCATAAAGGGGTGTATCATGCAATGAGAACATATCAGATGCATAGGATGTACCCGTTATGTAGGATGCAAAGTAGTTATTATTTTTGGTTACCTTGAAAGTTGATGCAAGTGATTTGAGGGAACTTGGATCATTGCGGTTATGTAGTTTCTTGATAGGACTATGAGAGGATTTGAGTTCTTCTATGATTTCACATTTTGGTCTGTCATATTTTTCTCTGTTGAGGCAAGGAGATGAGTGTTCTATCATCAGTTTGTTGGAGGGGAAGTGGTTGTAGGAATCATCCATAGAGTTCTGGCAGTTGTTAGTTTTGAGACTATTCAATTGAGAAGGTAGTTAGGTTCTTTGTTTGTGGTGTTTTCTTTCCCATACCATCTTCCTATCATGGTTCTTCTTGTTATTGTTGATGTGTCTCATATTCTTTCTAATAGAGGGGCAAAACAATGATCCATGATGACTATATAACTTGGAGAAATTTGTGTGGACCTCTTTAGCATTTTCAATAATGAGTTTGATTGTGTAGAAAAAATCATCAAGTCTGATTCTCAGAGGGGCTCGAAGTTGGATCTCTTATCTAACTGACAAGAAGCAAAAAGGTTTGACATAGTTAGTAGGTTGAAGATCATTGTTGATGAATAGCAAAGTAGCACCAATGGCATGGGCAATGTCTTTAAAGATGTATAGTTACTATGAGTGATGAGGTACAAACCTCCTAAGCTCACATGGGAAGAACCATGGTCAATGATAAATTTTGTGAGTTGGGCTGAATGAAGTTGTCACCTCATGGGATGGTAATAGTTTTTCCAAAGAGGTGGCCAAGTTTGATAGCTTGTAGGACAAATTAGATCAGTTGTGGGTATAAGGATTTTTTATTTGAGAATAGTGTGGCCTCACATGAGATGTGCAATATCTTGGGTGATGTCTAATATGTTGACAATGTGGTTCACCAAGTTATTTTTAATAGTATTGAGAACAATCATATTGGCGTACCCTTTAGAAAATGCATATAGCTAGTTGGGAGATCATTGGGATGGTCAGAGTAGAAATTTTGGGAAGGATTCACCATGTTGATGTTGGTGTCTAGAGAATGTGAGGGTGAGGTAAAAGTGGAGTACGGGGGAAGGTGAATGCACTAGGAGGATGACACTATATTTATATAGAATGTGCAGTTAATGTAGATGAAAGAGGGTTAGTGGGTTGAGGGGTAGAAGGAGGTGATGATACATTTTTGCAGCATTGGACATGTGTAGGTTCATGCTAACTAGATGGATATGAGGAGTTTTTCTTCTTGATCCACATCTCTTTATGAAATTGTAGAGAACTAGAAAGGGAATCATGTGACAGTAGGGTCATGATCTACCACTATCTAAGTATTCATGTCTAGTATGTTATGCTTAGTACATACAATTTGAGATGATCCAATATCTTTTTGAAGTAGAGTGATTGGATGAAGTATACGCCTGAGTATCAGAATTTTTTCTCATTGTTGTTTCTGACACAATAACTAGAATTCAGTGCATCCTTATCCTCCAAAGAAGCAATGGAATCAGTAATTGAAGATAAGTGTAACGTCACAAGATTTGAGTCCTCAGATAAAATGGTCTTGAAAGGAATGATTGGACTACCCATATCACCAAGGTGCACCTCCTTTTCCAGGAGGTCATCCCTAAAGAATTCCATAGTTAAGTGTGTTCAGCTTGGAGTAGTACTAGGATGGGTGAGCAGTCGGGAAGTTGACACCGACTTGCGCATGCGCGAGTGAGGAAAAAGTGCATAGTTTAGGTTAGTGGTGGTCTATGGGGCCAATCGACATTCCTAAAAATCTACTAGAGCCTTGGGTAGTGGGGCCAAGAGTTACAAATGGTATCAGAGTGATGGTTTTCCATTTAATCTCTTATAATTATTAAATTTTACAAACTCTTTAGAACCCAAGGGAGTCATTAGAAGATTTTCTGATGATGGAGGTGTCTAGAAAAGGATCATGATCTGGGGGTTGGCACTATTTTCCTCCACCTTGCTAGTTGGTCTATGAGGACTCTCGAATTCTGTGTGACTGCCTGGCCGAGATCAGAGGATTTGATTCAAAATAAGATACATGTAGGTGTTCTCTCGTATGTCTTTGTTCCTTCTCTACCTCATTCATTGGATAACTTTAAGAGATTAGGGTTTCTCTCTCTCCACCACCCTCCTGAGTTTAGGGTAAGTATAATAAGGATTAAGGAATCCTCCACCAAATAATAAAAAGCATGTAAGAAAGATGTCATGGACATAAGTTTTGATAATTAGAAACTCAGACTGAGTTTAGTTACATGCTTAGGCTGCATGGCCTGTGTTTTCGTTCTCTCAGAAGATCTCTGAGGTTAGACCTTCTCGTAGGGTGAGGAGGAGAGAGTTAGCCTGGGAGGAAGAAGCCTCCAGGAAGAGGAAGAGACCTGACGCATCCTCTAAGGGTGATGCTAACCCAAACCCTAAGCAGTGGATATAGAAAGAGAAGACACGATGAGTTGGATATCATAGTTGACCATGCATGCATGTACGAGGGTTAGACATGCATATTGTACATAGAGGATTTGAGTATCCATGAGAAATGTTAACCATGTGTGGTTGTTTGACCCTGGTGCCTTTTGGTGACCCGACCTTGGGTGGTTGTTCATGTTGAGGGTGAGGGATCGCTCCCTCATTGAGAAGGTTAGTGGTGACCATATAGGAACCCTAACCTGGATATATGTGTAGAAAAGAGGTATGCACCTACATAGAAAAGAGTGGTAGCAAGGCTGACAGTAGGTTTTAAACCTAGGATAGAAGGGCTACACCTAATAGTTTATGAGATAGGCATGCAAAACTTCAGATGATCTTGGTCAGACATAAGTTTTGATAGTATGTTCCATCCAAGTAGGAATGGACGTGCATCCTTAAAGAGATTGACCCATCTTATGAGGGAGAACCTCCAGTGATAGGACTAGTTGTAGGGTTAGCTATAGAGAGAAAGAGTGAGACCCGGTGAAAAAGGTTGGAAACCTTAACTCCGAGACATGAGGAATCATGATAAGTTGGGTGTGATATGACCTGGTTTAGACAACCCTGAGTAGATGTATGTGGTTGCCTCAGGCATGATCCTTGGAGGCCTATTGTAATTGGTTGCCTATAGAGGAACCAAACCCTAGAAAGAGAAAGAGGCTTCTTGAACTGATGTATAAAGGTTATAAGTGCCTAGCTTTCAGGTGTAGGAAGGAGAGTTTCGTAGACCCTGATAAGGTATGCTAACAAGTTGTGAGGCCTCGCACCTAGTTTGTTGTCCTTGTGTAAGGCTTGAAGGGTTGTTCACGTGGAAGAGTGTTAAGATGTATATGCCCTATTTGGTATAAGGTTCAGTTATATTATAACAACTGAGCATGTAGTGAGTCAGCTTATGCATAAGAGGTGAACTTGGGGTTCCTGGACCTAAGAGGGGAAGTAGTAGCATCTGATGCACATAATGCTTACAAGGATATATGAGTTCATAGAAATTGAGCATGGCACCCCCATGTTTTATAGCAAAAGGAAACCCCACTTGAATGGAGTTGTTTGTTTGTTGAACCCCTCACATAAGTTAGTGACATATGATATTGGTCCAACCTTGAGGAATGATAAATATGTATTACATACCAAGGAACTTAGATGGTTTAGTAGGTTCTCTTCTTGCTAGATACATGCATAAGTATCATGCTAGGATCTAGGCATATATATGATGATGTAAACCTTGGAGTAAGGAAATTTGTGACCTTTGTTACTATCAAGAGATAGTTTTCTCCCATCCTGGGAAGGGACCCTTCATGTTGGGGTGAGCATCAACTCTTGTTTAGGTTTGAGGTAACCTGAAGAGGTCGTTGATAAGAGATTGATGAGCTAAGTGTAAGAGCACATAGTATGAGCATGAATCTATAGAACCATGTGCGAGCATATCTAAGGGGCATGAGGATATGTTGCCATAGAGGTAACTTGTTTGGGGCCAGACTGAGTTAGGTAGGTCGCCATAATTCCTATGAGGGATAACCATGAATGCATAGAAAGAGGATGGATATTCGAGTGAGGATTCAAGAATGATATGTGCTATTATGGAATCCTAAGTCAAACAATAAGGTCATGAAGGGATAAGACCGATGGAAGTAGGAGTTGTATGTTCCATAGATGCACGAGACTATAGGGTCAGGAGGTAACAACTACCTTTTCCCAAAGACCATGGGTTAGGAGGTTGTCCACCTTCATGAGTTCATGGGGCCTAAGGGGTAAATGTGAGAGGCACTCCCTAGATGCATAAGGGTTAGATCACTCCAAAAGTGTCATAGCCCTAGAGACCTTGAGATAAAGACTAAGGATTGTACATAAAAGAGATATGTTAGGATCCTGAGGTGATGAGAAAAGTCTTACCATGGGTGTAGACCCATAATGGAGATGTTCATGGTGAGGAGTTATGTGAAGTATGTTTCAACTTAGATCGGAAATAATGATGGTTATGTGTGATGTGCCATCTCTACTCTTAGAACAGGATGAACTCTATATTTGGAATTTAGCCAAATGCTTATTTCATCTTGTTATGGGTGTGAGAGATAGGATAAAATACATGCCATATACTAAAGATAGAGGTGATATGAGTTAAAACCCTTCTATGATGTTTGAGGATTGAAGTAAGTACCACACCCTTTAGAGAATATTTTAGATAGGCAGTTGAGAGCATAAGAAGAAAAGGGTAATATGAGAACCTACCTATCCAGAGTAGTTTGGAATCTTTGAGTTATCAGTTTGTGTTTGATAATCAAGATGCTGCGAGTAACAACTTGAAGTTCTCTTGACATAGATAGACCTAAACCTGAGATGAGGATGATGAGCAAAGTGTATGAGGGTTTATGTCTTCACTGTAACATACCAAAATCTGGGCATTTTGCCTTTTGGTCCTCTTTTTCCATCTTTTCCTTTCATTTCTATCCTCTTTGGCCTTTCTATTTAATTTGTGGACAATATGATGGTTTAAAGAACATTTGTTCACCTTTTATTCCAATATTTGGGTTTATGCACAAATACCTCAGTAAGACTTTAGATAATGGGCCTAAAATGCAAATTGTACACTAAGCAATAAAAAGAATAAAATATTTCGTCCTAGAACTTTCTAGCACTTATTAGAATAAGAGAAATAAGAGAAAATCTGAATTTGAAATAAAGGAGAAGATAAATGCAATAATTAAAGGTAATATGGGAATTAATGGGTAAAGAAGATAATGAGAAAGATTTTGCACAAAATATTATAATTGGAAACCTATCAGGATAATTTGATACTCAAATTCGTTTCCTTGATCAAAAAGTAACTTAAGGGCCAAGTATCATTTAAAGTGGAACATAATATAAATATTAATGACATTATCAAAAGAAAATAGGAAATATGCCAATAAAGTGAAATAAAATACTAAATGTTCTCAAATCAGAAAAATAACTCCAAATTCGTATTCTAAACACAAAAATAATCCTTTGGGCAAATTTTCATTTAATTTGGTCAATGCTTAATATTTTATTTTATTCAAGAGAGAGAAAATGACTTAAAGACCAAAAATATTAAATATATATTGATAAAAATTAATTAATGTCAAAAACGTGTTCCTAACATTTATTATTACTTGTAGACCAAGTTTTATATTTTTAGAAAGTTTCTAGATGCCACTAATAAATTAAAAAGATAAATAAGTGGTAAAATGTAAATGAATTAAATAAAATAATAAAAGTCTTCAAAAAAAATATTAATGCCAAATTCGTGTTATATAGGTTAAAATAGACCTTTGGGTGAATTTTGAATCAATTTGGAAAATATTTGGTGAGAACGTGAATTTAGGAGAGAGAACATGTGTAAAATATTCAAATCATTAATTAAAATAACTAAACAAATGAAGTTAATAACAAATTCATGTTCCATATATTTTGTTTTCCTTGAGAGTGAAGTTGCACATTATTTGATAATTATATGAGTCTCTAATATATTAAGAAAGAGAAAATATGAATTACTTTAAAGGGATTAAATAAAATACTTAGAATTCCCAAAAAAGAAAACTAATGTTACAATTGGGATCTACATGTATTAAATAGTAAAGGCTTCAAATTTTATATTTAACTGGATAATGCTTGCTTTCCCAATTGAATTGGTATTTAAAATCATAATTATCATAGGCTTTAATAGTGGTATTTGATTAAACAAATTACTGTTTTCCTAATGCAAACGTAAAGCAACGCTGCGTTGCTTCCTCTCCCTCACATTTCCCCCCTTCCAAAACGGGCAACGCCCAACCCTTCCTCTACGTATCCTATTTATATATCTTCCTCCCTTCATTCCTTTTCTCCTCAAACACATGAAGCCCTAGCCGCCCAGCCTACTCTCACCTTGCATCCAACCATGGCGAGCAACACCAAATAGAGTTGAGAATCATTGGGCAGCATCACCTCCTCCTCTTCTTCTTTCTCTCCCCGAACGACGCCTGAAACTTGACGCCCAGCAACCCTGACGCTGCGTCGGCGTCGTTAACACCTTCACATCTGACCTTCGACGTCCAGCAGCCCCCGACGCTGCGTCGGCGTCACTAACGACTGCCCAACTGACGCCTCGACGCTGCGTTAGCGTCTCTACCACCTGCCCTTCTGACGCCCTGATGCTGCGACGCCCCGACGCCGACAACGCCACTTCCAGAGCAACCCCGACACCAACACACTATGACAGCAGGGCATCGTAGCCACCAAGTGCAACGTCGTCGACCTTGATAATGACACTGTCATTCGCAACCGCTAGATCTGCAAGACCATGACGTTTGCAAACACCTCCATTCAACATGACGATGGTGACTATTTACATGCTGCTTCTTCCTGGGTCACATGATCATAGAGAACGTGATGATGTGTTTGGGTCCCCATCTTGTTGTGAATCAACCAAACATGCAACCCCCATGGTAACTTTAGACATGTAAGTCTTCATTTCATTTTCAATAGTTTTGTTTTAGAAAATAGATTATAAAGATGGGGTAAGAATGGAGTAAGGATAATCTAGTTATTTAAAACCATAACATGAACTAGTCAATTATCTTACCTATCAACTTTGTTGTATACAAATGTAAATATTAGATTGTATGAAATCAAACCTGTAATGATACATTAAAGTGGAAACTTGATATTAAATAAAAGATGTTGTATAAGACCCGGGTAGATTGATATCCAAAAATGATTAAAGAATCAGCCTAATTGCTTATTGTATACTTACCGAACTCTAAGAATCATTAATGGTGTATCCTTGTGTTAATGTAACCTTTACATTAGAAATCATATATATATATATAGGTGCATTACATGATAATTAGAAATACATATGGATCTAGGGAACACTCTCATCTAAATTAATCCTAAGGGAACTTGAAATCTGTATAAGAATTCATCTAATGATATTGTCTTCTTAGGAATTAAATAGTAAAAAAAAAGATAATAATGTGTAAAGGAATATACTTTTATAAACATATATCTAGACGACATGTTAGTTGGATCAAATCATGTGTATATTAGTGAACCTAATAAATATTCATATGGAATATACTTACACCAATAAACATGGTGAGCATGATGTTAGGAATAATATGGACTCACATCATTACACCTATTTTGGCAACATATATATTATTATCCACATATATGAGTTACATAAACTTATGTGACTAAATATTGGTAACTAGAACTAAGATAGATATGTAAAGCATCACATATTATCTCAACAAAGATTAAAATCATAAACCCTAACATGACAGTACATGGTCGGGAATTGGGTAATAATAATATAAAAATACAATAGGAACGAATATGTTCACTTTGACTTGGCTAATATACATAATGTGTTTCTAGGATGAAAAGTTGACTTTGTGGACCAAAGTATACTATTGAAGTTAACCTTTATGTGTGAAAAGAGGTATGTGCATCTACCCCCTTCAGTTGGGAAAATTTTATACCAATACCCATATTCCCTAATGAGGCTTAATCTGAACTAATCCTTGATTCTTGAAACCTAAATTGTTTATTGCCTCAAAAGTAGTTGTAGTATTATCTTGATTGGGTATTCATACCCCACTACCATGTTATATATTCTTTTTATTAATCTTGCCATAACTCTTTGATAGCATGTAATTAAATATTCTATTTAATGTTTAAGTAGTGGTACTTATGTACAACCACCCATAGAGGGCATGTATATAATCGCCCTAGGGGATTGTTTATAATTCTCCCCATAATAAAAATTATAGGTGACTGGGAATGTCTTATTCTCCCCTCACCTAAGGTTAGAGGTCCGGTAGGTGCCTCAACCCTACTTAGTTAGGTAGACATATTAATTTACATGCAAATCCTTTATTTACTTTTGTTATTGGCAAGTTTCCTTAATAACAGCCTCATACTCTTGATGTCTCATCTTATGATGAACCCTAGCCTGTTTTCACATGCTTTACTTATCTTTCCATCTTAGAATAGTTTTGTAACACATACTTTTTATTTTCCTTTCCCTTTTGCTGGGTGACTTCCCAACCACCCAGGTGTGAAGCAAGGTGGTTGAATAGGACTTGAAGATCTTGGCTTTGGCTTGGACTTAGATGATGGATATGTTGCTTGGAGACAAAAGTGGAGTAGTTAGATTTCCCTCTACTTAGATCCTCTTTTTTGTATAGAGCATGTACACCCATATTGGGAGAATTTTTATGTACACTTTATTTGAAATTGAATATAGTCAAAATTTTATCTTCCGCTGCTATTTCAATTGGATTTTGTTTACCATTGTTTTTAGTAGAGAGGTGGATTGATTTCCCACTCTTTACATTCACCATCACCTAGCATGTAAGGATGCTTATGTGGTAACATATACACTTAACTGAGATGCAACTCAGGTGTATAGTTGTCTTGTCTAGCCAATAGAGCTGAAAGAGGTTGCTAGGTGGACCCTACGACCATTAGAGGATTATACCTATGTGGATAACGCCCATATACAACCAGACTTATTGGTCAAGTTGGTGGTTACTCAGTTAGCCAGCCCAGAGCTTGATGAAGTGAAAGGGTTTCTATAAGAACCTCAGACACACCTCTTGGGAAAAGAAGGTGGTAAGATCCACTATGAGTGTGATTTAGGGTTTCTGAGGATTCACCCTTTAAGGAATCATGACATACAAGGAGCTCATGATTTTAAGTACATTGTACACCGTGGTACTACCAAGATGGTTAAGGTTTGCAGTGGTATCTTAAAGATCGATAATAAAGAAGTAGATAGTGTTGCACGTGGCCAGTTGCCATACATGCTAGAGGGAGGGTGAAGGTCAAACACCAGTAACCCAGTGAGTTGTTACTATGAAGATTGGACAAATAGTAAAGTGGCACTTGTTCAGCCTTCACCCTCCCTCTGGCATGTATGTCAACTGGCCACGTGTAACACTATGTACTTCTTTTTTATCGGTCTTCAAGATATCACTACAAACCTTAACCATACTAGTAGTACCATGTTGTACAATGTACTTAAAATATGAGCTCCTTGTATGTCATGATCCCTTAAAGGGAAAATCCTCAGAAACTCTAAATCACTCTCATAGTGGATCTTACCACCTTCCTTTCTCAAGAGGTGTGTTTGAGGTTCTTATAGCAACCCTTTTACTTCATCAAGCTCTGTGCTGGGTAACTGAGTAACCACCAACTTAACCAACAAGTTTGGTTGTATATGGGTGTTAGCCGCATAGGCCTAGTCCTCTAATGGTTGTAGGGTCCACCTAGCAACCTCTTTCAACTCTATCATCTAGGCAAGAAAACTATGCACCTGAGCTGCGTCTCAGTTAAGAGTATATGTTACCACATAAGCATCCTTACATGCTAGGTGATGGTGAAGACATAAACCCTCATACACTTCACTCATTATCCTCATCTCATGTTTAGGTCTATCTGTGTCAAGAAAACTTCAAGTTGTTACTCCCAGCATCTTGATTATCAAACCCAAACTGGTAACTCAAAGATTCCAAACTACTCTGGATAGGTAGGTTCTCATATTACCTTTTTCTTTGTACGTGCTAGATGATGTTGTACATGATGTTCTCAGCTGTGTAGGAGGTTGTCCACCTTCATGAGTTCATGGGGCCTAAGGGGTAAATGTAAGAGGCACTCCCTAGATGCATAAGGGTTAGATCACTCCAAAAGTGTCGGAGACCTAGAGACCTTGAGGTAAAGACTAAGGATTGTACATAAAAGAGATATGTTAGGATCCTGAGGTGATGAGAAAAGTCTTCCCATGGGTGTAGACCCATAATGGAGATGTTCATGGTGAGGAGTTATGTGAAGTATGTTTCAACTTAGATTGGAAATAGTGATGGTGATGTGTGATGAACTCTTAGAACGGGATGAACTTTGTATTTGGACTTCAGCCAAATGCTTATTTCATCTTGTTATGGGTGTGAGAGACAGGATAAAACGCATGCCATATACTAAAGATAGAGGTGATATGAGTTGAAACCCTTCTATGATGTTTGAGGATTGAAGTAAGTACCACACCCTTTAGAGAATATTTTGGATAGGTGGTTGAGAGCATAAGAAGAAAAGGGTAATATGAGAACCTACCTATCTAGAGTAGTTTGGAATCTTTGAGTTACCAGTTTGGGTTTGATAATCAAGATGTTGGGAGTAACAACTTGAAGTTCTCTTGACATAGATAGACCTAAACCTGAGATGAGGATGATGAGCGAAGTGTATGAGGGTTTATGTCTTCACCATCACCTAGCATGTAAGGATGCTTATGTGGTAACATATACTCTTAACTGAGATGCAACTCAGGTGTATAGTTGTCTTGTCTAGCCAATAGAGCTGAAAGAGGTTGCTAGGTGGACCCTACGACCATTACAGGACTATACATATGTGGCTAACACCCATATACAACCAGACTTGTTGGTCAAGTTGGTGGTTACTCAGTTAGCCAGCCCAGAGCTTGATGAAGTGAAAGGGTTTCTATAAGAACCTCAGACACACCTCTTGGGAAAAGAAGGTGGTAAGATCCACTATGAGTGTGATTTAGGGTTTCTGAGGATTCACCCTTTAAGGAATCATGACATATAAGGAACTCATGATTTTAAGTACATTGTACACTGTGGTACTACCAAGATGGTTAAGGTTTGCAATGGTATCTTAAAGACTGATAATAAAGAAGTAGATAGTGTTGCACGTGACCAGTTGCCATACATGACAGAGGGAGGGTGAAGGCCGAACACCAGTAACCTAGTGAGTTATTACTGTGAATATTGGACAAATAGTAAAGTGGCACTTATTCGACCTTCACCCTCCCTCTGGCATGTATGTCAACTAGCCACGTGTAACACTATGTACTTCTTTATTATCGGTCTTCAAGATATAACTACAAACCTTAACCATACTAGTAGTACCATGGTGTACAGTGTACTTAAAATATGAGCTCCTTGTATGTCATGATTCCTTAAAGGGCAAATCCTCAGAAACCCTAAATCATTCTCATAGTGGATCTTACCACCTTCCTTTCTGAAGAGGTGTGTCTGAGGTTCTTATAGCAACCCTTTTACTTCATCAAGCTCTGGGCTGGCTAACTGAGTAACCACCAACTTAACCAACGAGTCTGGTTGTATATGGGTGTTAGCCACATAGGCCTAGTCCTCTAATGGTCGCAAGGTCCACCTAGCAACCTCTTTCAGCTCTATCAGCTAGGCAAGACAACTATACACCTGAGCTGCGTCTCAGTTAAGAGTATATGTTACCACATAAGCATCCTTACATGCTAGGTGATGGTGAAGACATAAACCCTCATACACTTCACTCATCATCCTCATCTCATGTTTAGGTCTATCTGTGTCAAGAGAACTTCAAGTTGTTTCTCCCAGCATCTTGATTATAAAAAACAAACTAGTAACTCAAAGATTCCAAGCTACTCTGGATAGGTAGGTTCTCATATTACCCTTTTTTTCTTATGCTCTCAACCACCTATCCAAAATATTCTCCAAAGGGTGTGGTACTTACTTCAATCCTCAAACTTCATAGAAGGGTTTCAACTCATATTACCTCTATCTTTAATGTATGGCATGCATTTTGTCCTGTCTCTCACACCCATAACAAGATGAAATAAGCATTTGGTTGCAGTCCAAATATAGAGTTCATCCCATTCTAAGAGTAGAGATGGTGCATCACACTTCACCATCAATATTTTAAATCTAAATTGAAACATAATTCACATAACTCCTCACCATGAACATCTCCATTATGGGTCTAGACCCATGGGAAGACTTTTCCCATCACCTTAGGATCCTAACATATCCCTTTTATGTACAATCCTTAGTCGTTACCTCAAGGTCTATAGGATGTCGGTACTTTTAGGGTGATCTTACCCTTATGCATCTAGGGAGTGCCTCTCACATTTACCCCTTAGGACCCATGAACTCATGAAGGTGGCCAACCTCCTAACCCATGGTCCTTAGGCAAAGGTAACTGTTACCTCCCGACTCTATGGTCTCGTGCATCCAAGGAACAGACAACTCCTACTTCCATCAGTCTTATCCCTTCATGACCTTATTATTGACTTAGGATTTCATCATAGAACATTTCATTCTTGAATCCTCACCCAAATCTCCATCCTCTTTATGGGCATTCATGGTTATCCCTCATAGGAATCATGACGACCTACCTAACTTGGTCTGCCCCCATACAAGTTACCTCTATGGCAACATATCCTCATGCCCCTTAGAGATGGTCACACATGGGTCTATAGATTCATGTTCATACTATGTGCTGTTACACTTAGCTCATCAAGCTCTTATCAGCAACCTCTTCAGGTTACCTCAAACCTAAATAAGATTTTATTATCACCCCAACATGAAGGGTCCCTTCCCAGGATGGGAGAAAACTATCTCTTAATAGTAACATAGGTCAAAAATGTCCTTAATCCAAGGTTTACATCATCATATATATGCTTAGATTCTAGCATGCACTACTACAGAACCTACCTTTAGTGTCGGTTATTTAAAGCCTTTAGTGTCGGTTTCTAAGCGACACCTATGTGGGTGACACTAAAAGTCCACCCATCAGGCGTCGGTTCCAAAAACGACACCCAAACTCTTCGCGCACCATCAAAAACGCGCCATCATGGGACTATAAGCGTCGGTTATTAGTTAAACACCGACGCCCAAACCCTTCGCGCCACAGAAAGGGCGCCATCTTGGGCACTATCAGTGTCAGTTATAAGTAAAAAACCGACACCATATATCTTCGCCCCACGGCCGTGCTGTCCAGCACGGCCGTGGTGTTAAGGACATAGACGTCGGTTTATTGTAGGAACACCGACACTATATCATTATGTGCCGGTTATTTACAAATAACCGACGCCTATTGGTTTTTTTTTCCTATCAGTCTGCAGACCTGCTGTGGCTGGTCGCAGGATGAGAAACATGTTCAGTTCAGTTATGAACTGCAGGTTTTACGACATCCATTGATATCAGCCGACAACAGGCCGCAAACCTGCAAAATTAACAATAAAAAAGTAGCACATGCATTTAGCAATGCAACCTGCAGTTCCATTTTATTTTCACATATTTATAAACATTCACACATGCTAGCAATCTGTAGTTCCATTCATTCACATTCACACATGTAGAAACATTCATATAGCAACCAACACTTTCATTCATTTTCACTCAGACACATGTAGAAACATCCAGACATGTAGAAACATTCACACATATATTATAATTCAGAAATTCATTTACAAAGTATCATTGTTTAGTCATTATTCGCTATTAGGATCCCAATTATATTTTAAAGCCCCCACTAATTGTATGGTTGTTGCCCATTCTTCTCTTACTTCATTTAATTCTCCCATTGTATAGGGAGCATTAACATTTGGTAAGTCCTTTCCTGTAATGGGGTCAGCTTTAAACACCTGTAAAGAGAATGATGTATATATATAATTAATGAGCTATAAATAAGATTGATATATTTCGATCATATTATCTAATGAGACTATATAATACCTGAGCAATACATTCGATATCCATTACAGCATGTTTGATAATCATGTGCATATATCGCATGACATAGTATCCACATGCCCATCCGTTGTCTTGTGTAGCACACTATAAATTCAAACATACAAAATATTAAAAAATACAACTAATTAAGCATTGTTCACATAAATAATATATTCATATATTGCAGTCGGAAACTTACTTGCACGTTCTTCCAAATTATTGGCTGGTTCTTTTTCATGGGGACCTTTCCTCCAACCTTTTTGTACTCCTCAAAACCCCTACATGTTAATGTAACACAGAAGATTGCAATTAAATAGTAATGTAATAACATATGTTAACGGATATGAAAAATGAAATATTTCTCACCGAAATATTGCCATTTTCATTATGTGTCCAAGTATTGTATTCAATTTACCCCCCTTAGGATCTAGATAATACACAGTGAACATCTCGGGGGAAATAACCAATAACTCCCAATGCCTACCCCTAGAGGAAAAAAAGTTAAAAATTAATAACTCAAAATCCACAATAAAATATAATTTTCTTAAGTCCAAATTATAATAAGCAAAGTAAACTTACTCTACATTGAATGGAGCCATTATCACCGTCTTATTTTTTA
The DNA here is from genome assembly GCA_963693085.1 of Alisma plantago-aquatica. Lineage (NCBI taxonomy): Eukaryota > Viridiplantae > Streptophyta > Magnoliopsida > Alismatales > Alismataceae > Alisma > Alisma plantago-aquatica. The sequence continues at coordinate 723,988,670 of OY856414.1, forward strand.
CAGCAAAATTTGAAAAAGACTCACAGCAGTATTGTTGAACTGATGTAGGGTTTTTAGCTACTAGACTAATCAAGGATGGAATCAAAAACCCTACATGTTTGAATCCAAAATCTGCACATATGTTGTCTAAATAGCTGCAAAATATGTATTAATTACGCATGCATTAATAAATAAGAAACCAGATCACCAGATCATACACAAGGTATATGGATGTATAAAGAATATCTCACCTTATCCATAGCTCTATCACAGATGTATTTAGCCAATCATATCGAAACAACTCCAATATATCTTGTATAAATAGTTTTGTTTCGTATGACTGACCTGTAGAATCTGAATCAGAAGAAACAGTTATAGGGGAGTTTATATCATGTTCCCCTAACCATACTGCCATACCCCTACAGTTAGGACCTAACGGGACAGGTAGGTCCTGTGGAACCCAACTAGGTAATGCAGGAGGTGGAAGTGGAGGCCTAGATGTTGTGGGTTTCTTCTTTTTAACCTGTATATATATATAATTTCAGATCAACTGCCAGCATATACACACACTAATAATTGAACGTAATGTAAATTTACCATACCTTATCAGTAAAGAAGACATCCACTTTTAGCCACAATATCACTCCTCCTACTGCCTCACCAAGCATTTCACAATCTGGGTGGGCATATGGCAGTAGAAGATCCATCCACTTGGGGAATATATGTATCGGGCTCACCCGAATCCAACCAGCTGGTACTGGAGACCCGTGACACGTTTCCCCTGGTAGGGATGGGTAAGCCGACGCCTCTGCCACGACATATTCTTTACTTTTTAGACGGCATGGCTTAAACCCCTACAAATTTTTGTATAAAGAATATTATATACATATATACATACCATCTTTTTTTGAAACAACTACAATTTCATATATATGTATCATCTTGAATTAAAAAACTAGTTACTATGTCATAAAAATACTTACAGTGGATGTGCTAGGTGGTGGTTCTACAAGATTACTCCCAACCTCTACAGTAGGAGTAGGAGTAGGAGTAGAGTCTGTAGTAGGTATTGTCTGGTAAGTGGCAGTCTGAGATGCCTGCCACTTTTTCATTGCTTCTTCGAGTTTCCTGTCAAATAGCTTATCCACCTATACATGGATAAAAGAAACGTCAAATTCTAATTTTTGAATTCTCTTTTACAGTACCATTATAAAGAAAGAATATGTTACCTCTTCTTGTGAAAGTCCTGCTTTTGGGACATGTTTGCACTGGGATGACCCAAAAAAAGATTTGATGCCCACACCAGCGCCTGCAGCCCTAACACATCCAGGATGCTCTAGGTTACCCAGAGCAACTGTCAATTCATCCTTTGTTCCCTCAGGGATGAACTTTCCTTGTTTCCTCAGCTCGTGCAGCTCCCGCTAATCGCCAAAACAAAAATTTGTACTTAAGTAAACAACACAAATAATCAATATTCAAATGATTGCTGTAAGAGTTGTATTTTACCATTTTTGCAGTTGCCTCAGCAGTTGCGGCCTTAGTTATTTCTCCCTTCTTATTTTGCCTCCCAGCTATCCAGACATCATGGCGAGGCAGAGATGTGCTACCTATGGTAGAGGACTCATGAGTAGCAGCAGACTGAGCAGCAGTAGCCTCAGCATGTAGTCTTTGGCGAACGCCTGCATACCCCTTTGGACCCATTCTGTGGTCATGCACATTCAGTGCACGCCTTGATCTTTGTGCCTCACTGAGGACCTAGTTAGTATGCAAATTAATGATTTGGTTAGTAACACTAAATGTTAATCTTGAATAAGTGAATATAACATATATTAATTAATGAGATTGAGACTGACGCCTAATACCTTGAATTCATCAGTTTGTCTTGAAGCGACAAACGCGTCCCATTCTTCTTTGTCCAGGAAGTTCCACTGTTCAGTGGCTGTCTTCTTCCTCTTGTCGGCTTCTTTTATGTATTCTCTGGTGAGATTTGTCCTATAGTTCCTTAGGACTCTCCCATAGCGTTGCATCACGCATTTATGATGCATCTTTTCATCCAATTCAAATATACTCTGCAAAATAGAATTGCTATTAACTAGTATCCAAAAATTTAGTAATCTACAAAATAGAATTGCAAATTAATAATAACTCACGCATAAATCCCTCCATATTAAATCTTTCTTCTCCTTAGAAACTTTATGCCAAGAATCTAAGCGACAACCGCAATGGCTACGAGTAACAAACCCAAGATATGAAATAAATGAATTGCGATTCACACCACATGCATTTCCTGCATTATCGAAATCCACAACAAGTTTGGGTCCATTGCCCTTTTGCGCAATTAACTTCTTCATCATAGTGATGCCCCTTCTCTTGTCAACTTTTTGGTGTTGTTGATCAAGTGCCTCAAGTGCTTCAGATGGTACTTGTGCATCATCAACCTAAAATTTGACAAAATAATTCACATTTACAAGATATAACTATAAATGGACATATAGATATAAATATATGATATATTTGTAAAACTTACATTGTGAGGTGGCGCATTGATGTCCTCACCCTCACGGTAGTCATCAGCACGGTCATCAGGAGAATGGTCAGCCATCTGCAAAATTCACATTCAAATTGTAAAGTTCACATTGTAAAGTAGTAATTCAAAGTGTAAAGCTCACATTGTAAAGTTCACATTATTACAACAAAGTATATATCACAACAAAATTGTAAAGCTCTATGATCAAAGAGAAAACAAGTATATATTACAACAAGATTAGGGTCTAGGGTTAACAAATACATGTGATGTCATTCTTATATATAATAAATGTACATGTACCACCTATCCCATCCTTGAACACCTAATCTCACTAGTAAGTGTATAATGTGTATTGGGTTTTCAAGAAAATTTCGGCAGCATTTCCCCACTGTTCTCCAAGTACATATGTACTTAGAGAACAAATGGGGAAATGCTGCCGAAATTTTCTTGAAAACCCAATACACATTATACACTTACATCCTAAGCGAGATTAGGTGTTCAAGAACAGTCCCAAACCGGGGACTATCCAAGATTTACTCCTAATGAGTAAATCTTGGACGGGTTTCTAGGCCAACAAATAATGTGTTGTCATTCTTATACCTAAAATCCTAGTTCTTCAAGTTAGGGTGATTATTGATGTCTTTAAAAGCATGATTGGCAATTTAGGGAAAAGTTCAACATTTACATTCCAAGCATGTCACATGTGTGCATTACAGTTCATCATTAAGCAAGAAGGGTGATTAGGATTCTCAATATACTCAACAATAAAACAAGTTAAACATGTGTGCATTACAGTTCATCATTTACATTCCAAGCATGTCACATGTGTGCATTACAGTTCATCATCAAGATATCTATAACTTACTTAAACATTCAATTATGAAGTAAATATACACTTAATTCAGAATAGCATGACGCACAAAGTTGCAGTCAACATCATTATGCTCTGTTCTATCATGGACTATCAGATTGGTATAGCACATATGTATCAGTACATAATTAAATAAACACAATCAGTAAATAACTTTAAAAAAAATTCCACTAGCTTGGTGAAATCAGTTAATAAATAAACACAATCAGAATATTTTTCATGGCTTTTGGGGTGACTTGGTGAAATCAGTGCATGTTTTGGGCATCCAGTAGATGAATCCAAACCCCAGCAGCAGCCTAGACGTGCCCTGGTGCCGCCCAAGCATCCGCCCAGAGGCCTAGCTAGGCAGGGCACCTGGGCTTGGGACCCTAGGCGTGCCCTGGCACCTGCTTAGGCGCCGCCTGGGTGAGTTCCAGGTCGGCGGCGGCAGAGAAAAGCAAGGTGGAGGATAGAAAAGGCGGTGAAGCTTTTGTGGGTTACCTTGCAGGAAGCTGGCGGAGGAGAAAAGCTGCTTCTACCGGCGGGGGCGGCGGTGACGAGGAGAGCACCGTAGCTGCTTCTACCGGCGGCGGCGATGAGAGGACAGGCAACGACCGGCGGCGGGCAACGACCGGCGGCGGCGACGAGAGGACAGCAGCAACGCGGCGGCAGCACCGAGCGGTGATGAGCAAGAAAATCGTCGGACCTAATCAGGAAATCGGGAATGAAACAGGGAAAGGCTAGGGGAAGAGTCACTCGCGCTAGCGCGAGCTATTAAGTTGACAATAAGCGTCGGTTATTCAGAATAACTGACATCTAAACCAACAGTGTCGGTTCTTTTCCAAAAACTGACAACTATACTAGATTATAGTCGTCGGTTTTTAACTAAAAGACAACCGACAACTATTCCTGTCTCGCGAATACCCTTAAGTCATCGGTTATTTATTTATGAACCGACGCCATATGTCAAACTGTGGAGGTAATTTTTTCACTGGAATTTTGGTTTTGGCGGTTGATTTTAGGTGTCGGTTTTTTAATAAGTAACCGAGACTTAATAAAAGCGGTACCCGTGTCTGGTCGCCCTTCATAGATTGGATGTCGGTTTATGTTATCAACCGACACTGTAGAGTTTAGGTGTCGGTTTATGTATACAACCGACACCTTGAAAAGTGACTTTATAAGCCATTTTTGTAGTAGTGATGATACTTATGCATGTATCTAGTAAGAAGAGAACCTACTAAACCATCGAAGATCCTTGGTATTTCATACATATTTATCATTTCTCAAGGTTAGACCAATATCATATGTCACCAACTTGTGTGAGGGGTTCAACAAACAAACAACTCCATTCAAGTGGGGTTTCCTTTTGCTATAAAGTATGGGGGTGCCATTCTCAATTTCTATGAACTCATATAGCCTTGTGAGCATTATGTGCACCAGATACTACTACTTCCCCTCTTAGGTATAGGAACCCCAAGTTCACCTCTTATGCATCAGTTGACTCACTACATGCTTAGTTGTTCCAATATAACTGAACCTTATACCAAAAGGGCATATACATCTTAACACTCTTCCATGTGAACAACCCTTCAAGCCTTACACAAGGACAACAAACTGGGTGTGAGGCCTCACAACTTGTTACCATACCTCATTAGGGTCTACAGAACTCTCCTTCCTACACCTAAAAGGTAGGCACTTATAACCTTTGTACATCAGTTCAAGAAGCCTCTATCTCTTTCTAGGGTTTTGTTCCTCTATAGGAAACCAAGGTACAACAATCCTCCAAGGATCATGCATGAGGCAACCACATACATCTACTCAGGGTTGTCTAAACCTGGTCATATCACACCCAACTTATCATGATTCCTCACGTCTCAGAGTCAAGGTTTCCAACCTTTTTCACTGGGTCTCGCTCTTTCTCTCTAGAGCTAACCCTACAACTGGTCCTATCACTGGAGATTCTCCCTTAGAAGATGGGTCAAGCTCTTCAAGGATGCACGTCCATTCCTACTTGGGTGGAACATACTATCAAAACTTATGTTCGGCTAAGATCATCTGAAGTTTTGCATGCCTATCTCATAAACTATCAGGTGTAGCCCTTCTGGCCTAGGTCTAAAACCTGCTGCCAGCCTAGCTGCCACTCTTTTCTATGTAGGTGCATACCTCTTTTCTACACATATATCCAGGTTAGGGTTCCTATATGGTCACCACTAACCTTCTCAATGAGGGAGCGATCCCTCACCCTAAAAAGGCATGACCACCCAAGGTCGGGTCACCAAAAGGCACCAGGGTCAAACAACCACACATGGTTAATGTTTCTCATGGATACTCAAAGCCTCTATGTACAATATGCATGTCTAACCCTCGTACGTGCATGCATGGTCAACTATGATATCCAACTCATCGTGTCTTCTCTTTCTCTATCCACAGCTTAGGGTTTGGGTTAGCATCACCCTTAGAGGATACGTCAGGTCTCTTCCTCTTCCTGGAGACTTCTTCCTCCAAGGCTAACTCTCTCTTCCTCACCCTACGAGAAGGTCTAACCTTAGATCTCTTCTGAGGGCACGACAACACATGCCATGTAACCTAAGTATGTAACTAAACTCAGTCTGAGTTTCTAATTATCAAAACTTATGTCCATGACATCTTTCTTACATGCTTTTTATTATTTGGTGGAGGATTCCTTAATCCTTATTATACTTACTCTGAACTCAGGAGGGTGGTGAAGATAGAGAAACCCTAATCTCTTAAAGTTATTCAATGAACGTGGTAGAGAAGGGACGAAGATAGATGAGAGAAGACCTAGAGGTATCTTATTTTGTGTCAAATCTTCTGATTTTAGCCAAGCAGTCACATAGAATTCGGGAGTCCTCATAGATCGACTAGTGGGGTGGAGGAAAATATTGCCAGCCCCTGGATCGTGATCCTTTTCTAGACACCTCCGTCATCAAAAAAATCCTCTAATAACTCCCTTGGGTTCTAAAGAGTTTATAAAATTTAATAATTATTAGAGATTAAATGGAAAAGGCAACATGGATGGTTGATTGGCCCCACAGACCACCACTAGCCTAAACTGCATGCTTTTTACTCACTCACGTGCAAGCCAGGGTCAACTTCCCAACTGGTCACCCATACTAGTATTACTCCAAGTTGAGCACGCTTAACTATGGAGTTCTTTAGGGATGGGCTCCTAGAAAAAGAGGTGCACCTTGGTGATATGGGTAGTCCAATCATTCCTTTTAAGATCATTTTATCTGAGGCCTCAAATGTTGGGACGTTACAATCTCCCCCACTTAGACTCTTGACGTCCTCATCAAGTCTTAATTATATGGCCTCATAATATTTCCCCATTTTAGTGTAGACCCAGAATGACCCATGGACACCCAACTCCCGATCACAAAATACCAATGTAAGGGTGGCTACATCACCATGGACAACCCTTTTCAACATTCCTAGAGTGCACGGCTCAAGACTGGCATGCCACATGCCCATGTGGGCCCCACCTACTGGAGGGGAATTGGCTCTAATACCAAATGTAACGACCCCACTTCTTGGTCTCCCTTAATTGGGGGTTACCAGGAAGTGGGGGCGTTACAATAAGTCCACCTGTATTAGATTTATTTCAATTCCTTGTGGCGCTTGGTCGACATATCAAATGAAAAGATGGCCATCTAAAATATTAAACTAGAGAAGATTAGAGTCTCGATATGTGATATCAATTGTATCATATCTTTTAGGTTTTTTATATGATATCCATATGTTGATGGTGTTGTGTGTTGTTGTATGCATGTGTATGATCCAACCCAGGATTAGTCTCATCTTCTCATCATTTCAATCCACCTAATGTATGAGTGAAGTCCTTTTTCCCAATCCATTCTGAAATGTAGTTGGAATGTCATATTACTAGTTGGGATCTCTTACTAATGAGGAGCAAAGTCAACATAGAGGTATCTCCATTCCCTGGGAAGAGTGATGTCTTTGGTGGTATTGTTGCCAAATATGATGTTGAAAGACACATATGAGGAAACAATAGAGGGAGTCTATGTAGGATGGCGAAGCATCTTTGGTTGTCATGTGTTGATCTATTTATATGTGTTCTTCTTAAATCTTCTTTGGTTTGTAATGACTCTGATATGTTGTAATGTGTTAGGTTGGCAGACCAATATCAATAAGTATTGGGAAAGAAGACCCACCATGAACATTGTTTTTACCAGCATAATCAGAAATGAAAATAGTGGGACATGAGGGTCAAATTTCCTCGATACCATTAAGGGAAACCTACAAAAGATATGTAGGGATGTGTCACCTAGGTGGTTATACTGCTATCAGCTGATAGTAACTAATCACTATTGATTTATATGGCTCAAAATGTTTCTATGGGGAGTAAAGGTGTTGCCTTAGAGGGGGCCAATTGTAATGAAGGTGTCTTATTACCGTTATATATTGGATGTACTCAAGAAAGGTCTAAGTATTGTTGTTGAGTTCACAAAGGATCACTATGTATAGTGAGGTTGAATATGGGGTGGGTGTACCAATAGTTGTATATAGAGAGTTGTTGTTTCTAGAGAGAAGGTAGCTCTCTCTCTCTCTAGGTCTAACGAGAAAGGCATCCTACCTACTTACATATGTTGATATTGGATCTTTACTTCATGAATATCTAATTTAAGCTAAGAGAACATACTATTTTAATAACAAATATTATTTTTGATATTATTATCAAGATATTTCAACCCATAAATAATCAAAATAAACCTGAAGTACATTTCACAGATAGATCCATATTTAATACAAGAAACAAATAAAATATTTATCCTTTCTTTGGGTTCTTTATGTCATGCATTCAACATATCTAATTCCAGATGAAGTTCATGAGTAATAGATTATTTCTTTCAAAAAAATCATAGATAAGTTAAGAAGATATTTAATGTTAAATTTACCAGGTGAAGCAAGGAAAATAAATACTAACAACCCTTGCATTTGAAGTGGAAATTACAGTCATGTATGCATCCCATAACACAAGATCCATCGTTATAGGCATGTACAGTCAGATGACAACCTTCCAAGGCTCAAACCTCATCAACTAGAAGAAAAAGTGCATAGACCAATTCAATTAAGTGTAGATGGATCTGTCGAAAGAATTTGGACAGTAATTGTTTACTCCTTGAAGGTTGAGTTGACTGGGTAGATTCTCCCCTATTCTTCAAGACTCATTAGAGCTCCTTGAACACCTACTTTGGTACTAACTAAAAGATCTCAACGGGATGAATATAGATGAAAATGATTTATGCAATTTTAAACACAAGGAGATTAAAGGCAACTTACATAATTGAAAAGGTATAGAAATTTTAAATGCATCAAGAAATCAATAATTGCAACCACAAATGACACATATATGTGCAATAGTTCCAATTTGAACAACCTACTCCACTATGTGATAGTTTCCTACTGGATTTTTCATCATGTATTTTTTATTGAACTTCTTCTATATTGATACAAATTACAATTATGAATGTCCTTTTTGTATCAAGACCAACCTCCTTTTCACTCAAGGATAAATATCACCTTCTTATGACATGCTAGAAGATCAACCATGAAGATTATCAAACTCTCATTATTATCCTCCACGCTCATCCTTCTCATAAGAAATAGCTCCAAACATTTTGGGAGGATCCTTTCATCAGGAAGTAGCTCCAAAGTATTGAACCAACGTAGAGAACAAGAAAGAATAAGGAAGGTACAACCAATCTTACATGATTTACAATTGAAGCACCAATGAACAAGTGATAAGAAACTCCACACAGATTTAGGAAAGTTATATGTGGTGAAGTAGAATACTTAAGCTACACTAAGCTTAGGTTATCTCAAAAAGAGTTGGAAATGAAAAAAATATAATTCTAAGATCAATTTGACAGCAAGTTGTTTGATTCCTAAGGTGTAGTGTGTGTGTCCATATGGTACTCCTATATATAATAATTACTTAGGAATAGCCTATATTATTTCTGAGAGTGTATATGATGATTTTACTGCCAAATTCATTTTTGTAGGATGGTTGGTGGGAAACAAGTGACCAGCTATGCACTAACTAAGGTTACTACAAATTGCACTTTGACCGAGAAACAACACAATCAAACTACATTTCAACTAAGATATTGCCTTGACCTATATCAGGCTAACATCTATGTCCCAGTTGAATTGAAGTTTGACTGACATGATCTTTGGTCAAAATTCTAATCCATTACACTAAAATGGAAGTATTATCCTTTTGTCGATGAATGCTCCTATTACACTCGTGGTCTCTGGCTCTCTTAGGGTGATCTCATAGTTCCATAGAAATCAGTTGTCCCATCAAGTCCCAAAATTTAGAAAATGGTTCAATTCTCTTTTGCATCAAAACCTTTATATCCAAATGGGTGTATAGAAATATTGGGTTTATATGTTTCCAGAAAAGTTCCTAACAAGTCGTCGCTTGGTCTTACATGAACAATGTCAATTTACAAAAAACATGTACAAGTAATAGTTCTAGGTATAATATGATTTACAAGCATCCATAAACATAAATTGTCACACAAACAACTTCATTGGATCTAGTCAAAGTGCCTTGATCACAAAACCACTCAATACAAAAAATAGTAACACTCATTGGTATATTTACATCATAAAGATTAGAGTGTGGCATATCCAAAAACTACCAGTGCAACACTGGGACAATTTACATGTTTGTAGAAGCTCCATCACAACATCAATAACAACACCTCTACAAGCCTATCCCATGCAATAACAATGTCATTCATCATATGTATGACTCCATTCTTAACCTTAAGTAGTGCCTATGATAATAGCTAAAGGTCACAACCTTCTTGCATCTGAGGTTGCTAATAGCCCCATCCAGTCTATCGATGCAAGATTTCTACTTCTGATTTTACAACTATCTTAGATAATCGATAAGCACCACACTTCCTAGAAATTTCCAATGTTAGCATATTACTAGATCTTTGTCCTTGATGTTAACCAACCCCATAGAAATTTTCTATTTTGTATAGATGTTTCTCATTAGATGTAGACAACCTCTCAAAGGATCTAGAGGAGGTAGAAGACTACTTTGCAAAAATTTATTATCCTCTAGTGAGGTAGAGGGAGAGAGTATGTAAATCCCTTCTAGGACAAACTTTGATGGGGAAGAAAAATTAAGGATGGGCTAAAGCACATGATCATGAAATGATTTCACACATATTTTTAAAAAGCAAAAATACTGCATTTGGGATGTTTTAGGGAGAAAGCAAATGCATGATGTTTATACACACATATATATATAAAGAAAATATAAATGAATATGAAAACTAAAGAATTGACATTTATAAATTGTTCGTATTAGGATATATTAATGACATAGTCCTTCTTAATACTTGTAGTGAGGCATATAGATGAGATTATAATTTAAGATGCTCACAATGACAATATGATGGAGTTTTTATCACATGTATGTACACAAAAATATTGTGGATTTGTATTGTTGTTGTGGTTCTACCCAAATATAATCAAACTTTTTTTGTACAGTGGCATGCTCCACTTAAAAGTGTATACAAATGTTATATATTTATGATTTTTCATAACCAAGTTTCTATTCATAGCAACATATATGTACTTCTCTTTTGTGTGAGAAATGTGCTTCAATGTGTTGTAATATATCTAGGTAATGTTGTTCATTTTCCATAGACTGTTATACATATGTATGTCTTTAAAAGATGAAATCTACCATTGAAACAATAATATGGCATGTTAAAGTACAATTTAAAATATAGGAGTAAAATATGTGTATGTCTAGTAACAAAAACTAACTTGTAATCTTATAAGAAAATTGAATAATATCTCCCTTCACCCTCTATTCAACCAAAACACAAAAGATATATAAATTCCATTTTACTTTTCTAATTGTCATTTATGTTCCATAAATATATAATCCTTTTTTATTGTATGTGTCGATTGATGTGAAAACTTTGACTTAATAGACATCTTGTGTTCTATGATGTATCATCAATTGGTTTGTATATGTGTAGCTTTGACTGATATGTGATCTCTAGATTCAACATGATATGTATCAACCATATGCAGCAATTAAGTTTATATGACCTCTACAAATGGAGATGTAATTTAATTCTTTTGTATCTGTAGGAATCTTGACCTTCTAGCAATGCAATACAATGCTAGTAGTTTTCGCAACTATACATATTTTAGAAATGAAATTTGTGTCTACAACCACAATTCTCTTTCATTTAATAATTACGACCAAAATCTTACCATATATGGCACACACTAGACTTCAACCATGATTACCTTCACAGACCTGAATCAGAGGCCCGACTTGTATGCCATTTAAAATGACTTTCATCTCACTTCACATTTGGGTTCTGATATACAATACACAGACTAAGGTTTATTAGTTATTATTACAACATACCATGGTTGAAGGCCAATTTTCATTTGCATATTTTATAACCCTATAAATAAGAGCAGGTGACATGCCAGTTAGCCTGCTTTTCACACCACTCGCCTACTTCCTATGCATATGCTCCCATTTTGACTTTGCTTTTTTGTTATGTGACTATGAATTGATGTTTATCCAAGAAAATAGATATGTTTCCCTATGTGATAGCCTTTGCTTATATCTCCGGTCAGTTTATTAGCATGCGCAAGAAAAGTTCAATCTACCGTGTAGGGGATCTATAAAGATCCAAAGAAGATCCCTATTTATTTACTATAAATTGGTATCTTATAGGGAAATTAAGGCCAACATATGCGATTCAACTATGTGCAATACTATTTGTTTAACAATGACACTTGAGGAACAATAAATACAAGTGAATTCTCATTTATTTATATATTATCATGAGAGCAGCTATACGACTTGCCATATTATATGGGAATGAATGTTGGGAAGGAAAAAATAAGGTCTCAACAAGATGAATGTGATCGAAATACATATGTTGAGATGGATGTGCGGAAAGACAAAAAAAATTCATTTAAGGAATGACTATAGAAGAAACAAAGTGAGGCTGGTGAGCATCGAGGACAAATTGTCTAAAGGTCGTATACGATGGTATGGACATGTATAGACCGATAAATGCAACTATTCAGAGTACAACTAAAAGAAGCATAGACAAACCTAAATTAACTTGAGAAGAGCTTATAAAAAGACATTTTGAGTCTTTACATCTTGGTCAGAGTACTACATATGATAGAGTTGATTGTAAAAGAAGGATCTATGTAGCCAACCCCAACATGGTTGTGATTAAGGCTTAGTTGATGATGATGATTATTACAAGAGTCACATTTACCTAAACAGAGGGACAATCATTACTCATTTTAGTATATTTGTTTGCTTTAGGAGATTATATGCGATTTGTTTTTGTCATGTTTCACCAGCATGTCTATGCGCTTCATTAGTAGGTTTATATGCTTCAATAGTCTGTCGGTCAGTTTAATTCTATATTGCATGTTAATTAAAGGGTCGACCTAATGTTGATCAAATTATTTTCATTTAAAAATTATTGTGGCTTTGAATATATTAGTTAAACTACACAGGTCCAGAAAGGATAATAAAAGTAACTTTATATTGACACACTATATGTTGGAGGGGGTCAATTGACAATTGTTCAATTTTAATGAGTTATATGTAAAATACCGTTTGTATTAATTATATAATTATTTGGAGTTGATGTAATTTTGGTAATCGGTGACATGCTTTGTCAGTTTTTCTACTTACTTCAATGATATGTTTGTCAACTTCTTGCTCTACAAAATGGAGGGTGTCAACCAACTTTTGATAGAGTTATTTACTATTAGATGGTTATATCTAAATTAGATATTGTGAGTTCTAATATATTAATCTTCAACAAGCAACGTGAGTTCTAAAATATTAGTATCAGTTTGTGAGTCCAACCCTCTATCCTACACATTAATGTTGGTATGTATGCCCATAGAGCAAGTCATATGATGATTGTAATGGGATACTTTGTAAATGATTTGAATAATAATAAAGGCAATTTCCAATCTATATGTTTAAACTGTTTCTGAGATGATGGTGTAACATGATAGATGTCTAAAGATTGTTTTACTCAATGACGTATGCTTTTAGGTTAAGGACCTAAACGATGAGATCATACGGATGTTAAGAGTATACATTCTTGTTTAGTCCCTAGTCGGTTGTTATTGTGGAAATAACCATAGACATCGATAACACTAAAGACTAGATTGTGTGTTGGTTGATGACAGAATCTCATTAGTCATGATATGGTGATATCAAACCAAGCACATAGGTACTTTGTTAGAGAACAAGGTACCGGACAGACCCACCATGAGAGTGATACATGGAACCATGAATTGGTAGTCACAGTCAGCTCTCACAGTGATGGTGGTGAGTGTGATTCTTAGACCTGAAATCACTACACTCAACACATGTCGTTGGGTACACTTTGACATCATCAAACGCAGTCCTGAAACATGGGTTGTTATAAAGGTGATGATTGGGTGGCTTTGACACATGGGGTTTTTTGAGGGGTGAGTGATAGATATGGGATTTGTCCCTCCTGAGGGAGTTTGATATCCTTGGCCACTTGATGAGTAGGATTGAGAAAGGCATGCGCATGCACGTGTGAATCAATATGTGATATTGATGTCATACACATCTCACTCGGTCTACTCTGAGATCAAGGAAATGAATGAACATTGACAGGATGACTGTTCCATGCCTCGAGTTCATTCTGGATATCAGTGACAAAGGAATTATACATTCACTGTAACACCATTCACGGATTGTAGGATGAAAGTTGTTCTCCAACTTTCTACTTTCACTTGGGTAGCAATGATGTGTGACTAGGCACCGCTCTTTGCTTGTGAAGTCATAAGTGTTATGGACTTTCACTGCCAACGTGAAATGGACCTGCAGGGTCACACACATAGGATTCAACCTGGAAGAGGAGTTTTGTCCACAAGCAATGTTTAGATTGATTACTAAAAGAGTTTAGTAATTCAATTAAACACTCAATCAGTCGATGGCTCAATATCATATGGTTCAAGGTGTTGGACGCATTGATTGGAGTATCGGATTGATTGAAATCGCAATTGACTGATTTTTTGCCCAACCTGTGCTCCCAACCAATCGGTTCATGTGATGAACCGGTCGGCTGAGGTTGCTGAACCGGTCAGCTGGAGTGTCCAGGCCGATCGGCTCATGCCCAGGTTGAAACGACCGGTTCAAGGGTTGAACCAATCGGCTCAACTGGTGCAACCGACCAGTTGGGAAAAGTCATGTCGGCAAGAATTTTCCTTTGGTTTCAAATTGCCCAATTCAATTGGGAATAACATTGGTATTCGATACCAATTGGGAGCGAAACAAGGAAAGTCTTTTTGAGCCGGATTAGGACTATGAACCCATCGATTCAGGACACCAACCGATCGGTTGGAGTACCCCAAACGATCGGCTCAGGTCCAACCGATCGGCTCAATGGCCGAACCGATCGGTTCAGTTGTGAACCGATCATTTCAAGTTGCGAACCGGTTGCTTTTTGTGGAAAATTCTCGAACCCTTCTACTCCTGCATTAGTCCCGTATTGCCGGGCACAGAGAACCCTGTCCCATGACCCGCCTATATATATAGGGGTATTGGGGGCTTCTCAAGATACAACTTAGTGCAAGTTGATTGCTCTGCAAAGTTGTCGTTCTCTCTGGTTTTGGTAACCGAGAGAGAGCCCGAGCAAGTGCTTCCCGCAAAGGGAGGTGCAGCAAGGGAAGGACAACTGCAGTTGCAATTGACAGCAGGAGAGTGAGTTGGCGACTAGTACGTCAACAGGAGGGTGCGACTCCTTCCACTTCCTTGTGGGACAAGGAGAGTGGAGTTCCGGGTGGTCCGTGTGGACTACTTCAGAGGCGGGAGGTCACTGCCGCTCAGGAGGACAACTGTCATCCGACAGTCCGGTAGGAGGAGGAGTCTTTCAGTCCCGGTGCGACCAGGAGCTGCACAGACACCGTCCAAGACCGGAGGTGAAGACCGTGTAAGGCGCGTGGTATTGTCGCCGAGCAAGCCTCGGGACAAGGTATGATTCACAAACCATCTTTCCTATTATATAGATGTTGACGCGATTCCTTTTGTTCTGGGTTTGGGGAGAAAAATTTTGTTTCCGCTGCTTCTCTGCCTCCTCCAAAAACCCAACAGTGGTATCAGAGCCAGGTCAACCGCTCTATATTTTAGGATTATCGATATGATCGATTTTGGTTTGTCGGCTTTATTTATTGCATGCGATGCGAATAATATCGGCTTTATACATGTCCAATCCACAAATCCCTAATATACATATATGATATGTAATATAAACGCACTCGATACGCGTCGCCCTTAAACGAGTTTTGTGGTGGATGTGTAGCATGATTATGGCCTATAAACCCCTATATCTGTGTATGGTTGCTTGCATCTCGGTCTGCGCACCGATTCCCTTTCTCATATTCCTGATGTAACTCGAAATAATTCGAGAATTCTTTTCCTACCTTTGCTCCCCCCAAATATAACTCAGGGTTTCTCAATTCAATTGTAAATAGGATAGATTTTATTTCCTGTTATGTCAAAGAACGGCGGACAACCTGAAGACGATCGGTTCAAGGAGTGAACCGATCGGTTGGTGATCCAGACGACCGGTTCGAGGAACGAGATGAGCGGGTGGCGACAGAGGAGATGCACGATGACCGGTGAACCGATCGGCTGGAGGCGCCAGTCGATCGGCTGGTGGCACCCGAACAACCTACCTAATGGCGAGCCGATCAGTCATGGAGATGAGTTGATCAAACCCAGAAAGGCAGACAGAGATTTCATCTTGTACAGGTTGCATGTGATGTAGACCTAGATGACCGTGATTCCTCTTGGTTCGAGGAATCACAAATAGGATGGCCATAATCATTGCTTTTTATCGTTTATGCATGTTTTGTGTGGGATATAGCATGTATATGATACGTACTATAAATTGTGGTGATTGGATATGTATATGAATATAAAAACCAAATCCCTCATTAAATATTAAGTTTTAGATGCCTTCCATATGCGACACACGTGAAAAGCTTGATCGACCAAGTGTGGGAACGCCCTAGCGTGGTGCACCGTCTATCTCGTGGAAGCGTGAAGGATGAATGTGTGGGTCTGCCCTAGCAGGGTGCATGTTCATCGTGTTGGCTTTGGGTCGGACTTAACAAGGTGATCTAGATGGGATCTAGTACCTTGAGGCATGGAGATGATCATTGCAAAGAGTTGCATATGACATCTTTCAAGAGTTGCATATGATGCAATTGGCAAGAGTTGCCTACCTGAGAGATCTGAGTTGTGGGTGACAGCCCTAGCTGGTCCATGGCTCAGAGGATTTCAGGATCTTGACCCACTAGAAGATGGTACGCTGCAATCTTCCGAATTGATGGTGAGGGCTATCAATTTGAGTCAAAATAGTGGGAGCGGTAATTAATTAAAGGCCTAATTAACTATCGTCAAATTTTATTCAAATCAAATCAAAAAGGTTTTGACAAATGCAAATTTTCTCTTGTAGAATGGCAAAAGAATCATCTTTTAAAATGGGAAAATTAATTGAGAATAAATTCCATAACTGGTTGAGGACTGTGGGAAGTGTTCTGCACAATCCAAATATACCAGGAGCCTTAGAATCCACTCTATGTATGCTTAATGCGTTGGTGAAGAAGAAAGTAGGTAAGGGAGAGAAGTGTTCTCTCGCCAAACCAATTTCTTCTACATGGAGAGGATGGAAGGAATAATGGAAGAAGAAGTCGGAGATAGAGATCTCTACTTCTGGTGTATACGTGATAGAGATTAACTTTACTACTTCTTCGTCATGGGTACTTGATACCGGATGCGGATCTCACATTTGTTCAAATGTGAAGGATCTTAAGAGAAGTAGGCCTTTGGGGAAAGGCGAGGTTGAACTACGTGTTGCTAATGGGGCAAGAGTTGCCCCCAGTGCCATAGGAACCTATGAGTTAACTCTACCTAGCGGGCTAATAATAGAGTTGAAGAACTGCTATTATGTACCTGCCATAAATAAGAATATCATTTCCGTCTCTTGTTTGGACAAAGATGGATTTGAATTTCTTATTAAGAATGGAAAGTGTTCCATTTCTAAAGATGGGATCTTTTATGGCAGTGCCCCTATGTCTTATGGTCTATACTTGATAGACTTGGAGATAAGTGTATACAACGTAAACACCAAAAAGCAAAAACTCAACGGCTCAAACAAAACATATCTCTGGCATTGTCATCTAGGGCACATAAATGAGAAGCACATTTCTAGACTCCATAAAGATGGTTATCTAGACTCTTTTGATTATGAATCAATAGAGACATGTGAATCTTGTTTGTTGGGCAAGATGACCAAGACTCCCTTTTCAGGTAAAGGTGAGAGAGCTAGTGATCTATTGGGACTCATACATACTGATGTATGTGGGCCTTTTAGAACTAATGCCAGAAATGGGTATCAGTACTTCATTACCTTCACTGATGATCTCAGTAGGTATGGCTATGTGTACCTGATGAAGCATAAGTCAGAAACCCTTGAAAGGTTCAAGGATTTCATGAATGAAGTACAGAACCAACTTGGTAAAAGTATTAAGGCACTTCGTTCCGATCGAGGTGGAGAATACTTGAGCCAGGAGTTTGAGGACCTTCTGCGAGCCCGTGGTACTGTATCACAATGGACTCCGCCTGGAACACCACAGCATAATGGTGTGTCTGAAAGAAGGAATCACACATTGTTAGATATGGTGCGATCAATGATGAGTTTTGCTTATCTTCCAATTTCTTTCTGGGGTCATGCTCTTGAAACTGCCGCGTTTACACTTAACCGTGTGCCATCTAAATCGGTTCAAAAGACACCATATGAGATATGGTATGGGAAGCGTCCCGTTTTGTCTTTTATGAAGATTTGGGGTTGTGAGGCTTACGTGAGGAAAATGTTTCCTGATAAGCTTGGACCCAAATCCGATAAATGTTATTTTGTTGGATACCCCAAGGAAACGAGGGGATATTACTTATACCACCCTACTAACAACAAAGTGTTTGTTTCCAGGGATGCTGTATTCCGAGAGAGGGAATTTATTTCCAAAGGAAACAGTGGGAGGAAAGTAGAGCTTGAAGAGGTTCAAGCCCAACAAGAAAACATTGAACCGGTAGATGTACCAGAGGAAAATGTAGATTCACAAGGTGTTGTGGAATCTCAGTCTCCTCAAGTAACACAAGGACCTCATAGATCTAGTAGGACTCACCTTGAACCTGAGAGGTTTGGATACCTTGTAACTCAGGAAGGTGGAGAGTTGATCATAGATGATGATCCAACTACCTACGTAGAGGCTATGGAGGGACCAGATTCTGAGAAATGGCTAGAAGCCATGAGATCCGAGATGGAATCCATGAACTCCAACAAAGTATGGACTTTGGTGGAACCACCCAAAGGGGTAAAACCCATAGGGTGCAAGTGGGTCTTCAAGAAAAAGACCGACATGGATGGCAATGTGCAAACTTATAAAGGCAGATTGGTTGCAAAGGGTTTTCGACAAATTCAAGGTGTTGACTATGACGAAACTTTTTCTCCAGTTGCCATGATTAAGTCCATCAGGATCATGCTTGCTATTGTAGCTTATTATGACTATGAGATTTGGCAGATGGATGTTAAAACCGCATTCCTTAACGGGAATATTAATGAGGATGTGTACATGACGCAGCCTGAAGGTTTTGTAGATCCAAAGAATGCCAATAAAGTCTGTAAACTGCAAAGGTCAATCTATGGATTGAAGCAAGCATCTCAGAGTTGGAATCTTCGATTTGATGAAGAAGTCAAAGTGTTTGGCTTTATTCAAAATGAAGATGAACCTTGTGTGTACAAGAAGGTTAGTGGGAGCTCGACCATATTTCTCATATTGTATGTGGATGACATACTTTTAATGGGGAATGATGTCTTAGCCTTAGAGAAGGTAAAGACTTGGCTTGGGAAAACTTTCTCAATGAAGGACTTAGGAGAAGCATCCTACATTCTAGGAATTAAGATCTATATAGATAGATCTAGAAGGCTTCTCGGACTAAGTCAGAGCACGTACATTGACAAGGTGCTGAAGCGGTTCAGCATGGAGAACTCAAAGAGAGGCAACGTCCCTATGCTACATGGAGTTACCGTATCTAGAGCTCAATGTCCCCAATCTTGTGAAGAGAGGGAGCGTATGAATGGGATCCCATATGCATCAGCCATTGGATCCATCATGTACGCTATGTTGTGCACACGCCCAGATGTCTCGTATGCTCTCAGCATGACGAGCAGGTACCAGTCAGATCCCGGGGATGCTCACTGGACAACCGTGAAGAACATCCTCAAGTACTTGCGAAGGACTAAGGATCAGTTTCTTCTGTACAGCGGCGAGGAAGAGCTGGTTGTAAAGGGTTACACCGATGCAAGCTTCCAAACCGATAAAGATGATTACATATCGCAGTCAGGATTTGTGTTTTGCCTTAATAATGGAGCTGTGAGCTGGAAGAGTTCCAAGCAAGAAACAGTTGCCGATTCTACTACAGAGGCCGAGTATATTGTTGCTTCGCATGCAGCAAAGGAGGCTGTGTGGATCAGGAAGTTCATTTCTGAACTTGGTGTAGTTCCCAGTAGCTGTGATGCAATTGAGCTTTATTGTGACAATAATGGAGCTATTGCACAAGCTAAGGAGCCCAGATCACATCAGTGGTCCAAGCACATACTGCGGCGCTTCCATCTCATACGAGAGATCGTACAGCGAGGAGATGTGAAGATTTGCAAAGTACCAACTGAAGACAACATAGCTGATCCACTGACTAAGGCCCTTTCTCAGCAGAAGCATGATGGCCATGCTAGGTCACAAGGAATGCGTTTCCTTGGTGACTGGCTCTAAGTGCAAGTGGGAGTCTGTTGGTATGTATGCCCATAGAGCAAGTCATATGATGATTGTAATGGGATACTTTGTAAATGATTTGAATAATAATAAAGGCAATTTCCAATCTATATGTTTAAACTGTTTCTGAGATGATGGTGTAACATGATAGATGTCTAAAGATTGTTTTACTCAATGACGTATGCTTTTAGGTTAAGGACCTAAACGATGAGATCATACGGATGTTAAGAGTATACATTCTTGTTTAGTCCCTAGTCGGTTGTTATTGTGGAAATAACCATAGACATCGATAACACTAAAGACTAGATTGTGTGTTGGTTGATGACAGAATCTCATTAGTCATGATATGGTGATATCAAACCAAGCACATAGGTACTTTGTTAGAGAAAAAGGTACCGGACAGACCCATCGTGAGAGTGATACATGGAACCATGAATTGGTAGTCACAGTCAGCTCTCACAGTGATGGTGGTGAGTGTGATTCTTAGACCTGAAATCACTACACTCAACACATGTCGTTGGGTACACTTTGACATCATCAAACGCAGTCCTGAAACATGGGTTGTTATAAAGGTGATGATTGGGTGGCTTTGACACATGGGGTTTTTTGAGGGGTGAGTGATAGATATGGGATTTGTCCCTCCTGAGGGAGTTTGATATCCTTGGCCACTTGATGAGTAGGATTGAGAAAGGCATGCGCATGCACGTGTGAATCAATATGTGATATTGATGTCATACACATCTCACTCGGTCTACTCTGAGATCAAGGAAATGAATGAACATTGACAGGATGACTGTTCCATGCCTCGAGTTCATTCTGGATATTAGTGACAAAGGAATTATAAATTCACTGTAACACCATTCACGGATTGTAGGATGAAAGTTGTTCTCCAACTTTCTACTTTCACTTGGGTAGCAATGATGTGTGACTAGGCACCGCTCTTTGCTTGTGAAGTCATAAGTGTTATGGACTTTCACTGCAAACGTGAAATGGACCTGCAGGGTCACACACATAGGATTCAACCTGGAAGAGGAGTTATGTCCACAAGCAATGTTTAGATTGATTACTAAAAGAGTTTAGTAATTCAATTAAACACTCAATCAGTCGATGGCTCAATATCATATGGTTCAAGGTGTTGGACGCATTGATTGGAGTATCGGATTGATTGAAATCGCAATTGACTGATTTTTTGCCCAACCTGTGCTCCCAACCGATCGGTTCATGTGATGAACTGGTCGGCTGAGGTTGCTGAACCGGTCGGCTGGAGTGTCCAGGCCGATCGGCTCATGCCCAGGTTGAAACGACCGGTTCAAGGGTTGAACCGATCGGCTCAACTGGTGCAACCGACCAGTTGGGAAAAGTCATGTCGGCAAGAATTTTCCTTTGGTTTCAAATTGCCCAATTCAATTGGGAATAACATTGGTATTCGATACCAATTGGGAACGAAACAAGGAAAGTCTTTTTGAGCCGGATTAGGACTATGAACTGATCGGTTCAGGACACCAACCGATCGGTTGGAGTACCCCAAACGATCGGCTCAGGTCCAACCGATCGGCTCAATGGCCGAACCGATCGGTTCAGTTGTGAACCGATCATTTCAAGTTGCGAATCGGTTGCTTTTTGTGGAAAATTCTCGAACCCTTCTACTCCTGCATTAGTCCCGTATTGTCGGGCACAGAGAACCCTGTCCCATGACCCGCCTATATATAGGGGTATTGGGGGCTTCTCAAGATACAACTTAGTGCAAGTTGATTGCTCTGCAAAGTTGTCGTTCTCTCTGGTTTTGGTAACCGAGAGAGAGCACGAGCAAGTGCTTCCCGCAAAGGGAGGTGCAGCAAGGGAAGGACAACTGCAGTTGCAATTGACAGTAGGAGAGTGAGTTGGCGACTAGTACGTCAACAGGAGGGTGTGACTCCTTCCACTTCCTTATGGGACAAGGAGAGTGGAGTTCCGGGTGGTCCGTGTAGACTACTTCAGAGGCGGGAGGTCACTGCCGCTCAGGAGGACAACTGTAATCCGACAGTCCGGTAGGAGGAGGAGTCTTTCAGTCCCGGTGCGACCAGGAACTGCACAGACACCGTCCAAGACCGGAGGTGAAGACCGCGCCAGGCGCGTGGTATTGTCGCCGAGCAAGCCTCGGGACAAGGTATGATTCACAAACCATCTTTCCTATTATATAGATGTTGACACGATTCCTTTTGTTCTGGGTTTGGGGAGAAAAATTTTGTTTCCGCTGCTTCTCTGCCTCCTCCAAAAACCCAACAGTGGTATCAGAGCCAGGTCAACCGCTCTATATTTTAGGATTATCGATATGATCGATTTTGGTTTGTCGCCTTTATTTATTGCATGCGATGCGAATAATATCGACTTTATACATGTCCAATCCACAAATCCCTAATATACATATATGATATGTAATATTAATGCACTCGATACGCGTCGCCCTTAAACGAGTTTTGTGGTGGATGTGTAGCATGATTATGGCCTATAAACCCCTATATCTATGTATGGTTGCTTGCATCTCGGTCTGCGCACCGATTCCCTTTCTCATATTCCTGATGTAACTCGAAATAATTCGAGAATTCTTTTCCTACCTTTTCTCCCCCTGAATATAACTCGGGGTTTCTCAATTCAATTGTAAATATGATAGATTTTATATCCTGTTATGTCAAAGAACGGCAGACAACCTGAAGACGATCGGTTCAAGGAGTGAACCGATCGGTTGGTGATCCAGACGACCGGTTCGAGGAACGAGATGAGCGAGTGGCGACAGAGGAGATGCACGATGACCGGTGAACCGATCGGCTGGAGGCGCCAGTCGATCGGCTGGTGGCACCCGAACAACCTACCTAATGGCGAGCCGATCAGTCATGGAGATGAGTTGATCAAACCCAGAAAGGCAGACACAGATTTCATCTTGTACAGGTTGCATGTGATGTAGACCTAGATGACCATGATTCCTCTTGGTTCGAGGAATCACAAATAGGATGGCCATAATCATTGCTTTTTATCGTTTATGCATGTTTTGTGTGGGATATAGCATGTATATGATACGTACTATAAATTGTGGTGATTGGATATGTATATGAATATAAAAACCAAATCCCTCATGAAATATTAAGTTTTAGATGCCTTCCATATGCGACACACGTGAAAAGCTTGATCGACCAAGTGTGGGCACGCCCTAGCATGGTGCACCGTCTATCTCGTGGAAGCGTGAAGGATGAATGTGTGGGTCTGCCCTAGCAGGGTGCATGTTCATCGTGTTGGCTTTGGGTCGGACTTAACAAGGTGATCTAGATGGGATCTAGTACCTTGAGGCATGGAGATGATCATTGCAAAGAGTTGCATATGACATCTTTCAAGAGTTGCATATGATGCAATTGGCAAGAGTTGCCTACCTGAGAGATCTGAGTTGTGGGTGACAGCCCTAGCTGGTCCATGGCTCAGAGGATTTCAGGATCTTGACCCACTAGAAGATTGTACGCTGCAATCTTCCAAATTGATGGTGAGGGCTATCAATTTGAGTCAAAATAGTGGGAGCGGTAATTAATTAAATGCCTAATTAACTATCGTCAAATTTTATTCAAATCAAATCAAAAAGGTTTTGACAAATGCAAATTTTCTCTTGTAGAATGGCAAAAGAATCATCTTTTAAAATGGGCAAATTAATTGAGAATAAATTCCATAACTGGTTGAGGACTGTGGGAAGTGTTCTGCACAATCCAGATATACCAGGAGCCTTAGAATCCACTCTATGTACGCTTAATGCGTTGGTGAAGAAGAAAGTAGGTAAGGGAGAGAAGTGTTCTCTCGCCAAACCAATTTCTTCTACATGGAGAGGATGGAAGGAACAATGGAAGAAGAAGTCGGAGATAGAGATCTCTACTTCTGGTGTATACGTGATAGAGATTAACTTTACTACTTCTTCGTCATGGGTACTTGATACCGGATGCGGATCTCACATTTGTTCAAATGTGAAGGATCTTAAGAGAAGTAGGCCTTTGGGGAAAGGCGAGGTTGAACTACGTGTTGCTAATGGGGCAAGAGTTGCCCCCAGTGCCGTAGGAACCTATGAGTTAACTCTACCTAGCGGGCTAATAATAGAGTTGAAGAACTGCTATTATGTACCTGCCATAAATAGGAATATCATTTCCGTCTCTTGTTTGGACAAAGATGGATTTGAATTTCTTATTAAGAATGGAAAGTGTTCCATTTCTAAAGATGGGATCTTTTATGGCAGTGCCCCTATGTCTTATGGTCTATACTTGATAGACTTGGAGATAAGTGTATACAACGTAAACACCAAAAAGCAAAAACTCAACGACTCAAACAAAACATATCTCTGGCATTGTCGTCTAGGGCACATAAATGAGAAGCGCATTTCTAGACTCCATAAAGATGGTTATCTAGACTCTTTTGATTATGAATCAATAGAGACATGTGAATCTTGTTTGTTGGGCAAGATGACCAAGACTCCCTTTTCAGGTAAAGGTGAGAGAGCTAGTGATCTATTGGGACTCATACATACTGATGTATGTGGGCCTTTTAGAACTAATGCCAGAAATGGGTATCAGTACTTCATTACCTTCACTGATGATCTCAGTAGGTATGGCTATGTGTACCTGATGAAGCATAAGTCAGAAACCCTTGAAAGGTTCAAGGATTTCATGAATGAAGTACAGAACCAACTTGGTAAAAGTATTAAGGCACTTCGTTCCGATCGAGGTGGAGAATACTTGAGCCAGGAGTTTGAGGACCTTCTGCGAGCCCGTGGTATTGTATCACAATGGACTCCGCATGGAACACCACAGCATAATGGTGTGTCTGAAAGAAGGAATCGCACATTGTTAGATATGGTGCGATCAATGATGAGTTTTGCTGATCTTCCAATTTCTTTCTGGGGTCATGCTCTTGAAACCGCCGCGTTTACACTTAACCGTGTGCCATCTAAATCGGTTCAAAAGACACCATATGAGATATGGTATGGGAAGCGTCCTGTTTTGTCTTTTATGAAGATTTGGGGCTGTGAGGCTTACGTGAGGAAAATGTTTCCTGATAAGCTTGGACCCAAATCCGATAAATGTTATTTTGTTGGATACCCCAAGGAAACGAGGGGATATTACTTATACCACCCTACTGACAACAAAGTGTTTGTTGCCAGGGATGCTGTATTCTGAGAGAGGGAATTTATTTCCAAAGGAAACAGTGGGAGGAAAGTAGAGCTTGAAGAGGTTCAAGCCCAACAAGAAAACATTGAACCGGTAGATGTACCAGAGGAAAATGTAGATTCACAAGGTGTTGTGGAATCTCAGTCTCCTCAAGTAACACAAGGACCTCGTAGATCTAGTAGGACTCGCCTTGAACCTGAGAGGTTTGGATACCTTGTAACTCAGGAAGGTGGAGAGTTGATCATAGATGATGATCCAACTACCTACGTAGAGGCTATGGAGGGACCAGATTCTGAGAAATGGCTAGAAGCCATGAGATCCGAGATGGAATCCATGAACTCCAACAAAGTATGGACTTTGGTGGAACCACCCGAAGGGGTAAAACCCATAGGGTGCAAGTGGGTCTTCAAGAAAAAGACCGACATGGATGGAAATGTGCAAACTTATAAAGGTAGATTGGTTGCAAAGGGTTTTCGACAAATTCAAGGTGTTGACTATGACGAAACTTTTTCTCCAGTTGCCATGATTAAGTCCATCAGGATCATGCTTGCCATTGCAGCTTATTATGACTATGAGATTTGGCAGATGGATGTTAAAACTGTATTCCTTAACGGGAATATTAATGAGGATGTGTACATGACGCAGCCTGAAGGTTTTGTAGATCCAAAGAATGCCAATAAAGTCTGTAAACTACAAAGGTCAATCTATGGATTGAAGCAAGCATCTCGGAGTTGGAATCTTTGATTTGATGAAGAAGTCAAAGTGTTTGGCTTTATTCAAAATGAAGATGAACCTTGTGTGTACAAGAAGGTTAGTGGGAGCTCGACCATATTTCTCATATTGTATGTGGATGACATACTTTTAATGGGGAATGATGTCTTAGCCTTAGAGAAGGTAAAGACTTGGCTTGGGAAAACTTTCTCAATGAAGGACTTAGGAGAAGCATCCTACATTCTAGGAATTAAGATCTATATAGATAGATCTAGAAGGCTTCTCGGACTAAGTCAGAGCACGTACATTGACAAGGTGCTGAAGCGGTTTAGCATGGAGAACTCAAAGAGAGGCAACGTCCCTATGCTACATGGAGTTACCGTCTCTAGAGCTCAATGTCCCCAATCTTGTGAAGAGAGGGAGCGTATGAATGGGATCCCATATGCATCAGCCATTGGATCCATCATGTACGCTATGTTGTGCACACGCCCATATGTCTCGTATGCTCTCAGCATGACGAGCAGGTACCAGTCAGAACCCAGGGATGCTCACTGGACAGCCGTGAAGAACATCCTCAAGTACTTGCGAAGGACTAAGGATCAGTTTCTTCTGTACGGCGGCGAGGAAGAGCTGGTTGTAAAGGGTTACACCGATGCAAGCTTCCAAACCGATAAAGATGATTACATATCACAGTCAGGATTTGTGTTTTGCCTTAATAATGGAGCTGTGAGCTGGAAGAGTTCCAAGCAAGAAACAGTTTCCGATTCTACTACAGAGGCCGAGTATATTGCTGCTTCGCATGCAGCAAAGGAGGCTGTGTGGATCAGGAAGTTCATTTCTGAACTTGGTGTAGTTCCCAGTAGCTGTGATGCAATTGAGCTTTATTGTGACAATAATGGAGCTATTGCACAAGCTAAGGAGCCCAGATCACATCAGCGGTCCAAGCACATACTGTGACGCTTCCATCTCATACGAGAGATCGTACAGCGAGGAGATGTGAAGATTTGCAAAGTACCAACTGAAGACAACATAGCTGATCCACTAACTAAGGCCCTTTCTCAGCAAAAGCATGATGGTCATGCTAGGTCACAAGGACTGCGTTTCCTTGGTGACTGGCTCTAAGTGCAAGTGGGAGTCTGTTGGTATGTATGCCCATAGAGCAAGTCATATGATGATTGTAATGGGATACTTTGTAAATGATTTGAATAATAATAAAGGCAATTTCCAATCTATATGTTTAAACTGTTTCTGAGATGATGGTGTAACATGATAGATGTCTAAAGATTGTTTTACTCAATGACGTATGCTTTTAGGTTAAGGACCTAAACGATGAGATCATACGTATGTTAAGAGTATACATTCTTGTTTAGTCCCTAGTCGGTTGTTGTGGAAATAACCATAGACATCGATAACACTAAAGACTAGATTGTGTGTTGGTTGATGACAGAATCTCATTAGTCATGATATGGTGATATCAAACCAAGCACATAGGTACTTTGTTAGAGAACAAGGTACCAGACAGACCCACCGTGAGAGTGATACATGGAACCATGACTTGGTAGTCACAGTCAGCTCTCACAGTGATGGTGGTGAGTGTGATTCTTAGACCTAAAATCACTACACTCAACACATGTCGTTGGGTACACTTTGACATCATCAAACGCAGTCCTGAAACATGGGTTGTTATAAAGGTGATGATTGGGTGGCTTTGACACATGGGGTTTTTTGAGGGGTGAGTGATAGATATGGGATTTGTCCCTCCTGAGGGAGTTTGATATCCTTGGCCACTTGATGAGTAGGATTGAGAAAGGCATGCGCATGCACGTGTGAATCAATATGTGATATTGATGTCATACACATCTCACTCGGTCTACTCTAAGATTAAGGAAATGAATGAACATTGACAGGATGACTGTTCCATGCCTCGAGTTCATTCTGGATATCAGTGACAAAGGAATTATACATTCACTGTAACACCATTCACGGATTGTAGGATGAAAGTTGTTCTCCAACTTTCTACTTTCACTTGGGTAGCAATGATGTGTGACTAGGCACCGCTCTTTGCTTGTGAAGTCATAAGTGTTATGGACTTTCACTGCCAACGTGAAATGGACCTGCATGGTCACACACATAGGATTCAACCTGGAAGAGGAGTTTTGTCCACAAGCAATGTTTAGATTGATTACTAAAAGAGTTTAGTAGTTCAATTAAACACTCAATCAGTCGATGGCTCAATATCATATGGTTCAAGGTGTTGGACGCATTGATTGGAGTATCGGATTGATTGAAATCGCAATTGACTGATTTTTTGCCCAATCTGTGCTCCCAATCGATCGGTTCATGTGATGAACCGGTCGGCTGAGGTTGCTGAACCGGTCGGCTAGAGTGTCCAGGTCGATCGGCTCATGCCCAGGTTGAAACGACCGGTTCAAGGGTTGAACCGATCGGCTCAACTGGTGCAACCGACCAGTTGGGAAAAGTCATGTCGGCAAGAATTTTCCTTTGGTTTCAAATTGCCCAATTCAATTGGGAATAACATTGGTATTCGATACCAATTGGGAACGAAACAAGGAAAGTCTTTTTGAGCCGGATTAGGACTATGAACCGATCGGTTCAGGACACCAACCGATCGGTTGGAGTACCCCAAACGATCGACTCAGGTCCAACCGATCAGCTCAATGGCCGAACCGATCGGTTCAGTTGTGAACCGATCATTTCAAGTTGCGAACCGGTTGCTTTTTGTGGAAAATTCTCGAACCCTTCTACTCCTGCATTAGTCCCGTATTGCCGGGCACAGAGAACCCTGTCCCATGACCCGCCTATATATATAGGGGTATTGGGGGCTTCTCAAGATACAACTTAGTGCAAGTTGATTGCTCTGCAAAGTTGTCGTTCTCTCTGGTTTTGGTAACCGAGAGAGAGCCCGAGCAAGTGCTTCCCGCAAAGGGAGGTGCAACAAGGGAAGGACAACTGCAGTTGCAATTGACAGCAGGAGAGTGAGTTGGCGACTAGTACGTCAACAGGAGGGTGCGACTCCTTCCACTTCCTTGTGGGACAAGGAGAGTGGAGTTCCGGGTGGTCCGTGTGGACTACTTCAGAGGCGAGAGGTCACTGCCGCTCAGGAGGACAACTGTCATCCGACAGTCCGGTAGGAGGAGGAGTCTTTCAGTCCCGGTGCGACCAGGAGCTGCACAGACACCGTCCAAGACCGGAGGTGAAGACCGCGCAAGGCGCGTGGTATTGTCGCCGAGCAAGCCTCGGGACAAGGTATGATTCACAAACCATCTTTCCTATTATATAGATGTTGACGCGATTCCTTTTGTTCTGGGTTTGGGGAGAAAAATTTTGTTTCCGCTGCTTCTCTGCCTCCTCCAAAAACCCAACAATTAATACACCAATTTGTCTATGTGCTTTAAAATTCTATTTGTGAGCTCATCGGCCAAAATGTCCAGTCTATTTGTATGTATTTATCGTCTTTTAGAGCATTACTAATTTTGCTAATTCTATGTTGTAGGTGAATGGGAGTCAACTAACAATTAATCAAGTTGTTCTTTCTCGATATGATGAATGCAAATCATTATGTTTGTAATAAGAAGAGCATGAATTATTTTCATAATATCATGCTACATGTTAAAGAATCAGTTGACAACTAACAATCCAGGTGTTCTCTTCTATTGTGAAATCATTTTTATCCTAATATATTTGCCTACTTCAAGAGAGAAGTCTATGAGATATGTTTGTATGTTTCAACATTATGTCTACGTGCTTCACCAGTTTGTCTGCGTACTTGAGCAGTCTGTTTGTGAACTTCGCGTGCAATATTTTAATGTGCTTAATTGCTTATTGTCTCCTAGAGTCGTGACAATTTTGATGATTTTAGACTGCAGATTGGTGGGGTTCAATTAGCATTTTTTGAGTTGTTCTCTTTTAGCGGCCTATTTGTAAATTATTGTGTATGTAATTAGAGGAGCACAAAATATTTTTGTAATATCATGCTACATGTTACGAGGTAGGTGACAATTAATCCAATTTTCCTCTTTTAAAAATAGTATATAATTTTTATGAATACTAATTATATAATTTATAGAGCGCAAGAGATTTTATTAATCACACATACAAATTGGAGGAAGTCAGTCATAAACTAATTGAGTTGTTCTCTTTTTATGAGGTTCATGTAAAACATTAATTGTGTATAAATTATTATAAATAATTACATATTCGTTGTCAGCCATCACATGTTGAAGAAAGAGAGATGGACACTTATGATGATGTCACACTACAAGTTGAAGAAAATCAGATAGGAACTAATCATGTTATTCTCTAACAATATTTCTGGGTTTTCACGTGCTAAGCACGTGAAATTACTTGACTTGTACTAACTAAAAGGGCTTTGACCAACTTCTAATAAAAATATGGTCACAATGGGTAATTTGTAGTGTACTAGTGATCTTTCACTTGTCTCCCTTTTTAGCAAAACAAGTCTATCTTTTCACCTTTCTCTTTCTTTCATTTTCTCTTGTTGTTCTTTTCCGTTTCCTTTTTTCATCCTCATTTGTTTCTTTCACCCGGGAACCAAATGTGCCTTAGACCCATGAGGACGCCTAACAACTCATATATGCGTGGCTAGCCAAAGGACCTCCAAACCGAATTGCGTATCCAGACCGAGACCTACAGTGAACATCACCACCACCCAAGGTCCGATGACCAGAGTATAAATCATTAAAACGTCCCTACAAACGCATCAATTGGACACATATCCGATAACAAATTCCGTTTCCATTTATTTTTGAACTGGACAAGAATTAGTTTGGTGCGGCTCTTCTGGATAATCGGGTCCCGACACATCGCCGTCATTGAAATTTCGCCGGAAGCAGGGAACGGTCTTAGATCTAAGGAAAAGGACAGAATCTGGACAGCGGAAAAAGAAAAAAAAAACTGTGAAATGTATCGCCTCTACTCGTCAAAGAAAAGGATTGTTCTGAAATTTTTATTTAAACACTAAAAACGGCCCACCTCTTTTTCTAGTGGAAACATCACCTTCTCTTTTTCTGATCCCCCGGCATATGCTCATCATTCTGCGCGGATCTATAAATAGCAACTCGCCGCCGTTTAGCAACTCCGTCCACGCTGTCGCTCTTTCCGACTTCCATCTCCTTCACTTCCGGGTGAGCGGTGCGTGTCGTTCAGAAACCTTCTGTCACCAGTTCTTCTCTGCCGAGGGCCGTGGACAGTAACAAGATCGTATTTCGTCGTCACCGCCGCTATGGAAGGCACGACCGGCGCGACGCTCGTGGAAGCCCACTCCGCCGTTAGCGGAGGGGTCATTGACACCTACGGTGAGGACCGCGCCACGGAGGAGCAGCTCGTCACCCCCTGGACGATCTCCGTCGCGAGGTATGCGTTTTATCCTGTAGCCAGCCTCAGGTTGACCGATCGACCGGCTCTGTGACGGAGCGCATGCAGCCCACCGCCCTAGCGATTTGCCTCTTCCTTCTCTGTGCTTTTTTGCCTCTTAGTTTTGATGCTTAAACCGCTGATCGCTCCTCCTGATGTATCTTTTGGGCGTCTTTGATTAGTTTGTGGGATCTACGCTAACAGCAGCTGGCGCTTGCGAACTGCCCCCAGTCCGTGTCCTGATAGCTCAAGTTACAAACACAGAACCTTTTGCAACCAAATTTCTAGCCAAGTCGCCAGCTTCTTTCCATCTACTCATATCATTGTGATTAATTTCTTCGTAAGAATAAATTCCAACTCATTGGCCCACCTTTTCTGAGTCAACGCCATACTTGTCTGTTCCTTTTATGGAATGAATAGACTGAAGTTTGATATATAAGACTTTTGGGGTCTCTGATCGCATTTCTTCTTCCTCTTCCTCAGTGGCTACACTCTCCTGAGGGACCCGAAGCACAACAAGGGCCTCGCCTTCACTCAGCAAGAGCGCGACGCCCACTACCTCCGTGGCCTCCTGCCGCCAGTTTGCATATCTCAAGAGCTCCAGGTATGTTCCCAAGTGCTTCAGGGCAGGCAGAAAACACAGTGACGAAACCAGTGATCTTTTTTTATCAGCTCAATCGCTGGCTTTCTCTCTACAGGAGAAGAAGCTGATGCAGAACCTCCGCAGCTACCAAGTCCCGCTCCAGCGGTACATGGCCATGATGGATCTCCAGGAGAGGAACCAGAGGCTCTTCTACAAGCTCCTCGTCGACAACGTCGAGGAGCTGCTTCCGGTTGTCTACACACCTACCGTGGGGGAGGCGTGCCAGAAGTATGGATGCATTTTCAGGCGCCCACAGGGGCTATACATCAGCCTTAATGAGAAGTATGTAACTTAGGGGTGGTTTTATTTATTTTTACTTTTACAGTATCTACTGCTACTAGTAGATGCACATCTGCTCAATTGTGTTATGAAACAAGATGATACGAGCTCCTGTGTCGTTGCAGGGGAAAGATTCTCGAGGTGTTGAGGAACTGGCCCCAGAAGTACATCCAAGTCATTGTGGTCACAGATGGCGAGCGCATCCTGGGGCTTGGAGATCTTGGATGCCAAGTCCGTTTTCCTGACTTTGCTAGTGCTGATGCGATTCTGTAATTTTTGTTTAAATTGCTGGTGCTCTTTTATTGAACAAAGTTGTTGTTTGATGTTTTTCAGGGGATGGGTATACCCGTTGGCAAATTGGCCCTGTACACTGCCCTTGGAGGTGTGCGCCCTTCAGCGGTAAGGAGAAAAAAAGGCTAACTAAGATCATGATGACTTTTCTCGTTTGTTCTTCTGTTGTTAACCGTTTATGTTATGATTTTGCTGCATGTTTCATTGTTGATGAAAGAATAAAATTAGAAAGCTATTTGTGCATTTCATTACGGTCGGCACTGAAATGATTTTCTCTTGAACTCGAATGTATTTCTTTGTAGTTGCATTAGATAAATAATGTTTTTCTGACATTCGATTTGGAAACGGACAAAGTGAAATGGCCCTTAAAATCTAACACATTCACATTTCGGTGAAGAAGTAAACAGGGATTACAATTCATCTATGTATTCTACTTTTCAGAATTTGGGTAGTTTTCAATCAGTTCTGAATTGACTGATATTTGAAATTGGTGATCTAGAATACTCATGAATCCATTTTTCAGATAATTCCAAATTTGATAAACAGATGCATATGTTATTTTACATGTGTGTCATGCCGTCATCTACTATTAAGAGCTAATGATCTGTATCATTATTTGATCTTATTATATAAATTTTATTGAATGGAATCTGGATATTCTTTTCGAAGTCTCTTGGATTTGAATTGGATAAAAGATCTTGTTTTTGGTTAAGTTGAGTTATGGCACTATATGGTCCAGACTTGGATCTTTCGTACCCCAAGGAAATTGTATTTTGGATGTTCTAGTTCTACAAACCATAATTCGTGTTTCCAACCTTGTGCTAGTCTTGTGGCTGAAGTAAAATCTAACATTTGAATATTTGATTAGCAAAGACTTGACAATATAATTCTTGGTTTCAGTGTCTGCCTATCACAATTGATGTGGGAACAAACAACGAGAAGTTGCTCAATGATGAATTCTATATAGGGCTTAGGCAGAGGCGTGCAACTGGTCAGGTAGTATGTCTATAGGAACTGCAATGTGGGTATTCACAATGGATGAAAATAATCTACCTATCAACACCTGATCATAATTTCGAAATTTACTAGGAATATGCTGAGCTTTTACAAGAATTTATGACAGCTGTCAAGCAAAATTATGGTGAGAAAGTCCTTGTCCAGGTAACTATCACTTTTTAATATGGCATTATAAGGTTATTGCGTTTGCATATTTGTTCCAAATTTCCAATGCGAGTTTTGAAGAGACTATCACTGACCTTGATGGGAATACTGTTGGCAGTTTGAAGACTTTGCCAACCACAATGCTTTCGATTTGTTAGCTAAATACAGCAAGACTCACTTAGTGTTCAACGATGATATCCAAGTAAGTAACAGACCAGCCGTAGTATCCCATTTCTCTTAACCATTAGCTGTTCTAGATTTCTGTCTTCTTCCTACTTTCGTCCATGACATGATGACTATTCCTAACATTCCAGGGAACTGCCTCTGTGGTTCTTGCGGGGCTAGTTGCAGCTCTTAAACTTGTTGGTGGAACCCTAGCTGAGCACACTTTCTTGTTTCTGGGCGCTGGAGAAGTACGTTGATCTTGTTTTTGCTTCTAATATCTAGTATTTTGAGGTTGCAGGACATAAACTAGAAAAGAGGATGGAATGGAACTTGAAAATGTTACTGATATAAAAAATGAAGCAATTTTATGCATCTAAACTTTCCCAATCTCATTTCAATGTAATTTACATATATCAGGCTGGAACTGGTATTGCTGAACTTATTGCACTTGAGATATCCAAACAGGTTAGATAAGCATTAAACCTTTTCATATACATCATCTATACCCCTGTTACTTTTGCCTGATTACATGTTCAAACTGCAGACTAAGGCTCCCGTTGAAGAAACTCGTAAAAGGGTTTGGCTTGTTGATTCCAAGGTACGAAAGTGAACCTTAAAAGTTATGTCTCACACTATTACAAGTTTCTGAGTTTGTCTAATCTGTATGTATTGTAGGGATTGATTGTTGATTCACGCAAGGAGTCGCTGCAGCACTTCAAGCAGCCATGGGCACATGAGCATGAACCCGTCAACAACCTCCATGATGCTGTGAAAGTGAGTCTCCCTCCTTTTATTCCTTGAAAAGTAATTAGATCAACTTTCGGTGTTTACTCTTACCATTTCACTTCCACCATAGCACAATAAACTGATCTAGGTTAATGTTTTCAACCAATCATCTATGAACTCGCTTCATGTTCGTCTTTTTTAGGCTATAAAACCTACTGTTCTCATAGGGACTTCTGGAGTGGGCAAGACCTTCACCAAGGAGGTTGTTGAAGCCATGGCTTCCTTCAATGAGGTATTTTTTTTTACTTTTCTACGTGATCTTTCAATGAGATATCATTGAACTCCATACATAATCTACTTTTTTTCTTCACGGGCATTGTAACATCTTATGGTCTTGACAACGACACCAGTGAGTTTGAACCCATTCGACAACCTTTAGCTACTAATGAGGAGACCAACTAGTAGAACAGGCCTAGCAACCTGCCACAATATTCTATATATATAAAAAACGTCTAACTATTTGTCTTAAAAAAAAATCAGAAACCTGTCATCCTTGCTCTGTCAAACCCCACTTCACAATCAGAGTGCACTGCAGAAGATGCCTACACTTGGACCCAGGTAAATATCACGCATCTGGCACTATTTTTTCCATGGTGGTTAGCGTTTTTTCCACCTGAAGTAAAAATATTCCATATCCATGTTCCAAATTTTAGGGCCGTGCAGTTTATGCCAGTGGAAGTCCATTCGATCCCGTTGAATATGAAGGAAAAACTTATTACCCTGGCCAGGTTTGTTGTCACGTTTGGTGTTGGTCATTAATATTTTCTACAATAGCTAGGATATGTTGACCTTATGTTCTTTTCACTCTAATTTAAAGTCTGTTTATGAGGTTGATTTGATTCTCAGGCAAATAATGCTTACATTTTCCCTGGATTTGGCCTTGGCCTTTTGATTTCTGGAGCAATCCGTGTGCATGATGAAATGCTTCTTGCTGCCTGTGAGTAGAAAAAACACTGCATATTTAGCTTCACTGAGTATTCGAATGGCTTACTGGAATTTAGAACATAGGAGTTAGCTATTTTTTTTCAGATGTTATTTTTGTTTGTGTGTGTTTGTGTGGGATTTTTTTTTTTTTTTGGGGGGGGGGGGGGGGTGGGGGGGTGGTGTTATAATTCTTTGTTAACGGTCTTCAGTTGGTTACAGAGCTTACCGTGGGTATGCATTAGCTCCCTAGTCTCTCTTTTCCAGTAAAAGAAGATCTAGTTTCCTACGCATTATAGATTAAGATAATATAGATGGCCTCTCAGTTAATCCTGAATTTCAATCTTAGAATTTACGTACTGTAGATTATATATTAAACAGCTACCGTGTAATTGTTTTAACAGCGGAAGCCCTAGCTCAACAAGTGACTGAGGAGAACTATGCCAAAGGGATGATATACCCGCCATTTTCAAACATCAGGAAGATATCAGCTCATATTGCTGCTAATGTGGCTGCAAAGGCATACGAGCTTGGTTAGTCATATAATCCTTATAACTGTATATATCATTAAATTGTCTTGGTTTCATATGCATCTTTGATTTTTGAATTGCAGGTTTGGCGTCTCACCTTCCCCGGCCTGAAAACCTGGTGAAATATGCAGAAAGCTGCATGTACAGCCCTGTGTACCGCATGTACCGTTAGAGATATTATGTCAGTTTGCTGCCTATTTCCATCACGTTTTTCCGTTTTTTCGTGTGTAGGATTGTATTTAATGCCCTCGCTTGTAATATGTGGTGTAGTGTAAGTTTCTTGCTGCAAAGGTTTCCGCAGCTCATTCTAGGTTACCGGTATCTGAAGAGCAGCGTGTCAGCTGTGGAGTTCAGCGATCGAATAAAGTTATAACAATAATAATTCGTTTATGTGGCATTTCTCCTTTTAAAACCTTTCGAAGCTACGAGTCTCACCCAGCTGATATCAAAAGAGTTTTGTTTTCCCTTAAAGTGGAATGTGGGCCAGGTTATGCTAGGTCTTGTTGGGTTTCATAGACATTTAATATTAGATTGGCTTTTTTTCTTCTCTTTTATCATGAGATGACGGACTGATGTGTGCTACGTTTTTCCTTTTATCGGTCATAGTGAGGGTTGTCTCATGCCAAAATAAGCATAAACATTGAAACAACAGTTTTGTTGTAATACATGGTCGGATGTTACGAGAACATTAGTCGTTGTACCTATGCCCGACACAGTTTGAGAAATCTATGGAAGTCTATGGATGTATAAATGGGAAAGGGGATCTATAATGACCCATGATTTGATTGGTAGATTACGAAAAGGGAAAAACAACCAAATAGTATGAGTATACTTATATGTGGGCAACAAAATCATGTAAATTTGAACCATCAATCAGCCAACTACCCATTCAGATCAACTTGAGGAGTGGTCAAAAGATTGGCTAGTGCAATGCATTGACTATAAGTCGCAATAGTTACTAAAACAATTTTGTTTTACTGAGAAAAATCCATGGACGTGATCTTGAGGGGCCGTTGTAACTTAAAAAGTTTGAAAACAAAAATAAATTTGGAGTTGGCTTATTTTGTGAGAAATAATTGTGAAGAATATTAACGAATGACTTCATATAAGGGTGGATAAGATTAGGAATACATGGTCAAAGAGGTTAGGAGTGTTAAGGTTGAATTGCCCGCTCTGATCGAGATGGATATTGTAGGTGTAAAATTTAAGTTTGGTGAAAGCAATTTAGCTCCATTTAGGTTAAGGGTCAAGAACATAATGTAAAGAAAACATGAGTAAAGGTTAGTTGTTTGAAACTTTGGTCATCAGTCCTAGTATCTCGAGTAGGTTAATGCTCCCACTGGTCTCAAGGTCTCCCATGGTAGAAATCCATCTGTGTGAAAGGGGGCAGATGTTGTAGATAGAGAGATGACAAAGAGTTGTGAATAGATCAAGTGAGATATAGTTGTGAACAATCAAGAATCTTTATGTTATCAAGTTATATGACTTAGTTAAGACACATTGATAATGATTCAATCACGAGTAAATTGTCATCTTTTTAGCAATCAAGCAAGCACGTTAAGATGAATCAATTATGTAAGCATGACTAGATGATGTAACTAGATAAATATGAGCGATATAACTAGATGAGAATGTCAATATCTAGTTAAAAATTGTGATCAAAATGAAAGTTGTTAAAGAAATCATGTTGTTAAAGCAACTAGTCAATCATATAATGGGTTTATGAAAGAGTAGGACCTAGTTGTTATAACATAACAGTAGTTTTATCAAAAACAAGGAGATAGATGAAAAATTTCACACATTTTCCTAACATGGAACAATTGATTGATTATGAAAAGGTAGGTTAAAAGTTAAAACATGATCTAAATCTAGTAGATGGATGAATAGAAAGAGAAACTATAACCAGATAGAGTCCCTTGTGCCTCCTTACTGTAGCTTCTTAGAGTATAAGAACTATTTTTCTACAAGCAGGATCTTCTAGATAGAACATGGTAAGAGTATGAAAAGGATAGGGTAGTTCACTATCTAAGTTCATGACACTCAGAAGGGGCAAGTTCTAATGATGGGTGAAGGGAATATTTCTAATATATTTTGAGGGTCGATGGTTCCCTGTCAAAAAGATTTTAGGAACTAGATGGTGTGTTTTTCCTAAGGTCACACACTGATCAACTGAATGGTGACTAGACGCAATCCTAAGAGGTTTTCAAACACATTAGGCATCTTTCAAATTTATAAAGCTCTAGTAGTCTCACTCACATAGACTAACACACTTATCCGCAAGCGCATGTAGTCATGTCGTAGTATAGGAGGGCAACAAGTTAGGGGTCGAACTCAAGAGAGAAAAGGGGGCATTAGAGTTGAGTTAGTTTTAGCTAGGTTCCTACTGTGGAGTCTAGGGTTGAAGGGTTTAAAGGTGGATTTTGTTGATTACACTAATGGTGAACAAGCAATTAAAGAGAAACAATAATCAAAACCTAAATTACCCTAGACAATTAGTTCTAATGAGTAAGAAAAGACAAGGCAAGCAAGAAAGGAACAAGCTATGCTAAGGAAAGCAAGACAAAGATTTACACTACACTAAGCTAGCAAACTAAGCACAAGACCAATTAAATACCTAAACTAGAAAGAACTAGGCAAGAACAAGGAAAGAAGCTAACTAGGCAAGTAAAAAGCTAACTAAGCTAACACTAGCTAAGTAAGAAGAAAATTAGGAATTTAATGCAATAAAGGGTAGTGTGGGATGTTTGGGGGATGCACTTATCAATTATCTTGGGGTGATGACATGTGAAAATTATACTTTCACTTAGATTACCAAACCAAAAAATAAGCTAAAGGCTAAAGAATTGCACTAAACTACTTGTTGGGTTTTGTGGGATAAAATAGGCAGCGGAAATAAAATTTTTATCTAACCACAAACCCATAACCAACATATCACATCACCAACTATATAATAGGAAAGATGGTTTAGCGAGATATACCTCGTCCTGAGGCTTGCTCAGCGACAATACCTCATAGCTAGTGCGGTCTTCAACCACCTAGTCTTCGACGACGTCTGTGCATCTCCTGGTGTAGACCCGGACTGCAGTTGACAGTCGTCCTCCTGAGCAGTAGAAATCTCCCGCCTCTATAGATAGTCCACACGGACTACCGAGAACTCTAATCATCCTGATGGATAGACTAGACGGAGTCGTCCTCTTCTGTCAGTGTACTAGTCACCGACACACTCTCCCACCACTAGTCGCTTTTCTACAGTTGTCTTTCCCTCGTTGTTCCTCCCTGGATGGGTAGAACTTGCTTGGGCTCTCTCGGTTACCACAACCAGAGAGGACAACAACTTTACAGAGCAACTGATGTTCATAGTTATGTCTCTGGAAAACCCCCTGTACCCTTCTATTTATAGTAGAGGGCAGGGTCAGGGTTCCCAATCTGTGTGGGAGTAGAAGGGTTCAAAATTTCTATGAACAATTTGCACTGTGGCAGGCGAACCAGTCATTTCACAATTAAAACAATTGTTTGACAATGTGATCCGATCAGTTCACTTGTGAACCAGTCAGTTGGGAGTGTCAACCGGTCAGTTCACTTAGTGAACCGATCGTTTCACTTCCCAGACTTGCCTCCAATTGACTTTCCTTCTTCGTTTCTAATTAATGCAAAGATTAATTCTTGTCCCAATCAAATTGAACAAGTGAAACTATAATCTTTTCTCACAAATCGGAAAACCCAACTCCTGCTTGGTTGGTCCATGTGAACTGATAGGTTTACCAGTGTGAACCGATCGTATCACTGACATTAGCTGATTGGTTCATCCAGTGAACCGGTCAGTTGGTGGTCCAGGTTATACAGAACTCAATCAATGCAGTTCTCAATCAATCTGACACTAATCAATTGGTTCAACACTTGAACTTGATGATTCTGAGTCAAGTTTATTGATTGAATGTTTAATTGAGTACCCAAACACTTCAGTAATCAATCTAAATATCATTCATGGATAAACTTCTCTTCTAGGTTAATCCTATGTGTGTGACTCTATAGGTTCCAATTCATGTTGGCAGTGAATGCCCATAACTAACTTATGACATCACAAGCAAATAGTGGTTCCTAGTCTCACATTAGTGCTACCCAAGTGAAGAGGAAAGTTGGAGAAAAACTTTCAACCTACAATCTATTATTGGTGTTACAGTGAATGTATAGTCCCTTTGTCACTGATATCTGGATTGAACTCGAGGCATGGACTTGTCATCCTCTACAAACATTCAGTCCATGTATCTTGAATCAGAGTAGACTGTCTGAGATATATGTAAGCTCAATATCACATATTGACTTACATGTGCATGACCATGCATTTCTCAATCTCACTCCTCAAGTGTCCAGAATATCACACTCCCTTAGGAGGGACAAATTCCATATCTGTCACTCACAGTCAAGTCCCCATGTATCAAAGTCACCCAATCATCACCGTTATAACAACCCATGTTTTAGGACTGCATTTTATGATGTCAAAGTGTACCTAATCACATGAGATGAGTGTAGTGATTTCAAGTCTAAGAACCACAATCACTACCAATACTATAAGAAATGATTCTGACTAACCAAGTGTGGTTTCCATACATCACTCTTATGGTGGGTCTGTCTGATACACTGTTCTCTAACATGTATCTATGTGCCTAGTTTGATATCACATATCATGACTAATGAGACTCTATCATTAACCAATACACACTCTAGTCTTTTGTGTTATTGATGTCAATGGTTATTTCCACAATAACAACCGACTAGGGACATAACAAGAATGTATACTCTTAACATCCATATGATCTCATTGTTCAGGTCCTCAACCCGAAGACATATGTCATTGAGTAATACAATTCTTTAGATATCTAACATCTTATATCATTATCTCAAAATAGATTAAACATATCGATGGAAATTTCCTTTATTATAATTCAAATCATTTACAAAGTATGCCATTACAATCATCATATGACTGACTCTATGGGCATACATACCAACAGACTCCCACTTGCACTTAGATCCAATCACCCATGAACCTCAGTCCTTGTAATCTAGCATGACCATCATGTTTCTTCTATGAAAGTGCCTTAGTCAAGGGATCAATAATATTATCTTCAATTGGTACTCTACAAATCTTCACATCTCCTCATTGTACGATCTCTCGTATGAGATGGAAGCATCATTGTATGTGCTTGGACCGCTGATGTGATCTGGGTTCTTTAGCTTGTGCAATAGCTCCATTGTTGTCACAATAAAGCTCAATTGCATCACTGATGCTAGGAACCACCCCAAGTTTAGAAATGAACTTCTTGATCCACACAACCTCCTTTTCTGCATGGGATGCAACAATATACTCGACCTCTTTCGTAGAATCCACAACTGTCTCTTGCTTGGAACTCTTCCAGCTCACAACTCAATTATTGAGGCAAAACACAAATCCTGACTGCAATCTGTAATCATCTTTATCGGTTTGGAAGCATGCATCGGTGTAACCCTTTACCACCCACTCTTCCTCACTTCTATAAATGAGGAATTGATCCTTAGTCCTTCTCAAGTACTTTAGGATGTTCTTCACGACTGTCCAATGAGCTTGGGTTCTGACAGGTATCTACTCATCATGCTGAGTGCATACAAGACATGAGGACGTGTGCACAACATTACGTACATGATGGATCCAATTATTGATGCATATGGAATCCCATTCATGCATTCCCTATCTTAAGAAGATTTAGGACATTGAGCTCTAGAGACGGGAACTCCATGCCTCATGGGTATGCTTCCTCTCATTGAGTTCTCCATGCTGAACCTCTTCAACACTTTGTCAATGTATGCTCTTTGACTTAGTCCAAGAAGCCTTCTATATCTATCTCTATATATCTTGATACCTAAGATATAGGATGCTTCTCCCAAGTCTTTCATTGAGAATGTATTTCCAAGACATGTCTTTGCCTTTTGTAAAGTAGGGATGCCATTCCCCATCAACAATATGTCATCTACATACAATATGAGGAATGTACTCATGCTCCCACTAACCTTCTTGTACACACAAGGTTCATCTTCATTTTGAATAAAGCCAAACTCTTTGACTTCTACATCAAATTGAAGATTCCAGCTTTAAGATGCTTGCTTCAATCCATAGATTGACCTTTGCAACTTACAGACGTTATTTGCATCCTTTGGGTTTATAAAACCTTCAGGTTGTGTCATGTACACATCCTCGGCAAGATCACAGTTAAGGAATGCAGTTTTAACATCCATATGCCAAATCTCATAGTCATCGTAGCTTGTGATAGCAAGCATGATCCTGATAGACTTAATCATGGCAACTGGTGAAAAGGTTTTGTCATAGTCAACACCTTGAACTTGTCTGAAACCCTTTGCAACCAATCTGCCTTTATAAGTTTGCACATTACCATCCATGTCAGTCTTCTTCTTGAAGATCCACTTACACCCTATGGGTTTTACCCCTTCAGGTGGATCCACCAAGGTCCATACCTTGTTGGTATATATGGATTCCATCTCAAATCTCATGACCTCAAGCCATTTATCAGAATCTAATCCCTGCGTAGCTTTTAGATAGGTAGTTGTCTCATCATCTATGACCAACTGACCGCCTTTTTGAGTCACAAGATATCCAAATCTTTTAGGATCAAAGCGTGTCCTACTAGATCTATGAGGTTCTTGTATTACTTGAGAAATTTGAGATTCCACAATAGTTTGTGATTCTCTATATTCCTCTTGTTCATCTATTGGTTCAATGTTTTCTTGTTGGTCTCAAACCTCTTCACGTTCTACTTTCCTCCCACTGTTTCCTTTGGAAATAAATTCCTTTTCTAAGAACACAACATCCCTAGCAACAAACACTTTGTTGTCAGTTGAGTTGTATAAGTAGTATCCCTTGGTTTCTTAGGGAAATCCAACAAAATAACATTTATCAGATCTAGTGCCCAACTTATCCAGAAACATTGTCTTGACATAAGCCTCACATCCCCAAATCTTCATAAAAGACATGTTGGGACGCTTCCCAGTCCACATCTCATATGGTGTCTTTTGAACCAATTTAGATGGTATGCGGTTAAGTGTAAACACGACAGTTTCAAGAGCATAACCCCAGAAAGAAGTTGGAAGATCGGAAAAACTCATCATAGATCACACCATATCTAGTAATGCATGATTCCTTCTTTCTGACACACCATTATTTTATGGTGTTCCCGGTGGAGTCCATTGTGCTACAAGACCACGTCTCTCAGAAGGTCTTCAAACTCTTGGCTTAAGTA
The DNA here is from genome assembly GCA_963693085.1 of Alisma plantago-aquatica. Lineage (NCBI taxonomy): Eukaryota > Viridiplantae > Streptophyta > Magnoliopsida > Alismatales > Alismataceae > Alisma > Alisma plantago-aquatica. The sequence goes on from OY856414.1 coordinate 724,032,314, forward strand.
TTCTCCACCTCGATCAGATTGAAGTTCCTTAATACTTTTGCCAAGTTAGTTCTGTACTTCATTCATGAAATCCTTGAACCTTTCAAGGGTTTCTGATTTATGTTTCATCAAGTAAACATAACCATACCTATTGAAGTCACCAGTAAAGGTAATGAAGTACTGATACCCGCCTCTAGCATTTGTTCTAAAAGGCCCACATACATCAGTATGTATGAGTCCTAATAGATCACTCAGTCTCTCACCTTTTCTTGAAAAGGGAGCCTTGGTCATCTTGCCCAATAAAAAAGATTCACATGTCTCTAATGATTCAAAATCAAAAGAGTTAAGATATCCATCTTTATGGAGTCTAGATATGTGATTTTCATTTATGTGCCCTAGATGACAATGCCAAAGGTATGTTTTGTTTGAGTCATTGAGTTTTTGTCTTTTGGTGCTTACTTTGTATACACTTGTCTATAGATCTATCAAATATAGGCCATAAGACATTGGGAGACTGCCATAAAAGATCCCATCTTTAGAAATGGAACATTTTCCATTCTTAATAAGAAATTCAAATCCATCCTTATCCAAACAAGATACATAAATGATATTCCTATTGATGGTAGGTACATAATAGCAGTTCTGTAACTCTATTATTAGTCCACTTGGTAGAGATAACTCATAGGTTCCTACTATAATGGAAGAAACTCTTGCTCCATTGGAAACACGTAGTTCAACCTCACCTTTCTCTAAAGGCCTACTTCTTTTTAGATTCTTCACATTTGAACAAATGTGTGATCCTCATCTGGTATCAAATACCCATGATGAAGAAGTAGTAAAGTTAATCTCAATCATGCATACACCAGAAGTAAAGATCTCTATCTCTTGCTTCATCTTCCTTGATTCCTCAATCTTTTCCATATTTTGAGTGCAAAAGACTTGGACTTCAGCTTGGTGGGAGAACACTTCTCTACCTTGCATGTGTCCTTGGACTCCATTCCACTGATCACTATCATGGAACTATCCTTCTTCTTTTGTGCCTCAAACAATACCTTAAGCATACATAAAGTGGATTCTATGGCCACTGGTATCTTAGGAATATGTAGAACACTTCTCATAGTCCTTAACCAGTTATGGAAAATTATCTCAATTAAATTGCCCGATTTAAACGATGATTTCTTTGCCATTTGATTCTACAAGAGAAAACATTTGCATTTTATCAAAACTCATTTTGATTTGATTTGAATAAAATTGATGCTATTTAATTAGGTCTTTAATTAATTATCACTCTCACTATTTTGATCAAATTGATAGCCCTCACCATCAATTCAGAATATTGCAACGTACAACCTTCTAGTGAGCTAAGATCCATATTTCATGTAATCACGAGTCAGCTTTGGCTGATTGCCCACAACCAGATTATTTAGGTTGGAAACTTTTGCCAATTGCATATGAATGCAACTCTTGGATAGATGGTGTGCACAACCCTTTGTCATGATCCATCTTTATGCTTCTAGGTACTTAATCTCATTAAGATCACCTAGTTAATCCTGACCCAAAAGCCAACACGATAGACTATGTACCCTACTTTGGCATACCTACATATCTACCATTACACTTCCACAAGATAAAACATGCACCATGCTTTGGCATAACCTACACTTAAACAATCAAGTTTTTCATGTGTGCTGCTTATGGAAAGAATCTAAGACTTAATATTATTTGAGGGGTTTGGTATTTAAATACATATACATATACAATCACCACATATATAGTATGTATCATATACATGCTATATCCCACAAGAAAGCAAGCGAAGAGATAAAGCGATTATTATGGACATCCTATTGTAATTCCTTAAGCCACAAGGAATTACGGTCATCTAGGTCTACATCACATGAATCAACCTATAATTGATGAAGATCTATGCTTGGGTCGTTCTAGGTTGATCAGATCATCCTATGATTGATCGGCTTGCCTCCTGGCCGGTCATTTGGTTGTCACTAACCAATTGTTTGGCTCCTCCAGATGGTCGGTTCATCAGGTCATCTCGCTCCTCCTCAGGCCACCAATCGCTTGTCTCCCACCATCATCCGGTCATCTCGGTCCTCCAATCGCCCGACTGGGCGTCCATTGTTCTTCAACATAATAAAAAATAAAACTATCCTACTTTTACAAATTTCTTTGGGAAACCCCGAGTTACATTCAGGGGGAGCAACGGTAGAAGCGAAGGCTCGAGTTATATCAAGTTACATCCAGAATAGAAGAAAGGACTCAGTACGCAGATCGAGATGCAAGCAACCAAAACCAACCATGCACACACATAGGGCCACGCTACACATCCACCATCAAAACCATTTTAGGGCGACGCGTATCGATTGCATATATATACCATATCATATATGTATATTCATATAGTGGTGTTTAATCAGAAATGCACATTAACCAATTAAAGTATTCACATAGCATGCGATAAATAAATGGCAAAAAAACCAAAATTTGATCATATCGATTAATCCTAAAATATAGTATGTTGACGTGGCTCTGATACCACTGTTGGGTTTTGTGAGATAGAATAGGAAGCAGAAACAAAATTTTTATCTAATCACAAATCCATAATGAACATATTGCATCAACAACTATGTAATATGAAAGACAGTTTAGCGAGATATACCTAATTATGAGGCTTGCTCAGTGACAATACCTCACAGATAGTGCGATCTTCAACCACCTAGTCTTCGACGACATCTGTGTAGCTCCTGGTGTAGACCCGGACTGTGGTTGATAGTCGTCCTCATGAGCGGCAAAAATCTCACATCTATAGATAGTCCACACGGACCACTGGGAACTCTAGTCGTCCTCATGGACATACTAGAGGGAGTCATCCCCTTTTTGTGTACTAATCACTAACACACTCTCCCACCACCAGTCTCTTTTTTCCAGTTGTCTTTCCCTCGTTGTTCCTCCCTGAACGGGTAGAACTTGCTTGGGCTCTCTCAGTTACCACAACCAGAGAGGACAACAACTTTGTAGAGCAACTGATGTTCTGAGTTGTGTCTCTGGAGAATCCCCTTGTACTCCTCTATTTATAATAGAGGGAAGGGTTAGGGTTCCCAGTCTATGCGGGAGTAGAAGGGTCCAGAATTTCCATAAATGATTTGCACTATGGCAGGAAAATCGGCCGTTTCACAATTGAAACTGAAACGACACGATTCATAAACCACGATATAAACTCAGTGGAAGCATTCGATTAACAGCGGAATACAAAAATTCACGAAAAATTAAAACTTTTCGAGACAAGATCTTGAAGACATGAAACTTCTTTCATAAAAGCAAGGTAACCGTTTACATCTATGTTAAACCACTTCTCAAGTGATTACATACAACAAAATACAAAATCTCAGATTAACAAACTCCAAGGACCTGAGAGTACAGAGACGACATAAGACTATCTAACTACATGACTTAGCAATCAGTATCTCCACCTGAGATTCACTGCTGCCCCTGGTGCTCTTGTTGCTGATACTGATCACCTGCAGACTGGTTCCTTCATCCTCGGTGACCACCTAAAAAGTTGAAATCTACGGGGCGAGACAATTTTAAATAATTGTCCCAATGAGAGTTATAACTCTCTACCAGAAGCTTTATTATAGCAATCACAGATCAACATAAGAAATAAAGCTTTAAGGTAATCAACAACAGATTGTTATCAAGTAGAACAACAACATTTAAGGAATATGAAGAACATGTATACTAAGCAGTGTAACCATCAATCATTGTATCTCGTAGTTCAACCTAAGAAGATATGCTACGCGGTTGATTATGTTTTACAAACATTATTATGCCCTGCGGAGATGAGGTATACCGCTCATACTCCAACCGATCACTATTAAGTCGCATCGGTATCATACATAGGTCATCAAAAGAGCCGGATTCTTATGACCTCATCTTCCTCAGTCAGTATGAGGATCAACATGCAGGACATCTAATGTCTCTGCTACTATAGCTTACCAGGGTATTCTGGTACTTCGCTATTAGAGTCACAGTGGCATTCTGTACTCTCTTCGCCATCGAAAGATTTCTTGCTTATCTCTCATCGATGCGGTACAAAAGAATTCCTCGGGAGATTAGTGTTATATCACCCCGACATAAACACATAGTGAAGGATTGATAGATTAAGATACATCTACATCAATTCCTACACTAGGATGTAAGGGTATTCTCATCCATATTCCCCCACATACTCAAAAGTATGTGATCCAGGAGTTCCCTTAGGAAAACCTATTTCACCATCATTTAACTCCTGACAATGATGGATCTATGATCAGGGCTCTACATGGTATGATTATACTTGATTAGTTAGGTACATTTCAATATTCTTTTTATCATCATACATGTTCTCAAACATTAATCATTAGAACAACAGCTATGAAAGTAGAATACTAAATGTATCAAGTCTAACTCTAATCAATTATCATTTCTCAATCATCTCATCACAAGTCATCTGACAAGCATGACCTTGATGATACTCATGGCTCTCATAGCCTATCATTCTCATAAGATGCCACTTACTAGGCATCAACATATGTCATTATTCATAAAGCTAATAACATGCTTTCAATGAATATGAAATCATAATCCTTACCTGGATATTATCATCATCATGTATAAGAACCTGCATGGTTAATTCAACTGATAATAGTAAGCAATTCATATCAGAAGTTGTACCAGTTAGGTTCCCTGATTTTCACCAATTAGGGTTTACTATTCACATTACATGTCATCATCCTAGAATTAGGGTTTACTATTCACCTCATGGTGAATTGATCTCATAATATCACCATGTATGAGGAACGTCATCATTAAAGCCCTCAGATAAGATTAAGATTCACCAATTATCATATTTAGGGTTTCCATGATCTCACATAAGTGGATCATACCTAATCTTGCATATTCGGGTACAATGAAGGTATTTTACTTGAGTTTTGAACATAAACAATATTTTCTCTCTCCTCTCACTAGTAGATGGTGATTACACCACTCTAGATAGGTTGGGTCAAGTCATCCTTGATTAACATAAACCAAATCATCACTATCAAGTGATTAGGGTTTGATTAGAACAAGGTATCATTCAAATTAACCCCTCAAGGGCATTTTGGTAATTTACCCATTGATCATCATCATGGGTCAATTCATTAGTCACTTAGTCCCTTAATGTCTTAAGTTACCATTAGAGTTTAGATTAGATCCTCATTGAACCATTTACACCTTCAAGTGATTAAGTATACATAAACTTGAAAGTCTCCAATTGGTTTAGGGTTTAACCTTCAACCTTCAACCCATTTAGGTTTTAAACGACCTTGAACTCGTTTAATCTCAAACGACTTTGAACCCATTTGAGCCTTAAACGAGTGTGGACCCACTTGACCTTAAACGGGTGTGAACCCATTTGACCTTAAACGAGTGTGAACCCGTTTGGCCTTAAACGAGTGTGAACCCGTTTGGCCTTAAACGAGTGTGAACCTGTTTGGCCTTAAACGAGTGTCAACCTGTTTGAGCCTAAATGAGTGTCAACCTGTTTGAGCCTAAACGAGTGTCAACCTGTTTGATCCTAAACGAGTGTAAACCTGTTTGCCCAAAGTTTGACCAAAAACCAAGTCGGTTGGATAAGGGTTGAACCCTAAATAGATCTAAAATCAACAATTTTATCAATTCATCAACCTATTGATATTGGACCCTCAAACCATCAAATTTCCTTAACCCTAGACCTCCAAACGGTCTTGGGGTGTCACTAAACGAGTGTGAGACCGTTTGGATGAAACCCAAACGGTTTTGAACCCGTTTGGGTCCTTCCACCCAAAACTCAACAAGATCAATACTTGAAATCAGCAATTTCAACCCGATTAGGGTTAGGGTGTTGAAGTGCCTTCAACTCTCAATTGGTTAGGAATTAGTTTATAATTCTTTGTAGAAATGAAATCCAATATATTATCAACAGACCCTCAAACGGTCGTCCCTTGGTCAACCCTATCAAACGGTCTTGAGACCGTTTTGATCCAAACAATCTTGTAAGATCGTTTGAGATCAAACGGGTTGAACCCGTTTGACCTTAAACGGTTTGCAACCGTTTGGACCAAAAGGGTCCAATGTCATTTGATAAAGTTACCTAGGAATCCACGCCCATCATCCTCAACCTCTATTCAGGTCGGTTACACCACCGTTTTGCTTGCAAAAGTGCAAGGAAGAAGGGAGGTAGAAGAAGAACTAAGCACTAAAAGTAAGAACAAAGATATGCATAATAAAGCTAGGAGTTTAGAGTTATAAAACCCACCTCAAACGTTGTTCCTAGAACTCCAAGCTTCCAAGATTCAAAACTTTAATGGTGGCTTGAGCTCCACAGGTCATCCAAGGTTGTTTCTTCAAGGAAAAGTTGGGAAGGATTGGCTAGGAAGAGAAAACTAAGTAAGATAACCATGAAACCAACCTTGTAACCTGGTTTCCTCCATGAATTCGAGCAAGATGATGATAAAATCTTACCTAGATGAACTTGATCGTATTCCTCTACTCCTGAGCTCTGTCCTAAGTCGGTTTAAGCAAGGGAATAAGAAGGGAAGAAAGGAAACATTGCCTTTGGTTGCAAAGGAAAGGATCATATATACTTTGAGGTTATTTTCATCATAAGGACAACTTACTCCTCCTTTTCACAACTAAGTCCTTCCTTTCTTTTAGTCACGTCCCTCCTCTTCATATCTAAGGTAAACTTCTTCTAATACCAAGGACTAAAGGCAAGGAAGGTTAACTTGTCACTATAGTGCACATATACATATAAGGGTCTCCTTTACTTACAACTTTGGTGGTTTCACTACAAAGGTCATCCTTCTTATCCAATTATTTAATTGAAGCGCCCCTCTCATCATTTGTTCTCTAAATGATGTAAAGAGTCATAAAAGATATACTAGAAGGTATATTTTACAGGTTGCACTCCATATTTTGGGTAAATTGCACTTTACACCAAAATTAGGGTTTTAAGCACAAGGATTGCTCCACAAGCTGTACCTTGGTGCCCAAACTTGGGAAATCCATCATACCTCATCATATTCATTCATATAATGTCTCATCATCAAAGGAATATCATAACATGTTAAAATTGCAAGTTAACCCTTCTAATTGGGTAATTTGCACATAGGTCCCTACATAACAAAACAATACTACAATCATTGTTTTAAAAAGGACAGAACTGAAAATGTATGTTCCTTAGGAACTTAATTACATGCCAGAAGTTAATCACAAGTATCTTAATTACATGATTTAAGTAAAACACCTAGGGTTAACTTATAACCCAGGTCAGGGATGTTACAAATTATCCACCCCTCAAAAGGATTTCGTCCCCGAAATCGATTTAGCATATTAGGAGAAAAGAGCAGGGTATTTCCTTCTCATCTCATCCTCTAGTTCCCAAGTGGCTTCTTCAACACCACGGTGGTTCCAGAGGACTTTTACAAGACTTATATCTTTCTTCTTTAACTTTTTAATTCTTTTATCAAGGATTGACACTGGTCCTTCCTCATAAGTTGTATCTTCATTCAATTCTATTTCCATAGGTTGTAGAACTGACTCGGTATCAGGATGACATTTCCTTAACATAGAAATGTGAAACACAGGGTGTAACCTCTGCAACTCAGGTGGTAACTCTAGTCTATATGCTACCTTTCCAACCCGTTCAATGATTGGATAAGGCCCGATAAATCTAGGAGCTAACTTTCCTTTCCTTCCAAAGCGAAGGACTCCTCTCCAAGGCGAGACCTTGAGATACACTCTGTCTCCAACCTGGAATTCTAACGGTCTACGACGCTTATCAGCATAAGATTTCTGCCTATCCTGTGCAGTCTTAATCTGTTGTTGTATCACTTTAATCTTCTCTGTGGTCTGCTGCATAAGATCAGGACCTAACAACTGATGCTCACCAGTCTCATACCAACACAAGGGTGATCTACAATGTCTACCATACAAAGCTTCATAAGGTGCCATATCAATACTTTGCTGATAGCTATTGTTATAGGCAAACTCTATTAGGCTTAGGTGTAGATCCCAACTCCCAGTAAACTGGAGAACACATGCTCTCAACAGGTCTTTCAAGGTCTGTATAGTCCTTTCCGACTATCCATCAGTCTGTGGATGAAAGGTTGTACTAAACCTTAACTGGGTGCCTAAAGCTCTGTGCAACTGTTCCGAAAAACAACTTGTGAACTGGGGACCTCTGTCAGAAACTATAGTGACAGGAACTCCGTGCAAACACACTATCTCTTGAACATATAACTGGGATAACCTTTCAGCAGAATAGGTTGTTTTGACAGGTAAGAAATGAGATGTCTTTGTCAACCTATCAACTATTACCCAGATGGAATCATGTCCTTTTCTTGTCCTAGGTAGGCTAACAACAAAGTCCATGGTCACATGGTCCCACTTCCACTGTGGTATGGGTAAAGGTTGCATTGTCCCTGCAGGCTTATGGTGTTCATCTTTAACTTGCTGACACACAAGACACCTCATCACAAATTCTGCAACATCCTTCTTCATCCCGGGCCACCAATACATATCTTTCAAGTTCCGATACATCTTGGTGCTTTCTGGATGCATAACATACATCGAAGAATGAGCTTCTTCCAGGACTAACTTTCTCAAGTTATCCTTATATGGCACTATCATCCTCCCATGATAGCATACTACTTGATCATCTGAGTCATGGAAACCATCTCGCTTCTCATCACCATACTCCGATCTAATCTGCTGAACTGCATTATCAACATGTTGTGCCTCTTTGATCTGCTCTCTAAGGGTAGGTTTGATATGCATCTCAGCCAACAACCCGGCTAACAATGACACCTTCAACTGTACATTGTCTTGCCTTAAAGAGATAAGCATATCTCTCTTAGAGCATACTAAAGAGTTTAGTTGTGCTCTATCCATGGTTGATGTTGCTGATTTCCTACTCAAGGCATCTGCAACTACATTGGCCTTTCCTGGATGGTAATCAATTGTACAATCGTAGTCCTTGGTTAACTCCATCCAGCGACGTTGTCTCATGTTAAGTTCATGCTGAGAAAAGATATACTTTAGGTTCTTGTGATCTGTGAAAATCTGGGATGTCTCTCCGTAGAGATAATGTCTCTAGATCTTCAAGGCATGAACCACCGCAGCTAACTCCAAATCGTGTGTCGGATAATTCTCTTCGTGTTTCTTAAGCTGTTGGGAAGCAAAAGAAATCACTTGTTTATCCTGCATCAACACGCATCCGAGTCCATTCTTGGAGGCATCACAGAAAACTATGTATCCTTTGCCTTGCTCATGTAGCACAAGTACATGTGCACTTGTCAACCTCTCTTTTAGTAATTGAAAAGATTGCTGGCACTTATCGCTCCAGTCAAAAGGAACTTCCTTCCGGGTCAACTTAGTCAAGGGTAAGGCTATGGAACTAAAGTTCTTAATGAACCTTCGATAGTAGCCGGCCAACCCCAAGAAACGACGAATCTCCGTCGGTGTCTTCGGTTGTTCCCATTGTAGAACAGATTCTACCTTTTTAGGGTCAACACGAATACCCAAAGCAGATATCACAAGTCCAAGAAAAGATACTTCTGGTAGCCAAAACTCACACTTGCTAAACTTAGCATATAGTTTATGTTCCCTTAGCAAAGTTAGAGCCTGACGAAGATGTTGTTCATGCTGCTGAGCATCTTTACTATAGATCAGAATGTCATCTATGAAGACAACAACACACTGATCAAGGAAAGGTCAGAAGATTCTATTCATGAGTTCCATAAATGCAGCCGATGCATTAGTTAGTCCAAACGACATAACTGTGAACTCATAGTGACCATACCTTGTTCTGAAAGCAGACTTGGGTATGTCACTGTCCTTAATACGAAGTTGATGATATCCAGACCTCAAATCTATCTTTGAGAAGACGGTTGCACCACACAACTGGTCAAAGAGATCATCAATCCTCGGCAGAGGGTACTTATTCTTTATTTAATTGTCTGTAATCAATGCACAACCGCATTGACCCGTCTTTCTTTTTAACAAACAAAACCGGAGCACCCCAGGGTGAAGTGCTCGGTCGGATGAAACCCTTCTTAAGCAACTCTTAAAGCTGCTCCTTGAGTTCTGCCATCTCAGCAGGCGCCATCCTATACGGTGTCCGGGCTATAGGTTGGGTATCTGGGATCAAATTGATTTCAAAATCAATTTCCCGAGGCGGTGGCACACCTGGAAGTTCTTCAGGAAACACGTCTTCGAATTCCCTGACTATAGGAGCTCCAACAGGGTTAGGACTCTGCATGGTAGTATCTACCACATGGGCCAAGAATGCATAACATCCTTGCCTCATCAACTTATCAACAACCATAGCTGACACAAGACAGGTGGGTAGAATCTTTCTCTCTCCTTGAAAGATCCATGTGTTGCTTTCATCAGCAAACACATCCTGCTTGGATTCACAATCCAAGACAACCCTATACCTTTCCAAGGTATCCATCCCAAGGATTATATCAAATCCTTGCATCTCAAGTGGTATAAGATCCACTTGAATGCGATGATCAGAAAAGAAGAGGATGCAGGGAGAGCATACCTCTTGCAACACAGCAGACCCTCTCAACGGAGTCTCTAGCAACAAGCTATCTGCCCTATGACTGACCGTCATATTGCAGTTACGAATCACTCTTCGAGTGATAAAGGAGTGCGTAGCACCCCGATCAATCAAAACGGATACAATACATGATTTAGACATATCAGAATATAAAAGTTCCATCTGACCTGCCACAACTCGTGGATTAACCACTGCATCTGGTGGGTTTATAGCATAGAACCTTGCTGTTGCCTGAGGTTGAGTTGGTGCTGAAGACCCAGCTTGGGACGCCTGTTCACGTCCTCTAGCTGCTCCTTGAGACTGCCTTCTCTGTGATTCCTGTTGATTCTTCCTCTGAGGCTGTGTCACACTGACAGGCCTATACCTACAGTCCTTCATCAAGTGTCCCACCTTCCCAGCAGCTTCTTTCCAGTTGTTGTGGTCTGGGTGGTCCTGTGACTGACATTGATGCTGAACTGCGAGTCTCTTATAGTGGTAGCGGACTTGATTGAGGGGCGTGCTTGACCTAGCGGCGGCGTGTTTGCTCTTCTTTCGGCAGCGACGCCGCCCAATCTCGGCTAGGCACTCCGCCTACCGAGATCTACTCCCTTGCTTCTCTGTGTCGTGGTTGGGTGGAGAATGCTTCCCTCTCCGTTCACGAGAAGAATCACTCGGCAAAGCGCCATGAAGGCGAGGCAGGCCGTTCAAGACAGGAGAGAGGGCTTTGCTGCGATGGCCACTCCATCGGACACCGTCATCCAGGACATCAGGAACGTCCTCCGATCACCAAGCCCGGTGATCAATCCGCCGGAGCCAGAGGACAGCCGCAACGTAGGGGATGCGGTCGTGCAGGTCCAAGACAATGATAGTCCGGTTGCTAACCCTAGCGAGGCAAGGGCTACGACGCGGGCTGCATCAACCGTGCAGACGGGATCGGTTATTCACGCCGACGTTGAACGAGCGTTGCTTGGCGATGAGACTTCCGCACGGACAGGAGGGGAGATGGTCCTGCCGGCTGAAAACCATATCCAGCTTCCCGCTCATAGCATCCGTCTGGAAGAGGAGAGAGGACAGCAAACCAAGGAGACCCGTAGCAGCGAAGACGTGCTGGCCCGAAACCCTAGATCGTATCGCGATCATCCTAGAAGACCACCTCCGGTGCAATGGGAGATAGGGGTACCAAAGGACACGTGCTACAGGTGCTTGGGGAAAGGACATTGGCAGTCCCAATGCCATAACGCCATTGTTTGCTACAAGTGCAGAAGACCGGGTCACGTTGCTAGGCGTTGCTCCTTCGTCCCTCGTCCTCAACCACCCAACATCTTTTCTATGGAAGAGTTCCCGGCAATGAGAACTGGAGTTCCGGCTCGAGGCGGGCCTCAACATGTTCCCAAAAGGGTTGCAGTCAATCTCGGACCTGATACTGAAGAGAGGAAGAATAGAGCCGTGGCTCTTGGTCGTGCAGTGGAGATAGCATGGCAGTCATGTACTTCTTGGGAGGATCTGGGTCCTGTGTTGCAGAAGATGTGGCCGCACACGACAAATATCTATCGTCATGCTCGTAGCAAAGCTGTTGCTTTCTTTGAATCTAAGGAGATAGCGATGGATGCTTGCAAAAACGGTAGCTTCCAGTTTCAAAACAACAGAGTTACCCTCAAATCCTTGGAGGACGGAGAGCTTTGCTCCAAGAAGGAAGCTTTATGGTTCTGGATCGCCAATCTCCCTATTGTTTGTCGAGATGACGACGCCATTGACAGTATTGTTAACAGCTTTGGCAGATTGGTCCTTGTTTCGGACTGGGTACGTAACCATGATGACATTTCTGGTATTTTGGTCCTTGTTGAAGCCTTCAGAGAGGACGTACCACAATATGTGTCCCTTACTTATGGAGATCGGAGGTCTGATGTGATGTTGCAGATGGTGGCAAGAGGGAGTCCTAGATCATCCCTTTTCTCACGCATTGAGATTGGGGAGGAGCTAGGCATTCCTATGGAAGCTCTATCTATCCATAGAACAGCTTACGTAAATGCATCTTTACAAACGGAGGTCCCTATGAATACTGCAGTTCTTACAGAGCCAGAAAAGAAGGATGAGCAGCCTTTGCTTGCAGTTGAAGATGAGCCAACCAGTGTAGATGATAGCCAGCAGCAGCCTATGGAGCAACACAGTAGAGTCGTGTTCGATGATGAAGGAAATAGGGTTCGTTTACAGCTGAGCAGTGTTACGGACTACATTCACCTAGGCGATGGGAGTTCAAGAGCTGACTTCAATGGCAGCAGACGTCGACCAAGATATGCGTGTGATGAGAGGCCTCCTTCTCAGTTTGATAGTCGGGTACAGGGTCAGCGGCTGCATGGACACAGAAGACGTCTCTCTGAAGGTGAGACCCCGTTCTCGGATGACGACTGGATTGACAGAGAAAGTGATGGTTGCCGTGTTGGCTGCTAGACGTAGTGATATCCCCGGTTCTTCTCTATGGATTCCAAAATCTTATTCTGGAATATCAGAGGAGCGGCGAACAACAAAACCAGAAGAGTCCTGGGCAGGCTTTGTAGAAGACACTCCCCGAAGATTGTTTGCATTGCTGAACCTTTCCTACATGCACTGGTTGCGGATGAGCTGCTTGATATTGTTAGGCTTGACTGGACGGCCAGCAACGAGGAGGAAGGTGGAAAGCTCTGGCTTTACGTTGATAATGAGCTAAACCCCACCGTGGTCCGGAAGCATAGACAGCATATTACTCTTAAGCTTAATGTGGAGGGCAATTCTGTTTTCTTTGTTACTTTGGTTTACGCAAGCTGCAATCATGTGACTAGAAGGAATCTCTGGGAGGATATCAACGATCTTTCTCATATGATGGGTGATGCGGCCTGGCTGATTACAGGTGATTTTAATACCATCAGAGATAACGCTGAGAAGAGAGGGGGTCTCGACAGAAGCTTCCAAGATATCATGGAGTTCAACTCCTTCATCCATGATGTTAATATGAGGGAAGTTCCTTTTGAAGGTACAGGGTTTCTGATCACTGCCCTATTCTTTACCAGCCTGGGACTATGAGAAACTACAGAGGCCGTAGATCCTTTTCTTTTATGAAGATGTGGCTGGGACATGAGAATTGTTGTAACCTTATCAATGAGACTTGGGATTTGGTTTCGTGGGGGAACCCGTCCGAGTCTTTCTACTTCAAGCTCAAGATGGTTAGAGAGGCCCTTAAAACGTGGAGTAAGCAGACCTATGGTGATATTGAGCAGAGGAAAAAAGATCTGGATGACATTGTCCACACTACCCAGATAGCTTATGATGATAATCCTTCGTTAGAAAATGACATAAATCTCAGACAGGCTGAATATGAGCTTCAGGAGGTCCTGGATACTGAGGAAAGCATCTGGAAAGAGAAGTCTCGTATTAGTTGGCTCAATGAAGGCGAAAGGAACACCAGATTCTACCATGCTATTGTCAAGGCTAAGAGGAAGCACAACAGTGTTTGTAGCTTGCTGCTGGACGACGGCTCGTTTTTGGACGACCCTTGTGAGATTGCAAATGTAGCTGCTGCACATTACAGAGATTTCTATAAAGACTGTTCCACGTACGATGATGACGTCCTTGATGAGATGTTGCAGTCTATTCCTGAGATGATTTCTATGGATGATAATAGCTCCCTCACTGCTATTCCTTTGGAGGATGAGGTCCGTGTTGCTCTTTCATAGATGGATACGCACACTGCCCCAGGACCTGATGGTTTCACGGTTCCCTTCTACACTGCTATGTGGGATACCATTAAGAAAGACTTCATGAAGCTGACTGAGATGTTCTTTGCTGGCCGAGTTTGTCACCGGAGTCTCTATAGCTGCAGAATCCTTCTTGTTCCAAAGGTAGATAATCCTAAAAAGATTGATAAAGACTTCCGTCCTATATCCATTGAGAACGTTTCCTTGAGAATTCTTGCTAGAGTTGTTAGCAACCGCATGGCCAAGTTGATGCCTTCCATTATTTCTGAGGAGCAGGCGGCCTTCATTCACGGCAGGGAGATCACTCATCACATCAGGATGACCAAGGAGTTAATGCATGATATTCACAAAGGCGGACAGCAGCCAAACGTCATGATCAAGCTAAATATGTCGAAGGCTTTCGACAGAGTAGAATGGCCCATTCTCAAGAAGATCATGATGAGATTTGGGTTCTCTGACGATTTCTGCATGCTTTGTCTTAGTTTTTTCTCGAATGCGTGGGCTACGGTCTCCATCGGGGGTGAGTATGATGGTTTCTTTCCCATGTTCAGGGGCCTCAAACAAGGGAATGCGATCTCCCCCTTCCTGTTTATCATTTATGAAGAGCTTCTTAGTAGATACATCCATCACATTGATCATGTTCACAAGCTGGAAAGATTCCACACTCGTGGCAACGGCTCTGCACCTCTGTTTCTTCTCTATGCGGATGATGTGGTGATGTTCCTTAATGCTCATCCTGACACTTTGCAGCATGTACATCAGATTTTGAAGGCTTATGAGGCAGCTTCTGCACAGAAGATCAATCGGGCCAAATCCATTTGTACTGTGGGCAACAAGAGTGATACTACCATCTCCAACATTGCGCACATTCTTGGGATAGATACTACTGCGGATTCGTTTCCTTATCTGGGCGTTAACATCAGAATGGGTAGATATGCTCTTAATGATTTTGAGGGGTTGTTTCAGAAGATTAGACAGAAGATGGCTTCCTGGAAGTCGAGGCTCCTCTCTTTTGCTGGTCGGAAGTTGCTCATTGCACATGTCCTCTCGTCGACGACTGTCCATACTGCTGCTGCCATTGGCATCCCTTGTGGAGTCTCGGATCGTATTGACGCTATCCTTGCTCGGTTTCTATGGGCAGATAGAGAGAATCACCATCGTAAGGCGTGGATTGGCTGGAACAATATTGCTAAGCCTGTGGAGTATGGTGGATTGGGCCTTCATAATACGAGAATTATTGACAAAGCGTTCATGGCTAAAGCGTGCTGGGAGATTTTAGCAAAGAACACGATTTGGGCAAGATTCTGTAGAGAGAAATATGCGAGTAGGGCGCATAGTAGATCTGAGTTTTATCCGCATAATGTTAGATACAGTAGTTCTTCCTCTTCTTACTGGAAACATCTTTGGAATCTATTCCCTACGATTCTTCCTTTCTGCAGATGGTGAGTTGGGAAAGGCCTTATTTCTTTCTGGGACTCCTTATGGTGTGATGAGAGACTCTTTGATCATGCCTTGCATTCCAGTGATCGCAACCATCATTTCCTTGTTTGTGACTTCTGGGTCCAAAACGAAGGTTGGGACTGGACCTCCTTGAGGCAGCTTCTTAGTGAGGACGGTATATATCTGATCAAGAAAGCCGACCAGCAGATAAATGATGATGATGATATGATTATTTGGTGTCCGGAGGTGACGGGCCAGTTTTCTATTAAATCTGTGAAGAAGATCTTGACTACGAGTCACAATGATGCTCCTTCTGCTGCTCAAAAGATTTGGCACCTTGATGCGCCCAAGGCTTGCATGCTCATTTGGAAGCTTTTCCATAGAGCTCTTCCTACTGATGACAACATTATTAGGTGCCATATTGCTATGTCTTCTAGATGTGATTGCTGTGATGAACCAAATTCTGAAGATATGGATCACCTTTTCTTCCATGGATGCCTTGCTACTGCTTTCTGGAACAAGTTCTCCCTTCTTACTGCTAGATCTCGCCCTCATAACATAGCCGAGCTGCTGTCTCTTTGTTCGCGGGGGAGATCATCCTTGGTTATGGAGTGGATCGCAGCTTGCCTTGCTACGCTTATTCCTTTTTATATTTGGAGATGGAGGTGTCGTGCTAGATATGACGGTTGTAAGGCCCCCATTGATCGTGATATGAACTGCATGATTGCACAGCTCAACTCCATGTTAAAAAAGAGACGGTTCCGCGTCCTTGGCCAGACGGAGGATCATAGGCGCCTTAATCATCACGGTATTGTAGACCCTAACTATGCTCTTAGGGAGGTTCACCTTATGAGATGGATGACCCCCGACCTCAATTCCTTGAAGATGAACGTCACGATTGGTAGGAGTAGAGACTCTTCTGGTCATTACAGGTGGTGGATGGCTAGTATCATCAGGAATCACCGGGCTGCTATTTGTCAGATTGCTAGAGCATGGTTAACTGCAAATGATCATCTTTCTGCATCCCTTCAAGCTTGTGCAGTTGGTTTGAAGCTGGCTGAGAATCAATCCTTGCGGATTGCCCTGTTGGAGATTGATGACGAGAATACTTATCGCATGTTATGGGGCACTGCTTGTATTCCTTGGAGGATTTCTCGTACAGTCAGGGAGATAAAAAGTTACATTGAGGATGAAGGCATAGTTGGTTCGCTTGTTCACAGGGCAATCAATTCTATTCCCCGAGAGATTGGTAAATGGGGAGTCCTCAGTCATGACTTGATTGTGATTTCTGATCCTAGTTGTTTTCCGCCTAGAGTTCGCGGCATGGCCCTTCTTGAGAGAAACCACACTCCTTACGTGGTTTTGAAGCTTAAGCATCCTTAATGCTTAGTCTGAGTTGTTGGTCGAGTTTGTCTTGTTGTCATCTTGATTTGTTCGGGGGTTTTGTTGTTGTTTTTGAGATGAGGGACAGTCATGTTGGGATTTGACCTGCATTTTATAAGCAGGAGCTATACTTGACGATTCTTTTTAGCTCACACGAGGAGGGTGAGATGAATAGATGACCTCCTGGCTTAATTCAAAAAAAAAAGGCTTTGTCCTCTACCTCTACTTGGGGACCACTGTGTCTGAGAACTAGATCTGGGTGGTGGAGGTGTAGGTGCAGAGAATCTAGGCTTCTTAAAGTCTCTAGATGAAGAACTCTGGAACTGCGGATATCTCTTATGGGTTTGTCTCTTCTCAACTACGGATTTCTCTATCCTTCAGACTGACTCAACGAAGGTAGCAAACCTCTCCCGACTCTCTAGGATGGACACGGGAGTAGTCAAGTCGGCGTTTAAACCCTTCTCGAACCTTCTAATCCTCTCTTCTTCTGTGGCAGCCATGTGCGGACAGAATCGTAGCAACTCCATGAACTTAGCTTCGTACTCGCTAATGTTCATCATACCTTGTCTCAATCTCTCAAATTGAGAGATCTTCTCATCCAGGAATGTCTTTGGAAAGTATCTGTTGACAAATCCCCGACGAAAATCTTCCCACGAGATCTCCACTCCAGGCCTCTTCTGCTCTTCCATGGTCCACCAGTGACCAGCACTTCCTTTGAGAAGATTGACAACATGTCTAACCTTCTCACCTTCGGGGATGTTCAAGATTCTGAAAGCTTTCTCTAACTCAGTTAAACACAGATCGGCATCTGCAGGATCAGCTGTTCCAAAGTACTCAGTTGCTCCGACACGATGAAGTCGCTCGAACGTCTTACCGATACCTTGTCCTCCAGGCTGGGTAGGTGCCCTAGGTGCAGGCATGGGCATCCTGTCGGTGATGTGTGTCATGGCAGTCATAAACTGCCCGAACATGGTTTGAACAGCTGGGTTTACCATGTCAGCTGAGTCAAACTGAGGTGGCTCCATAGGTGGCTCAGGTACGGGTTGCTCTATTTCTAGGTTCCTTGCACCTTCTCGAGGTGCAGCAACACTACTTTCTGCCTCGTACTCCTCCTGCGGTCCAGACATCCTTAATTATCTTCTTCTCCTGAGGAGCAGAAGACTCTATTAGATAAGAAAGAAGTACTAAGAATAGACTCGACATTCTAAGTCCTATGTCTCTGTAGACTCAGTGAACCTAGAGCTCTGATACCACTCTGAAATGACACGATTCATAAACCACGATATAAACTCAGCGGAAGCATTCGATTAACAACGGAATACAAAAATTCACGAAAAATTAAAACTTTTCGAGACAAGATCTTGAAGACATGAAACTTCTTTCATAAAAGCAAGGTAACAATTTACATCTCTGTTAAACCACTTCTCAAGTGATTACATACAACAAAATACAAAATCTTAGATTAACAAACTCCAAGGACATGAGAGTACAGAGACGACATAAGACTATCTAACTACATGACTTAGCAGTCACTATCTCCACCTGAGATTCACTGCTGCCCCTGGTGCTCTTGCTGCTGATACTGATCACCTGCAGACTGGTTCCTTCGTCCTCAGCGACCACCTAAAAAGTTGAAATCTACGGGGTGAGACAATTTTAAATAATTATCCCAGCGAGAGTTATAACTCTCCGCCAGAAGCTTTATTATAGAAATCACAGATCAACATAAGCAATAAAGCTTTAAGGTAATCAACAGCAGATTGTTATCAAGTAGAACAACAACATTTAAGGAATATGAAGAACATGTATACTAAGCAGTGTAACCATCAATCATTGTATCTCGTAGTTCAACCTAAGCAGATATGCTACACGATTGATTATGTTTTACAAACATTATTATGCCCTGCGGAGATGAGGTATACCGCTCATAATCCAACCGATCACTATTAAGTCGCATCGGTATCATACATAGGTCATCAAAAGAGCCGGATTCTTATGACCTCATCTTCCTCAGTCAGTATGAGGATCAACATGCAGGACATCTAGTGTCTCTGCTACTATAGCTTACCAGGGTATTCTGGTACTTCGCTATTAGAGTCACAGTGGCATTTTGTACTCTCTTCGCCATCGAAAGATTTCTTGCTTATCTCTCATCGATGCAGTACAAAAGAATTCCTTAGGAGATTAGTGTTATATCACCCCAGCATAAACACATAGTGAAGGATTGATAGATTAAGATACATCTACATCAATTCCTACACTAGGATGTAAGAGTATTCACATCCATATTCCCCCACATACTCAAAAGTATGTGATCCAGGAGTTCCCTTAGGAAAACCTGTTTCACCATCATTTAACTCCTGACAATGATGGATCTATGATCAGGGCTCTACATGGTATGATTATACTTGATTAGTTAGGTACATTTCAGTATTCTTTTTATCATCATACATGTTCTCAAACATTAATCATTAGAACAACAGCTATGAAAGTAGAATACTAAATGTATCAAGTCGAACTCTCATCAATTATCATTTCTCAATCATCTCATCACAAGTCATCTGACAAGCATGACCTTGATGATACTCATGGCTCTCACAGCCTATCATTCTCATAAGATGCCACTTACTAGGCATCAACATATGTCATTATTCATAAAGCTAATAACATGCTTTCAATGAATATGAAATCATAATCCTTATCTGGATATGATCATCATCATGTATAAGAACCTGCATGGTTAATTCAACTGATAATAGTAAGCAATTCATATCAGAAGTTGTACCGGTTAGGTTCCCTGATTTTCACCAATTAGGGTTTACTATTCACATTACATGTCATCATCCTAGAATTAGGGTTTACTATTCACCTCATGGTGAATTGATCTCATAATATCACCATGTATGAGGAACGTCATCATTAAAGCCCTCAGATAAGATTAAGATTCACCAATTATCATATTTAGGGTTTCCATGATCTCACATAAGTGGATCATACCTAATCTTGCATATTCGGGTACATTGAAGGTATTTTACTTGAGTTTTGAACATAAACGGTATTTTATCTCTCCTCTCACTAGTATATGGTGATTACACCACTCTAGATAGGTTGGGTCAAGTCATCCTTGATTAACATAAACCAAATCATCACTATCAAGTGATTAGGGTTTGATTAGAACAAGGTATCATTCAAATTAACCCCTCAAGGGCATTTAGGTAATTTACCCATTGATCATCATCATGGGTCAATTCATTAGTCACTTAGTCCCTTAATGTCTTAAGTTACCATTAGAGTTTAGATTAGATCCTCATTGAACCATTTACACCTTCAAGTGATTAAGTATACATAAACTTGAAAGTCTCCAATTGGTTTAGGGTTTAACCTTCAACCTTCAACCCATTTAGGTTTTAATCGACCTTGAACTCGTTTTATATCAAACGAATTTGAACCCATTTGAGCCTTAAACGAGTGTGGACCCACTTGACCTTAAACATGTGTGAACCCATTTGACCTTAAACGAGTGTGAACCCGTTTGGCCTTAAACGAGTGTGAACCCATTTGGCCTTAAACGAGTGTCAACCTGTTTGAGCCTAAACGAGTGTCAACCTATTTGAGCCTAAATGAGTGTCAACCTGTTTGAGCCTAAACGAGTGTCAACCTGTTTGAGCCTAAATGAGTGTCAACCTGTTTGCCCAAAGTTTGACCAAAAACCAAGTCGGTTGGATAAGGGTTGAACCCTAATTATATCTAAAATCAGCAATTTTATCAATTCATCAACCTATTGAAATTGGACCCTCAAATCATCAAATTTCCTTAACCCTAGACCTCCAAACGATCTTGGGGTGTCACTAAATGAGTGTGAGACCGTTTGGATGAACCCCCAAATGGTTTTGAACCCGTTTGGGTCCTTCAACCCAAAACTCAACAAGATCAATACTTGAAATCAGCAATTTCAACCCGATTAGGGTTAGGGTGTTGAAGTGCCTTCAACTCTCAATTGGTTAGGAATTAGTTTATAATTCTTTGTAGAAATTAAATCCAATATATTATCAACAGACCCTCAAATGGTCGTCCCTTGGTCAACCCTATCAAACGGTCTTGAGACCATTTTGATCCAAACGATCTTGTAAGATCGTTTGAGATCAAACGGGTTGAACCCGTTTGACCTTAAACGGTTTGCAACCGTTTGGACCAAAAGGGTCCAAGGTCATTTGATAAAGTTACCTAGGAATCCACGCCCATCATCCTCAACCTCTGTTCAGGTCGGTTACACCACCATTTTGCTTGCAAAAGTGCAAGGAAGAAGGGAGGTAGAAGAAGAACTAAGCACTAAAAGTAAGAACAAAGATATGCATAATAAAGCTAGGAGTTTAGAGTTATAAAACCCGCCTCAAACGTTGTTCCTAGAACTCCAAGCTTCCAAGCTTCAAAACTTTAATGGTGTCTTGAGCTCCACAGGTCATGCAAGGTTGTTTCTTCAAGGAAAAGTTGGGAAGGATCGGCTAGGAAGAGAAAACTAAGTAAGATAACCATGAAACCAACCTTGTAACCTGGTTTCCTCCATGAATTCGAGCAAGATGATGATAAAAGCTTACCTAGATGAACTTGGTCATCTTACTCTACTCCTGAGCTCTATCCTAAGTCAGTCTAAGCAAGGGAATAAGAAGGGAAGAAAGGAAACGTTGCCTTTGGTTGCAAAGGAAAGGATCATATATACTTTGAGGTTATTTTCATCATAAGGACAACTTACTCCTCCTTTTCACAACTAAGTCCTTCCTTTCTTTTAGGCAAGTCCCTCCTCTTCATATCTAAGGTAAAACTTCTTCTAAGACCAAGGACTAAAGGCAAGGAAGGTTAACTTGTCACTATAGTGCACATATACATATAAGGGTCTCCTTTACTTACAACTTTGTGCAATTATTTAACTTTCACTACAAAGGTCATCCTTCTTATCCAATTATTTAATTGAAGCGCCCCTCTCATCATTTCTTCTCTAAATGATGTAAAGAGTCATAAAAGATATACTAGAAGGTATATTTTACAGGTTGCACTCCATATTTTGGGTAAATTGCACTTTACACCAAGATTAGGGTTTTAAGCACAAGGATTGCTCCACAAGCTGCACCTTGGTGCCCAAACTTGGGAAATCCATCATACCTCATCATATTCATTCATATAATGTCTCATCATCAAAGGAACATCATAACATGTTAAAATTGCAAGTTAACCCTTCTAATTGGGTAATTTGCACATAGGTCCCTGCATAACAAAACAATACTACAATCATTGTTTTAAAAAGGACAGAAATGAAAATATATGTTCCTTAGGAACTTAATTACATGCCAGAAGTTAATCACAAGTATCTTAATTACATGATTTAAGTAAAACACCTAGGGTTAACTTATAACCCAGGTCAGGGATGTTACAGAAACGGTCGTTTGGCAATGTGAGCTGATCGATTCACTTGCGAACCAATTGGTTGGGGGTGTGAAACGGTCGGTTCACTTAGTGAATCGGTCATTTCACTTCCCAGACTTGCCTCCAATTGACTTTCCTTATTAGTTTCTAACTAATGCAAAGATTAATTCTTGTCCCAATCAAATTGAATAAGTGAAATGATAATCTTTTCTCACAAACTGGGAAACCCAACACCTACTCGGTTGGTCCATGTGAATTGGCTGTCTCACTAACATCAGCCGATCAGTTCAGCCAGTGAACCGGTCAGTTGGTGGTCCAGGTTGTGTAGAACTCAGTTAATGCAGTTCTCAATCAATCTGACACTCTAATCAATTGGTTCAACATTTGAACTTGATGATTTCGAGTCAAGTTTATTTATTGAATGTTTAATTGAGTACCTAAACACTTTAGTAATCAATCTAAACATCATTCATGGATAAAATCTTCTTCTAGGTTAATCCTACGTGTGTGACCCTATAGGTTCCATTTTACGTTGGCAGTGAATGTCCATAACTTACTTATGACATCACAAGCAAAGAGTGGTGCCTAGTCTCATATCAGTGCTACCCAAGTGAAGAGGAAAGTTAGAGAACAACTTTCAACCTACCATCTATTATTGGTGTTATAGTGAATTTATCGTCCCTTTATCACTGATATCCAAATTGAACTTGAGGCATGGACTTGTCATCCTCTACAAATATTCAATCCATGTTTCTTGACTTACAGTAGACTGTCTGAGATATATATAAGCTCAATATCACATATTGACTTACATGTGCTTGACCATGCATTTCTCAGTCTCACTCCTCAAGTGGCCAAGATATCACACTCCCTTAGGAGGGACAAATTCCATATCTATCACTCACAGTCAAGTCCCCATGTGTCAAAGTCACCCAATCATCACTGTTATAATAACTCATATTTCAGTTATGCGTTTGATGATGTCAAAGTGTACCCAATCAACATGTGATGAGTGTAGTGATTTCAGGTCTACAAACCATAGTCACCATCAATACTATAAGATATGATTCTGACTAACCAAGTGTGGTTTCCATGCACTACTCTTATGGTGGGTCTGTCTGATACACTATTCTCTAACATGTATTTGTGTGCTTGGTTTGATATCACATATCATGACTAATAAGACTCTATAATCAACCAACACACACTCTTGTCTTTTGTGTTATTGATGTCTATGGTTATTTTCACAATAACAACTGACTAGGGACATAACAAGAATGTATACCCTTAACGTCCATATGTTCTCATTGTTCATGTCTTCAACCCAAAGACATATGTCACTGCGTAATACAATTGTTTAGACATTTAACATGTTATATCATTGTCTCAAAATAGATTAAACATATAGATGGAAATTTCATTTATTATTATTCAAATTGATTACAAAGTATGCCATTACAATCTTCATATGACTGGCTCTATGGGAATACATACCAACACTACTAACTAGCTATGGATAAGGTAGGGTGTGTATAGAGGAACTAGTCCCTAACACCTCCTACCTACCCTTACGATGCTCAGTTTGTTTAGGGTTTAGGTGCAATTTGATAATGGTCTAGTAAAGTCTAGGTTTCTAGGATAGGAACTCCTAGGGTGATTAGGGGTCAAGGGTAGTAATGAAAGGTGGAAGTGAGGTATTAGACCTCACATCACCCACATTCTAGCCTTGAGAAGGCTCCAAGATAATTACACTAAGTGCTCCAATACTAGCTACATAGATCTCTCACCTAGGTTTAGGAGAATAGATTAACATGTAGGAAGGTGAATAGCTAACTAGGGACCCATTACTTGGACTTAGGAGAAATTCACAAAAAGAGCCATATATAAGAACTTTTCCTAGAGTCTAGGTGATTTCAAGCACAAACCACAAAGTAATTCATGAGGGATGAGAAATAAATAGAACATAATCATTATCAAATGAAATCATAATATTTGCATATCATTTGCCCCCAACATGGTATCAAAGTAACATTTTTGGCCCCAAACAACCCACCTAAGGGGCCTAGCTACTCATAGAACATGAAAATACAAAAAGAAAGGAAGAAGAATGAGTAGATAAGTGGAAAGAAATGAAGATCTCAGTGTAGACTCCTCCTTCTCCACCTCCTAGTAGTTGAAACTCGAGCACCTCCCTCCAAGTTGAGTGATGGCATGGATGTATGGTGGAAAGTGGTCAAAAACCCTAAAATAGGTGTTTTTGAGGTGGAAGATGATGAAATAGAGGTGGAATGGAGAAGGAATGGAGTAGGAATGAGTGGGGGAAAATGGGGGATCTGAGAGTGGTCTACTAGTGGCCAATCTCATGCTAGATCCTCCACCCAAGTATATATAGGTGGTGGGGTAGCACCAAGTTAAGTGGGGGTAAAATGGGAAGTGCAGTGGAGAAGTGCCGCTAGGTTTGTATGTAGCACGACCATATTGGACAACACAACCGTGTTAGGGTGTGAGTGGAATGGCCGCGGTATATGGGAATGACTCAGGTGAAAAAATGGAAAATGTTACAGTGAGTTTGGGAATTTTGAATTGATGGTGGCATGGTCGTGGTGATCACCACGGCCGTGGTGAGGCATGGGTAGCATAGCCATGGTGGCCACCATGATCATTTTGACTCTGGAGTTGGCTTCCCATTCTAAGTGGAATGGCTATTTTCACCTAGTTGAAACACGATAGTGCTGCCTAGCACGATCGTTCTGGGTCATAATGCCATAGTCACGCTGTGTTGCACGACCATGTTGCTGAATTGAATCTCCAATGTTTTAGTATGTGATTTTGAGTGAACCGACATAGCCATTTCGGGGTACCATCCGTGCTACTGTCTTTAGAAACACTTTGAGCTTGTTCTTTGTTCATCCTTGGACATCTTTTCTTCAATTGACATTTGGCTACTAGGGGTTCGTTGAGGGAGCCGTGGACTTTACTTTGGACTTCTGTAAGGGTAAGGAAATCCTAGGATCATTATTTCTCTCTCTTCCATCCAAGCATGGTCTAAATACCTGAAAAACATGCAAATAACATCCGTAAGTGCATGTTACACAAGTATGCATATTAGGGAAACTGACATGTAATCTAGTAGGTATAGATGTGATCGAAGTACAATATGACACAAGATGAAGCCCAAAAATAGGGTTAAAACACTAGATCATCTTCAAAACGGGATTATGACATTTAATTTAGAATTTATCACCACAGGGCCCGTAGAGTACTTGTTTTGTAGGGAGGATAATGGAGGAATGCCACATACAACCACATGGCACTACACACAAAATAGGACAATATTTTATAAGTTCCCCTAGGCGCAAGTTGTGATTTCCTTTCTGATATTTTGACTTTTTGGAAGTTTTAAAATGTATCTTACATTGAAAATTTGTCTTTTCTTTGGGAGATTGTCTCTTTGAGAAAGTAACTTTCAATTTTAAAGAGGAGAGGAGGAGATGAAACTTAGAGAGACAAGTCTTCCTTGCTCTCATTTTTCATCACCAGAAAGACAATTGCATCCAATTAAAGTATGGAATTAAAACTGAATATCTCTTACATGGTGTCACTTTTAGAGGAGATAGAAAAAGTCAATTAAATTTTAAGCCGATATTGGAATTGAATATTTTATCCTTGGATAACTCAATTGAAAAATGTGTTGAAAATATTGTAAAAAAATCTCAAAAAATTGCCAAATTGCACTTAATTTTAGAGAAATTATGTAGTTTTATCTGTGAACCCTTGGCATATGGGAAGTGGATGTATAAGTGGGTTAAATAGGTGAACATATGAGAAATGTTGAATACATCTGATAAATTTGATCATTATATACATGCTAGATCTGATCGTGATTGATGATCAATTAATAAAAGGGGTGTCAATCATTTTTCCTATCAAGACAAGGTTTAAGGTATAAATGAGTTATAACCACATGTTTGATCCAAGTATGAACCACATGTTTGTCCATGAAAGGATAAACGAGACTCTTCAAGGAATATTCATGCTTTTACATTTAACAAAATCTAGAGCACTTGATTTTGAAAATATTAACATATTTCTCTAAAAGAATGCAATTACAACTAGACCACTAAGTGCATTAGGTCAATCATGGAAATATATTGGGTGAAATGTTGATAGCCTAATTTAAAGTTAAAGTCATAACCCTTTAATGCTAAAATTATGGAGTGTCCTATGAGGGAGAGAGCTTTCAAAATCTAAACTTCCTACTTGAAACATGGCTTAAATGAGGAAATGAAATGTGATGTGCCTACTCTGTGTAGGGCTTAATGAAAATGGCATAAAATGTGAAGTACCTACTCATGGTAGGGTTTGGATGTAGGAACAAAGGGAAAGATGCCTACTCGGGGTAGGGATCTAAACTAGAATTAGGTGCTTACTCAGGGTGCACGGTTAAAATAAAATTGGATTTCCAACTCATGATAGAGTCTAAACGTAGAAGTGAAAGGAAAAGGTTTTTCCTACTCAGAGTAGGAATTGAATATTAAATGACGATGCATGTTTGACTATTTAGGGTAGGGATTGAATTCTAAAGGGTGATGCATGCTTTACTAATTAGAACATGTCTTGAATGGTGAATGATTATGTAGGTTCTCTACTCAAGGTAGGGCTCGGATGGTAAGGTATGCAAGTTTTTCTCACCCAAGTAGGGCTTGAAATGAAAAGTAATGTTTACCAAAATAGTGTATGCCTTAAAAAGTGTAGCTTGTAGATTTTGGGTAGGGCTTCAAAATTTAGTTTGCACAATTGAAGCTCTTGATCCAAAACCCATATTGCTATCTATAGCATGTAGGGTTTTAAGTCTTTAGGTGCATATTCCTGATAGTGCATTTAGCATGAAGGACGTGGTGCATTTTAAGGTCTCAGTCGTGGACCTTAATGAAAAATGATGATGCATATCTGAGATATAGCCTTGGTTTTAATGCCACTCAGAGTCCATTCTGATTATGTTTTGCTATGAATTTTGAATATTCAGGGCCTCAATCTCGATTAAGTTCAACTTGGTTGAATTTAGTTAGAATGGACCATGATCTCAAATTTAGGATCTTGTTTAGTCATGAGGGACGATCAAAGTTCAGCCTTCTTGTAAGAGATTACTCTTTAGCATTAATGTAAGATTTGAGACCTACCCAATTTTCTAAAATTTGAGTATTTTACCCATATTTTTTAAGTTTTTAATGATTGTTACAAATGTTTGAAGGTTTCTAAAAAGTTCCAATGAACATCAAATGACCTTTTTGCAAAAAATCTTTGATTAAATATGGAGAATAAGGAGAAAACCAACATCATTCCAAAACTCCATTCTAAATTCACATCGTGCACTTTCCTTTCATATATGGAAATCATGTATTGATGGGATTCTCTGCAAGAGTTACCAATATAGAGATCTCTATTTTAACTTTTGAAGATTAGTGTGAGAGGTCAAATCATGTTTGAAGATAGGGAAATCCCTTTCTAAATTTTAATTGGTGCATTGGGAAGTACGTTGAATCCAAAAAACAATTTGGCTTGGGGGACCAAACTGAGGCTCATGATAAGCTTGATTTTGTGATACCTAATCGGTAATAGAATGAGGCATTCTGTAGGCACTTATGAGAGGAGTCCCCATTGCCTATGTAAGGTTTCTTGGTGGCGCTTTATTGAGATAGTTGTAAATATGACATGTTTGACTCTTTCTACATCCCTTGTCTATTCAAGGGTTTCAAGCTTTTGACTCCAGGGATCCTTCTATAATTAGTCAAGTTCGTCTTATGATAAGTCCAATGAATCTGTCAAGGGTATAGTGTTAGATTATATATTTCTCTATGAGGAAGTGGGAGGAACTGACCAACTTCTACATGTCATGGCATCTTATCCATCTTGTGTATTCCCATGTTGCTAGGGAGTTGATGTAGACTGATATACACTTTTAGGACCCACTCATTCATATATTCTATTAGGGGATTTGGTGCATGATCTCACACTAGAGTGTGTGGCCAAGATATCTTGTTTGAATATTCATTATCACTAGATAATCATCCCAAAGAATTCAAGTTGGACCATTGAGCTAGCTGGTCTATTTGTGTGAAGAAGTCTAGAGCTACTCGATGACTGATTTTTGGTGGTTGCTTCATCAAGTTGGCTCTTGTTTGGGACTTGTTCAAGAATGAGACATGTCATGGTGAATGATCCCTAAATAATCTTATAATGTGATCTTGTACCTTGACCCTTTTTGTAGAGTTGTTTTTTGGAGAGACAATAGGTCATGTGTTGATGTCAGTCTTGTGTGTTGTAGCAGTTGTCTGGTGCAGTCAGACATCTTTGATATTGAGTGATTTGTATCAATGCTTGGATGAGGCAAACATGAGTTGCATGATTTAAGTCCCTTTGAAGGTATTACAGATCTATATGGGGTTGCATATCAACACTTTTGAGTTCTAAGAGATGAAAAATCCACATTATAACCTTGTGTGAAACTATCAGTTAAAACATATCAAGATAGGCAACCCTCCCAATGACATGGTGACTTACCCATGTGGCTCTCTTATTTAGGACATGATGATGAGCATTGATGCTGGATAAGGTTCCATCTTGATACTTCTGCTTGTGGGATAGAGATGCTCTACTTTCAATGGATGATCATCATTAGGGGGATAGGGTGGTGCTTTTCTTACTTTCCAATGTTCTTTTTTAGAAAATTTTACCATAGATAGTACATACATGACATGGATGATATTCCATCTTTCTATCAAAGGCTTCATGGTGGCTCTTTCATGGTCCAACATGTGGTTTCTGAAATGTGTCTTGAACTCTAGAAGATGGCTCTAGACTCTTTTACAGTCAATCAAGATTACACTCTTGAGTACACTACTTTGATATCTTCTTATACTTCAACAATGGGGATCTATGATTTTGATAGTGAGATAAATAGCCTTGTGTGATGTGGCTTGATTATTTTGTCTTTATAGGAGATTTTGTTAGCAAAATGGTGCCATTTTCTCTTTTTATATTTGTAGGTTCACTATAAGAATTAAGAAAAAGTGATTTAGAAAAACATAATTATCATGGTGTGCAACACTAAGCTTTGGTACTCCCTCCAAAATTTTCATCACATGTATCCTTTAGATTCATTTCTCATGACCTGGTTACTATTGAGGTCTTTGTTGCTACATGTTCCTTTTTAAAAGTCATGTGAATTATGTTTGTCATTATAATATGTTCATGTGCATTAGATAATTGTGTATAACATGTAGTTAGAAGAGATGGAGAATGGAATATGTTTGCATTCATCCTTGATATCCCTTTTTGTTATTAGAATTTGAAATGGTTAGGATCACAAGAATGTTTTAGCTTCTCATGTCTCACCCTGCTACACGTAGGTCATTCCTTCACATCGTATGTTTTTGGCCTATTCTACCACAAAGGGGATATTTCATATAGGGGAGAAGATGGATTAAGGGCTGCATTGATCTTGATGTCTCACTCAAGAACTGAGGATATGTCATGTAGTGAGCATGCAAGTGGAAAATACACTAGTACGAAACATCGTTCAACGTCGCTTTTAGAGGCGTCAGTTTTTTTAGTAAAATTGACGCTACTCACATTAAACGTCGGTTAAGAAGGACATCCGACGTCTATATTTGAAGACCAGCCAGACACGAGTATCACTTTTCATTCAATGTCGGTTGAAGAAAAAAAACCGACGCCTAAAGTAGCCTGTGAAATCCAATTTTTTTGAGCCAAAAAAACTGCACCAAAGTATCAGATACAACGTCAGTGTTTTAGCTAATAACCGACGCTGAATGAAGATAAAATTTGCGCCAAAAGTTCTAATATGGGCGTCGGTTGTCTTATAATAACCGACGTTATAAGTGTGCGCACGCCGTCCTTGCCAAAAATTTTTACACCCCAATTGCGTCGGTTTTTTATGGAAACCGACACTGTTAGGCTGTAGCGTCGGTCATGTAAACAACCGATGCTTATGTTTAACTTAACAGCACCAGCACGAGCAACTCTTCCCCTTTCTCTATTTGATTCCCGATTCTTCAGTTAGGTCCGGCGATTTCTTGCTCATCGCCGCTCGTTGCTTCTCTTCTCACTGTCGCTCGGTGCTGCTGCCAGTCGTTGCTCCTCTCCTCTCGTCGCCACCGCCCCCGCCGGTAGATGCTTCAGTGCTCTCCTCACCGCCGCCAGCTTCCTGCTAGGTCTCCGCTCCACCAGCTTCCTGCAAGGTAACCCTTCGATCGTCTGCCTTTTCTCCTCAGCCGCTTGCTTTCTCTACCGCCGCCGACCTGGACCTCACCCAGGCGGCGCCTAAGCAGGTGCCAGGGCACACCTAGGGTCCCAAGCCCAGGTGCCCTGCCTAACTAGGCATCTTGGCAGATGCTTGGGCGGTGCCAGGGCACGCCTAGGATGCTGCTGGGGTTTGGATTCATCTACTGGATTGAACCCTAGATCAACCTATACAAAGGATGCCCAAAACATGCACTGATTTCACCAAGTCACCCCAAAAGCCATTGAAAAATATTTTGATTGTGTTTATTTATGTACTGATTTCACCAAGCTAGTGGAATTTTTTTAAAGTTATTTACTGATTGTGTTTATTTAATTATGTACTGATTTTTTAATGATTTATTCATCTACTTATTTGTATTTTTCATCTACTTATTTGTATTTTTTGTCTACTGTTTTTTATTTAGTTATCTACTCATTTGAATTTATTTGTGTACTGCTTTTGAAATTATATAATCATCTAGTGATGTAACTTTATCACAGGCTCATTATGAACCATTAGATCTAGATCTTAGGGTATCTCTACCGTCCTAACTATGAAATTGGTAACTTGTTTCCTTTTTGAGTATATTGACAATGTTAATCACCTAACTTGAAGAACTAGGATATGAATGATGAAACTAGGATTGTAGGTATAAGAATGACAGCACATGTATTTGTTGGCCTAGAAACCCGTCCAAGATTTACTCATTAGGAGTAAATCTTGGATAGTCCCCGGTTTGGGACTATTCTTGAACACCTAATCTCACTTAGGATGTAAGTGTATAATGTGTATTGGGTTTTTGAGAAAATTTTGGTAGCATTTCCCCGTTTTTTCTCTAAGTACATATGTACTTATAGAACAGTAGGGAAATGCTGCCAAAATTTTCTTGAAAACCCAATACACATTATACACTTACTAGTGAGATTAGGTGTTCAAGAATGGGATAGGTGGTACACATTTATTATATATAAGAATGACAACACATGTATTTGTTGGCCTAGAAACTCGTCTAAGATTTACTCATTAGGAGTAAATCTTGGATAGTCCCTGGTTTGGGACTGTTCTTGAACACCTAATATCACTTAGGATGTAAGTGTATACTGTGTATTGGGTTTTTGAGAAAATTTTGGTAGCATTTCCCCGTTTGTTCTCTAAGTACATATGTACTTAGAGAACAACAGGGAAATGATGACGAAATTTTCTCGAAAACCCAATACACATTATACACTTACTAGTGAGATTAGGTGTTCAAGAATGGGATAGGTGGTACACATTTATTATATATAAGAATGACAACACATGTATTTGTTGGCCTAAAGTTTTAACCATGCAAAAAATCTAATCTGTTAACCCTAGACCCTAATCTTGTTGTAATATATACTTGTTTTCTCTTTGATCATAGAATGGATAGATCATGGATGTCCATTCGCAATCGCTGCACCCCAGAGTTTATTTCTGGTCTTGACCAGTTTATTAATTTTGTTGAGGAACATAGGAAACAACCTGGAGATAGGTTCTACTGTCCATGTAGGCATTACGGTAACAACTTGAAAGTCAGCACTGGTGACAAAATCAAAAGTCATGTCATGTGCAACAGGATTGTACAAGGCTATACAGAATGGCACTGGCATGGAGAGATTTCAAACCCGAAACCAGTGGATGTCGATAGCAGTGCTTGTGTGGAAGAAGAAATTGCCTACGATGACGTAGATGTGAATGAACCAGTTCCAGTAGACATCGTTGATGCGATGCTGGATAGTTGTGGGGTAGAGCACACCGATCCACCTCCCATTTTTAGAAACATTGTGCATGATGCTGAGATATCGTTATACACAGGTTGTACTAAGTTTACGAAGCTTAGCGCTGTGTTGAGATTGTATAAGCTGAAAGCTAATAATAGATGGAGCGACAAAAGCTTCACGTCATTGTTGTCTTTGTAGAAAGAAATGCTTCCTGAAGGAAACGAGCTGCCAATCTCAACATACCAGGTAAAGAAATTGTTGTGCCCAATGGGAATGGATGCTAAGAAGATACACGCATGCCCGAATGATTGTGTATTATTTCAAAAGGACTATGTGGATTTGAAAGATTGTCCAAAATGTGGTGCGTCACGGTATAAATTGACGACTTCGGGGGAGTCCAAAACTAGTTCTCCTACCAAGGTGATGTGGTATCTACCTATAATATCACGGTTTCAACACTTGTTTGCCAATCCGATAGATGTGAAGAATTTGAGGTGGCATGCATATGTTAAGAAAAATAATGATGGGATCCTACGACATGCGTCTGATTCCCCACAGTGGAAGAAGATTGATCTATTGTACCCTGAATTTGGTGAAGAAGTCATGAATCTAAGACTTGGGCTTTGTACAGATGGGATGAATCCGTACGGGACATTGAGAAGCCAACATAACACTTGGCCAGTCATGATTGTTATATACAATCTTCCTCCCTAGCTGTGTATGAAAAATAAGTACGTAATGCTGTCGTTGTTGATATCGGGCCCTAAACAACCTGGAAATGACATCGATGTTTATCTTGAACCTCTAATTGATGACTTAAAGAAACTCTGGGGTGAAGGTGTGATGACCTATGATGCTTCATGAAGAGAGACATTTCGTTTGCATGCTATGTTGTTTTGCACTATTAATGACTTTCCAGCATATGGGAATTTGTCAGGATATAGTGTCAAAGGACCAAAAGCGTGTCCTATATGTGAAGAGAACACTGATTCAATAAGACTAAAACATGGCGGTAAGACTGTATATCTCGGTCATCGAAGGTTTCTTACAAAATTTCATCTGTATCGTAGGAAGCGCAAAGCATTCAATGGATTGAATGAGGAACGGAGTGCACCTAAACCTATACCAGGGGAGGTTGTTTATGAAAGAGTAAAAGACTTTGTCAATGAATTTGGTAAAAGATCACAATGTACTATGGCCACACGGAGTGAAAAATCTTTATTCAAGAAGAAGTCAATATTTTGGGATCTTCCTTATTGGATTTCTTTGACAGTCAGACATTGTATCGATGTCATGCATGTTGAGAAAAATGTCTGTGATAGTGTCATTGGTACTTTGTTGAATATACCAGGTAAGACTAAAGATGGGATAAAATCCAGACTGGACCTACGTGAAATGGGAATAAGGTCAGAATAACAGAATTTCGTGAAATGGGAAATCGGAGAACATACTTACCTCCCGCTTGTTACACATTGTCTAGAAAGGAGAAGAAAGCTTTTTGTGAATGTTTGGTAAATGTTAAGGTGCCACAGGGTTACTCATCCAACATCTGTAGATTGGTATCAATGAAAGACCTGAAGTTGATAGGTCTTAAATCTCATGATTGTCACACTCTAATGCAACAAATATTGCCTGTGGCAATTAGATCTATATTGCCGAAGCATGTAAGGTTTGCAATCACCAGACTTTGTTTCTTTTTCAACAGTCTGTGCAACAAAGTTATTGAGCCTGATACTCTCGATAAATTACAAAGAGAAGTGGTTGTTACCCTATGTCATCTTGAGATGTATTTTCCTCCATCGTTCTTTGATATCATGGTACATCTTGTTGTCCACTTGACTAGGGAAGTGAAAATGTTGGGACCAGTTTTCTTGCATTGGATGTATCCCTTTGAACGATACATGAGCGTTTTTAAAAGTGATGTTCGAAACCGTTATCGACCTGAAGGGAGTATTATCGAGGGTTATGTGGCGAGAGAGGTTATGGATTTTTTCAATGACTTTCTCAGTGGTAATGACACTCCTGATAATGACAAGAATATTGACGAGCAATTTGGCAAAGGAATTTTGGGATCACGTGTGAAAGTAATCAACCGTGAGCAATTGGAACAAGGTCACTTGTATATTTTACACAACATGGAAGAAGTGAACGTTTATATCAAGGAACATACCAATTTCATCAAGAGACAATATCCTCGAGCTAATACAATGTGGCTTGATAGAGAGCATAACAAGACATTTATTAAGTGGTTTGAAAATAAAGTCTTACATCAACTATCTCAAACACCAGATGATATACTGAAACTATCAAATGCCTCGCCTTTAAACCAAAATTGTCTGTTATGTCTTATGAAGGGTATGTCATTAATGGATTCACATATTACACAAAGTGCCAAGATGATAAGAGTGTCGTCCAAAACAGTGGGGTCACCCTTCAAGCATCAACTATGTTTTTTGCAAGTGCAAAGGATAACAGTCCACGTGAAGCTAAAATGTCATATTACGGTTTCATTGAAGACATATGGGAGTTTGACTACATAGATTTCAGAATTCCGCTCTTCAAATGTAATTGGGTTGATAACACCAAAGGATTTATAGTGGATGAATTGGGTTTCACTTTAGTGAACTTTGAAAAGATTGGCGAGAAGGATGAACCATTCATATTGACATCACATGCGAAACAAGTATTTTATATCGATGATCCTGCAAATGATAAATGGTCGGTTGTTCTTCATGGTAAAAGACAGTTCATTGAAGATCCTATAGATGAAGAACAATACTATGATAAGTATGATGACTCCAGTCCATTCTCAGTTGGGTTGCCAACACCAGCAAATATTGAAGCTAATGATGACTTGTATGTGCGCGGAGATCACAATGAAGGATTGTTAATTGAAAAAAAATTGCAATATTAGAGGCATGTTTATATTTTTTTTATATGTTTTATTTTTCTGAATGTGAACTTTACAATGTGAATGTGAACTTTACAATGTGAATTTTACAATGTGAATTACTTTATAATGTGAACTTTACAATGTGAATGTGAACTTTACAATGTCAGCTTTACAATTTGAATTACTTTACAATGTGAACTTTACAATGTGAATGTGAATTTTCAGATGGCTGAGCATTCTCCTGATGACCATGCTGATGATTACCGTGAGGGTGAGGACATCAATGCGCCGCCTCACAATGTAAGTTTTAAAAATATATCATATATTTATATCTATATGTCCATTTATAGTTATATCTTGTAAATGTGTTTATTTTGTCAAATTTTAGGTTGATGATGCACATGTACCATCTGAATCACTTGAGGCACTTGATCAGCAACACCAAAAAGTTGACAAGAGAAGGGGCATCACTATGATGAAGAAGTTAATAGCGCAAAAGGGAAATGGACCCAAACTTGTTGTGGATTTTGATAATGCAGGAAATGCATCTGGTGTGAATCACAATTCATTTGTTTCATATCTTGGGTATGTTACTCGTAGCCATTGCGGTTGTAAGATAGATTCTTGGCATAAAGTTTCTAAGGAGAAGAAAGACGTAATATGGAAGGATTTATGCGTGAGTTATTATTAATTTGCAATTCTATTTTGTAGATTACTAATTTTTTGGATACTAGTTAATAGCAATTCTAATTTGCAGAGTATATTTGAATTGGATGAAAAGCTGCATCATAAATGCGTGATGCAACACTGTGGGAGAGTCCTAAGGAACTATAGGACAAATCTCACCCGATAATACATAAAAGAAGCTGACAAGAGGAAGAAGACAGCCACTGAACAGTGGAACTTCCTGGAGAAAGAAGAATGGGATGCGTTTGTTGCTTCAAGACAAACTGATGAATTCAAGGTATTAGGCGTCAATCCCAATCTCATTAATATATGTTGTATTCACCTATTCAAGATTAAAATTTACTATTACTAATCAAATCATTAATGTGCATACTAACTAGGCCCTCAGTGAGGCACAAAGATCAAGGCGTGCACTGAATGTGCATGACCACACAATGGGTCCAAAGGGGTATGCAGGCATTCACCAAAGACTACAGTCTGAGGCTACTGCTCAGTCTGCTGCTACTCAGGAGTCCTCCACTATAGGTAGCACAGCTCTGCCTCGCCATGATGTCTGGATAGCTGGGAGGCAAAATAATAAGGGAGAAATAAGGAAGCCCGCAACTGTTGAGGCGGCTGCAAAAATGGTAAAATACAACTTTTACAGCAATCGTTCGAATATTGATTATTTGTGGTGTTTACTTAATTACAAATTTTTGTTTTGGCGATTAGCGGAAGCTGCACGAGCTGAGGAAACAAGGCAAGTTCATCCCTGAGGGCACAAGGGATGAATTGACAGTTGCTCTGGGTAACCCAGAGCATCCTGGACGTGTTAGGGCTGCAGGTGCTGATGTGGGAATCAAAGCTTTTTTTGGGCCATCCCAGCGCAAACATGTCCCAAAAGTGGGACTTTCACAAAAAGAGGTAACATATTTTTTCCTTGTAGATGTTATTGTAAAAGAGAATTCAATAATTAGAATTTGACGTTTCTTTTATCCATGTATAGGTAGATAAGCTATTTGATAGGAAACTCAAAGAAGCAATGAAAAAGTGGCAGGCATCTCAGACCGCCACTTACCAGACAGTACCTATGGTGTCTCGTACTGCAGGATCTACTCCTACTATAGAGGTTGGGAGTAATCCTGTAGACCCACCACCTAACAAATCTGCTGTAAGTATTTTTATGACATAGTAACTAGTTTTTTAATTCAAGATGATATGTTTTCAAGATGATATGTATATATGAAATTGTAGTCATTTCAAAAAAAGATGATATGTATATATGTATATAACATTCTTTACACAAAAATTTGTAGGGGTTGAAGCCATGCCGTCTAAAAGTTAATGAATATGTCGTTGCAGAGGCGTCGTCTTACCCATCCCTACTAGGGGAAATGTTTCATGGGTCTCCATTACCAGCTGGTTGGATTCATGTGAGCCTGGTACATATATTCCCCAAGTGGATGGATCTTCCATTGCCATATGCCCACCCAGATTGTGAAACGCTTGGTGAGGCAGAAGGCGGAGTGATATTGTGGCTAAAAGCGGATGTCATCTTTACTGAAACTGTATGGTAAATTTACATTACGTTAAATTGTTAGTGTGTGTATATGATGTCAGTTGATCTGAAATTATTATATATATATATATATATATATATATATATATATATATATATATATATATATATATATATATATATATATAGGTTAAAAAGAAGACACCCACAACATCTAGGCCTCCACTTCCACCTCCTACATTACCCAGTTGGGTTCCATAGGACCTACCTGTCCCGTTAGGTCCTAACTGTAGGGGTATGTCAATATGGTTAGGCGAACATGATATAAATTTCCCTATAATTGTTTCTATAGATTCATATGTTGCAGGTCAATCATACGAAAGCCAACTATTTATACAATATATTTTGGAGTTGTTTTGATATGATTGGCTAAATACATCTGTGATAGAGCTATGGATAAGGTGAGATCTTCTTTATACATCCATATACCTTGTTTAGGATCTGGTGATCTGGTTTCTTATTTATTAATGCATGCATAATTAATACATATTTTGTAGCTACTTAGACAAGATATGTGAAGATTTTGCATTCGAACATGTAGGATTTTTTATTCCAACTTTGATTAGTCTAGTAGCTAAAGACCCTCCGTCAGTTCAACAATACTGCTGTGAGGCTTTTACAATTTTTGCTCAAAATAAGAAGACGGTGATAATGGCTCCATTCAATGTAGAGTAAGTTTACTTTGATTATTATAATTTGGACTTAAGAAAATTTCATTTTTATTGTGGATTTTGAGTTATTAATTTTTAAGTTTTTTACCTCTAGTGGTATGCATTGGGAGTTACTGGTTATTGTCCCCGAGACGTTCACTATCTATTATCTATATCCTAAGGGGAGTAAATTGAATACAAAATATGGACACATAATGAAAATGACATTATTCCGGTGAGAAATATTTCATTTTCATATCCGTTAACATATGTTATTACATTACTATTTAATTATGCAATGTAATGTGTTACATTAACATGTAGGGGTTTTGATGAGTTCAAAAAGGCTGGAGGAAAGGTCCCCACAAAAAAGAACCAGCCAATAATTTGGAAGAACGTGAAAGTAAGTTCCCGACTGCAATATATGTATATATTATTTATGTGAACAATGCTTAATTAGTTGCATTTTTTAATATTTTGTATGTTTGAATTTATAGTGTGCTACACAAGACAACTGATGGGCATGTGGATACTATGTGATGCGATTTATGCACATGATTATCAAATATGCTGCATTGGACATCGATTGTATTGTTGAGGTATTATATAGTCTCATTAGATAATATGAAATATGTCAATCTTATTTATAGCTCATTAATTATATATATACATCATTCTCTTTACAGGTGTTTAAAACTGACCACACTATAGGAACGACCTTACCAGATGTACATGCTCCCTATACGACGAGAGAATTCAATGAAGTAAGAGAAGAATGGGCAACAACCATACAAGTAGTGGGGGTTTTAAGATATAATTGGGATGTTGATAGCGAATAATGACTAAAGAATGATATTTTGTAAATGAATTTCTGGATTGTAATATATGTGTGAATGTTTCTACATGTATGGATGTTTCTACATGTGTCTGAGTGAAAATGAATGAAACTGTTGGTTGCTATATGAATGTTTCTACATGTGTGAATGTGAAAATGAATGGAACTACATATTGCTAGCTACATGAATGTTTCTAAATGTGTGAAAATCAAATGGAACTACAGGTTGCATTGATAAATGTGTGAATATTTTTGTTGTTAATTATGTAGGTTTGTGGCCTGTTGTTGGCTGATATCAATGGATATCGTAAAACCTGCAGTTCATAACTGAACTGCAGGTTTCTCATCCTGCGACCAGCCATACAGTAGGTCTGCAGACTGACAGAAAAAAACAAAAAATAGGCGTCGGTTATTTGTATAAAACTGACGCCACATCGTTACAGTGTCGGTTTCTAATAGTAACTGACGTCTATTTCCTTAACACCACGGCCGTGCTGTCCAGCACGGCCGTGGCAGCGGACCAAAAATAGGCGTCAGTTATTCATATAAAACTGACACCACATCATTACAGTGTCAGTTTCTAATAGTAACCGACGTCTATTTCCTTAACACCACGGCCGTGCTGGCTAGTACGGCCGTGGTAGCAGACCAGACACCACGGCCGTGCTGGCCAGCACGGCCGTGTTGGGTGTTATATGACGTCAGTTTCTTATCTAATAACCGACACTGATAGTGCCCAAGATGGCGCCCTTCTATGACGCGAAGGTATATGGCGTCGGTTTCTTATCTAATAACCGACGCCTATAGTGCCCTGCTGACACGTTTTCGGTGGCGCGTGAAGAGTTTTGGTATCAGTTTTTGAACCGACGCGTAACGGCTGGGCTTTTAGCGTCGCCCACATAGGTGTCACTTAGAAACCGACACTAAAGGCCTTAAATAACCGACACTAAAGGTCAGTTATGTACTAGTGATACCTTCCCAGTTGGCTTAAGGCTTCAGGTGCACAGACACCTCAGTGGGATCTACTCAGGATACATGTTAATGTAGAGATTAGGCTTGGCAATAAAAACTGGCTTCCAAAGCCCAAACCAAATCAATCCTATCCACCCCACATTGCGGGTATTCAGTATGTAGAATCATCATCGATCTGTGTGAAAAAAATACCAGGTGCTGAAAGGGGTGATATATATGGAAGCCCCAACACTCACTTCACTCACACATACTTCTCCCCCTTATAGATCTTACTTGTGTCCTCCCCTCAGTGAATGAAAATCCTAGCTGCCACAATGCATTGCTGATCTTGCCTCACCACCACCGCTCGTTTCCAGCCTCTTCTCCACCTTCTTCTAGCCTCACCACTGCTTGCTCTAGGTAATTACACAGTCTGTTTTGGATTCCCCACTCCATGGTCCATACAATCTTTTATCCCTTACTCTCTAGGGATTCACCAACTACCTCAAATACCTTGAGGCATACAAGGCATCATCATCTACCTTGGCACATCTTGCACATCCCTTGAGTCTCTACCATCGCCAAATTACCAGTGATGAAAGAAAGGCAATAACAACTAACAAAATTGTGTCAATTACAAGTAGTACTGAGTTGTAGTAAAGAAGGGAAACAACCACTGTTACTGACATTAGTCATGGTTATGTAATAGTCCTTACTAATCTTTCCCGACCCTCACCCTAATCCTCACTCTTTTCCTTGATCATCCTCAACTCCTACCTGTGACACCATGAATAAAGATGATGGTCTATTTTGCAGAATTAGCAGACACATGTAGGGATGTCAATGGTAGCAGACCAGACACACAACACACCAACCCACTGCCTCCATTTATGTATGACTACCTCCGCCTATTTCTCAATTTTTGTATTCCTTCTTCCTTCTCACAATCCTCATTTTTCATCACCTCATTTTGCTTATAGACCCATCATCACAATGCTGTTACTTTCATTGCTTCATAGACCCATGATAACGGACAATAGTTATTCTACCATAGTCATCAAAATGCTCTTCCTTCTCTTTATTACTAGATTCATAGGTATTTCTTTGTGTCCTATTTTAATCCTTTTGACTATCATGTTTCTTCCTTGTCTCGCCTACATCCCTGAGGTTGGCTTGCTCGCTACTTCCTTCCTTCCATATTGGTACCCAAACCTTGATGCGTTGTCCATTGAATAAGTTACCACGATAGGTATATTCTTGGTGGTGGAACTCTTGATAGTTATCTTCCTCCACTCCCCTCTTATCCAAACACCATAAAAAGACTGGAGTGACATGACCTTCCCCCTGATTTGTTTCATTAGATGTTATACTAAGATGGTAATCCAACACATATTACAAATACAATTAATTCATACCATTCAACTCAGTTAATAATTCCCCCAGACATGAGCTATATAGATAACACATGTGAATCCCTAATTGGATCATTTCCACTCAAGATCAACTAAAACAAGAATGTAAAACTAATTAACTAAGAACCTACAAGGAAGTCCCTAATGTTACATTTACATCCTAAATTTGAATCAATGGCATATAAAATTTAAATTATGAAAATATAATAAAATGACTAGTCATCCTAATATGTTATGTGGCATTTGGATGTGAAAGTGGCACTCAGATCTGAATATGGACTTGTCATGTATCAATAACTTCATCTGCAAAAGATATATCATGAGATAAAAAAGTTGACGATGCACGCTAATTGCATGTTTGTGTGCACTGATGAGTGGAATGAACATCATGCTTCTATTGCAAACAATCAAACCAATGAACACCCTCATATCACAAGCTATATTTGCATGAGTGCCAGGAATAATGGATCCACACATGCTTAGATTATTGTGACATGCTTTTCTAGTGATGGTGCAACTAGTAATGAAGGAGCCAAAGAAACATACTCATCATCCTCCTTTTTCAGTATCACATGTAACAAAGATAGACCAACGAATGTCCATTGTGATGTGGAGATATAACAAGTTATTGTGGAAGTCGTGGTGCCAGTTGCCCTTGCATGTACATTTTTTCCCGCATGTCTAGAAGTATATTTTCCAAGTGATTGAAATGTTTGTCATAATGAATCAATCTTGTTTCAAATGTTGCAATTCTAACATCAATCTTCTCATTTCCCACCATGATATGAATTTATGATGTTTTTGATTGTTGGAAGTGTGATCTTGTAATGACCCGTTTTCAAATTAGTCATCTGATTAGGGTTTACTTAGATAATTGTATGCTTAATTAAGTTGATCATTGTTTAAAGCTTGATTAGTGATGGTAGTTAAATTTTCATGTTTTAAATACAATGAGAAATTTTAATCATACTTTGATCCACCGAATTAGGGTTAACATTTCAGAAACCCTAATCGGCCCAAATTAGGGTTTTGGTGATATATGAATACAGAATTCGATAAGTATAGTGTCTCACTAAATTATTTTTAGTATTTTATGTGTAACTCTGATTTAATTAAAATTTGGATATGATTTGTAAATATAAAATTTCAACAACATTTAAAAATATCAGAATTTTTGAAGAATGTTCTGACCTGTTTATCAGTCAAGTTTAAAACTCAACTGATCATATTTTCAGATTGATATAGCAGTTTGGTAATTGAATTTTATCTTTTTATTGGCATATACAATTGATCTAAAATTTTAAATGTACTTGATAAACTAAATTATATACACCTTTTTAAATTGGAGTAATTTTTGGATGACTTTTGATCTCTAAAGAGAGGGTTTCGGTCGAGTTCTGTGAAGGACAAACTGGACCGACCATGCTGCTGACTGCAATATAGCAGTGTAGTATTTGATTTTTATTTATTTATTGGTAACTCAAAATGATCTAAATTTTTTAATTTATATTATAAACTCAATTTCAGACATTATTTTAAATTTTCATAATTTTTGGATGAGGTTTTAGTTCTGAAACATGTGGTTTCGGTCGAGTTTATAACTCAGCCGACCAACCAGTCTGAGCAAAATAAAAATACATTGAGGGGCTTGTTTGCAAATGTTCTAAGCACCTCAATTCATTTGTATCACTAAAATAACACACAAGGGGCTCTCATAACTCGTCCTTCCTGTATAAGAAACAAAATTCTTGAGAGAGAGGAGAGCTAGGGTTTTGGGTAGAGAAAGTGGAGGAGATGATGACCTAGGGTTTCTCTATCCAAGGTATGATGAAATCAAGTAACTTTAGCTTCTTTGCATATAATTTCATGGTGAATCTTCTCTCACATGTCAAGATTTCCTCCCTCCCCTAATTTTATTCGAAATCACATCAAATCTCCCCCTTTTCTCACTCTTTCTCTTCTAATCCTCATTTCTAGGGTTTCCGAGTTGAGAGGAGAAAGAATTGGATTCTTTTGCAAGAGTTTGATTGGGTTTCCAAAAATTCAGAGGTTGAACTACGAATTTAAGGTGCTTGGCACCTGAGGTGAGTGTTTTTATCCCTCCTAAGATTTGTATTCATGTTGAAAGCC
This sequence comes from Alisma plantago-aquatica, assembly GCA_963693085.1. Lineage (NCBI taxonomy): Eukaryota > Viridiplantae > Streptophyta > Magnoliopsida > Alismatales > Alismataceae > Alisma > Alisma plantago-aquatica. Next base: position 724,076,046 of record OY856414.1, read on the forward strand.
TAATTCAATCTGGCTAAAACAATCAGAAACCTTGTTTGTATATGTATGTGATTGGATTTGATTTGGGAAAGATATTGGGGAATCCAATTTTACTGATTTTTGATTATTTCTCATTGATTGAAACTTGATTAGTTCATGTTATATTGATTGAGTATGCATGTGTATTCTTATGGGTAGATGACTATGGTATTTCATGTGAATTTTGCCTAAAAATCAGCCCAATGGCCGATATGCTTGGAATTGAATTGACATATATAAAGTCATATTTGAATTGTACTAGATTGTATTATACAAGTGTATCGTTGAATGTTAATGGAGTTGAATGACCACATATCCTGAGTAGGATTTGTGTTGAGGAAGTGAATCAAATAAGTCAATTAATCAATGTATACTTATGATTGATGAATGAAATGTGTTAAAATGGAAACTAGGGTTTCCATGTTTGTGAATAACCCTAATGAACCCTTGAGACATGATTGGATTACTAAATGATATGATTCTTATGATATGTTGAACTAAGTAATGACTTCTTGAAAACCCTAAAAGTTTATTATTAAGAATATTATGAGTGATAAAGCTAGAACTTGTATATGATGTTGTAAATGTGATCAAATGCTGAAGTTGAAAGTATTAATACTTTAATTGAATATGATGAGTCTTACCAATATCACCTAAGTCCAATGTATTTGTTTTAGTATAATAAATAATGACCATTTTGATTATGGGAATGGCATTAGTAGTCAATGACAAGGTACACTTATCTGAATATAAGAGACAATATGAACAAGATGTACTTAATGGTGATTGTAAGATAAAGATGAAACTAATGAAGATAGTATTCTGAAGTATTTTATCTTTTATTTTAATTACATGTGGATTAACCCAAATTAATGAAATATACTAAAAATTGTACTTTGATAAATGGTATGTAGAAGAGAAGCATTGTATGTAAAGTGAATCAAGAAAGATTGGTTCAGATAATGTAATGAACATGAAATGAAAGAAGTTGCGACTACTGAGTATAAAATGATGGAAAAAGATAGGAATTAGTAGATGATTCTAAGAATGTAACTCTTACCCTAAAATGATGAGCTTGATGATGCTAATGAATGACAAACTCAAATGGGTGATTAAGAGATGTACAATACTGTAGTTGAATTCAACTAAATGATGAAACTCAAGTATTTGAATTGACTTACAAGAATGTGTTCTTGTATTGTGATTGTTTGATAGAATACTTGTATTATGAGAATGAACTATTTTGATGGAATTCAAATGATAGTCAACATGTGTTGACTAGTAACCCCATATGAAGAATGTGAAATAAAAGAAGAAGATAACTAAGTCTGTTATGCATGTATATGCATGAAATTTATTTACATCTATTGAGATTATATGGAACACACATATGTTGTATGATAAATCTATTCTGAGTATGAGGAATGATACATGATATCTATATGCTTTAACTATTGCTATTTCTAATGCCTCTGCTAATATTTGTTCAAAACTATGATATACAATGAACTGATAAGATTTATGTTGAAATTGAATTTAATATGCACTCCTTACATTGAGAAACCCTGATAAGGGTAAATGTTGCATAATGAGATCATGTCTAGGGCTGAAAGCCCACTGATGATGATAAAACCCTGATAAAGGTAAATGTTGCATAATGAGATCATGTCTAGGTTTGAAAGCCCACTGATGATGGTAAAATCCTGATGGGGTAAATGCTGGACAATAAGATTATGTCTCAGGCAGAAAGCCCACTATTGATGATTGTTGTGAGATGATGTAGAAGATAGAAATAATCATATGAGTTGCAATCTACAGATTTATTGTGCTTCTTACTTTGATCATTGTCCTTATTGATAAACTTGATATGTTTCATGTCATTCTAGTTATGCGAGAATACACAAATATGATATATGATGTTTTGAATTCTTTTAAGATGGGTAAAAGAGATTAATAACAAATGAAATGATGGAACATCTAGTTAGGTGCCCTGAACACCGTGAGTTTCCCCCAAGGACCACACTGGGGAAACAAAACAGATCTCCTTGTAATAATCGATGAATTATGAGAAGGATTTCTGAAGTGTGGATCGAGACCTTAAAGGTTAGACCACCAGGATTTAGGAGTGAGTCATCTGGAGTGGCTCTGACCCTAAATCCCTGCTGTGAAAGTCTATGTCCAGATGGAATAGACTCTGATGAAATGAAATATGTGAAATGTGAAATGAAAAATATGTGAAATATTGTGATATGTGATATACTGTTTTGTTGGTTCCTATCTCATGTACCCGAGATGAGGACGTGAGCCTCTTTAGGCATCCCTGAGGTGGCCAGGGTCTGTTGTTGATACCTTAGGGTGGCCGGCTAAACCCTAAGATAGTGACGGTGAGTCACTGATACGAGAATCAGGCATGGTAACTTCTACTTGGTGAGGTACAAGCCAAGTAGTTTCAGGGCAAATGAATAAAAGATGATAAGCCGTGTAGAACATGATTTGAATGATTATTACATTCCTTGTACTTCTAGTTGATGATTTGTCATTATTGATTAAGATTCATGTTGTGAAAAGTAATCATGTTGCTATGGACAGTTTCTATTTTATATTATGATCTGTCATGCTGACAAGTTATAAATGTTGGGATTTATATCCATTCTGAATATTAGTTGGATTGCTTTTTATTTGATAGTATTTTTTGGTAGATATGTATTATGTGTACTTCAGCTTCAGGACTATAGGATGTGTTCTTGGTCCAGCTGGTGGAGTGTCACAAAGTTAATGTTATTATTATGTATTGATTCAAAATACTTAGAACTTGACTTATTACTCATGCATTAGGAATCTTAATCTGAACTAAGAAGTGTCTGTGGATTTGTTCATAGACATGCTTTAAAAGTTGTTGCAAAGTTATAATTGGTTTAAGTGATTACCTTATCTGTTGGATTAGATTATCATTGCAAATTAGAAAAGACTTATGATAGATCTATCTGCTAGACTTTTCAATATCTGCATGTTTCTGTTAAGTTTATTATACTTAACCTAATGCTGATGCATGTACCTAGCTTGAGTGGGAGGTATCCACTCACTGGGGCTCTATATGAGTCTCATGAGGTTGTTTCAAATATTTTTAGGTATAATTCTATCCAGTAGAGAGGTTGCGACAAAGAAGATATAAATAGCATAATCTAGATAGAATAGAATGTCCCTGTACTCTCTCTTTCCGGGATGGGTTGTAGATTAAGTTTGTTCATCAATGTACACGTATCTGATGTAAACTGAACCACATATGAGAACAAGATTTGATTCTAGATTTAATGGAGTTGAATATGATTTGTGATATCTGAATGTGATGTCCTTGATGTGACATTGATTTATGAGTTTGTGAAGAAAGAAAAAGGAAAAATTTATATGTCTTTTTCGTATATTATTTAATCGCCTTTGTCGAGAATTCATTGTTTTATTTCATAAGCTGGGTTTAAGTTTGGGATTATCTCTAATGGTTGGTATTTATGCTGATCAAAAGAGTGGGTCCCGACAGATCTATTCCCCTTGACCCAGAGGAAATTTTGCAAATTTTAGGTACCCCAAGACATATGGATTTGTAAGAGAATTGAAGTTGAATCTTAGAGGGTGTTTGGTTGAGGATTGGGATTATGTATTCGGGATTGGTTTAGTCAAAATATCCAAATTAGTCTAATCTAGATACATCCCAATTATATTTGGAAACCTAATGAGTACTCGATGGAATTGGACTATTTTTGATGTTATTTGTAAAATAGAATAGCATATAAGATAGAGCTAAACTTGTACTGAGATTTCGAATCATGTCAAAAGAAGGGTTGAGTTGGTATGGACCACAAGATAACATAATCCTAAATGGACCCATTAGTCTAGCTTTTTCCAAACAATGGGAAATGGGATCTCGACTGGGCTGGTCGGATCCTATGCCTCTATGGTGCAAAAAGACAACGCCCAATGTGGATCAAATCCTGAACCAAACATGGGATTATCATTCCTATGTTTGTAGTAGATGACTCTTGATATTGCAACCCGCATTGAACCTAATCAAGCCTGTCCAGTTTACTCCTAGCCCGTGTTGAGGGTCTTATCCATGTCGCGCTCCCGCAATTCATTTCTCCCATAAGACATGAAGATCATATCACATGCAAGTCTGTGTGAGGGAGTTATTTTGGTGAGCTCTTAGCCATTCTCCAAGTCTTGCAATGATAGGGGAGAGACTCAACACCATCTAGTTCATTCAGACTTCGATTTCAATTGTTAAATATGGGAATGTTTGTTTCTAATACTAATTTGTTTCTAATACTAACCGATATATATAAACTAAGCAATGCTTCTTCACCTCTACCATTCTTAATAGTTTTCCTAGAAATTCACCATCACCATCCATTCACTTAATTGTGCGCTGAAAAGACAATATAGGAAACTAAATTTAGAAACATTCCATGTTATGTACTCATCGTGGATAGAATAATATGATTGACATACTTTTTGACTTCAACCATCTATCTGAAAGGGATGCACTTACCTCCCCTTTTCCATTAGCCCCCCTCTAACATGTTGACATTAACTTTAATCATAATAAACACCTTATTAAGTGACCAGAATGGCAAGGAAAACATTATATATCTCTATGCCTCCCTAGATGCCATGCAATGAGCCATCTCTACCCAGCTCTTTGTAGCCCTCTTAATCGTTGACTCCTCCCTATATAACTTGACACCCTTCAAACCTGAGAAAATATCCTCTAGAACCAATAAAGCAGTCTTTATGACCTATGATCTCTAGAAAATCAACACCCTTCCTCCTCCTATGTTGGTGAGTACCATTTACAATAAGAAGTTTACTAAAGCCATTATGGATGTGATCATGATCTTCTATAGACAATGTCAAACACCTTCAAGAGAACTTTTAATTTTGGAAACTCCAACCATTGAAGGATTTCCAACCACAAATATTGGAGAAGTGTTGATCACACCATCACCAGAAACTAACTACAAAAAATAAGTATTATGTGAATATATATAAATTAGTCCTATATACTTGAATATAGGTGATACTCATGGAACATGCAAATTAGCTATATTTTAATTGGTTATTAGACCCACATAACTTAAACATACAATGTTGACATACATGTACATATACACATAGACATATATATATATATATATATATATATATATATACTACTATAAAAAGAGTGAATGTTTTCTTCAAATTACAACTATGCCACTAGCCAATCATATTAAACCGTTTTCAAAATACTAGACTCTCTTTAATTCTCTCTCTTCTCTCCTTTTTTTGAGGTTTTCTAACTTTTTGTGTGTTTTTGCTTCACGTTCTCCTCCCCTTCCACAACAATCCGGTTCAACGCTCCCTCATTGCCCCACTCTCTTTCTTTCTTCCTTAACTAATCTATAACCGCACCATAAATCTTTCTCCATTCACACCATCTCTATCCACTCCCAATAACCTCCCGAAACTCTCTCCCTCTCACTGACGTTTTGTGGCATTAGCTTAACAACTCCTTTAATTTAATAATCTTATCCCTTTGATTTGTTCATTTTTTTATGAAATGAATTTTTATTAATAATCAACACCACATGAAACTTTCTTTGACTTATCTTTTCTCTCAAGAAACAAACTTTCTTTATAACTAACCCCCTTCTTTTGCCACAATAAAGTTCATAGTTTTTAATGACTAACCATTAATATTTCTCTCATCTAAGAAATGTTTCTCCTCAATAGTTTTCAACCGTATAATCATATCATGTTAAAACTTCTATTTATCAAATAATGAAGCTACATTGGTAAACCAAAAAAGTTTGAAAAGATAATGACACGTGTGGCATTATCCTTTTTCCTTAAAAATCACTCAAATATATAATTTTATTTCATAACCACACCTTAAATCTCTCCCCACTTACGCCATTTGTATTCTACCAGATAACTTTCCAAAACTCCTTCCGTCTCCATGATGTTTGGTGACATTAGTTTAACAACACCTCTAATTTTATAATCTTCTCCAATCGATTTGTTTATCATCACAAATTTCTTCTAAACTTCTATTTCTATCATTCATTGCTTGTTTTCTCCCACTATCCAATCCACGTTCCTCCTTCTTCCTTGTAACTGAATGATACAACCTCCCGAAATGCTCTCCCTCTCCCTGATATTTTGTGGCATTAGTTTAACAACTCCTTTAATTTTATAATCTTCTCCCTTGTATTTGTCCATTTTTTTACAAAATGGATTTTCTTTACTAAATCAACACCACACGAAACTTTCTTTGACTTATCTTTTCTCTCGAGAAACAAACTTTCCGTAATAACCATCCCCCTCCTTTCACCACAATGAACTTCACGATTTTTAATGACCAACCATTAATATTTCTCTCACCCAGAGACGTTTCTCCGTGATAGTTTTTAACCGCATAATCATTTCATGCTAAAACTTCTATTTATCAAATCAATGAAGCTATATTGGTACACAAAAAAAAGTTTAAAATGATAATGACACGTGTGACATTACCTTTTTCCCTTAAAAAGTACTCAAATATATAATTGTATTTCATAACCGCATCTTAAATCTCTCCTCACTCATACCATATGTATTCCACCCGATAACTTTACGAATCTCTCTCCGTCTCCATGATGTTTGGTGGCATTGGTTTAACAACACCTCTAATTTTATAATCTTCTCCCACTGATTTGCTTATCATCACACTTTTTTTTCAGCTTCTTTTTTCATCATTCATTGACTTTTTTCTCCCACTATCCTTCTTCCTTGTAACTGACTTGATCATGTACAATACTTTGTCTTTTGTTTCTTAACGACATGTTGTTGACTTTTTCATCCTTGTGTACCTCTCTCATGAATTAGTTATCAAAGAACACGAACGATCAACCCCTCTTCTCTCAACTGAACTTGATAGTTGGATGCAACAAGAGGAATCCCTCAGTCGGGCTACATGCACGGCGGCCCTGGAAGGAACCCCAGCAGTTGATTTGTCAAGCATCCTTCCAGCATCATACCTACTCTACAGTAACATTTCTTCTCCCTTTTCCTTCTCTGTAACGATAATTAGACAATTGCAAATGACAATTGCAATTATTAACGACATGCCTAATGTCATGAAGCCGACGGTACTGTCCCTCTCATGTAAAATTCTAATTAGCTCCAATTCACGTCCTGTGTCTATCAACATAGAGTTAACTGATTTGAAATGGATTGATTGTACCCACATTCTTGCTTTGAAAGTCCAACACATATTTTTCAGTCATTGCAACTGAGGCTCCTCACACGAAATCTACCATCAATATATTGGGAGTTTGGAAAATATTCATTTTAACCATGCCTATACATCACAATTGATATCCTAAAACAAGTACGTTTTATCTAATGCCTAACTTGCTAGACGAA